>CM060064.1:3038915-3688915 GCA_030533445.1 Cyprinodon diabolis | reverse complement strand
AATGCAATTTTTTCCATAATCTTGCTCATTAGAGGAAGTACACTAATAGGTCGACAGTTAGGTCATGTAAAAGCAGCTTTTTTATTTTTAGGTAATGGTTTAATTTTGGACTCCTTCCATTTACCTGGAAATAATAGTTAATAGTTTAACCAGGAGGAGTGAATACTGCAGGTCAGTGACTCAAAGGCATCTTCTGGGCTTTCTTGGAAAACCTTTATCCCCCAAAAAAACATCTATGCTTTAACCCCTTTAGCTTGGAAGGCCCAACACTGGACCCATCTCACACTTGCTCATGTTGATCCAGTTATAGAAATGGCCAAAATGAATGTTTGTAGGGCTTCATGTCCGTCCCCTACCTCGGTCCATGCCGTCTCCTGGCACTGGCTTCGTCCAGGGTGAGGGGTTCTGCATGGTTCGTGCGGGCTGGCTAACCAGGGTTTTTTTTTTTTTTTTTTTCAGGAAAGCCAGGAGGTTTGGTGGATGGGTTTGGGGGGTTGGTGGTGGTATTGGCCTTGATGAGCAGTTGGCCCACAGGGGAACGGGGGTGCCTATCGGTCTTTGACAGTGTACATCACTTCCGCAAAAGCGCAATGCATTTAGGGTAGTTAGCGCCATTTCTGTGGTGGAGAGACAGCAGCAACAAACAGAAGAAAACTAACAGAGATTAGAAGTGTTCTAGTTGAGGCAGCACCAGTCGGTTGGGTCGGGACGGTGCTGGCGGAGCGAAAATTTGTTGGTTGAAGTTAAAGTGACGGAGGTGTAATTTGGAGTTAGTTGTAGATAACTTTAAATAAGGAAGTAAGATGGAAGAATGCGAAGAATTAGATGACTCGGATAATTGTAGTATGAGTTGTGATTATTGTAATAGAAGTGGTAAAACAGGAAACTGGCAAACAGTGAGTCGAGGAAATAAGAAAAGGAAAGGAATTGAATCTGATGAAGAAAAAAGAGAGGAAAATACAAGAAATGAAATGAAAGTGATTCTTAGATTCCAGAACCCATGTGCATTGAATCCGTTAAAGATAAGTGAGGCAATATATAAAATAGTAGGTGAAGTGAATACAGTCAAAACGCTAAGAGATGGCAATCTATTGGTATTATGCAGAGATAGAGATCAGGTGCAGGGACTAATGAGAAGCAAGACGTTGTTGGGAAAAACAATCAAGCCGCAAATATGGCAGGAAAGAGGAAAAGTAATGGGAGTAATATATGGAGTAGCAACTGATTTGATGGAGGAAGAGATTAAAGGTAATATAAAAGGAGCTCGAGTGATTAAAGTGAAACGTCTGTTTGCTACAGGAGAAGGAGTTAAAAGTCCTAGTAAATCAGTTATGTTAGTACTAGAAGAAGATAGATTACCTGAAAAAATGATGATTGGGTTTGTCAGCTATACAGTTAGGCAATACATTCCTCCACCAACCAGGTGTTACAAATGTCAGAGGTTCGGACATATTGCTGCTGCTTGCAGAGCTAAGGCCAGGTGTTCCAAGTGTGGAGGGGAGCATGAATATGGGAAATGTTCTGAAGGAACTAAGATAAGGTGCTGTAACTGTGATGGGGAACACAGTGCTACATTTAAAGGATGTGAAGCTCATAAAAGAGCAGTACAGGTACAAAATATACGTGTCAAAGAAAAAGTTACCTATGCAGATGCAGTTAAAAAGGTACGACGGAGTATTAGGGCCACACATGAAGAGAAAAAATATTTTTGCCATGACGAGATTAAACTCGACATGTCGACTTTAAAGTCGACACGTCGAGATTAAACTCAACATTTCGAGAATAAAGTTGAAATGTCACGTTGAGTTTAATCTCGACGTGTCGACTTTAAACTCGTCATTTCGAGAATAAAGTTGATATATCGTGGCGACTTTAATCTCGACATTCCAAAGTTTGGAGAAAAGAGCAACCGCGCTCCACAGCTGCAGTCTGCGTTTGGAGAAAAGAGCAACCGCGCTCCACAGCTGCAGTCTGCGTTTTAAGAGTGAAGGTAGTCTTTGACGTGCTGCAACTGTATAACTGTATAATCATCACAGAAAGTACAATTTGACCAAATCATCTACACAAGGCATGTCTGATTCTGTGCATGTATCCTGTGCAGCGGTTGGCTCTCTTGAACTAATTTCAACTTTATTGTCGACACGTCGAAATTAAACTCAACATGACATTTCAACTTTATTCTCGAAATGGCGAGTTTAATGACATGTCGACTTTAAAGTCGACATGTCGAGTTTAATCTCGTCATGGCAAAAATATTTTTTCTCTTCATGTGTGGCCCTAATACTCCGTCGTAAAAAGGTAAGTAACTCAAATGTTAATGCTAAAAGTATTTCTGTGCCTCACACTCCACCTCAAAAAACAGAGCAAACCCAGAGCCTGAATACCTCAGGAAATACAATGATTGTGGATAAAAATAAATTTGTTGCATTTATTGTGGAAGTAATAAATTGTTCAGCTCAGACAGATAGTAGAACAGAGCGAATTAAAATAATAATCAAAGCAGCAGAAAAATACCTTGAGATGGAAGACCTGTCTTTTGAGTCAATCAGTGCAGTTTTAACAGGGATTAATGAAAGTCAACAGTCCAGGAATGATGACATTTGATGGTTTTATCCATATTACAGTGGAATGCAAGAAGCTTAATTGCTAATGTCCAAGAGTTAAAATATTTTATTGAAAGACAGAATGTTAAACCAAATATAGTATGTATTCAAGAAACCTGGTTAAAACCATCACTTAATTTTATTCTTAGTGGATATATTGCACTACGTAAAGATAGAAATCCAAATGTAGGAGGAGGTGTTGCCATATTTGTTCAGCAGGGAATTAATTATAAAGTTTTGAATATAAATGAAGAAATAGAAGTAATAGGGATTGAGGTATGGATTAGTAAATCAAAATTTAATATAATAAATTATTATAACCCATGTAAAAAAATAAGTAGAGAAATACTGGATAGTATTTATGTGAAGGAAAATGTTAAAAATATTTTATGTGGAGATTTTAATGCTGATAATACCTTATGGGGAAGTAAAAGGAATGATGAAAATGGAAACATAATTGAGGAATTTATGGATGATAATAACTTAACTTGTCTAAATGATGGAAGAGGTACTAGATTTGATGTAGGGCATGGAGCAGAATCTGCAATTGATCTTACTATAGTCTCAGATCAGATAGCAGGAATAAGTCAATGGGAAGTAATGAATGATAACTCCCTTGGAAGTGATCATTATCCTATTCTGCTTAAATTGAATAATTTTAAAGTAGCAGTTGAAGAAAATTGGTATCCTAAATGGAGAATGAGGGAAGCTAATTGGGAAATGTACAAAAAGATAGCAAGTGACATATTTATGGAGATTATGCCAAACTTAAGCAATAATATTGAAGAATTAAATTCAATGATTACAAATATAATATACGAATCTGCAGAAAAGGCCATTTGCAAATCTACTGGATTGAAGAAAAAGAAAATGGTTCCTTGGTGGAACAATGAATGTAAAGAAGCTATTAAAGTTAGGAATAAAGCATTTAAAAAGTTAAAAATAAATCATTCATTTGATAATTTAATATTATACAAAAAAAGCACAATCTAAAGTTAGGAGAACAGTTAAACAATCAAAAAAGAATTATTGGAGAAGTTTTTGTAGTACAATTGGAATGGACGTTAAAATAAATGAGATCTGGGGAATGATTAGAAAGATGGGAGGAATTAGAAGGGATTTTTCTTTACCTATAATTAAAGATGATCAGTGTGAAGCTATAACAAACAAGGAAAAAGCAGAGATGTTTGGAAGGTCCTTTGTGAAGGTGCATAGTTCAAAAAATTTATCAAATGAAGAATTATCATGGAGATTGGAAATGATTGAAGATAATAGAGAAATTTTAAATAGAAAAGAGATTGATGGAAGTATTTTAGATAAAGAATTTACATTGTTTGAAATGAATAGAGCATTGATAGGAGTTAAAAATATTTTTTTTGTATTTATTTTGGGTTTTATGTATGTTGTCTTGTTTACTTATGTATGTTGTCTTGTTTACTTTAAATTTGTCTAATACATGGTATTGAAAGCAGTTATTTTGTGTCGTTTTATTGATTACTGACAACGGCTCCAGTAGACGAATTCTAGTCTTCTGATTTTTCTTCCATCTAGTCCTTTTACATTCCCGGCCTCCAGACCCGGCCGCAATGACACCCAACCGGCCGAACCGAACAGAACCGCGGCGGAACCAAGCAGGAATCCGACCGGAACCAGAAGCAAAGCCGGGTAAGACCTGCACATGCAGAGCAGAAACACAGAGCCCAATCAGCCCAGCAGAACCACCAACGCGGCATACTAAGACCCAGCGCCCACCTCTGGCCACCAGAACCATCCGCAGCAGCACACGGCCGACAGAACCGCAGCAGACCCATGCAGAATCTGGGGATCCTCTCTTTAAGCAGAAGGTCAGAATGTGGTTTAAGCTGATTAAAGCACCACATTGCTTAGAAAATGTGACTAAACCTAATGAACTTCCACCAGCCCTGCTTAAAATTAAAAATCATCTAACTGAGGTGATCAAACCGGCTAGCAGTAAAAATAACACTAAGACTATTATTGAGGATAATGCTAAACAGTGGGCTCTCAACACAATCCAGACTATGAAAAAACACAATCAGGACAGCATTACCGGTTTTAAACAGACACTCTGCACCTTTGGAGGCAACTTAAAGGCCTCATTTATAATAGCCACTAAATGGGCCCGGAGAAATCTGGGAAGACGGCTCAGGGAAAAGACATTAGAGCACAGCAAAAAGGAACTAGGCCTAATGTGGGACGCCACACAAAGCCTTAGACCCTCAGCTACTCCTGTGGCTCCTGCTGCAGCCACCAAGGCCCCTGCTTCCACAGGATCCAAGCCTGCTCAGCCCTGCAGGCAGAGGGAGACAACGCAGAGCCCGAGGCCCTCAGATCCTCACTCAGCCCCTGCTGCAGCCATCAAAGCTCCTGCTTCCACAGGATCCAAGCCTGCTCAGCCCTGCAGGGAGAGGGAGACCACGCAGAGCCCGAGGCCCTCAGATCCTCACTCAGCCCCTGCTGCAGCCATCAAAGCTCCTGCTTCCACAGGATCCAAGCCTGCTCAGCCCTGCAGGGAGAGGGAGACCACGCAGAGCCCGAGGCCCTCAGATCCTCACTCAGCCCCTGCTGCAGCCATCAAAGCTCCTGCTTCCACAGGATCCAAGCCTGCTCAGCCCTGCAGGGAGAGGGAGACCACGCAGAGCCCGAGGCCCTCAGATCCTCACTCAGCCCCTGCTGCAGCCATCAAAGCTCCTGCTTCCACAGGATCCAAGCCTGCTCAGCCCAGCAGGGAGAGGGAGACCACGCAGAGCCCGAGGCCCTCAGATCCTCACTCAGCCCCTGCTGCAGCCATCAAAGCTCCTGCTTCCACAGGATCCAAGCCTGCTCAGCCCAGCAGGGAGAGGGAGACCACGCAGAGCCCAAGGCCCTCAGATCCTCACTCAGCCCCTGCTGCAGCCGTCAAAGCTCCTGCTTCCACAGGATCCAAGCCTGCTCAGCCCAGCAGGGAGAGGGAGACCACGCAGAGCCTGTGAACCCCAACTTCTTCCTCAGCTCCTATCACCACGGCAGCTCCTGCTACATCTGCTAAGGCTTCTGTTTCCACAGCAACGGCTCTGATGGAATCCAGACCTAACCAGCCAGAGAAGGTGTGCACTCGGACGCAGCTGCCTCCTTCAGATGCTGGCTTTCGTTTTAAGCCCTATGTTCCAGCCTCTACTGCACCCCAACCTGCTGCTTTCCGTTTTAAGCCCTATTCTCCCACACCTCAGAAGGGGGAAGTTCTCCACCATCACCTGCGTTTCACACAGCAACCTGAATCCTGTGCAGCTGACTTCTGAGGCTCAGAAGGAGGAAAAACAATTGCCCCATTAGATCTCTCCTGAGAGAGGAAGATGACAGGGACGCAGGGTGATGTTGTTCTGTATTTATGATTTATTGTGTATTAAGGATGATGATAAAACCTATTTTTGGTCCACAGCACAGAAGGGAACACATCTGGATCCCCAGACTACAGATGATTGTGGGCTGTGGCCTCATGGACAGATGGAGGAACAGCCCTGGGGAAAACACCTGTGGTCGGATGCGTGCGCGTGCATCGAGGAGGGGTGGGGGGGAGGGTTGGGTTATCCAGTTCCTTGTTCCCTTGCCCCAGAACCCTCACCCTAACCCAAACATAGGTATGTATGCACCATGGCCTGGGCTCGTGGGTTTTGTGGGTAACTTCTTGTGAGGGACTACTTCTACTCCTGGTAACCTTTATAGAAGCATAGCTCTATTTTCTTATAATTTCCTTTACATAATCCCTGGTAGAAGACCCTTAGATTAACTATAGTCCCCTTACAATTTTCTCTTTGGATGTGATTGGTTACACAACCCTGGCTTTGATACTGGATTAAGATTTAGTTGGATTGGTTACTGACACCAGATATGAGATTGAGATTAGAATATGAACACACAGCAGGATTTGATCAACCCTGTCTGGGCCTCCCTTGGGTAGAGTGTCTAGTGATAATGGCTGAAACACTGTGACCCCAAGGTCCACTACTGAGGATGTGTTCATTAGTTTAGAGGTGTGACTCTTGATGCTGTTTCAGTTCAGAACAGAATAAGGGACAGCTTATGACTTGTTTAGTACAGTTTCATCTCTAGTCCATATCTTGCCCTTTAATAAAAACCGAAGTGTATATACCTTTAATAGACCTAAAAAAATATAGATTTATTAAAGGTTTCCCTCTACCTACCTCCCTTCCCTCAGTTTAGAACTGTAGGGAGTGGAGGAGGCGGAGTTTACATGCCAGACCGGTGGGGGTCGGCTTAGGCCATTCCAGGGCGGCCTACCCTGACTCTGCTTCCTCCATTGATCTAAAATTCTAAAATTAAAATTTATGTTTATCTTCAATTATATACAGCTCCCCCTCCAGCCCATATCTTGTCTTTTAATAATAATAATAAAAACCCAAGTTCGATAAACTAATAATAAAATTTTGTAGGTTTGACATTATGTCCTAACATGACAACTACCATAATAGATCCTCTTGAATAACATTAATTTTAAACTTTAAATTTTAAACTTTATCTTTTGTGATATAGTCTTAACATGACCATCTCATTTCAAGGTTTATTAACCTACACTTAATTTTAAACTTTACCTTTTAGGATGCAGTCTTAAAGCTACAGTGTGTAATAATTACAGGGATATACAGTCAGAAATGTAATATATTATACATAACTGTTATTTATCATCATCTACGAGCTCAGCCTCTTAACCTTAATATTTGCGTTGCCTTAGAATTCGTTATTTATAATTACATAGGAGCGGGTCTCGCAGCCATGGAGGCAGACAGCTTTGCGCTACGGCAGCGCAGAGCCAACAAACTAGCGATTGCGAGATCGCCAAAACGTCACAATGATGTAGAAAAAATAACGGGTATATTAATTATCTTAAGTCTACATGAAATCTATACCCTACACAGACTAATGAAATACTATCTGTAAAATTATCTATGTAAACAAACCTCATCACTTGAGAAGGTAGGTGATGCGGACGTCGTGGAAGACATTTTGTCCCGTAACGCTCGCCGTACTGTTGGGGAGGAGAAGCGGTGGGGGGGAGATGTTCATGTTGCTGCAGTCTGACCGCTAGATGTCGCTAAAAGTTACACACTGTAGCTTTAACATGACCATCTAATTTCACGGTTTATTACCTAACATTAATTTTAAACTTTACATTTTAAACTTTATCTTTTGGGATATAGTCTTAACATGACCATCTCATTCCAAGGTTTTTTAGCCTAGACTTAATTTTAAACTTTACCTTTTGTGATGCAGTCTTAACATGACCATCTCATTTCAGGGTTTATTAACCTAGCATTAATTTTGCATTTTATCTTTGGGAATGCTGTCTTAACATGACCATCTCATTCCAAGGTTTATTAACCTAGCATTAATTTTAAACTTTATCTTTTGAGATGCAGTCTTAACATGACCATCTCATTTCAGGGTTTTTTTTTTTAACCTAGACTTAATTTTAAACTTTACCTTTTGTGATGCAGTCTTAACATGACCATCTCATTCCAATGTTTTTTTTTTAACCTAGACTTAATTTTAAACTTTACCTTTTGTGATGCAGTCTTAACATGACCATCTGATTTCAGGGTTTATTAACCTAGCATTAATTTCAAACTTTTTCTTTTGTGATGCAGTCTTAACATGACCATCTCATTTCAGGGTTTATTAACCTAGCACTAATTTTGCATTTTATCTTTGGGGATGCAGTCTTAACATGACCATCTCATTCCAAGGTTTATTAACCTAGCATTAATTTTGCATTTTATCTTTTGGGATGCAGCCTTAACATGACCATCTCATTCCAAGGTTTATTAACCTACACTTTTAAACTTTTTCTTTTGGGATATAGTCTTAACATGACCATCTCATTCCAAGGTTTATTAACCTAGCATTAATTTTAAACTTTATCTTTTGGGATATAGTCTTAACATGACCATCTCATTCCAAGGTTTTTTAACCTACACTTAATTTTAAACTTTTTCTTTTGGGATATAGTCTTAACATGACCATCTCATTTCAGGGTTTATTAACCTAGCATTAATTTTAAACTTTATCTTTTGGGGTTCAGTCTTAACATGACCATCTCATTCCAAGTTTTATTAACCTAGCATTAATTTTGCATATTATCTTTGGGGATGCAGTCTTAACATGACCATCTCATTCCAAGGTTTATTAACCTAGCATTAATTTTAAACTTTATCTTTTGTGATGCAGTCTTAACATGACCATCTCATTCCAAGGTTTATTAACCCAGCATTAATTTTAAACTTTATCTTTTGGGATATAGTCTTAACATGACCATCTCATTTCAGGGTTTATTAACCTAGCATTAATTTTAAACTTTATCTTTTGGGGTTCAGTCTTAACATGACCATCTCATTTCAGGGTTTATTAACCTAGCATTAATTTTAAACTTCATCTTTTGGGGTTCAGTCTTAACATGACGATCTCATTCCAAGTTTTATTAACCTAGCATTAATTTTGCATATTATCTTTGGGGATGCAGTCTTAACATGACCATCTCATTCCAAGATTTATTAACCTAGCATTAATTTTAAACTTTATCTTTTGTGATGCAGTCTTAACATGACCATCTCATTTCAAGATTTATTACCTAACATTAATTTTAAACTTAAAATTTTAAACTTTATCTTTTGGGATATAGTCTTACCATGACCATCTCATTTCAGGGTTTATTAACCTAGCATTAATTTTGCATTTTATCTTTGGGGATGCAGTCTTAACTTGACCATCTCATTTCAGGGTTTATTAACCTAGCATTAATTTTAAACTTTATCTTTTGTGATGCAGTCTTAACTTGACCATCTCATTTCAGGGTTTATTAACCTAGCATTAATTTTAAACTTTAAATTTTAAACTTTATCTTTGGGGATACAGTCTTAACATGACCATCTCATTCCAAGGTTTTTTAACCTACTCTTAATTTTAAACTTTTTCTTTTGGGATGCAGTCTTAACATGACCATCTCATTCCAAGGTTTATTACTTAACATTAATTTTAAACTTTAAATTTTAAACTTTAAATTTTAAACTTTATCTTTTAAACTTTATCTTTTAAACTTTATCTTTTAAACTTTAACCTAGCATTAATTTTAAACTTTATCTTTTGTGATGCAGTCTTAACATGACCATCTCATTCCAAGGTTTATTAAACTAGCATTAATTTTAAACTTTATCTTTTGTGATGCAGTTCTAACATGACCATCTCATTTCAGGGTTTATTAACCTAGCATTAATTTTAAACTTTATCTTTTGGGGTTCAGTCTTAACATGACCATCTCATTCCAAGTTTTATTAACCTAGCATTAATTTTAAACTTTATCTTTGTGATGCAGTCTTAACATGAGCATCTCATTTCAGGGTTTATTAACCTAGCATTAATTTTGCATTTTATCTTTGGGGATGCAGTCTTAACTTGACCATCTCATTTCAGGGTTTATTAACCTAGCATTAATTTTAAACTTTATCTTTTAAACTTTATCTTTTAAACTTTATCTTTTAAACTTTATCTTTTAAACTTTATCTTTTAAACTTTAACCTAGCATTAATTTTAAACTTTATCTTTTAAACTTTAACCTAGCATTAATTTTAAACTTTATCTTTTAAACTTTAACCTAGCATTAATTTTAAACTATCTTTTAAACTTTAACCTAGCATTAATTTTAAACTTTATCTTTTGGGATATAGTCTTAACATGACCATCTCATTTCAGGGTTTATTAACCTAGCATTAATTTTAAATTTTAAACTTTATCTTTGGGGATGCAGTCTTAACTTGACCATCTCATTTCAGGGTTTATTAACCTAGCATTAATTTTAAACTTTAAATTTTAAACTTTATCTTTTGGGATATAGTCTTACCATGACCATCTCATTCCAAGATTTATTAACCTAGCATTAATTTTAAACTTTATCTTTTGGGATGTAGTCTTACCATGACCATCTCATTTCAGGGTTTATTAACCTAGCATTAATTTTAAACGTTATATTTTGTGATGCAGTCTTAACATGACCATCTCATTTCAGGGTTTATTAACCTAGCATTAATTTCAAACTTTATCTTTTGGGATGCAGTCTTAACATGACCATCTCATTCCAAGGTTTATTAACCCAGCATTAATTTTAAACTTTATCTTTTGTGATGCAATCTTAACATGACCATCTCATTCCAAGGTTTATTAACCTAGCATTAATTTTAAACTTTATCTTTTGTGATGCAATCTTAACATGACCATCTCATTCCAAGGTTTATTAACCTAGCATTAATTTTAAACTTTATCTTTTGTGATGCAGTCTTAACATGACCATCTCATTCCAAGGTTTATTAACCCAGCATTAATTTTAAACTTTACCTTTTGTGATGCAATCTTAACATGACCATCTCATTCCAAGGTTTATTAACCTAGCATTAATTTTAAACTTTATCTTTTGTGATGCAGTCTTAACATGACCATCTCATTCCAAGGTTTATTAAACTAGCATTAATTTTAAACTCTATCTTTTGGGATATAGTCTTAACATGACCATCTCATTCCAAGTTTTATTAACCTAGCATTAATTTTAAACTTTATCTTTGTGATGCAGTCTTAACATGACCATCTCATTTCAGGGTTTATTAACCTAGCATTAATTTTGCATTTTATCTTTGGGGATATAGTCTTAACATGACCATCTCATTCCAAGGTTTATTAACCTAGCATTTATTTTAAACTTTATCTTTTAAACTTTATCTTTTAAACTTTATCTTTTAAACTTTAACCTAGCATTAATTTTAAACTTTATCTTTTAAATTTTAACCTAGCATTAATTTCAAACTTTTTCTTTTGGGATGCAGTCTTAACATGACCATCTCATTCCAAGGTTTATTACTTAACATTAATTTTAAACTTTAAATTTTAAACTTCATCTTTTAAACTTCATCTTTTAAACTTCATCTTTTAAACTTCATCTTTTAAACTTTATCTTTTAAACTTTATCTTCTAAACTTTAACCTAGCATTAATTTTAAACTTTATCTTTTGTGATGCAGTCTTAACATGACCATCTCATTCCAAGGTTTATTAACCCAGCATTAATTTTAAACTTTATCTTTTGGGATATAGTCTTAACATGACCATCTCATTTCAGGGTTTATTAACCTAGCATTAATTTTAAACTTTCTTTTGGGGTTCAGTCTTAACATGACGATCTCATTCCAAGTTTTATTAACCTAGCATTCATTTTGCATATTATCTTTGGGGATGCAGTCTTAACATGACCATCTCATTCCAAGGTTTATTAACCTAGCATTAATTTTAAACTTTATCTTTTGTGATGCAGTCTTAACATGACCATCTCATTTCAGGGTTTATTAACCTAGCATTGATTTTAAACTTTATCTTTTGGGATATAGTCTTAACATGACCATCTCATTTCAAGGTTTATTACCTAACATTAATTTTAAACTTAAAATTTTAAACTTTATCTTTTGGGATATAGTCTTACCATGACCATCTCATTTCAGGGTTTATTAACCTAGCATTAATTTTGCATTTTATCTTTGGGGATGCAGTCTTAACTTGACCATCTCATTTCAGGGTTTATTAACCTAGCATTAATTTTAAACTTTATCTTTTGTGATGCAGTCTTAACATGACAATCTCATTTCAGGGTTTATTAACCTAGCATTAATTTTGCATTTTATTTTTGGGGATGCAGTCTTAACATGACCATCTCATTCCAAGTTTTTTTAACCTACTCTTAATTTTAAACTTTTTCTTTTGGGATGCAGTCTTAACATGACCATCTCATTCCAAGGTTTATTACTTAACATTAATTTTAAACTTTAAATTTTAAACTTTATCTTTTAAACTTTATCTTTTAAACTTTATCTTTTAAACTTTATCTTTTAAACTTTAACCTAGCATTAATTTTAAACTTTATCTTTTGGGATTCAGTCTTAACATGACCATCTTATTCCAAGGTTTATTAACCTAGCATTAATTTTAAACTTTATCTTTTGGGATATAGTCTTAACATGACCATCTCATTTCAGGGTTTATTAACCTAGCATTAATTTCAAACTTTTTCTTTTGTGATGCAGTTCTAACATGACAATCTCATTTCAGGGTTTATTAACCTAGCTTTAATTTTAAACTTTATCTTTTGGGATATAGTCTTAACATGACCATCTCATTCCAAGATTTATTAACCTAGCATTAATTTTGCATTTTATCTTTGGGGATGCAGTCTTAACATGACCATCTCATTCCAAGGTTTTTTAACCTACTCTTAATTTTAAACTTTATCTTTTGGGATTCAGTCTTAACATGACCATCTTATTCCAAGGTTTATTAACCTAGCATTAATTTTAAACTTTATCTTTTGGGATATAGTCTTAACATGACCATCTCATTTCAGGGTTTATTAACCTAGCATTAATTTCAAACTTTTTCTTTTGGGATGCAGTCTTAACATGACCATCTCATTCCAAGGTTTATTACTTAACATTAATTTTAAACTTTAAATTTTAAACTTTAAATTTTAAACTTTAAATTTTAAACTTTATCTTTTAAACTTTATCTTTTAAACTTTATCTTTTAAACTTTATCTTTTGTGATGCAGTCTTAACATGACCATCTCATTCCAAGGTTTATTAACCCAGCATTAATTTTAAACTTTATCTTTTGGGATATAGTCTTAACATGACCATCTCATTTCAGGGTTTATTAACCTAGCATTAATTTTAAACTTTATCTTTTGGGGTTCAGTCTTAACATGACCATCTCATTCCAAGTTTTATTAACCTAGCATTAATTTTGCATATTATCTTTGGGGATGCAGTCTTAACATGACCATCTCATTCCAAGGTTTATTAACCTAGCATTAATTTTAAACTTTATCTTTTTTGATGCAGTCTTAACATGACCATCTCATTTCAGGGTTTATTAACCTAGCATTGATTTTAAACTTTATCTTTTGGGATATAGTCTTACCATGACCATCTCATTTCAGGGTTTATTAACCTAGCATTAATTTTGCATTTTATCTTTGGGGATGCAGTCTTAATTGACCATCTCATTTCAGGGTTTATTGACCTAGCATTATTTTTAAACTTTATCTTTTGTGATGCAGTCTTAACATGACAATCTCATTTCAGGGTTTATTACCTAACATTAATTTTAAACTTAAAATTTTAAACTTTATCTTTGGGGATGCAGTCTTAACTTGACCATCTCATTTCAGGGTTTATTAACCTAGCATTAATTTTAAACTTTAAATTTTAAACTTTAAATTTTAAACTTCATCTTTTAAACTTCATCTTTTAAACTTCATCTTTTAAACTTCATCTTTTAAACTTCATCTTTTGGGGTTCAGTCTTAACATGACCATCTCATTTCAGGGTTTATTAACCTAGCATTAATTTTAAACTTTATCTTTTGGGGTTCAGTCTTAACATGACGATCTCATTCCAAGTTTTATTAACCTAGCATTAATTTTGCATATTATCTTTGGGGATGCAGTCTTAACATGACCATCTCATTCCAAGGTTTATTAAGCTAGCATTAATTTTAAACTTTATCTTTTGTGATGCAGTCTTAACATGACCATCTCATTTCAGGGTTTATTAACCTAGCATTGATTTTAAACTTTATCTTTTGGGATATAGTCTTAACATGACCATCTCATTTCAAGGTTTATTACCTAACCTTAATTTTAAACTTAAAATTTTAAACTTTATCTTTTGGGATATAGTCTTACCATGACCATCTCATTTCAGGGTTTATTAACCTAGCATTAATTTTGCATTTTATCTTTGGGGATGCAGTCTTAACTTGACCATCTCATTTCAGGGTTTATTAACCTAGCATTAATTTTAAACTTTATCTTTTGTGATGCAGTCTTAACATGACAATCTCATTTCAGGGTTTATTACCTAACATTAATTTTAAACTTAAAATTTTAAACTTTATCTTTGGGGATGCAGTCTTAACTTGACCATCTCATTTCAGGGTTTATTAACCTAGCATTAATTTTAAACTTTAAATTTTAAACTTTATCTTTGGGGATACAGTCTTAACATGACCATCTCATTCCAAGGTTTTTTAACCTACTCTTAATTTTAAACTTTTTCTTTTGGGATATGGTCTTAACATGACCATCTCATTTCAGGGTTTATTAACCTAGCATTAATTTCAAACTTTTTCTTTTGGGATGCAGTCTTAACATGACCATCTCATTCCAAGGTTTATTACTTAAAATTAATTTTAAACTATAAATTTTAAACTTTAAATTTTAAACTTTATCTTTTAAACTTTATCTTTTAAACTTTATCTTTTAAACTTTATCTTTTAAACTTTAACCTAGCATTAATTTTAAACTTTATCTTTTGTGATGCAGTCTTAACATGACCATCTCATTCCAAGGTTTATTAAACTAGCATTAATTTTAAACTCTATCTTTTGGGATATAGTCTTAACATGACCATCTCATTCCAAGGTTTATTAACCCAGCATTAATTTTAAACTTTATCTTTTGTGATGCAGTTCTAACATGACCATCTCATTTCAGGGTTTATTAACCTAGCATTAATTTTAAACTTTATCTTTTGGGGTTCAGTCTTAACATGACCATCTCATTCCAAGTTTTATTAACCTAGCATTAATTTTAAACTTTATCTTTGTGATGCAGTCTTAACATGAGCATCTCATTTCAGGGTTTATTAACCTAGCATTAATTTTGCATTTTATCTTTGGGGATGCAGTCTTAACTTGACCATCTCATTTCAGGGTTTATTAACCTAGCATTAATTTTAAACTTTATCTTTTAAACTTTATCTTTTAAACTTTATCTTTTAAACTTTATCTTTTAAACTTTAACCTAGCATTAATTTTAAACTTTATCTTTTAAACTTTAACCTAGCATTAATTTTAAACTTTATCTTTTAAACTTTAACCTAGCATTAATTTCAAACTTTATCTTTTGGGATGCAGTCTTAACATGACCATCTCATTCCAAGGTTTATTAAACTAGCATTAATTTTAAACTCTATCTTTTGGGATATAGTCTTAACATGACCATCTCATTCCAAGGTTTATTAACCCAGCATTAATTTTAAACTTTATCTTTTGTGATGCAATCTTAACATGACCATCTCATTCCAAGGTTTATTAACCTAGCATTAATTTTAAACTTTATCTTTTGTGATGCAGTCTTAACATGACCATCTCATTTCAGGGTTTATTAACCTAGCATTAATTTTAAATTTTAAACTTTATCTTTGGGGATGCAGTCTTAACTTGACCATCTCATTTCAGGGTTTATTAACCTAGCATTAATTTTAAACTTTAAATTTTAAACTTTATCTTTTGGGATATAGTCTTACCATGACCATCTCATTCCAAGATTTATTAACCTAGCATTAATTTTAAACTTTATCTTTTGGGATGTAGTCTTACCATGACCATCTCATTTCAGGGTTTATTAACCTAGCATTAATTTCAAACTTTATCTTTTGGGATGCAGTCTTACCATGACCATCTCATTCCAAGGTTTATTAAACTAGCATTAATTTTAAACTCTATCTTTTGGGATATAGTCTTAACATGACCATCTCATTCCAAGGTTTATTAACCCAGCATTAATTTTAAACTTTATCTTTTGTGATGCAATCTTAACATGACCATCTCATTCCAAGGTTTATTAACCTAGCATTAATTTTAAACTTTATCTTTTGTGATGCAGTCTTAACATGACCATCTCATTCCAAGGTTTATTAAACTAGCATTAATTTTAAACTCTATCTTTTGGGATATAGTCTTAACATGACCATCTCATTCCAAGTTTTATTAACCTAACATTAATTTTAAACTTTATCTTTGTGATGCAGTCTTAACATGACCATCTCATTTCAGGGTTTATTAACCTAGCATTAATTTTAAACTTTATCTTTTGGGATATAGTCTTAACATGACCATCACATTCCAAGATTTATTAACCTAGCATTAATTTTAAACTTTATCTTTTTGGATGCAGTCTTAACATGAGCATCTCATTTCAGGGTTTATTAACCTAGCATTAATTTTGCATTTTATCTTTGGGGATGCAGTCTTAACTTGACCATCTCATTTCAGGGTTTATTAACCTAGCATTAATTTTAAACTTTAAATTTTAAACTTTATCTTTTGTGATGCAGTCTTAACATGACCATCTCATTTCAGGGTTTATTAACCTAGCATTAATTTTGCATTTTATCTTTGGGGATATAGTCTTAACATGACCATCTCATTCCAAGGTTTATTAACCTAGCATTTATTTTAAACTTTATCTTTTAAACTTTATCTTTTAAACTTTATCTTTTAAACTTTAACCTAGCATTAATTTTAAACTTTATCTTTTAAACTTTAACCTAGCATTAATTTCAAACTTTATCTTTTGGGATGCAGTCTTAATATGACCATCTCATTCCAAGGTTTATTAAACTAGCATTAATTTTAAACTCTATCTTTTGGGATATAGTCTTAACATGACCATCTCATTCCAAGGTTTATTAACCCAGCATTAATTTTAAACTTTATCTTTTGTGATGCAGTCTTAACATGACCATCTCATTCCAATGTTTTTTTTTTTTAACCTAGACTTAATTTTAAGCTTTATCTTTTGGGATATAGTCTTAACATGGCCATCTCATTCCAAGGTTTATTAACCCAGCATTAATTTTAAACTTTATCTTTTGGGATATAGTCTTAACATGACCATCTCATTTCAGGGTTTATTAACCTAGCATTAATTTCAAACTTTTTCTTTTGTGATGCAGTTCTAACATGACCATCTCATTTCAGGGTTTATTAACCTAGCATTAATTTTGCATATTATCTTTTGTGATGCAGTCTTAACATGACCATCTCATTTCAGGGTTTATTAACCTAGCATTAATTTTAAACTTTATCTTTTGGGATATAGTCTTAACATGACCATCTCATTTCAGGGTTTATTAACCTAGCATTAATTTTAAATTTTAAACTTTATCTTTTGTGATGCAGTTTTAACATGACAATCTCATTTCAGGGTTTATTAACCTAGCATTAATTTTGCATTTTATTTTTAGGGATGCAGTCTTAACATGACCATCTCATTCCAAGTTTTTTTAACCTACTCTTAATTTTAAACTTTTTCTTTTGGGATGCAGTCTTAACATGACCATCTAATTCCAAGGTTTATTACTTAACATTAATTTTAAACTTTAAATTTTAAACTTTATCTTTTAAACTTTATCTTTTAAACTTTATCTTTTAAACTTTAACCTAGCATTAATTTTAAACTTTATCTTTTGGGATTCAGTCTTAACATGACCATCTTATTCCAAGGTTTATTAACCTAGCATTAATTTTAAACTTTATCTTTTGGGATATAGTCTTAACATGACCATCTCATTTCAGGGTTTATTAACCTAGCATTAATTTCAAACTTTTTCTTTTGTGATGCAGTTCTAACATGACAATCTCATTTCAGGGTTTATTAACCTAGCTTTAATTTTAAACTTTATCTTTTGGGATATAGTCTTAACATGACCATCTCATTCCAAGATTTATTAACCTAGCATTAATTTTGCATTTTATCTTTGGGGATGCAGTCTTAACATGACCATCTCATTCCAAGGTTTTTTAACCTACTCTTAATTTTAAACTTTATCTTTTGGGATTCAGTCTTAACATGACCATCTTATTCCAAGGTTTATTAACCTAGCATTAATTTTAAACTTTATCTTTTGGGATATAGTCTTAACATGACCATCTCATTTCAGGGTTTATTAACCTAGCATTAATTTCAAACTTTTTCTTTTGGGATGCAGTCTTAACATGACCATCTCATTCCAAGGTTTATTACTTAACATTAATTTTAAACTTTAAATTTTAAACTTTAAATTTTAAACTTTAAATTTTAAACTTTATCTTTTAAACTTTATCTTTTAAACTTTATCTTTTAAACTTTATCTTTTGTGATGCAGTCTTAACATGACCATCTCATTCCAAGGTTTATTAACCCAGCATTAATTTTAAACTTTATCTTTTGGGATATAGTCTTAACATGACCATCTCATTTCAGGGTTTATTAACCTAGCATTAATTTTAAACTTTATCTTTTGGGGTTCAGTCTTAACATGACCATCTCATTCCAAGTTTTATTAACCTAGCATTAATTTTGCATATTATCTTTGGGGATGCAGTCTTAACATGACCATCTCATTCCAAGGTTTATTAACCTAGCATTAATTTTAAACTTTATCTTTTGTGATGCAGTCTTAACATGACCATCTCATTTCAGGGTTTATTAACCTAGCATTGATTTTAAACTTTATCTTTTGGGATATAGTCTTACCATGACCATCTCATTTCAGGGTTTATTAACCTAGCATTAATTTTGCATTTTATCTTTGGGGATGCAGTCTTAATTGACCATCTCATTTCAGGGTTTATTGACCTAGCATTAATTTTGCATTTTATCTTTGGGGATGCAGTCTTAACTTGACCATCTCATTTCAGGGTTTATTAACCTAGCATTAATTTTAAACTTTAAATTTTAAACTTTATCTTTGGGGATACAGTCTTAACATGACCATCTCATTCCAAGGTTTTTTAACCTACTCTTAATTTTAAACTTTTTCTTTTGGGATATAGTCTTAACATGACCATCTCATTTCAGGGTTTATTAACCTAGCATTAATTTCAAACTTTTTCTTTTGGGATGCAGTCTTAACATGACCATCTCATTCCAAGGTTTATTACTTAACATTAATTTTAAACTTTAAATTTTAAACTTTATCTTTTAAACTTTATCTTTTAAACTTTATCTTTTAAACTTTAACTTAGCATTAATTTTAAACTTTATCTTTTGGGATTCAGTCTTAACATTACCATCTTATTCCAAGGTTTATTAACCTAGCATTAATTTTAAACGTTATATTTTGTGATGCAGTCTTAACATGACCATCTCATTCCAAGGTTTATTAACCTAGCATTAATTTTAAACTCTATCTTTTGGGATATA
Source organism: Cyprinodon diabolis (assembly GCA_030533445.1). Classification (NCBI taxonomy): domain Eukaryota; kingdom Metazoa; phylum Chordata; class Actinopteri; order Cyprinodontiformes; family Cyprinodontidae; genus Cyprinodon; species Cyprinodon diabolis. Next base: position 3,669,242 of record CM060064.1, on the reverse strand, counting down.
GTCTTAACATGACCATCTCATTCCAAGGTTTATTAACCTAGCATTAATTTTAAACTTTATCTTTTGGGGTTCAGTCTTAACATGACCATCTCATTCCAAGTTTTATTAACCTAGCATTAATTTTAAACTTTATCTTTGTGATGCAGTCTTAACATGAGCATCTCATTTCAGGGTTTATTAACCTAGCATTAATTTTGCATTTTATCTTTGGGGATGCAGTCTTAACTTGACCATCTCATTTCAGGGTTTATTAACCTAGCATTAATTTTAAACTTTATCTTTTAAACTTTATCTTTTAAACTTTATCTTTTAAACTTTATCTTTTAAACTTTAACCTAGCATTAATTTTAAACTTTATCTTTTAAACTTTAACCTAGCATTAATTTTAAACTTTATCTTTTAAACTTTAACCTAGCATTAATTTTAAACTTTATCTTTTAAACTTTAACCTAGCATTAATTTTAAACTTTATCTTTTGGGATATAGTCAACATGACCATCTCATTTCAAGGTTTATTAACCCAGCATTAATTTTAAACTTTATCTTTTGTGATGCAGTCTTAACATGACCATCTCATTCCAATGTTTTTTTTTTTAACCTAGACTTAATTTTAAACTTTATCTTTTGGGATATAGTCTTAACATGACCATCTCATTTCAGGGTTTATTAACCTAGCATTAATTTTGCATATTATCTTTTGTGATGCAGTCTTAACATGACCATCTCATTTCAGGGTTTATTAACCTAGCATTAATTTTAAACTTTATCTTTTGGGATATAGTCTTAACATGACCATCTCATTTCAGGGTTTATTAACCTAGCATTAATTTTAAATTTTAAACTTTATCTTTTGTGATGCAGTTTTAACATGACAATCTCATTTCAGGGTTTATTAACCTAGCATTAATTTTGCATTTTATCTTTGGGGATGCAGTCTTAATTTGACCATCTCATTTCAGGGTTTATTAACCTAGCATTAATTTTAAACTTTATCTTTTGTGATGCAGTCTTAACATGACCATCTCATTTCAGGGTTTATTAACCTAGCATTAATTTTAAACTTTAAATTTTAAACTTTATCTTTGGGGATGCAGTCTTAACTTGACCATCTCATTTCAGGGTTTATTAACCTAGCATTAATTTTAAACTTTAAATTTTAAACTTTATCTTTGGGGATGCAGTCTTAACATGACCATCTCATTCCAAGTTTTTTTAACCTACTCTTAATTTTAAACTTTTTCTTTTGGGATGCAGTCTTAACATGACCATCTCATTCCAAGGTTTATTACTTAACATTAATTTTAAACTTTATCTTTTAAACTTTATCTTTTAAACTTTATCTTTTAAACTTTATCTTTTAAACTTTATCTTTTAAACTTTAACCTAGCATTAATTTTAAACTTTATCTTTTGTGATGCAGTCTTAACATGACCATCTCATTCTAAGGTTTATTAACCCAGCATTAATTTTAAACTTTATCTTTTGGGATTCAGTCTTAACATGACCATCTCATTTCAGGGTTTATTAACCTAGCATTAATTTCAAACTTTTTCTTTTGTGATGCAGTTCTAAAATGACCATCTCATTTCAGGGTTTATTAACCTAGCATTAATTTTAAACTTTATCTTTTGGGGTTCAGTCTTAACATGACCATCTCATTTCAGGGTTTATTAACCTAGCATTAATTTTAAACTTTAAATTTTAAACTTTATCTTTTGTGATGCAGTCTTAACATGACAATCTCATTTCAGGGTTTATTAACCTAGCATTAATTTTGCATTTTATCTTTGGGGATGCAGTCTTAACATGACCATCTCATTTCAGGGTTTATTAACCTAGCATTAATTTTAAATTTTAAACTTTATCTTTTGTGATGCAGTTTTAACATGAAAATCTCATTTCAGGGTTTATTAACCTAGCATTAATTTTGCATTTTATCTTTGGGGATGCAGTCTTAACTTGACCATCTCATTTCAGGGTTTATTAACCTAGCATTAATTTCAAACTTTTTCTTTTGGGATGCAGTCTTAACATGACCATCTCATTCCAAGGTTTATTACTTAACATTAATTTTAAACTTTAAATTTTTATCTTCAAATTTTAAACTTCAAATTTTAAACTTCAAATTTTAAACTTCAAATTTTAAACTTCAAATTTTAAACTTCAAATTTTAAACTTCAAATTTTAAACTTCAAATTTTAAACTTCAAATTTTAAACTTCAAATTTTAAACTTCAAATTTTAAACTTCAAATTTTAAACTTCAAATTTTAAACTTCAAATTTTAAACTTCAAATTTTAAACTTCAAATTTTAAACTTCAAATTTTAAACTTCAAATTTTAAACTTCAAATTTTAAACTTCAAATTTTAAACTTCAAATTTTAAACTTCAAATTTTAAACTTCAAATTTTAAACTTCAAATTTTAAACTTCAAATTTTAAACTTCAAATTTTAAACTTCAAATTTTAAACTTCAAATTTTAAACTTCAAATTTTAAACTTCAAATTTTAAACTTCAAATTTTAAACTTCAAATTTTAAACTTCAAATTTTAAACTTCAAATTTTAAACTTCAAATTTTAAACTTCAAATTTTAAACTTCAAATTTTAAACTTCAAATTTTAAACTTCAAATTTTAAACTTCAAATTTTAAACTTCAAATTTTAAACTTCAAATTTTAAACTTCAAATTTTAAACTTCAAATTTTAAACTTCATCTTTAACTTTGTGATGCAGTCTTAACATGGCCATCTCACCATAATATGCTTGATATTAAGCCCTCTTTTACATTAAATGTCTCCTTTTGAACACCTGATGAGAAACCTTAAATTAACCACAATTAGTGAATTAATACCATAATATGACCACTCCTCACTATATTCTATAAAGTCCCTTACATCCTATTTTACACTGAAATTATCAAAATCTTAACCAAAACTCCTACCAATATTAGACCTAAAAAATATTTATTTATAAAACATTTCCCTCTACCTACCTCCCTTCCCTCAGTTTAGAACTGCAGGGAGTGGAGGAGGCAGAGTTTAAATGCCAGACCTGCGGGGGTCAACTTAGCCCATTCCAGGGCGGTTTACCCTGACTCTGCTTCCTCCATTGAACTAAAATTAATATACTTATCTTCAATTAATCATAACCTCCACCCTTATACTACACTTATAGCACATATCACCTTACCAGACCAATTAGCTACTGAACCTAATATCAGTGGAATCCATGCCTAACCCTAACACCTGACCCTTGCCTTAAAATTACACTTAGCCGATCCCTAACCTTGACACTTGCCCTAAACCTAATTTTAAGCCTTGCCCTAACCCTAAAACCTAGCCATTACTCTAAAAGCTAACCCTAGTTCTCAAAGTTCTACAAATTGGCTTGGCTATGGATCTGAGAGATACCAACGAACGTGCGTCGGCCAATGCATTTCCTTTGATCCCCTAACCAACTGCTCTAGTCGTCGGACTGGGTGGGGGGGAGGTCATCGAGAGAGTGTCTAATGCCTAACCCTAACCCACAATAGGGGCCTGAGAGTTTTGGGCCAGGGGCGGGGCAATAAACTGCCTTTTTTGAAAAATTTTGGGGGCCTAACTAAAGATCACAGGGTCATGGGCCCGGGGCCCCATTAAAGGGCCCACCCTCGTGACCCTTATGCCCGGGTTAGCCGATTTTTAACGCCCACCCTGAGCCTGTGGCGGACCCCCAAACAGGGCAAAGTTTCACAAAAAATGATTTTTAGGGCAGGTTATGGTATAGATGCACCGATTGCCCACCAGAGGGCGCCCGGACACTGTATAACTCAGTATAGGACAATTGGCAGAGCATTTTGAATGGGCCAGCACTTGGCATTAACCCAATTTTTGCCTCACCAGAGGCACGGCCACCAAGAGGCATTGACCGAGGGACAGAGGACAATATTGAAGCTCTGGACATGTCCTCGGATCAAAGAACGTGCCAACCCGGAGCATTTTGAATGGGCCAGCACTCGGCATTAAACCATTTTTGGATTTTTTTCCCCAAGTTTTACCAACTTACCTGGTTCACAGCGACCCAACAGCAACAACAGATGGACATCTGGCCAGATTGAAGCACTGGGACAACCGTCAGCATGTTAAAGCGGAGATTTTGAAACTTTTAACCATTTTTGGATTTTTTACAAGTGTGGCCCCTTTAACAGGCTCACCACCACCCTGCAGCGTTAACCAAGGGACATTAAACCATAGGTTAAACCAAATGTCCAAAATAGGAATAATAAAGGAAGACATTTCTTAACCAATAAATATATTTATTAAAAATTAAAGTTTTATAAAAAACACACTTTAAATTGAGTTCCTGGGGCCCATGCAGCGCCCTGGTCCGGTTCCCCCTGGATGGATGCTGACCCCTGGATGGATGGGGAACCCTGGATGGTGCCGCCTGGATGGATGGATGGAGGTCCTGTTTTAGTTTCTGAAATATAAAAACAATACATTTATTACATGTGAATCATTCTGTATGACAGACACTTAATGCTCATAACATAATACGGTTGTCCCGCTGCAGCGGCCTGGTACCATTCCCCAGAGGTCCGCTTTTATTGTACCGGCCCCACAATCACAGCAGAACCCCCGGTACCATTCCACAGAGGTCCGCTTTAATTGTCCCGGCAGCCGGCCCCATGATCACAGCAGAACCCCCGGTAGGGTATTGTGAGGAGTAAAATTATGATTGTATAGAAGTTTCCAATATAAAAGGACTTGTTGGTGGAAGAGAGATAATTTGATGGGCAATTTTTGAATTAAGTAATCTCATTTAAGTAAGAAATCAATGCCTCCCAGCATCTGAAAGATTTGTCTGGGGATATGAAACCAGATGTTATTTGTGTTTAAAAGTGATTTTAACCAGTTAATTTTCAAAGTTCCATTCATGAACTCAAAATCAATGGCTTCTAACCCCCCATCTTCATATTTCTTAGTTAATAAAGTCTTTTTAATATGGTGTTTTTTTTTTCCTCCAAATGTAGTTGAAATTAATTTGATTTATTCTTGTAATAGCTCTATTGGAAATTGCAAAAGAATATGCTGGGAAGATACATCTTGAAATACTTTCCATCTTAGTCAAAAAGACTCTACCTAGTAAACTAACATCACGCAGCAGCCACAAGTTGAGCCTAGATTGGCAATTATCTACTACTTTCCAAATATTTTCATTTTCTCTGTCAACATATTTTTTAGTTGTAGTGATACCTAAATATTTCACAGTAGATTTTATGGGTATGCCACAAACTTCTGTTAGGTTAGGTTGTGTTTGATAAATAGGCAGTGTGCGAAATACCTGTCAATATTCGGGGGGGGTCCCCATCTCCCGATTGTTGCGCAATACCGATCTAAATTTTCTCAATATGCAGTAGGCCTATAACATTTCAAAGTCAAAGTCAGCTTTAATGTCAATTCTTCAGATTCACCAGACATACAAGGACTCGAGAGGACGTTCGTTTCTCATTCACCAACAGTGAAACCGATAAAGTTCACAGGCACAACAGATAAGATCAGTTCCTAATACTACAATTTAAACATTCAATTTCACAATAAAATATAAAATGTACAATAATATAAAATATGCAATACTTATGTAAGTAAATAAATATAGTATTAATAGTAGTGCAGGAGACAGTTTGTCCGGAGTGATTTTTTTTTTAGGGGGGGGCTCAGCTTCCTGACAGCTTGGTGGATGAAGCTTTCTGTGATTCGGAGTGGGCAAGAGCCTGAATAGACAGTCTATGAAAACACACACATGCACAAAGACTGTCCGTCTCTCTCTCTGTCTGTCTGTCCGTCTCTCTCTCTGTCTGTCTGTCTCTCTCTTTCATGCACGCACATGTCCTGCTTTAAACCAGCTTCTGACGAATGGAAATGTGTCGAATTTGTCCAGAGGAGGTCCGTTGAGGTCCACAAACAGGAGTGAAGACATGCTGTCTTCACGCAATCTATTCTGTGTTGCCCGTGTTATTAACTTAGGAAAAGCACATGGCTAATTTGCATACGCGAACAGGATTGGCTGGCTCCACTTCGCAAAAAACAGAGCATATTTGTGAATAAAGGTTTTGAATTTTAATACTGGACATGTTGAGCTTAAAAACATTTCAGTGACCATTAGCGACAAAAAAATTCTTTTTGTCCTGCCCTCACTCTTGGCTTAGCAGGTAGATAACCATCATTTCCAATAACCACACCGTAAGCTTTCTTTGGATTTATTGGCTGGTATGGATGGATGAATGAATGGTAAAACTGCAACAAAGAAATAATGTGCATAAGTCTTTGTGTAAACAGGCACAATTCTCCTAAATAATAAACTCAACATATAATGACACAAACAACATGTTAACATTAGCCGCTAGCTAGCGGCATTGCTAACGGCTAGTTAGCGCGTATGCTAGCAGCTAGTTAGAGCGTATGCTAGCGTCTTTTTAAACTTCTCTTCTCTGTGACCTTTCTTGCAATAATCCTCCAAACACAACATGAAACATAGTACTATATGTACATAAACGAAATATACCCTTCACATCAAATTACATGCTGTACTGGTCAAAAACGCAGCACAGAGAGAACAGATTCAGCTATGCAGTGTTTACTCGTTAAACAGGAAGACACCAACTGCTCAACTTCCGGTGCTTTCAAAATAACACTATATCAAATATTATACATAAGAAAGCTTATAGTATATAACTTAGAAACAATATGCAAATATGAGCAATGGCTTCCTAAGGAGCCAGAACATTTAATTTAATTTTTTTTTTTTACACAATTTAAGACCCCCCTTAAATTATGCTTTTGAGGCTTTCAGGGGGTCTCATGGGTTAATCGGGGGGGCTCGACCCCCCCGTATTTAGCACTCTGACTATAAGGGTAGGAATAGCTGTTAATAAATATAAAAATAGAGGGGAAAGATTTAACTTTAATAAAGTAGATTGGAGTAAGTTTAGATATTTGAGTGAAATAGATTTGGAAAAGGTAGATTTTAATATGCAGATAAATGAAGTAAATGCAAGTATCTCAAAGATAATAATGGAAGCAGCAGAAAATTCTATTCAAAAGTCAAGGAGTATAAATGATAAGAAAAAGGTGCCATGGCTCTACCTCTCACAGCTCTAACTTCTGTTAAGAAGACGTTCAAATGGTCTCCAGAGGCTGAAGCAGCTTTTAACAAACTGAAGACTCTTTTTTCCAGCGCACCCATTTTGATTCAACCTGACCCCTCAAAACAATTCATATTAGAGGTGGACGCATCTGATTCTGGAGTGGGAGCTGTTTTGTCTCAACAATCTGACTCAGATCAAAGAACTCACCCCTGTGCCTTTTTCTCACGCAGACTTTCTCCTGCAGAGCAAAATTACGATGTCAGTGACAGAGAGTTATTGGCCATCAAGCTAGCCCTGGAAGAATGGAGACATTGGCTTGAGGGGGCTGAACATCCGGTCCTAGTTTGGACGGATCACAAGAACCTATCCTACATTCAGTACGCAAAGAGGTCCAATCCACGCCATTCCCGTTGGTCTCTGTTTCTCTCTCGATTTAACTTAATAATCTCTTACAGACCCGGTTCCAAGAACATCAAGCCTGACACTCTCTCTCGTCTTTACTCTTCTGATCAACCTGAAACACCCGAGACTGTCCTCCCTGCCACTTGCACGGTTGGAGCCGTTTCCTGGGAGATTATGGATCTCATCAACCTAGCTTTGGCCTCTGAACCTGACCCAGGTAACGGACCACCTAACAGAACTTACGTTCCATCTTCCGTCAGATCCCGTCTCATCCAGTGGATGCATGCAGCCAAATTCTCTGCCCATCCTGGTGTGAGTAGAACCATCGCCCTCATCACACAACGCTTTTGGTGGCCGTCGCTTCACAAGGACGTGAAGGAGTACGTGTTGGCCTGTCCCATCTGTGCCAGGAATAAACCTACCCACCAACCACCTTCCGGGCTGCTGCGTCCTCTGCCTGTTCCGTCTCGTTCATGGTCCCACATCGCTGTGGACTTCGTTACCGGTCTCCCAGTCTCCAGGGGTATGTCAACTATACTAACAATTGTCGATCGTTTCTCCAAGGCCTGTCATCTGGTTCCCCTCAGGAAATTACCCACAGCTTTCCAAACCGCTCAGCTCCTGGTCAAGCATGTCTTGCGCCTGCACGGCATCCCTCAGGAGATCCTTTCTGATCGAGGTCCCCAGTTCATCTCTCAGGTCTGGAAAGCTTTCTGTTCCGCTCTGGACTCAAAAATCTCTCTCACTTCTGGTTATCATCCTCAGACAAACGGTCAAACGGAGAGGATGAATCAAGAGCTTGAATCCACTCTCCGTTGCCTCACCTCAAATAACCCGACTGACTGGAGTCAGTTTCTGACATGGGTAGAATATGCACACAACACCCAAAGATCCGCTGCAACTGGTTTATCTCCCTTTCAGATCTCTATTGGATATCAACCGCCACTCTTCCCAGCAGACGAGAGAGAGATAGCTGTCAGGTCCGTCCATCACCACATCCGTCGTTGCCATAAGATCTGGAACGAAACCATCACTGCCCTCAACCGTACAGCCACCCAAAACAAGAGATCCGCTGACAAGAGTCGTCGTCCCGCACCAGAGTATACTCCTGGACAAGAGGTATGGCTTTCAACCCGTGATATCCCGCTCAAGTCAATGTCAAAGAAACTCTCCCCCAGATACATTGGTCCATACAAGATTGCATAATCAATCATCAACCCATCTGCTGTCCGCCTGCACCTGCCTTCATCTCTCCGCATTCACCCCACCTTCCACGTCTCCCAGATCAAGCCAGTACTCACCAGTCTTATATGGGTTAAGACTTTAAGCCATCATGACAACCTCAATTACTATGAATTCTAGTTTTTTCCCTTTTCCTTAGATCTGATATTGTATCCCTCGTTTTATAAATATTCCGCATCCACCTCCCCCTCCCTCTTCTCGATCTCTTCTTATACTAATATATCCCCTAATCACAAAATCTAATGTTGGTTTTAACCAAGTTTCCTGCACACATATATCTGGTTGGACTTCAAGCTCGTCAATAAAACCTTTAAATTCCTGTCCATTGGCTATCAAACTCCTAGCGTTCCATTGAAGTATTAGCATAAACTACTTTCAATTGCTGTTCCCGACTTCTTATCCACCTCTAGCTTTTTATTTATTTCTTCACATGTTCCTTCATTAAATCCCAAGAATTTTTCAGCTCCTTTCACTATCATTTTAATCTTCTCGGTTTTGTTCTTAGCTTGATTAGTACAGTTGATAACATAAGCTATGAATAGGACTAGATTTTCTTCTGAATAAGTGACCTTATCTTCTGGTAGTGTTTTAGATTGCTGTATTGTTTGACTCCCCATTTGCTCAACCACTCTTTTTTCCTGTTCCTTCAAACTTTTAACAGCTTCTGCGTAGCTTATATTTTTAGATGTTTTAATCTGCACCACTTCTTTAGCCCTCTTCCTTACCTCACATCCTCCGTACGTGACCCTATGATTTCCCCCACAGTTACAACATTTCTCCAGTACATCCTCCTTACATTCTTCAATTTTATGATCTTCCCCACATTTTGGACATCTCTGCTTTCCTTTACACACTGCTGCAATGTGCCCGTACCTTTGGCATTTAAAGCACCGAAGTGGTGGAGGTACATAAGGTCTGACTTGGAGACTTATATATCCTATTTTTATACTCATTGGCAACTCTTTTCCTTCCAACTCCATTAGGATTGACTGACTCCCCACTCTCTCACCATCCACAGTTCTTGACAGCCTTTTCACGTTTGTCACCTTTGCTCCAACTATATTTTCTTAAGTTTTTCCAGATCCTCATCTAGAGGGATCCCATATATCACCCCTCTCATTTTTTTTATTTTCTCCCAACATTTTTTTCTCCAGCACAGCTCTTTTACATATGCTATCCACATTGAAGGCTTTATTCTTTTGTTCTATACCCATACATTCAATCAAAAGACTTCCGTCTCTCAAAATCTTCACCATTTCAACGTCTCCTATTTTCTTTTTAATTTCTCTTGACACCCCAATTGGGCTGATTTTCTCCTGACCTTCCTCACTCTTAAGATTCAGAATTACTTTAAATTCCTCATTCACAACTTTTCTCCTAACTACCCTCTCTTCCTCTGAACTACTTTCTTCTAAATCCCGTTTGCTTCCTTGACTATCTCTGATTCCCTTTCCGTCATCTATTTTAATTCTTCCCCGTCCTCTTCCTCTCCCTTTTCCCACTGGCGTCCACCCTTCATAATCCCCTTCTTCTTCATTGCTTATTTCCATTTCTATCTGAACCATTCACATACCAGTTTATGTCAAAAGCCGCCTTTTCCACTCTCCAAGTTTGGTGTGGTTTTGATCTTTCGTTCAAACGCAACAAACTCTCCTTTCTCAAAAGTCGACTCAGCCAAGACTCCAACCAGCGAGGCCAACGCCTACCAAACTCCGGTCCGCGCCAACTCCCCTTACTCTGCTGTTTCTGGTCTGCGGGGGCGGGTCATAAGCCGGCGGTAGAGCTGGAAGCTCACTGCTGTTAAATACACAGGTGATCAGGACACAGGTGATCATGTCCAGGTATTCAGGTTCAGGTGATCAGGACACAGGTGGTCATGTCCAGGTGATCAGGACACAGGTGGTCGTGTCCAGGTGATCAGGACACAGGTGATCAGGTTCAGGTGATCAGGACACAGGTGATCAGGACACTGCTGATCAGGTTCAGGTATTCAGGTTCAGGTGATCAGCTTCAGGTGATCAGGTTCAGGTGATCAGGACACAGGTGATCAGGTTCAGGTGATCAGGACACTGCTGATCAGGTTCAGGTGATCAGGTTCAGGTGATCAGGTTCAGGTGATCAGGACACTGCTGATCAGGTTCAGGTGATCAGGTTCAGGTGATCAGGTTCAGGTGAATGGCTCAGAGTCAGGATTACTGAGTCACGTTAGGTTGATACAAACATGACACCATAAAGTGGAAAGAAGGAAGAGTTTGTAGCTGTTTACGTTTATAACATGAGAGGAACGTGGTTAGTTTAGTGTTTTTCATATAATTTAATAGCACCGTAGGGGGCGGAGCTTCAGTCAGCATAAAATATAAGTGATGGTACTCAGTCATCGAGGTCATTCCGAAAAAGAAAATGAAAAACAATCCACTGGACTTTGTTTCCAAGTTTGAAGACGTTTCTCTTCCCATCCAGGAAGCTTTTCAACAGTGGCGGCCGGCCCATAGCGGGCGCTGGGGCACCGCCCTCCCTGATATGAAGAGAGAAACGTAAAATATTTTTTTAGAAATTAACTCATAAATGTCAGTTTTACTCTCTAGAGTGTGTACCTATAAGCAAAACAAATTATATAAACTACATTTCCCTATCTACTGTCATTCATTTGTGGATTTCCACAGACAGACTCCTACCGTCTCTGTCTTGGGGCGCTGATCAGACTACCCCACATTTGCAGAGAATCTGTCAATCATTTAGTATTGCTAGGTGAATTTAATGGCCAATCAGCGTCTCAGAACTTTATGGTCTTGGGGCGCTGAAAATACTGCGCTTTAACAGGCTTCTGCACCCAAGCGCAGGTGCAGACAATTAGAGGGAAGATGGCGAACGTAACGAACGAGATGCAGCTTCCAACAAATTCGGTGAGATCCTTATTTATCTACCCGTTTGCCAGAAGAACATCCCTGTTGTAGGATATGAAAATTTCCTGTCATGGTTATTGTGACTGCGACGAATCCACCTCGTCACTTAAAACTTTGCGTGCCACACACACATTCCTGTTATACTGTGCTTGTGAGGACCAATACACTTGCGCTGAGCCCAGTAGCTCCATTAACTTAAAACACACAAGCTGTCCTGGTTACCTGCTGGCGTATTGAGGGTGCACACTTAATATTTCAGTGGGGTTAGCCGTGTGTGGGTGTGTGTGTGTGTGTGTGCGCGCGCTACGGGGACTTGTCATCTTCAGCCTGGCGGCGTCTTTGCTGGGTTCAAACCCAGTTTGGTGTAATTGAATAAGTCAATGAATATGTGTAAAAGAATTAAGTTGTAAAAAATATTTGTTTGCTTTTGTACATCAAATGTTTGTGGAAGTAATATATGGACAAAACTGATTAATGAGAAGAAATCAGAAATAAGAGAGCCTGAGGTGAGGGGCTTAAACTGTTTTATGAGGGCTGTGGGAAGAAGAGCGGCCATTTCTGTTTTCTGTTTCTTTGTTACATTGCTGGTAACTGGAGGGAGGCTGAGGCCCAGAGGATCTTGTATATGTTTAGTTTCTTTTGCTCCCTGTTTTGAGTTTTTGAGCACAATAAATCACCAACACCGGTAACCCGACTGAGCCTGGATTCTTGGAGGCCAAAGAACCCCGTCACAGTGACCCAAATCATCACTGTTACTGTTATTATATAGTAAATTAAATCATTACTGTTAAATTGTATGTATTGTGCAATTGTTTATTTGAATTCTTATTCCGGATTAGTTGGAGACATACACTAGGCTATATCAGCCCCACCAAAAATATTTTTCACCAGCCGCCACTGCTTTTCAATTCATAATGTCAGAAATAGCGTTGAGTTTCAGGCTTTATACCTATATATAAGGAAACCCCACCTTAAACAGAGGAGGTGGACTCAGATTTCAGGTTTATAAAAACGTACAATGCAGCAACTGAGTTCATCCCTTCCTGCTATCATGGCGACAGCTTTACAGAAGAGCAGAAGACCTCGCCTGTTCAACCAGGTCAGGGGTGGGCAACCCAAACTGCTCAAAGAGCCATTATGGACAAAAAAGAGAAAATAAATCTGTCTGGAGCCACAAAAATGTAAAAGTCTTATATATGCCTGGTTTGGCACTACGGGCTCTAAGTGTATTATCCCACTATAGAAAAAGACTATGTTGGCTTAGATATATAATAAGCATTCATGATTAAATGTTTATCCTGGAGAAAGTGTCACATGGCAGCATGAGGTGAGGGAGGAGCAGTGAACGCTCTCACTGTGCGGCGCTTCACAGCGCGGTTTAATTTTTGGTTGCATTGATGAAATTATAGAAAGTCGATTATGGAATCATTCTATGGAGGACGTGTTTCTGTTGGGAAGAGCTGATGGAGTCGTGAGGAACCAAGCAGGAACTGACATCCATCAGAGCAGAGCTCTCTAACCCTGAAATCCCCCATCCCAGCGCTCCTTGGTGTGATTTACATGTTTAGGATTTGGGGAAAAATGGAAGAAAGTTCCCATCCCTGCATCAGAGCTCTACCTGTTAGATCTGTGGACGGTTTTCCATCCTTGCAACAAACCTAGCAGCAGTAGTTGAGTTTGGAGATGTAATCCACTTCTTAGATCTATCTTTGCTCTCCTCTAATTAACCAGAAGTTCTGCAATCCCACTTTTTCTCTCTCTCCCAACTTTGTGATTGGCTGCATATTTAGCCTTCCCTGGAAATGGCCAGGGAAATGTTTATTTTTATTTTTTGACAACCTCTCATCACAAAGCAAAATTGCAGGCAATCCTTCCACATTGATAATGATAATTCTTTATATCCTCTCTTCTCATCAGCTATCTTTCTTTTTTCCCTTTGGGTCCGAGACACACCTGCAGCTTTGTTAGCCTGGCACAGGCCCCGGAGCCGTGGGTTGCTGACCCCCGAACCAGGCCAACAATTCCCTTTTAAGGAAAAGTCTGGTCAGCAAGGAATAATCATGGATCATTATTTATACCTTAAACTAAGACATTTGTGGGGATTTAATGAATTTAGCTTTAATCAGTAAAATATAAAAATAATATTTTTCGTTGCGATCATTGAGTCTGGGAGCGGCCATTTTTGCCCAAATATAGTAACCCCTCCCTCCTGCCATCTTCCAGCAGTGACATCATGGTGCGGTAAGCCTAGCGCCATTCTCCCCGCTTTACAAGCAAAATCAATGGGAACTACTAGACACATCTGCAATTAACAACAATTATTGAAGATTTCCAGAGGACTTCACCATTGAAATTCACCAGAGCTATAGTGAAACTGACAATGCCCACGTGCATGGCAGCTGGATGCTGGAATACATCGGGTAAAAGGGAAAAAAGAAAAGAGTTATTCCTCCTTTCTGATTCCTGATCCTCCACGGACGGGTTGGTCGTTGGATCGCCAAATTAAAGAGGGAGGATTTGCCATCGAACTTCTGGTCAGAGAAAAAACACGTAATATGTAGCCGACATTTGGAAGAAGAATGTTTTCAAGATCACTTGGATAATAGCGGGTTGTGACAAACACCAGATACAGCACTGGGACTTGATCAACAGCCGATACCGCACTGTGACGTCACAAACCAGTAGGTGGAAGTAGTGTTCTTTGACAAACATGGATGCCTCCAGTAAAAATGAAAATTACTCTTAATGAAATACACTTATAATTTATTGAACAGTAGGTAATAATTTAATTTTCAAAGTACTTTCAGAAGTGTGAATTCTGAATATGAGCGAACTTTAAGAAAATGTGCAAGTTTTTTTTTATTGATCCTAAAGCTTCGCAGTGAAATATACAAGAGGCACTCTGGAATTCTAAAGGGGATGGGAAAGGACCAGAAACTGATCCTCTTTTGGCATAATATGAGTCTTGTGAACATAAAAACAGTATCCAAAGAGACAGTCATTGCCACCTTCATGGAGGACAAGTATTGGCAGAAACCTGTGCAATCACAAACTGAATCTCTCGGTGAATCTTGTAACTTAAAAACAGTGTAAACTAGAAATAAAAGTGTGTTCTCCGTTTGTTAAACCATCTGCATTTGAATGAAAATGCAGGAAAAGTCGGGTCATATTCCAAATTCAAACTTCTGAAAGATCCGGAAGTAAACATCCAGATGTATACAGTGCATCCAGATGTATTCGGTGGATGGTAAAAAGGAAGGAGAGTTTTAAGGTGACTTATATATACAGTATCTTATGTACAATAAAAATGGTGGCAGGTAGGTGCGGTTTTTGATCTGTTAAATAGATAAACAGTTTAATTCAATTCAATTCAGTTTATTTATATAGCGCCAAATTCACAACACATGTCATCTTAAGGCACTTTACAGTTCGACCAGATCATACTGTCAAATTTATTCAAAGTGTTCTTTCTAAGAAAAACCAGTTGATTGCATCGACTCATTGACTCAAATACAATCCCTCACACTAAGCATGCTTGTAGCGACAGTGGAGAGGAAAACCTCCCTTTTAACAGGAAGAAACCTCCAGCAGAACCAGGCTCAGTGTGAGCGGCCATCTGCTGAGGCCGACTGGGGTTCAAGGAGACAGAAGCAGAGATAAAAAAAGCAACTGTAAAGGCGGCCCCATCCAGGAAACACACAGGCAGGCAGACGAGCTCCGAGCCAGCTCCCATGTCAGAGGATGAAGAGAGCACATCCAGTTAGTCACGGTCAGAGAAACAGGAATACACAGGAAAACAGGCCGATCTCCTGCATCTATAAACAAAGGTGTTGATGGCAGCAGCACAGCTGATGTTTCTCTCCAGGATGGAGTCACAGCCAAACAGGAACAGATGAGGCAAAGCTACTCTGAGGAAAAGCAGAGAGAGCATAACATTAGAGATTGAACTAACAGATTCTACAGAATAGGAGTTTACGTTATTGCACAGTTATTACACCAGATTTTAATGCAGTGGCTTTTATAAAGTGTGATGGCAGCAAGGATGAATGACCTGCGGTAGCGCTCCTATTTACTCACGGGATGTATAAGTTTGTTAGAGAATTTAAAATCCTCCTCAAACATAAAGCCTTACTTGGCCAAGCTCCATCTCATATCAGAGATATGATTGTTCCTTATGTTCCTAACAGAGCACTTCGCAGGTTTACTAGTGGTTCCTAGAATTTATAAAAGTGGAATAGGAGGCTTATCGTGAGGCAGACGATCTACTTTTAAGGCTAGGCCTAAAACTTTCCTTTTTAATAAAGATTATACTTGGAGTGGCTCAAGTTATCCTGAGCTATTTCTATATCTGCGATAGGTTTAGATTGCTGGAGGACATAAGGACCCCTTTTCATAATTTTTGCTTAAATTTTCATTCTTTAATGGCAATTCTGCAGAATTAATTAGTTCAATCTCTAACGTTCTGCTCTCTCTGCTTTTTCTCATAGTAGCTTCATCTGGTCTGTTCTTGTTTGGCTGTGACTCCATCCTGGAGAGAAATATCAGCTGTGCTGCTTCCATCAACACCTTTGTTTATAGATGCTGGAGATCAGCCTGTTTTTGAGTGTGGTCCTGTTTCTCTGACTGTGAATAACTGGATGTGCTCTCTTCATCCTCTAACATGGGAGCTGGCTCGGAGCTCGTCTGCCTGGCTGTGTGTTTCCTGGACGGGGCCGCCTGTGGAGCTGGTTGACAGTTGCCTTTTGTATCTATGCTTCTTTTTCTATGTCTGCTTCTGTCTCCTTGAACCCCAGTCGGCCTCAGCAGATGGCTGCTCACACTGAGCCTGGTTCTGCTGTAGGTTTCTTCCCGTTCAAAGGGAATTTTCCTCTTCACTGTCGCTACAAGCATGCTTAGTGTCAACATACTGGTCCCTGGCTTCTCTATTTAATGTGTCCCGGTAAATTCCAGATCCTTTTCTGGATTTTAACATCTTTTTTCTCTCTACTTCTACGTCTCTTCTTTCAACAACAACGTTGTATCAGAGCTATGTTTACGTTCGCGTAGCCCTCAATATGGCCGCCACGTCCCACAATGCAACGCGGATCCCGATCCCTATTGGCTGTTTTTATGCTTATAATAACAATGAAAAATGCAAAAAAAAAAAAATAGAGTTTAGCACATTTTCCGAAGGTACGAGTTGTAGTCTGAACAAGATGGGGTTATCTATGTGTGCTACAAGTTTGGTGGCACCACAATGATCTAAAGTGTAATAATTGGCTTTGTTATGCTTAATAACAATGAAAAATGTAAAAAAAAAAAAAAAAAAAACAGTTTAGCCCATTTTCCCAAAGTAAGAGTTGTAGTTGTAGTCTGAACTAAATGAGGTTACCTATGTATCCTAGAAGTTTGGAGGCACTACAATGATCTATAGTGTAGTCATTGCTCATTTTATACTTATTCTAATAAAAAAGCTTCACCAAGGAGAGGTGGATTATTATCAAATTCATTTCATGTGTATCTCATCTCATGTCATTCATATCACATTAATTGGATAAGAAAATAATGCTTTTCTGAGGAATTTCCGAAGCCTAGATGACAAATGGCACCTCTATTTTATTATCAGAATAAGTATAAAATGAGCAATAAATACACTCTAGATCACTGTAGTGCCTCCAGGATACACAGATAACTTCATCTGGATCATACTACAACTCTTACTTTGGGAATATAGGCCAAACTGTATTTATGGAGATTTTTTTCATTGTTATTATAAGCATATAATAGCCAATAATTACACTATAGATCATTGTAGTTCCACAAAACTTGTAGCACACATAGATAATCTCATCTAGTTCAGACTACAACTCTTACTTTTGGAAAATGTGCTAAACTCTATTTTTTTTCTTTTTTTTCACTGTTATTATAAGCATATAAAAGCCAATAATTACTTATGACTTAGATTTATTTTGTCATTTTGTATACACAAGTATAAATAAAAAGAAATTTCATTTAGATCAGCTCTAGAGAATTTCATATTTTAAAGTTTAGCTTTGAAAATAATAATACATTAAAAAAAATAGTAATATAAAAATATGACTGTATATTTACAGTTCTAACATTCTTTTTTTTTTCTTACTTTGGAAAGAGAGGCCCAACTGTATTTTTGGAGAGTTATTCATTGTTATTATAAGCATATAATAGCCAATAATTACACTATAGATCATTGTAGTTCCACAAAACGTGTATCACACATAGATAACCTCATCTAGTTCAGACTACAACTCTTACTTTTGGAATATGTGCTAAACTCTATTTTTTGAGATTTCTTAATTGTTTTTATAAGTAAGCCAGGTGCGCAATCTCTGCAACTGGAAGGACTCACCTTGGGTTTGTGAAAACTTCTAAATTGTAGCTTCATATGTAGCGCTTTTCCTTGGGTGGAATAAATGTTACTGCTGTACTGAAATCAGACTGTTTGTCATTCTCTAAGCTGAAATGTTTAATGACGTGAAAAGGCGAGACAAGACAAGATACAATTATTCTCTAAGTTGTTCTTTCTTTCACATATTGAGCTTTGCAATATGAATGAGTCTGTTGCTGAATGGACAATATAAATAGGCTCTGCCTTGCCTTGTTGGAAAATCATGGTTATGACCTGTTCTCAGCTCAGGAACTCGGACCAGTATGATATCTGGTTGTTCAATAGGTTTGCCTAAATAAAAGATTAAGATATGACTTTTTAAGATATTCCTGCAGAAAGGTCTGATGTTGCAGGAGCAGGTAATGAAAAGAGTTTAGAGCATGCTCCCTTTCTGATGCCAGAAGGGCTGGTCATATTACAGATTATTTGCATTACAACAAGGACAGTTAGCAAGGTAGAGTGAATACACAAACTTGAAGAGGGGAGGGGGGCTTGCAGGAAAACTGGAATTCTCCAGGAATTCTAGTGCTAATGCACCTTGCTCATGGCAGGAGAAACAGACAGTAAAAACCTGACGTTATTCTTCCCCATAACACGCTTTGCATGTGTAGTCAACCTGCTAGCAGCAGGGATGCGACAACTGTAATATAAATTATTTTACTGCGATTGGATCTGCGCTCTCTCCAGTTCAGCCAGGCCGACGTATTATAGTGCATACCCACTTTTGCGCCGCTGACAAGCTGCTATAACTTGAGAGAGGCGGTGTGTGCAAATTTGGAAAGCACAGAGGATGCTGATTGCTCACTTAACTTGGTCAGTCTACTCTACTCATCTTGCAACGATACACTGTGTACAAACTATGCTCCTGTATCTGTAAGTTATCTTGCAATGATATTTTTTTTTTCTGATAGCATGATTATAAATTGTTTCTTTTCTTTCTTTTTTGCTGTAACTCCTCAGCTGCCCCGTTTGTGGTCAGAGGGCTTCCCACCTGAAGACCATAGGTGGATTGCAAAAGTGTTGTTTAGGATGGGGGCAAAGGACAAACTACAGCTCCAGGACAACCTGAAGCTGTGGTACTCCCCACCGCAGCCGAGTCCCATTTACCACCAGCCACCTTCAGCTGACCGCTTCTTTGCCCATTCACTGCTTGTGTGGATGCCGTACAAGTTGTGGAAGGTCAAGGTGGTCTGCCCAAATCCTGCATGTGGTGGGCATCAGCTCACTGGGGCAGGGCTTCACAAAAGGACACGGCGGGTGCTGGACATTGACTGCATTTACATCATGGTCACTGAGACACTGATTTGTACCAGGTGTAAAGCTTCACACGTGTCCTGGAGCCAAGCTGTCCTCCAACAACTGGACTTGGCTCACAGGTCAGAATTCCGAGTCATCATGACTCAAAAGTGAGTATTGTGTGTTGTTTTCTTTTTCCATATACAAATGAATGCTGTACATTATTGCTGATTTCTTTATCTGTAACCAAGGTATGCCTGTGACATTCGGGTGATTCGGTTTCTGCGGGAGAGGGGCCTGGGCAACAGTCCCACAAGGGTTTTAAAGCAGCTGCGGGAGAACCACACGGAGGAGTGGCTCCAACGTGTGTCAAGGTACGTCACTGCGTGTATGGGCTTCCCCCAGCGCCAGGGTCTGCTGCCTGTGACGTTCCCTGAGCCTCCGGAGCCTAAGGTTGTCCCCACCTGCAAGTGGCTCCTTTCTGTCTACAGCCAGGACATTTTGACAAGGCTTGATGACATCAAGGCCCACATTACGTCGACGTATGGCACCATTCTTAAGATGGATTCCACAAAAAAGGTTGAACAATCTTGTTTTCTGTAAAATAGGGTTCAATAACTACATTTGGCATTTTAATTATTTAGCATTTTGCTATTTCTAAACCATATTGTGTGTGGCTCTGTTCATGTGTTGTGCTTCAGATCACAAAGAAGCTCGCTGGGACTGCAAAGGGAACAGGTCTCTGGCTGAGCTCTGTGGGAAACGAGCACCGCCAGATTCTAATGAGCGTCCTGACCGCTCAAGAGGGAGCTGGTTTAGACAGGATGGCAAGTGGACTGGTGAAGAGATACGAGCAGGCCGGTGTGGATCCCCCTGTTGCCCTTTACGTGGACTGTGGTTGCTGTGCTGAGGCAGCAGAAACAACCAAGCTGCAGGTCAGATTCAGTGGGTGGCCAAGGCTGGTGGTGAGGCTGGATATTTGGCACTTCATGCGGCGGCTTGCCCTGGGATGCACCACCGATGCCCATCAGCTGTACCCACTTTACATGTCACGCATGTCATCATGCATTTTTGAATGGGATGCAGCTGATTTAGCACTGCTACGTGAAGCCAAGGCCCAGCAACTTCAGGCCAAGGGAGTCCCTACCACAGATGTAGACCGACATCTGACCAAGGATGAGTTGGCTCTCCACTGCAGACGCAGGACACGAGGAGTGGACACCACGGTTCAGCTGTTGGAGGAGCTGATTACTTCACTGATGGGGTCCTGTGGCAACGACTCCCTTGGCGTTCCTCTGTTTGATCAGGAGAGGATGGAGCACATCTGGCGGGTCCAGAAAAAGCATGTAAAGTGCATCCAAGACCCAGCAGGTGTCGCTCTA
Organism: Cyprinodon diabolis; assembly: GCA_030533445.1. Lineage (NCBI taxonomy): Eukaryota > Metazoa > Chordata > Actinopteri > Cyprinodontiformes > Cyprinodontidae > Cyprinodon > Cyprinodon diabolis. The sequence goes on along the minus strand of CM060064.1, from coordinate 3,648,549 downwards.
TACACTAAAACCGGGGAGCTGACCAAGGGAGGTGTGCGGCTGCCAGTCTTCTGGTGTGCCCGAGGCTCAACTTCTTTGGAGTCTTTTCATCTTCACCTCAACCGCTTCATACCAGGTTTGTATTGAAATTATTAAAACCAAAATTTGTGTCTTTTCATTCATGTACGTTTGTCTATTTGATGTGTTTAATGTGTTGACTTTGTTTCTCGGAACCAGCGCCAACAGCCTGAATTTCCAGATTTACCTGTTGGAAGGACTGCACAGGTGGAACCAGGATCGGCGTGTTGCTGCCCTTGCAATGGAGAAGTCCTCTTTGTGCTGCTACTCGGGTGATTTGTTGCATTTTGTCAATAAAGCCTACGAGAAGCTGTTTGGCAGAAAGATGGCACCTGAGTTCTGTCCGCCCGCACGTTACACAGGTAAGAATGACATCAGCACTACCAGGCCACAGGAAAAGTAGGAGGCTGCGTCTGTGATCTCACTAAATGTGTATCACAATAACCCCAGCTTTTAGTGAAAAAATTCTCATAAAGCATACAAAGCAAACATAATAACATGACAAGGGGATGATTTATGCATTAAGTAAAGACAGAAGTAAATTTGAGAACATTATAGATAAGAATATTAAGATGCTGCTTGAACATAGAACAAAAAAATTATTTACAGAATTCAACCATATCTTTGTGTTATTTATTGAATTAGGTTTTACAGTTGACACTCATCTGAGCCATTTTATTAATGTTTCATACAGCTTAATTAGTTTTATATTTTGTAGTCTGTATTGTTCATTATGTATTTTGTTCTGTCTCAGGTGAGCTCATCGGACTGCAGTACCTGTTTCAGCAGACTGGTCAGGCACTGCAGGACATGAACCCCGACTCAGAGGAGACTGCTTGCTTGGTTGAGGAGCATGATGCAGTAGTCGATGAGGAAGATGAGGGCTTGAGATACCTCAGATGAAACAATGGTCAGTAACAGCTGTTTGCTACTGTTGTGTATTTTCACATGGTTTATTAAATCTAATGCATCAGTTTGGTTGTTGTTAATGTTTAAATAGTAATTTTCTTTTTTGTGCTTAATATTGACAGGCTGTTGATGACCAGAACGTGCCTGGATACCAGCACGTAGATATGCTCGCTGACTACTTGGTGGGGCTTCGGGAGCAGATCTCCCTCTGTCTGACCAACCTCCAAGCAGACCGCATCATGGAGCTCTGGCACTGGATGACGAGGACAAGCAGCGGGTTGTGTATGCAGCACACCACCAGGAGAGACTTTTAAGTGGACGCTTTCGATCGCCAAAGAAGCCCTCTAAAACTCCTGGTGTTGAGAGCACAACCCGCTGCGTGCTAGGTTCCAGCAGCGCTCCTGCTCAGTGGCCTGACTGCTGTAGGTTGGTGGAGGCCATTTTTATTCGCCTTTGTGGTCTGCACCCTGCCCCAAAAAGGAAAGGCAAAGGGTCGGAATCACGGTGGTCCCTAATTTTGAGGGACTATCGTAAAATCAGACAGCTGGTGATTGGAAATGCCAGAGTGATGCAGGGATCAGAGATTCAGCTGGTGGAGGTTAATCAGACCACCCTCATCCAGTGGCACAATGGCAGGCAAAAGAAGCAGGAGCTGTCTGTGCTGCTTCAGGGAACTTCTGTATTAACGGATTTACCTGTGTCAGAAGAACCATTGTTGGACCCAAAAGTGCTGCCTTCTATTCCTGTACCAGTGCAGCATGAACATCAATATCAGCTGCCAGAGTGTACAGCTGGTCAGGCCAAACAAAGTCAGGCAGCGTGTGCCATCCTCCCTAAAGTTGGCACAAAAAGGCAGCTCTTTGCGGCACCAGCGGTGCTCCCGGCTTCAGCAGGCTGGGCACCCTTTGCTCGCCAGCCGTTGGCTACTGGGATCCCTCATCAGGCATTTGCACAGGTAGGACAACCTGTGGTTGTATATCAGGTTGTCCTGCCTGCACAATTTCAATTCAATTCAGTTTATTTATATAGCGCCAAATTCACAACACATGTCATCTCAAGGCACTTTACAGTTCAATCAGATCATACAGTCAAATTGATACAAAGTTTTCTATCTAAGGATAATGGAGGGAAGCGCCAGCCTCCACCAGGAATCCCCCAAAAAGAGGCCATATAACAGAACTGTACAGGATAACATCTGCAAAAAATGTGGCCTCTTCCGTACAGCAGCGACTGGGCATAGCCGCTACCGTGGGAGGGTTTACTGCCCGCAGTCTGAGGTCCTTCCAAAGGAGCAGTGGTTGGAGGAGATGAGGAGGGTGGGAAAAAAAAGATTGAAACTAGGTGTTTCATTTATGTAAATAGTTTTATTCCTAAATATTTGGTTTTACTGTTAAACCTTTACCTTTTGTATATTGTTTCATTTTTTATTGACATTTAACAGCACAAACATTTCTGTGAATAAACATTGACTTTTATTGCCCAACAGTTTTTATTGAAAATAAAGCCAGTTTATACATGCACTTAAAGTGTAATGATTGCAATCATTTTCTGAAGAAAAAAAAATATTGAATTGAATTAATTAATTAATGGTACTTTTACACACATAGATAGATAGATAGATAGATAGATAGATAGATACTTAATCCCAATTACAGGGTTTTTTAATAAAAAAATAAATAGATATAGTCCTTTCAGATGGTAGATCCCCCTTCCAAATCCAGCCACAACTTCCTCTGGTTCTCATTCTTCCTAAGGTTTCTTTATAAGAAAGACAGGGAAGCCACATACATTTATATAAGAATCTATATTAGAAATTATAAGAACAGGTAAGTAAATGATAAAAAAAAAAAAAAATTAAAAAGTCTTTATTCACAATTACAGATGTGTATGTCCCTGAAAGTATTCTGTATAAATGCATATCCCTTTTAATCCACATTCAATGTTATGCCCAGCGTCACATTATGGACGGCATGTCACGTGATCTTTCATCCGTATCTTAGTACCGCTCGCAGGTTCGTATCCCGTTCATGGCATCGTCAATGTTTTAAAATCTTCCAGTTTACATTCAGAGAACTACAGAAATGTTTATCATACAGAAGTATGCCCAAAACATTCTCAGTTTTTAATCTCTTTTCTTTTTTCCTCCTTTTTCCCCCTTCTCCCCCCCCCCCCCCCCCCTTCTCCCCCTTCTTCACCCTCCTACCTGGCCTAATGTTCCCCAGCCTCTTTCCTGTCATAAGGACGAAGGGTCTATAAAATGGAAATTGGGTTTTCAGGGATTAGGGGTCCTGGCACCCAGCATACTCAAGCTCTGGAACCCCAAAAAGATACACATCTAGTCAAAAGGCTTAACTGGATAAAACTTTGACTCATGAGGAGAAAAAATCCTTATAATGGACTCTGGGGTATTTGGAGTTAGGGAAGTGTACCTTTATTGAAGATACCTCCAAGTAAGCAATAAAGACATGTCAGAAGTGGGATTCGAACCCACGCCTCCATTGGAGACTGCGACCTGAACGCAGCGCCTTGGACCGCTCGGCCATCCTGACTTCCTGCTGTGTTTCAGAGATTGATTGCAAGACATTTTAAATAACCTGAGAGAGCAGGTGGGCATGACAAGGGCTTTGTCCAAGACCCTAAGAGCTCCCACAACATGCCTATGAGAACCCACCCTGGATCACAATTAACATAAGGTCAAGATAGATCCAACTTGGGCGCTCAAAGAGAAGAGGTGGTTGTAGCTTGATTCCCAAGTTTACTCTTCTATCCTCTGAGACCTGGATACCCACAACTAAGTCTGGAAATTGGCTTTGGAGCTTGAAAAAAGCAAACAAATTGAAGGCTGGACATACATTACCTAAGAATAGCTACTAAGGAAACTGAAACAGTTTGTCATAATCCCCTTTGTCTTAATTGGGGAACTACAATGAATCCCTTTCCCAGGAATGGCTGCTAAAGCATATAAACAACTCTTCAAAAGTCCTTTACGCTCATCCAGGAAGCAGCAGGGCTTCAACTGGGTTAAAAAATGGAAATTGTAAGCTTGAGCTGCTGTGGGAGGGGAAGATGCACATGGAATATACTTGCAGAGCTGCTTAACACTTGATTCCTCTTGTAAAAATTAATTTGTGAGAACCTTTCCTGTATCATAAGGACGAAGGGTCTATAAAATGGAAATTGGGTTTTCAGGGGTTACTGGTCCTTGCACCCAGCATACTCAAGCTCTGGAACCCCAAAAAGATACACATCTAGTCAAAAAGCCCAACTGGATAAAACTTTGACTCTTGAGGAGAAAAAATGCTTAAAATGGACCCTGGGGTATTTGGAGTTAGGGAAGTGTACCTTTATTCCCAGGGTACTATCAGCTTCCATTGGACCCATGAACCCACGGTTAAGCAAAGAAATGTTGGTACATGATCTAGGGAAGATTGGAAGTTTTAAGCCTTGGTATGCACAGCCCTTACCCAATGAAGTATATGGCTTACCCAAGGGATGTTTGATATTGAATGGCAGGAAAACAGAATAATCATTCATCTTTTTACAGAGCAACTCAGGTCTGGTTTACGAAAGGATGATGTTTTATGTTCAAAAACATCCATTTTGAGCGTGTGTTGAGGTACAGTTTTGTAAATGTGAATAATTGCAGATGCATCATTTTAGTGTTGCAAATCTTTGATTTGATTTGCTTGGATTCCTGATCAGATACTCATCTGTACTACCAGTGATGAGATGCAATAAACGGAATCTTTAACTATCTGACTAATTGGGTGCTATCTGTATGGCTTGAACAGGAGGGCATTGATATGTTTTAATGAATAATAATAATATATTTAAACTTTATTGTCATTCCACTGTCACAAGTACAGAGCAACAAAATTAATTATCTGCATTTAACCCATCCCCTTGGGGAGCAGTGGGCTGCCATTGTGTGGCACCCAGGGAGCAGAGTGGGGTTAAGGGTCTTGCTTAGAGACCCAGAGTTGCAGTCTGTGGGAGTGGACTTACTTTTAGGGCGCGTCACCACTTTAGTAACAGGATTTGAATGCACACTTTAATGGGCAACTGCTTTATAGCACACAAATTGCAAACTTCTGGTAGAAGATACCTCCAAGTAAGCAATAAAGACATGTCAGAAGTGGGATTCGAACCCACGCCTCCATTGGAGACTGCGACCTTAACACAGCGCCTTGGACCGCTCGGCCATCCTGACTTCCTGCTGAGTTTCAGAGCTTGATTGCGAAACATTTTAAATAACCTGAGAGAGCAGGTGGGCATGACAAGGGCTTTGTCCAAGACCCTAAGAGCTCAGACAACATGCCTATGAGAACCCACCCTGGATCACAATTAACATAGGGTCAAGATAGATCCACCTTGGGAGCTCAAAGAGAAGAGGTGGTTGTAGCTTGATTCCCAAGTTTACTCTTCTATCCTCTGAGACCTGGATACCCACAACTAAGTCTGGAAATTGGCTTTGGAGCTTGAAAAAAGCAAACAAATTGAAGGCTGGATATACATTACCTAAGAATAGCTACTAAGGAAAATGAAACAGTTTGTCATAAACCCCTTTGTCATAATTGGGGAACTACAATGAATCCCTTTCCCAGGAATGGCTGCTAAAGCATATAAACAACTCTTCAAAAGTCCTTTACGCTCATCCAGTAAGCAGCAGGGCTTCAACTGGGTTAAAGAATGGAAATTGTAAGCTTGAGCTGCTGTGGGAGCGGAAGATACACATGGAATATACTTGCAGAGCTGCTTAACACTTGATTCATCTTGTAAAAAATTATTTGTGAGAACCTTGCCTGTATCATAAGGACGAAGGGTCTATAAAATGGAAATTGGGTTTTCAGGGATTAGTGGTCCTTGCACCCAGCATACTCAAGCTCTGGAACCCCAAAAAGATACACATCTAGTCAAAAAGCCCACCTGGATAAAACTTTGACTCATGAGGGGAAAAAATCCTTAAAATGGACCCTGAGGTATTTGGAGTTAGGGAAGTGTACCTTTATTCCCAGGGTACTATCAGCTTCCATTGGACCCATGAACCCACGGTTAAGCATAAAAATGTTGGTACAGGATCTAGGGAAGATTGGAAGTTTTAAGCCCTGGTATGCACAGCCCTTACCCAATGAAGTATATGGCTTACCCAAGGGATGTTTGATATTGAATGGCAGGAAAACAGAAAAATCATTTATCTTTTTAGAGAGCAACTCAGGTCTGGTTAAAGAAAGGATGATGTTTTATGTTCAAAAACGTCCATTTTGAGCGTGTGTTGAGGTACAGTTTTGTAAATGTGAATAATTGCAAGTGCATCATTTTAGTGTTGCAAATCTTTGATTTGCTTTGCTTGTATTCCTGATCAGATACTCATCTGTACTACGAGTGATGAGATGCAATAAACGGAATCTTTAACTATCTGACTAATTGGGTGCTATCTGTATGGCTTGAACAGGAGGGCATTGATATGTTTTAATGAATAATAATAAAATAATTAAACTTTATTGTCATTCCACTGTCACAAGTACAGAGCAACAAAGTTAATTATCTGCATTTAACCCATCCCCTTGGGGAGCAGTGGGCTGCCATTGTGTGGCACCCAGGGAGCAGTGTGGGGTTAAGGGTCTTGCTTAGAGACCCAGAGTTGCAGTCTGTGGGAGTGGGGGATCAAACTTACTTTTAGAGCGCCTCACCACATTAGTAACAGGATTTGAATGCACACTTTAATGGGCAACTGCTTTGTAGCACACAAATGGCAAACTTCTATTAGAAGATATCTCCAAGTAAGCAATAAAGACGTGTCAGAAGTGGGATTCGAACCCACGCCTCCATTGGAGACTGCGACCTTAACGCAGCCCCTTGGACCGCTCAGCCATCCTGAGTTCCTGCTGTGTTTCAGAGCTTGATTGCAAAACATTTTAAATAACCTGAGAGGGCAGGTGGGCATGACAAGGGCTTTGTCCAAGACCCTAAGAGCTCCCACAACATGCCTATGAGAACCCACCCTGGATCACAATTAACATAGGGTCAAGATAGATCCACCTTGGGAGCTCAAAGAGAAGAGGTGGTTGTAGCTTGATTCCCAAGTTTACTCTTCTATCCTCTGAGACCTGGATATCCACAACTAAGTCTGGAAACTTGCTTTTGGAGCAGGAAAAAAGCAAACAAATTGAAGGCTGGATATACATTACCTAAGAGTAGCTACTAAGGAAAATGAAACAGTTTGTCATAAACCCCTTTGTCATAATTGGGGAACTACAATGAATCCCTTTCCCAGGAATGGCTGCTAAAGCATATAAACAACTCTTCAAAAGTCCTTTACGCTCATCCAGGATGCAGCAGGGCTTCAACTGGGTTAAAAATGGAAATTGTAAGCTTGAGCTGCTGTGGGAGGGGAAGATGCACATGGAATATACTTGCAGAGCTGCTTAACACTTGATTCATCTTGTAAAAATATTTGTGAGAACCTTTCCTGTATCATAAGGACGAAGGGTCTATAAAATGGAAATTGGGTTTTCAGGGGTTAGTGGTCCTTGCACCCAGCATACTCAAGCTCTGGAACCCCAAAAAGATACACATCTAGTCAAAAAGCCCAACTGGATAAAACTTTGACTCATGAGGAGAAAAAAATCCTTAAAATGGACCCTGGGGTATTTGGAGTTAGGGGAAGTGTACCTTTATTCCCAGGGTACTATCAGCTTCCATTGGACCCATGAACCCACGGTTAAGCATAAAAATGTTGGTACAGGATCTAGGGAAGATTGGAAGTTTTAAGCCCTGGTATGCACAGCCCTTACCCAATGAAGTACATGGCTTACCCAAGGGATGTTTGATATTGAATGGCAGGAAAACAGAACAATCATTTATCTTTTTACAGAGCAACTCAGGTCTGGTCAACAAAAGGATGATGTTTTATGTTCAAAAACGTCCATTTTGAGCGTGTGTTGAGGTACAGTTTTGTAAATGTGAATAATTGCAAGTGCATCATTTTAGCGTTGCAAATCTTTGATTTGCTTTGCTTGGATTTCTGATCAGATACTCATCTGTACTACCAGTGATGAGATGCAATAAACGGAATCTTTAACCATCTGACTAATTGGGTGCTATCTGTATGGCTTGAACAGGAGGGCATTGATATGTTTTAATGAATAATAATAAAATAATTAAACTTTATTGTCATTCCACTGTCACAAGTACAGAGCAACAAATTTAATTATCTGCATTTAACCCATCCTCTCGGGGAGCAGTGTGGGGTTAAGGGTCTTGCTTAGAGACCCAGAGTTGCAGTCTGTGGGAGTGGGGGATCAAACTTACTTTTAGAGCGCCTCACCACATTAGTAACAGGATTTGAATGCACACTTTAATGGGCAACTGCTTTGTAGCACACAAATGGCAAACTTCTATTAGAAGAAGTCTCCAAGTAAGCAATAAAGACATGTCAGAAGTGGGATTCGAACCCACGCCTACATTGGAGACGGCGACCTTAACGCAGCCCCTTGGACCGCTCAGCCATCCTGAGTTCCTGCTGTGTTTCAGAGCTTGATTGCAAAACATTTTAAATAACCTGAGAGAGCAGGTGGGCATGACAAGGTCTTTGTCCAAGACCCTAAGAGCTCCCACAACATGCCTATGAGAACCCACCCTGGATCACAATTAACATAGGGTCAAGATAGATCCACCTTGGGAGCTCAAAGAGAAGAGGTGGTTGTAGCTTGATTCCCAAGTTTACTCTTCTATCCTCTGAGACCTGGATATCCACAACTAAGTCTGGAAATTTTCTTTTGGAGCAGGAAAAAAGCAAACAAATTGAAGGCTGGATATACATTACCTAAGAGTAGCTACTAAGGAAAATGAAACAGTTTGTCATAAACCCCTTTGTCATAATTGGGGAACTACAATGAATCCCTTTCCCAGGAATGGCTGCTAAAGCATATAAACAACTCTTCAAAAGTCCTTTACGCTCATCCAGGAAGCAGCAGGGCTTCAACTGGGTTAAAAATGGAAATTGTAAGCTTGAGCCGCTGTGGGAGGGGAAGATGCACATGGAATATACTTGCAGAGCTGCTTAACACTTGATTCATCTTGTAAAAATTATTTGTGAGAACCTTTCCTGTATCATAAGGACGAAGGGCCTATAAAATGGAAATTGGGTTTTCAGGGATTAGTGGTCCTTGCACCCAGCATACTCAAGCTCTGGAACCCCAAAAAGATACACATCTAGTCAAAAAGCCCAACTGGATAAAACTTTGACTCATGAGGAGAAAAAAATCCTTAAAATGGACCCTGGGGTATTTGGAGTTAGGGCAAGTGTACCTTTATTCCCAGGGTACTATCAGCTTCCATTGGACCCATGAACCCAAGGTTAAGCATAAAAATGTTGGTACAGGATCTAGGGAAGATTGGAAGTTTTAAGCCCTGGTATGCACAGCCCTTACCCAATGAAGTACATGGCTTACCCAAGGGATGTTTGATATTGAATGGCAGGAAAACAGAACAATCATTTATCTTTTTACAGAGCAACTCAGGTCTGGTCAACAAAAGGATGATGTTTTATGTTCAAAAACGTCCATTTTGAGCGTGTGTTGAGGTACAGTTTTGTAAATGTGAATAATTGTGAGTGCATCATTTTAGCGTTGCAAATCTTTGATTTGCTTCACTTGGATTTCTGATCAGATACTCATCTGTACTACCAGTGATGAGATGCAATAAACGGAATCTTTAACCATCTGACTAATTGGGTGCTATCTGTATGGCTTGAACAGAAGGGCATTGATATTTTTTTTAATGAATAATAATAAAATAATTAAACTTTATTGTCATTCCACTCTCACAAGTACAGAGCAACAAAATTAATTATCTGCATTTAACCCATCCCCTTGGCGAGCAGTGGGCTGCGATTGTGTGGCGCCCAGGGAGCAGTGTGGGGTTAAGGGTCTTGCTTAGAGACCCAGAGTTGCAGTCTGTGGGAGATCAAACCTACTTTTAGATCGCTTCACCACATTAGTAACAGGATTTGAAGGCACACTTTAATGGGCAACTGCTTTGTAGCACACAAATGGCAAACTTCTGGTAGAAGATACCTCCAAGTAAGCAATAAAGACGTGTCAGAAGTGGGATTCGAACCCACGCCTCCATTGGAGACTGCAACCTTAACGCAGCACCTTGGACCGCTCAGCAATCCTGAGTTCCTGCTGTGTTTCAGAGCTTGATTGCGAAACATTTTAAATAACCTGAGAGAGCAGGTGGGCATGACAAGGGCTTTGTCCAAGACCCTAAGAGCTCCCACAACATGCCTATGAGAACCCACCCTGGATCACAATTAACATAGGGTCAAGATAGATCCACCTTGGGTGCTCAAAGAGAAGAGGTGGTTGTAGCTTGATTCCCAAGTTTACTCTTCTATCCTCTGAGACCTGGATATCCACAACTAAGTCTGTAAATTGGCTTTGGAGCTTGAAAAAAGCAAACAAATTGAAGGCTGGACATACATTACCTAAGAATGGCTACTAAGGAAAATGAAACAGTTTGTCATAAACCCCTTTGTCATAATTGGGGAACTACAATGAATCCCTTTCCCAGGAATGGCTGCTAAAGCATATAAACAACTCTTCAAAAGTCCTTTACGCTAATCCAGGAAGCACCAAGGCTTCAACTGGGTTAAAGAATGGAAATTGTAAGCTTGAGCTGCTGTGGGAGGGGAAGATACACATGGAATATACTTGCAGAGCTGCTTAACACTTGATTCATCTTGTAAAAATTATTTGTGAGAACCTTTCCTGTCTCATAAGGACGAAGGGTCTATAAAATGGAAATTGGGTTTTCAGGGATTAGTGGTCCTTGCACCCAGCATACTCAAGCTCTGGAACCCCAAAAAGATACACATCTAGTCTAAAAGCCCAACTGGATAAAACTTTGACTCATGAGGAGAAAAAATCCTTAAAATGGACCCTGGGGTATTTGGAGTTAGGGAAGTGTATCTTTATTCCCAGGGTACTATCAGCTTCCATTGGACCCATGAACCCACGGTTAAGCATAAAAATGTTGGTACAGGATCTAGGGAAGATTGGAAGTTTTAAGCCCTGGTATGCACAGCCCTTACCCAATGAAGTATATGGCTTACCCAAGGGATGTTTGATATTGAATGGCAGGAAAACAGAACAATCATTTATCTTTTTCAGAGCAACTCAGGTCTGGTTAACGAAAGGATGATGTTTTATGTTCAAAAACATCCATTTTGAGCGTGTGTTGAGGTATAGTTTTGTAAATGTGAATAATTGCAAGTGCATCATTTTAGCGTTGCAAATCTTTGATTTGCTTTGCTTGGATTCCTGATCAGATACTCATCTGTACTACCAGTGATGAGATGCAATAAACGGAATCTTTAACCATCTGACTAATTGGGTGCTATCTGTATGGCTTGAACAGGAGGGCATTAATATGTTTTAATGAATAATAATAAATTAATTAAACTTTATTTTCATTCCACTGTCACAAGTACAGAGCAACAAAATAAATTATCTGCATTTAACCCATCCCCTTGGGGAGCAGTGGGCTGCCATTGTGTGGTGACCAGGGAGCAGTGTGGGGTTAAGGGTCTTGCTTAGAGACCCAGATTTGCAGTCTTTGGGAGTGGGGGATCAAACTTACTTTTAGAGCGCTCCACCACATTAGTAACAGGATTTGAATGCACACTTTAATGGGCAACTGCTTTATAGCACACAAATGGCAACCTTCTGGTAGAAGATACCTCCAAGTAAGCAATAAAGACATGTCAGAAGTGGGATTCGAACCCATGCCTCCATTGGAGACTGCGACCTTAACAAAGCGCCTTGGACCGCTCAGCCAACCTGACTTCCTGCTGAGTTTCAGAGCTTGATTGCGAGACATTTTAAATAACCTGAGAGAGCAGGTGGGCATGACAAGGGCTTTGTCCAAGACCCTAAGAGCTCCCACAACATGCCTATGAGAACCCACCCTGGATCACAATTAACATAGGGTCAAGATAGATCCACCTTGGGAGCTCAAAGAGAAGAGGTGGTTGTAGCTTGATTCCCAGGTTTACTCTTCTATCCTCTGATACTTGGATACCCACAACTAAGTCTGGAAATTGGCTTTGGAGCTTGAAAAAAGCAAACAAATTGAAAGCTGGATATACATTACCTAAGAATAGCTACTAAGGAAAATGAAACAGTTTGTCATAAACCACTCTGTCATAATTGGAGAACTACAATGAATCCCTCTCCCAGGAATGGCTGCTAAAGCATATAAACAACTCTTCAAAAGTCCTTTACGCTCATCCAGGAAGCAGCAGGGCTTCAACTGGGTTAAAGAATGGAAATTGTAAGCTTGAGCTGCTGTGGGAGGGGAAGATACACATGGAATATACTTGCAGAGCTGCTAAACACTTGATTCATCTTGTAAAAATTATTTGTGAGAACCTTTCCTGTATCATAAGGACGAAGGGTCTATGAAATGGAAATTGGGTTTTCAGGGATTAGTGGTCCTTGCACCCAGCATACTCAAGCTCTGGAACCCCAAAAAGATACACATCTAGTCAAAAAGCCCAACTGGATAAAACTTTGACTCATGAGGAGAAAAAATCCTTAAAATGGACCCTGGGGTATTTGGAGTTAGGGAAGTGTACCTTTATTCCCAGGGTACTATCAGCTTCCATTGGACCAATGAACCCACGGTTAAGCATAAAAATGTTGGTACAGGATCTAGGGAAGATTGGAAGTTTTAAGCCCTGGTATGCACAGCCCTTACCCAATGAAGTACATGGCTTACCCAAGGGATGTTTGATATTGAATGGCAGGAAAACAGAACAATCATTTATCTTTTTACAGAGCAACTTAGGTCTGGTTAACAAAAGGATGATGTTTGATGTTCAAAAACGTCCATTTTGAGCGTGTGTTGAGGTACAGTTTTGTAAATGTGAATAATTGCAAGTGCATCATTTTAGCGTTGCAAATCTTTGATTTGCTTTGCTTGGATTTCTGATCAGATACTCATCTGTACTACCAGTGATGAGATGCAATAAACGGAATCTTTAACCATCTGACTAATTGGGTGCTATCTGTATGGCTTGAACAGGAGGGCATTGATATGTTTTAATGAATAATAATAAAATAATTAAACTTTATTGTCATTCCACTGTCACAAGTACAGAGCAACAAATTTAATTATCTGCATTTAACCCATCCTCTCGGGGAGCAGTGTGGGGTTAAGGGTCTTGCTTAGAGACCCAGAGTTGCAGTCTTTGGGAGTGGGGGATTTAACTTACTTTTAGAGCGCTTCACCACATTAGTAACAGGATTTGAATGCACACTTTAATGGGCAAATGCTTTATAGCACACAAATGGCAAACTTCTGGTAGAAGATACCTCCAAGTAAGCAATAAAGACATGTCAGAAGTGGGATTCGAACCCACACCTCCATTGGAGACTGCGACCTTAACGCAGCGCCTTGGACCGCTCGGCCATCCTGACTTCCTGCTGAGTTTCAGAGCTTGATTGCGAAACATTTTAAATAACCTGAGAGAGCAGGTGGGCATGACAAGGGCTTTGTCCAAGACCCTAAGAGCTCAGACATTATGCCTATGAGAACCCACCCTGGATCACTATTAACATAGGGTCAGGATAGATCCACCTTGGGAGCTCAAAGAGAAGAGGTGGTTGTAGCTTGAATCCCAAGTTTACTCTTTTATCCTCTGAGACCTGGATACCCACAACTAAGTCTGGAAATTGGCTTTGGAGCTTGAAAAAGCAAACAAATTGAAGGCTGGATATACATTACCTGAGAATAGCTACTAAGGAAAATGAAACAGTTTGTCATAAACCCCTTTGTCATAATTGGGGAACTACAATGAATCCCTTTCCAAGGAATGGCTGCTAAAGCATATAAACAACTCTTCAAAAGTCCTTTACGCTCATCCAGGAAGCAGCAGGGCTTCAACTGGGTTAAAGAATGGAAATTGTAAGCTTGAGCTGCTGTGGGAGGGGAAGATACACATGGAATATACTTGCAGAGCTGCTTAACACTTGATTCATCTTGTAAAAAATTATTTGTGAGAACCTTTCCTGTATCACAAGGACGAAGGGTCTATAAAATGGAAATTGGGTTTTCAGGGATAAGTGGTCCTTGCACCCAGCATACTCAAGCTCTGGAACCCCAAAAAGATACACATCTAGTCTAAAAGCCCAACTGGATAAAACTTTGACTCATAAGGAGAAAAAATCCTTAAAATGGACCCTGCGGTATTTGGAGTTAGGGAAGTGTACCTTTATTCCCAGGGTACTATCAGCTTCCATTGGACCCATGAACCCACGGTTAAGCATAAAAATGTTGGTACGGGATCTAGGGAAGATTGGAAGTTTTAAGCCCTGGTATGCACAGCCCTTACCCAATGAAGTATATGGCTTACCCAAGGGATGTTGGATATTGAATGGCAGGAAAACAGAACAATCATTTATCTTTTTACAGAGCAACTCAGGTCTGGTTAAAGAAAGGATGATGTTTTATGTTCAAAAACGTCCATTTTGAGCGTGTGTTGAGGTACAGTTTTGTAAATGTGAATAATTGCAAGTGCATCATTTTAGCGTTGCAAATCTTTGATTTGCTTTGCTTGGATTTCTGATCAGATACTCATCTGTACTACCAGTGATGAAATGCAATAAACGGAATCTTTAACCATCTGACTAATTGGGTGCTATCTGTATGGCTTGAACAGAAGGGCATTGATATGTTTTAATGAATAATAATAAAATATTTAACCTTTATTGTCATTCCACTGTCACAAGTACAGAGCAACAAATTTAATTATCTGCATTTAATACATCCTCTCAGGGAGCAGTGGGCTGCCATTGTGTGGCACCCAGGGAGCAGTGTAGGGTTAAGGGTCTTGCTTAGAGACCCAGAGTTGCAGTCTTTGGTAGTGGGGGATTTAACTTACTTTTAGAGCGCTTCACCACATTAGTAACAGGATTTGAATGCACACTTTAATGGGCAACTGCTTTATAGCACACAAATGGCAAACTTCTGGTAGAAGATACCTCCAAGTAAGCAATAAAGACATGTCAGAAGTGGGATTGGAACCCACGCCTCCATTGGAGACTGCGACCTGAACGCAGCGCCTTGGACCGCTCGGCCATCCTGACTTCCTGCTGAGTTTCAGAGCTTGATTGCGAAACATTTTAAATAACCTGAGAGAGCAGGTGGGCATGACAAGGGCTTTGTCCAAGACCCTAAGAGCTCAGACAACATGCCTATGAGAACCCACCCTGGATCACAATTAACATAGGGTCAAGATAGATCCACCTTGGGAGCTCAAAGAGAAGAGGTGGTTGTAGCTTGATTCCCAAGTTTACTCTTCTATCCTGTGAGACCTGGATACCCACAACTAAGTCTGTAAATTGGCTTTGGAGCTTGAAAAAAGCAAACAAATTGAAGGCTGGACATACATTACCTAAGAATAGCTACTAAGGAAAATGAAACAGTTTGTCATAAACCCCTTTGTCATAATTGGGGAACTACAATGAATCCCTTTCCCAGGAATGGCTGCTAAAGCATATAAACAACTCTTCAAAAGTCCTTTACGCTCATCCAGGAAGCAGCAGGGCTTCAACTGGGTTAAAGAATGGAAATTGTAAGCTTGAGCTGCTGTGGGAGGGGAAGATACACATGGAATATACTTGCAGAGCTGCTTAACACTTGATTCATCTTGTAAAAAATTATTTGTGAGAACCTTTCCTGTATCATAAGGACGAAGGGTCTATAAAATGGAAATTGGGTTTTCAGGGATTAGTGGTCCTTGCACCCAGCATACTCAAGCTCTGGAACCCCAAAAAGATACACATCTAGTCAAAAAGCCCAACTGGATAAAACTTTGACTCATGAGGAGAAAAAATCCTTAAAATGGACCCTGGGGTATTTGGAGTTAGGGAAGTGTACCTTTATTCCCAGGGTACTATCAGCTTCCATTGGACCAATGAACCCACGGTTCAGCATAAAAATGTTGGTACGGGATCTAGGGAAGATTGGAAGTTTTAAGCCCTGGTATGCACAGCCCTTACCCAATGAAGTATATGGCTTACCCAAGGGATGTTTGATATTGAATGGCAGGAAAACAGAACAATCATTTATCTTTTTACAGAGCAACTCAGGTCTGGTTAAAGAAAGGATGATGTTTTATGTTCAAAAACATCCATTTTGAGCGTGTGTTGAGGTACAGTTTTGTAAATGTGAATAATTGCAAGTGCATCATTTTATCATTGCAAATCTTTGATTTGCTTTGCTTGGATTTCTGATCAGATACTCATCTGTACTACCAGTGATGAGATGCAATAAACGGAATCTTTAACCATCTGACTAATTGGGTGCTATCTGTATGGCTTGAACAGAAGGGCATTGATATTTTTTTTAATGAATAATAATAAAATAATTAAACTTTATTGTCATTCCACTCTCACAAGTACAGAGCAACAAAATTAATTATCTGCATTTAACCCATCCCCTTGGCGAGCAGTGGGCTGCGATTGTGTGGCGCCCAGGGAGCAGTGTGGGGTTAAGGGTCTTGCTTAGAGACCCAGAGTTGCAGTCTGTGGGAGTGGGGGATCGAACCTACTTTTAGATCGCTTCACCACATTAGTAACAGGATTTGAAGGCACACTTTAATGGGCAACTGCTTTGTAGCACACAAATGGCAAACTTCTGGTAGAAGATACCTCCAAGTAAGCAATAAAGACGTGTCAGAAGTGGGATTCGAACCCACGCCTCCATTGGAGACTGCAACCTTAACGCAGCACCTTGGACCGCTCAGCCATCCTGAGTTCCTGCTGTGTTTCAGAGCTTGATTGCGAAACATTTTAAATAACCTGAGAGAGCAGGTGGGCAT
Source organism: Cyprinodon diabolis (assembly GCA_030533445.1). NCBI lineage: Eukaryota > Metazoa > Chordata > Actinopteri > Cyprinodontiformes > Cyprinodontidae > Cyprinodon > Cyprinodon diabolis. The sequence goes on along the minus strand of CM060064.1, from coordinate 3,631,694 downwards.
GACAAGGGCTTTGTCCAAGACCCTAAGAGCTCCCACAACATGCCTATGAGAACCCACCCTGGATCACAATTAACATAGGGTCAAGATAGATCCACCTTGGGTGCTCAAAGAGAAGAGGTGGTTGTAGCTTGATTCCCAAGTTTACTCTTCTATCCTCTGAGACCTGGATATCCACAACTAAGTCTGTAAATTGGCTTTGGAGCTTGAAAAAAGCAAACAAATTGAAGGCTGGACATACATTACCTAAGAATGGCTACTAAGGAAAATGAAACAGTTTGTCATAAACCCCTTTGTCATAATTGGGGAACTACAATGAATCCCTTTCCCAGGAATGGCTGCTAAAGCATATAAACAACTCTTCAAAAGTCCTTTACGCTAATCCAGGAAGCACCAAGGCTTCAACTGGGTTAAAGAATGGAAATTGTAAGCTTGAGCTGCTGTGGGAGGGGAAGATACACATGGAATATACTTGCAGAGCTGCTTAACACTTGATTCATCTTGTAAAAATTATTTGTGAGAACCTTTCCTGTCTCATAAGGACGAAGGGTCTATAAAATGGAAATTGGGTTTTCAGGGATTAGTGGTCCTTGCACCCAGCATACTCAAGCTCTGGAACCCCAAAAAGATACACATCTAGTCTAAAAGCCCAACTGGATAAAACTTTGACTCATGAGGAGAAAAAATCCTTAAAATGGACCCTGGGGTATTTGGAGTTAGGGAAGTGTATCTTTATTCCCAGGGTACTATCAGCTTACATTGGACCCATGAACCCACGGTTAAGCATAAAAATGTTGGTACAGGATCTAGGGAAGATTGGAAGTTTTAAGCCCTGGTATGCACAGCCCTTACCCAATGAAGTATATGGCTTACCCAAGGGATGTTTGATATTGAATGGCAGGAAAACAGAACAATCATTTATCTTTTTCAGAGCAACTCAGGTCTGGTTAACGAAAGGATGATGTTTTATGTTCAAAAACATCCATTTTGAGCGTGTGTTGAGGTATAGTTTTGTAAATGTGAATAATTGCAAGTGCATCATTTTAGCGTTGCAAATCTTTGATTTGCTTTGCTTGGATTCCTGATCAGATACTCATCTGTACTACCAGTGATGAGATGCAATAAACGGAATCTTTAACCATCTGACTAATTGGGTGCTATCTGTATGGCTTGAACAGGAGGGCATTAATATGTTTTAATGAATAATAATAAATTAATTAAACTTTATTTTCATTCCACTGTCACAAGTACAGAGCAACAAAATAAATTATCTGCATTTAACCCATCCCCTTGGGGAGCAGTGGGCTGCCATTGTGTGGTGACCAGGGAGCAGTGTGGGGTTAAGGGTCTTGCTTAGAGACCCAGATTTGCAGTCTTCACAAACTTACTTTTAGAGCTCTCCACCACATTAGTAACAGGATTTGAATGCACACTTTAATGGGCAACTGCTTTATAGCACACAAATGGCAACCTTCTGGTAGAAGATACCTCCAAGTAAGCAATAAAGACATGTCAGAAGTGGGATTCGAACCCATGCCTCCATTGGAGACTGCGACCTTAACAAAGCGCCTTGGACCGCTCAGCCAACCTGACTTCCTGCTGAGTTTCAGAGCTTGATTGCGAGACATTTTAAATAACCTGAGAGAGCAGGTGGGCATGACAAGGGCTTTGTCCAAGACCCTAAGAGCTCCCACAACATGCCTATGAGAACCCACCCTGGATCACAATTAACATAGGGTCAAGATAGATCCACCTTGGGAGCTCAAAGAGAAGAGGTGGTTGTAGCTTGATTCCCAGGTTTACTCTTCTATCCTCTGATACTTGGATACCCACAACTAAGTCTGGAAATTGGCTTTGGAGCTTGAAAAAAGCAAACAAATTGAAAGCTGGATATACATTACCTAAGAATAGCTACTAAGGAAAATGAAACAGTTTGTCATAAACCACTCTGTCATAATTGGAGAACTACAATGAATCCCTCTCCCAGGAATGGCTGCTAAAGCATATAAACAACTCTTCAAAAGTCCTTTACGCTCATCCAGGAAGCAGCAGGGCTTCAACTGGGTTAAAGAATGGAAATTGTAAGCTTGAGCTGCTGTGGGAGGGGAAGATACACATGGAATATACTTGCAGAGCTGCTAAACACTTGATTCATCTTGTAAAAATTATTTGTGAGAACCTTTCCTGTATCATAAGGACGAAGGGTCTATAAAATGGAAATTGGGTTTTCAGGGATTAGTGGTCCTTGCACCCAGCATACTCAAGCTCTGGAACCCCAAAAAGATACACATCTAGTCAAAAAGCCCAACTGGATAAAACTTTGACTCATGAGGAGAAAAAATCCTTAAAATGGACCCTGGGGTATTTGGAGTTAGGGAAGTGTACCTTTATTCCCAGGGTACTATCAGCTTCCATTGGACCAATGAACCCACGGTTAAGCATAAAAATGTTGGTACAGGATCTAGGGAAGATTGGAAGTTTTAAGCCCTGGTATGCACAGCCCTTACCCAATGAAGTATATGGCTTACCCAAGGGATGTTTGATATTGAATGGCAGGAAAACAGAACAATCATTTATCTTTTTACAAAGCAACTCAGGTCTGGTTAACAAAAGGATGATGTTTGATGTTCAAAAACGTCCATTTTGAGCGTGTGTTGAGGTACAGTTTTGTAAATGTGAATAATTGCAAGTGCATCATTTTAGCGTTGCAAATCTTTGATTTGCTTTGCTTGGATTTCTGATCAGATACTCATCTGTACTACCAGTGATGAGATGCAATAAACAGAATCTTTAACCATCTGACTAATTGGGTGCTATCTGTATGGCTTGAACAGGAGGGCATTGATATGTTTTAATGAATAATAATAAAATAATTAAACTTTATTGTCATTCCACTGTCACAAGTACAGAGCAACAAATTTAATTATCTGCATTTAACCCATCCTCTCGGGGAGCAGTGTGGGGTTAAGGGTCTTGCTTAGAGACCCAGAGTTGCAGTCTTTGGGAGTGGGGGATTTAACTTACTTTTAGAGCGCTTCACCACATTAGTAACAGGATTTGAATGCACACTTTAATGGGCAAATGCTTTATAGCACACAAATGGCAAACTTCTGGTAGAAGATACCTCCAAGTAAGCAATAAAGACATGTCAGAAGTGGGATTCGAACCCACGCCTCCATTGGAGACTGCGACCTTAACGCAGCGCCTTGGACCGCTCGGCCATCCTGACTTCCTGCTGAGTTTCAGAGCTTGATTGCGAAACATTTTAAATAACCTGAGAGAGCAGGTGGGCATGACAAGGGCTTTGTCCAAGACCCTAAGAGCTCAGACATTATGCCTATGAGAACCCACCCTGGATCACAATTAACATAGGGTCAAGATAGATCCACCTTGGGAGCTCAAAGAGAAGAGGTGGTTGTAGCTTGAATCCCAAGTTTACTCTTCTATCCTCTGAGACCTGGATACCCACAACTAAGTCTGGAAATTGGCTTTGGAGCTTGAAAAAGCAAACAAATTGAAGGCTGGATATACATTACCTGAGAATAGCTACTAAGGAAAATGAAACAGTTTGTCATAAACCCCTTTGTCATAATTGGGGAACTACAATGAATCCCTTTCCAAGGAATGGCTGCTAAAGCATATAAACAACTCTTCAAAAGTCCTTTACGCTCATCCAGGAAGCAGCAGGGCTTCAACTGGGTTAAAGAATGGAAATTGTAAGCTTGAGCTGCTGTGGGAGGGGAAGATACACATGGAATATACTTGCAGAGCTGCTTAACACTTGATTCATCTTGTAAAAAATTATTTGTGAGAACCTTTCCTGTATCACAAGGACGAAGGGTCTATAAAATGGAAATTGGGTTTTCAGGGATAAGTGGTCCTTGCACCCAGCATACTCAAGCTCTGGAACCCCAAAAAGATACACATCTAGTCTAAAAGCCCAACTGGATAAAACTTTGACTCATAAGGAGAAAAAATCCTTAAAATGGACCCTGCGGTATTTGGAGTTAGGGAAGTGTACCTTTATTCCCAGGGTACTATCAGCTTCCATTGGACCCATGAACCCACGGTTAAGCATAAAAATGTTGGTACGGGATCTAGGGAAGATTGGAAGTTTTAAGCCCTGGTATGCACAGCCCTTACCCAATGAAGTATATGGCTTACCCAAGGGATGTTGGATATTGAATGGCAGGAAAACAGAACAATCATTTATCTTTTTACAGAGCAACTCAGGTCTGGTTAAAGAAAGGATGATGTTTTATGTTCAAAAACGTCCATTTTGAGCGTGTGTTGAGGTACAGTTTTGTAAATGTGAATAATTGCAAGTGCATCATTTTAGCGTTGCAAATCTTTGATTTGCTTTGCTTGGATTTCTGATCAGATACTCATCTGTACTACCAGTGATGAAATGCAATAAACGGAATCTTTAACCATCTGACTAATTGGGTGCTATCTGTATGGCTTGAACAGAAGGGCATTGATATGTTTTAATGAATAATAATAAAATATTTAACCTTTATTGTCATTCCACTGTCACAAGTACAGAGCAACAAATTTAATTATCTGCATTTAATACATCCTCTCAGGGAGCAGTGGGCTGCCATTGTGTGGCACCCAGGGAGCAGAGCTGCAGACTTAGTTGTGGATATCCAGGTCTCAGAGGATAGAAGAGTAAACTTGGGAATCAAGCTACAACCACCTCTTCTCTTTGAGCACCCAAGGTGGATCTATCTTGACCCTATGTTAATTGTGATCCAGGGTGGGTTCTCATAGGCATGTTGTGGGAGCTCTTAGGGTCTTGGACAAAGCCCTTGTCATGCCCACCTGCTCTCTCAGGTTATTTAAAATGTTTCGCAATCAAGCTCTGAAACACAGCAGGAAATCAGGATGGCTGAGCGGTCCAAGGTGCTGCGTTAAGGTTGCAGTCTCCAATGGAGGCGTGGGTTCGAATCCCACTTCTGACACGTCTTTATTGCTTACTTGGAGGTATCTTCTACCAGAAGTTTGCCATTTGTGTGCTACAAAGCAGTTGCCCATTAAAGTGTGCCTTCAAATCCTGTTACTAATGTGGTGAAGCGCTCTAAAAGTAGGTTCGATCCCCCACTCCCACAGACTGCAACTCTGGGTCTCTAAGCAAGACCCTTAACCCCACACTGCTCCCCGAGAGGATGGGTTAAATGCAGATAATTAAATTTGTTGCTCTGTACTTGTGACAGTGGAATGACAATAAAGTTTAATTATTTTATTATTATTCATTAAAACATATCAATGCCCTTCTGTTCAAGCCATACAGATAGCACCCAATTAGTCAGATGGTTAAAGATTCCGTTTATTGCATTTCATCACTGGTAGTACAGATGAGTATCTGATCAGAAATCCAAGCAAAGCAAATCAAAGATTTGCAACGCTAAAATGATGCACTTGCAATTATTCACATTTACAAAACTGTACCTCAACACACGCTCAAAATGGACGTTTTTGAACATAAAACATCATCCTTTCTTTAACCAGACCTGAGTTGCTCTGTAAAAAGATAAATGATTGTTCTGTTTTCCTGCCATTCAATATCCAACATCCCTTGGGTAAGCCATATACTTCATTGGGTAAGGGCTGTGCATACCTTGCAGAGCTGCTAAACACTTGATTCATCTTGTAAAAATTATTTGTGAGAACCTTTCCTGTATCATAAGGACGAAGGGTCTATAAAATGGAAATTGGGTTTTCAGGGATTAGTGGTCCTTGCACCCAGCATACTCAAGCTCTGGAACCCCAAAAAGATACACATCTAGTCAAAAAGCCCAACTGGATAAAACTTTGACTCATGAGGAGAAAAAATCCTTAAAATGGACCCTGGGGTATTTGGAGTTAGGGAAGTGTACCTTTATTCCCAGGGTACTATCAGCTTCCATTGGACCAATGAACCCACGGTTAAGCATAAAAATGTTGGTACAGGATCTAGGGAAGATTGGAAGTTTTAAGCCCTGGTATGCACAGCCCTTACCCAATGAAGTATATGGCTTACCCAAGGGATGTTTGATATTGAATGGCAGGAAAACAGAACAATCATTTATCTTTTTACAAAGCAACTCAGGTCTGGTTAACAAAAGGATGATGTTTGATGTTCAAAAACGTCCATTTTGAGCGTGTGTTGAGGTACAGTTTTGTAAATGTGAATAATTGCAAGTGCATCATTTTAGCGTTGCAAATCTTTGATTTGCTTTGCTTGGATTTCTGATCAGATACTCATCTGTACTACCAGTGATGAGATGCAATAAACAGAATCTTTAACCATCTGACTAATTGGGTGCTATCTGTATGGCTTGAACAGGAGGGCATTGATATGTTTTAATGAATATGTTGTGTATTGATCTGCACTAATCATAAGAATAAAATAAAGCTAATGTTTTATAAGTTTAAAGTTGTTTTCACAAATACTGTTATAAGAGCCATTCAAGGCCAAGAGGAGAAAAACAGAGCAATGAGTGTGTGTAATTGTTGCACCTGGCTCTAGTGGAGTGGAATCTGCAGGAAAACGCAGGGTTGAGGCCCCTTAGTGATAGGAAAAGTACACTCATAAAAAATGAAATATTTGACATGTCAAGGTTGCCCAGCTCAGCAAAATTTGGCCATACAACTTGTGATAAATAGAGTTGTTATTTTCAAGGCACACTGTGCAGTACTGGTCCCAGAAAGGGTGATGCTTTGACTGGGACACAAGGGGGAACACTAGGCCAGACTGACATGGCTTGAAGTAGGGAAAGGATTAGTTTCAACATGTTTGTGATTGAACTGTCATAAGTTTCTGATTTAAGTGCACCAGATGTCCTCATGGCCTGAGAGACTGCTCTCACAAGAATGTGATGTGGCTATGAATGTCATCGTGATTTGCAGATAAATGATAATGTGACCTTTACCAAAGACTGTCGTTTAAATATATAAAAAATATGTTCTGAAGGGGGTTTTCCATTGATAAGAAATGTATAAAAGGGAGCTGTTTTCATCAGTTGTTAGCTGATGGTCACCGGTGACCAGCTCAGTGTGAATGTGCTGTTTTTGGCAATAAAGACCCTGGACCTGGACTCAGCTGCCTCTGCCTGAATTTTTGGATCTTTGTTTGAGACTTTTTCTGCTTTTTAAGAACTTTGAATTTTACAAAACTTAGCTTCAATTTTAAGTCGTCAAGAAGACAATAATAGACGACAAATTGGCGAGCCAGCCAGGAGAAAAGCAAAAAGGGGACGTCGGACGATCTGCAGGCACCAGCTGGAAGGCGTGGAACCCCCAAACGGGCCCAGAAATTCACCGGTTAAAGGTGAGCTAATTTGTTGTAATATTCTAAATTAGTGGGGAACCAGCCTCCGGCGACTGCTTGTGGGTGTCAGGCGTCACAAAGCTCTTCTAAAAGAACCTAGTTTTCCAAATTTAATAAAGTAATTTCCAAATTTGATAAGAATTTATATAAGAATATGCCAAAGGCAGACTAAGCTGAGGAAGGGTCCAGGTACGTATGAATGTATATGTATGAATGTATGTTTTAGGTGTTATTAATGTTTGTGTTAAACTGTTCTGTGTTTGAATTATCTTGTAAATAAGTTAAGCTTAACACGTGTTGTTCTGAGCGGATGATTGGTAAAGGGACAGATTGGTCAAAGCGTTTTGACATAGTCTGTGGAAGCCATAAATCCGGAACCAATAGTGTGCGCGTGTTACGTGAGGGTATCGGTGACTAAGGTAGTCAGCGTGCTCCACGAGACGGCTTAAGTAGTATTAAGGTATTGGAATAAAGGTATTGAGAGGCTTAGCGATAGCCAGGCTAAGGGATAGCCAGAATATTACCGATTAAGCGATAATCGGAGAATAGTACCGCTCGACCATCCGGAGGACGTCTATGCATTTCCAGTTATCTGGGTGCAGCCGGGGCAGCAGGGAAAAACGTATATGCCACTGTAGGAAACAGTGAGGAAAAGGAAGAAGTGCACTGTAAATATATATAATCATTTGTCTTGTGTGTCTTTGTTAGTGTGTCGAGTGAAAGAGTTGAGTAACTGAGGGGAAGTAAGGGGTGGGTGATATTAATAAATAAAGATTATAATATTGATAAAGCTTAAAGATATAATAATAAATTAATAGAAGTAATTAGTACAGAATATAGTTAAAAAGAATAACCTGAAAATTAATAAGGATTGGAAAACAAAATTGATAACTGAAGGAAAAAAAAAAAAAAAAAAAAACACGAGTTATGAGAATGAAATAAATTAACAAAATTCCTAAATAAGATTGGAAAAAATTGTAAGCTTTATAAGATAAAGATATTATAAGTATATATTATTACAAACTATAGTCTACATAAAGTAAAATATATAAGGTATAAAATTAGTGAAAGTGCAAAATAAAATTACAAATTTGTTTTATTAAAGATTTTATCTCAAAATTGAAGAGATCTAAATTTAGGAAGTAAATTAACTAGAAAGAAACTAAAAGACAAATAAACACGATCTGTATTGAAGAGAGCAGAACCAGTTAAGATAAAAATTAACTGAGGATTACAAAGACTGGTGAATAAGCACGGACCTGACGGTTGAGTGACTGCTAGTAGCCATGGGAAACAATATGAGCAAACAACAGTCTGACGGGCTGACGCCAGCCAAATTGGTAATAATGACACACCCATCCAATAAACGCAAAATTCAAAAATGCATGACCAAATGGCATAAGATGACATCTGGAAAAAATCGTTGGCCTAAAGAAGGCAGCTTTGATCCTTCATGCTGTGAGGAAGTTGAAGAAAGATTGAGAAATAAAGATAAAAAACGGGACAGAAATGCTTTTGCATAAAAAACAGAGGCATGCTGAACAGAGAGACACCCTGCAATATTTCAAAGTAGAACACCAAAAGAGCCCAACAGCCCCTCAGTACATTGATCATAAGCCACCACCTTATCACCCTAGCGCAGCAGGTCAGTACCCAGTTGTGATAAAGTCGGGTAGCAAGGGAAAGATTACAGGACAACTTAAATTAGTTTTAGAAGAAGAAGAGGAAGAAACAGAAAAAGAAATGAGTAGCACACGGCAGGGAGAGTATGATTACAGCGGTGACTATGACGGATGGGATAAAACCCCAGAAGTAAGGAGGAAATCTACTCTTAGCCGTTCCCTACCCCCAGTACGTCGCAGACATTTACCATACCCAAGAGACCCCACCTGCCGCTCAGAGCCTAGGACCAAGTCAACACACAAAGGCCACACAGATCCCAAGATAGAGTTATTTTTGGAAGAAACTGAATCACTGGCAAAAGAGATAAACCAGGACTTGGTGCAACTAACGGAAACATTTGTACGACTCAAGGAGCAAGAGTTGGAAGAGAAAGCACAAAATAGACGATTAAAAAATTTAAAAGAGACAATAGAAAAACAAAAAGAGAAGAAAAAACGAGATGGAGAATTAGAAAAATTGAAGAGAATGGAAGCGGAGCAGCTTATAATAGAGGCCAAAACTGATTACCCAGACCTACCAAGCCCACAGACTTTGTCTCTGATCGAAGAGGCAGGAAGGAGAGGGGGAAAAGACATGGAATATGAGGAAGAGGGAGGTGATGTGTCCGAATGGGAGGACATTGAAGGCTCAGACATACTGCCAACTACAAACCCATTCCATGAGGGGTTCAAGGAGGAAAGCAGGCCAGCAGCAAAAGAAAGGAAGCCACTCACAGCTGAGTGTGACGTGGGGCTACAAATAGTAAAAAGCGGCCCTAGCCCAATGGTGACCAGGTCCAAAACGCGACAGCAGAAGACAGGACAAGATCAAGGAGGGACCTATATGGCTCCCTTGCTGTCTAAAGGACCTCATGAAGACAGATACGTGCCATGGTCATTTATGGACATGATAACACTGGCTGGAAGGCTGACCCCATTGGCAGATGGTGCTGACAGATGGATAGAAAAGCTGGAAGAAATCACTGGAGGCATCAATCTGGCAGCTGGAGACATCAAGGCGCTGCTAATTAAAACAGCAGGACACTCAGCAGCCAGAGAAGTGTTTGACGAAGCCCAGCTTCCAAGGGTCATGACCTCACACCAGTATGACAAGATACCATTCAACCAAATAAGACCCAAGGTGTGGGCAGCCTTAAGGAACAAATACCCCACCTGCAGTGATCCAACTAAGCTGAGAGAAGAATGCCTAAAGGATGATGAAAGCCCCGCCCAGTTTCTGCACAGGTTCCAACAGAAATGGAAAACAGAGACTGGAAGTGATGGGAATGAACTGAAAACATCTGGCCCCCTGTTCAGAACCTACATCAGGGAGGCAATGCCCAAAGAAGTGCAAGCCAAACTGGACGGAGTTGTGGGGCTCATGAAGATGGACTGGCCTCTGTTCTCTGAGCATGTTATTCACTATGTAAACATGCATCGGGCCGAGAAACGGGCCTTTGAGGACCAAAGCAAGATGCTGGCCACCAAGTTAACCCAACTGCAGATTGGGGAATTGTCCAAAGCAAAGAAAGAGAAAGAGAAGCCCAAGCATCAAGCTGCACTGACTGTGGTGGCCACACCCCCAACCGAGGGAGCACCAACAGGGGAGGCAGTGGTACAAGCACCAGTAGTGTCTCCTGTTGTTCCTCCACCCACACAGCAGATGCAGTATCCAGCAGCGCCACTCGTGGGAGGAGCCCTGCCACAGCAGACCCAACCCCAACCAGTCCCTCCTATTCATGTGCATCTAAACCAAGGAGGAGGTCCCCAACAAGCAACGTTCGGAAGGGGACGAGGGGGGCCACCCATGCGGGGAAGATGGAGAGGCCCACAAGGAGCCCCAAGAAGGCCCCCTCAAGGCCAATACCAGCAGATGCCACAAGCAGGTCCAGACATGGGACAACAGCGAGTGAGAATGCAATGCTGGGGATGTGGACAAATTGGACACATGCAAAGAGACTGCCCCACTAACCCATGGATGGGACCCCAGCCCCCTACTGCTGGACCAGCCACCTATGGAACGGGACAAGACACGTACTGGCTATAGGGGTGCCCAGAGAAACCTGATGGAGAGGCCATTCTACCTGTATTAACCCAACGTCCACAAACAGAACCCACCATTGATGTCACAATATATGACAGCCATCATCGCTTCATGATTGATACAGGAGCGGCCTACTCCTGTATAGGAAAAAGTGGAATTGGCCTGCCTCTCTCAGCATCAAAGATTCGAACAGTAGGTTTCTCTGGGAAGACCCAAATAATACCCATGACTAAACCAGTTCCCATGATCATAGGTGAAAAGACTGTGTATGCACCACTACTTTACTCAGAAGATACGCCCATAAATCTACTGGGTAGAGATGTGCTGTGCCAGCTCAATGCAAAAATTAAATGTACCCCTAATGGAATTTCTTTTGAAGCAACAGACAAGAATGAAGCCTACATGATGCCACTGGGCCTGCAAACAACCCCCCAGATAACAAGTCATGAGCCAGAAGACCAAGTATTTTGGCTGAAACTCACATCACCAACCTCTTTCCTCCAACTGGAGTGGGAAACATGGAGACCCCTGATAATGAATCACTACGAGAAACCTAAAGAACCTTTTCTTCCTCTCCATTGTACCATGTTTTATGACAAAGGCAAAACACATGAAGACTACGAGAAAAGCTGGGATGAAGACATAAACAACAAAACAACTGTCATCCAGTATGCTGAGATAGTGGTTGGACCACAAGGAGCTGCAGCTGTTGTCACATTTCCTGATAAAGATGTAGCAGAATGGTTCCAGGTAACCAACTCAGCACCACATGTCACATTACTGATTGCAGACAAGTATGAGTCACATGATCTAGGACCCATGGTTCAAGAAGCCAAGCAAGTCACCGAATGGATTGCTACAGCATGGGACTGCATTAGCATGTCAAAAGATGGACTGTTTTTCAAGATCTCATATTCACAAGCTGATGAAGTAATTGCAGAACACATTAAAGTTCCTGGGAAAAGACAAATGGCAGTGGCGGCAGAACATGAATCCCTATTAGAACAAGTCCCAGACCAGGTATGGTCTAAAAGTAAGACAGATGTAGGATTAGTGAAATCAGCAGACCCTATTAAATTCACCATTAAACCAAATGCTAAATTGCCCTTCCAAAGACAGTACCCACTTAAACGAGAGGCAGTAGAAGGAATACAGCCTATCATTACAGGATTAGAAACAGCAGGAGTTCTTAAACCAACAATAAGCCCCTGTAACCTTTCCTGTATCATAAGGACGAAGGGTCTATAAAATGGAAATTGGGATTTCAGGGGTTAGGGGTCCTGGCACCCAGCATACTCAAGCTCCGGAACCCCAAAAAGATACACTTCTAGTCAAAAAGCCCAACTGGATAAAACTTTGACACATGAGGAGAAAAAATCCTTAAAATGGACCCTGGGGTATTTGGAGTTAGGGAAGTGTACCTTTATTCCCAGAGTACTATCAGCTTCCATTGGACCCATGAACCCACGGTTAAGCATAGAAATGTTGGTACATGATCTAGGGAAGATTGGAAGTTTTAAGTCCTGGTATGCAGAGCCCTTACCCAATGAAGTACATGGCTTACCCAAGGGATGTTTGATATTGAATGGCAGGAAAACAGAACAATCATTTATCTTTTTACAGAGCAACTCAGGTCTGGTTAATGAAAGGATGATGTTTTATGTTCAAAAACATCCATTTTGAGCGTGTGTTGAGGTATAGTTTTGTAAATGTGAATAATTGCAAGTGCATCATTTTAGTGTTGCAAATCTTTGATTTGCTTTGCTTGGATTCCTGATCAGATACTCATCTATACTACCAGTGATGAGATGCAATAAACGGAATCTTTAACCATCTGACTAATTGGGTGCTATCTGTATGGCTTGAACAGGAGGGCATTGATATGTTTTAATGAATAATAATAAAATAATTAAACTTTATTGTCATTCCACTGTCACAAGTACAGAGCAACAAAATTATTTATCTGCATTTAACCCATCCCCTTGGAAACATAGTGGGATGCCAAGGGTGCAGTGTGGGGTTAAGGGTCTTGCTTAGAGACCCAGAGTGGCAGTCTGTGGGAGAGGGGGATCAAACTTACTTTTAGAGCGCTTCACCACATTAGTAACAGGATTTGAATGCACACTTCAATGGGCAACTGCTTTATAGCACACAAATGGCAACCTTCTGGTAGAAGATACCTCCAAGTAAGCAATAAAGACATGTCAGAAGTGGGATTGGAAGCAACGCCTCCATTGGAGACTGCGACCTGAACGCAGCGCCTTGGACCACTCGGCCATCCTGACTTCCTGCTGTGTTTCAGAGCTTGATTGTGAGACATTTTAAATAACCTGAGAGAGCAGGTGGGCATGACAAGGGCTTTGTCCAAGACCCTAAGAGCTCCTACAACATGCCTATGAGAACCCACCCTGGATCACAATTAACATAGGGTCAAGATAGATCCACATTGGGAGCTCAAAGAGAAGAGGTGGTTGTAGCTTGATTCCCAAGTTTACTCTTCTATCCTCTGAGACCTGGATACCCACAACTAAGTCTGGAAATTGGCTTTGGAGCTTGAAAAAAGCAAACAAATTGAAGGCTGGACATACATTACCTAAGAATAGCTACTAAGGAAAATGAAACAGTTTGTCATAAACCCCTTTGTCTTAATTTGGGAACTACAATGAATCCCTTTCCCAGGAATGGCTGCTAAAGCATATAAACAACTCTTAAAAAGTCCTTTACGCTCATCCAGGAAGCAGCAGGGCTTCAACTGGGTTAAAAAATGGAAATTGTAAGCTTGAACTGCTGTGGTAGGGGAAGATCCACATGGAATATACTTGCAGAGCTGCTTAACACTTGATTCATCTTGTAAAAATTATTTGTGAGAACCTTTCCTGTCATAAGGACGAACGGTCTATAAAATGGAAATTGGGTTTTCAGGGGTTAGGGGTCCTGGCACCCAGCATACTCAAGCTCCGGAACCCCAGAAAGATACACATCTAGTCAAAAAGCCCAACTGGATAAAACTTTGACTCATGAGGAGAAAAAATCCTTAAAATGGACCGTGGGGTATTTGGAGTTAGGGAAGTGTACCTTTATTCCCAGAGTACTATCAGCTTCCATTGGACCCATGAACCCACGGTTAAGCATAGAAATGTTGGTATATGATCTAGGGAAGATTGGAAGTTTTAAGTCCTGGTATGCACAGCCCTTACCCAATGAAGTACATGGCTTACCCAAGGGATGTTTGATATTGAATGGCAGGAAAACAGAACAATCATTTATCTTTTTACAGAGCAACTCAGGTCTGGTTAACGAAAGGATGATATTTTATGTTCAAAAACGTCCATTTTGAGCGTGTGTTGAGGTATAGTTTTGTAAATGTGAATAATTGCAAGTGCATCATTTTAGCGTTGCAAATCTTTGATTTGCTTTGCTTGTATTCCTGATCAGATACTCATCTGTACTACCAGTGATGAGATGCAATTAACGGAATCTTTAACCATCTGACTAATTGGGTGCTATCTGTATGGCTTGAACAGGAGGGCATTGATATGTTTTAATGAATAAAAATGAAATAATTAAACTTTATTGTCATTCCACTGTCACAAGTACAGAGCAACAAAAATCATTATCTGCATTTAACCCATCCCCTTAGGGAGCAGTGGGCTGCCATTGTGTGGCGCCCAAGGAGCAGTATGGGGTTAAGGGTCTTGGTTAGAGACCCAGAGTGGCAGTCTGCGGGAGTGGGGGATCAAACTTACTTTTAGAGCGCTTCACCACATTAGTAACAGGATTTGAATGCACACTTTAATGGGCAACTGCTCTATAGCACACAAATGGCAACCTTCTGGTAGAAGATACCTCCAAGTAAGCAAAAAAGACATGTCAGAAGTGGGATTCAAACCCACGCCTCCATTTGAGACTGCAACCTAACCGCAGCGCCTTGGACTGCTCAGCCATCCTGACTTCCTGCTGTGTTTCAGAGCTTGATTGCAAAACATTTTAAATAACCTGAGAGAGCAGGTGGGCATGACAAGGGCTTTGTCCAAGACCCTAAGAGCTCCCACAACATGCCTATGAGAACCCACCCTGGATCACAATTAACATAGGGTCAAGATAGATCCACCTTGGGTGCTCAAAGAGAAGAGGTGGTTGTAGCTTGATTCCCAAGTTTACTCTTCTATCCTCTGAGACCTGGGTACCCACAACTAAGTCTCGAAATTGGCTTTGGAGCCTGAAAAAAAACAAGCAAATTGACGTCTGGATATACATTACCTAAGAATAGCTACTAAGAAAAATGAAACAGTTTGTCATAAACCCCTTTGTCTTAATTGGGGAACTACAATGAATCCCTTTCCCAGGAATGGCTGCTAAAGCATATAAACAACTCTTAAAAAGTCCTTTACGCTCATCCAGGAAGCAGCAGTGCTTTAACTGGGTTAAAAAAAATTTAAATTGTAAGCTTGAGCTGCTGTGGGAGGGGAAGATGCACATGGGATATACTTGCAGAGGTGCTTAACACTTGATTCATCTTGTAAAAATTATTTGTGAGAACCTTTCCTGTCATAAGGACGAAGGGTCTATAAAATGGAAATTGGGTTTTCAGGGGTTAGGGGTCCTGGCACCCAGCATACTCAAGCTCCGGAACCCCAAAAATATACACATCTAGTCAAAAAGCCCAACTGGATAAAACTTTGACTCATGAGGAGAAAAAATCCTTAAAATGGACCCTGGGGTATTTGGAGTTAGGGAAGTGTACCTTTATTCCCAGAGTACTATCAGCTTCCATTGGACCCATGAACCCACGGTTAAGCATAAAAATGTTGATAAGTGATCTAGGGAAGATTGGAAGTTTTAAGTCCTGGTATGCACAGCCCTTACCCAATGAAGTACATGGCTTACCCAAGGGATGTTTGATATTGAATGGCAGGAAAACAGAACAATCATTTATCTTTTTACAGAGCAACTCAGGTCTGGTTAACGAAAGGATGATGTTTTATGTTCAAAAACATCCATTTTGAGCGTGTGTTGAGGTATAGTTTTGTAAATGTGAATAATTGCAAGTGCATAATTTTAGCGTTGCAAATCTTTGATTTGCTTTGCTTGTATTCCTGATAAGATACTCATTTGTACTACCAGTGATGAGATGCAATAAACGGAATCTTTAACCATCTGACTAATTGGGTGCTATCTGTATGGCTTGAACAGGAGGGCATTGATATGTTTTAATGAATAATAATAAAATAATTAAACTTTATTGTCATTCCACTGTCACAAGTACAGAGCAACAAAATTAATTATCTGCATTTAACCCATCCCCTTTGGGAGCAGTGGGCTGCCATTGTATGGCGCCCAGGGAGCAGTGTGGGGTTAAGGGTCTTGCTTAGAGACCCAGAGTGGCAGTCTGTGATCGAACTTACTTTTAGAGTGCTTCACCACATTAGTAACAGGATTTTAATGCACACTTTAATGGGCAACTGCTTTATAAAACACAAATGGCAACCTTCTGGCAGAACATACCTCCTAGTAAGCAATAAAGACATGTCAGAAGTGGGATTCAAACCCACTCCTCCATTGGAGACTGCGACCTGAACGCAGCGCCTTGGACCGCTCGGCCATCCTGACTTCCTGCTGTGTTTCAGAGCTTGATTGCGAAACATTTTAAATAACCTGAGAGAGCAGGTGGGCATGACAAGGGCTTTGTCCAAGACCCTAAGAGCTCCCACAACATGCCTATGAGAACCCACCCTGGATCACAATTAACATAAGGTCAAGATAGATCCACCTTGGGTGCTCAAAGAGAAGAGGTGGTTGTAGCTTGATTCCCAAGTTTACTCTTCTATCCTCTGAGACCTGGATACCCACAACTAAGTCTGGAAATTGGCTTTGGAGCCTGAAAAAAGCAAACAAATTGAAGTCTGGACATACATTACCTAAGAATAGCTACTAAGGAAAATGAAACAGTTTGTCAAAAACCCCTTTGTCTTAATTGGGGAACTACAATGAATCCCTTTCCCAGGAATGGCTGCTAAAGCATATAAACAACTCTTAAAATGTCCTTTACGCTCATCCAGGAAGCAGCAGTGCTTTAACTGGGTTAAAAAAAATGGAAATTGTAAGCTTGAGCTGCTGTGGGAGGGGAAGATGCACATGGAATATACTTGCAGAGCTGCTTAACACTTGATTCATCTTGTAAAAATTATTTGTGAGAACCTTTCCTGTCATAAGGACGAAGGGTTTATAAAATGGAAATTGGGTTTTCAGGGGTTAGGGGTCCTGGCACCCGGCATACTCAAGCTCCTGAACCCCAAAAAGATACACATCTAGTCAAAAAGCCCAACTGGATAAAACTTTGACTCTCGAGGAGAAAAAATCCTTAAAATGGACCCTGGGGTATTTGGAGTTAGGGAAGTGTACCTTTATTCCCAGAGTACTATCAGCTTCCATTGGACCCATGAACCCACGGTTAAGCATAGAAATGTTGATAAGTGATCTAGGGAAGATTGGAAGTTTTAAGTCCTGGTATGCACAGCCCTTACCCAATGAAGTACATGGCTTACCCAAGGGATGTTTGATATTGAATGGCAGGAAAACAGAACAATCATTTATCTTTTTAGAGAGCAACTCAGGTCTGGTTAACGAAAGGATGATGTTTTATGTTCAAAAACGTCCATTTTGAGCGTGTGTTGAGGTATAGTTTTGTAAATGTGAATAATTGCAAGTGCATCATTTTAGCGTTGCAAATCTTTGATTTGATTTGCTTGTATTCCTGATCAGATACTCATCTGTACTACCAGTGATGAGATGCAATAAACGGAATCTTTAACCATCTGACTAATTGGGTGCTATCTGTATGGCTTGAACAGGAGGGCATTGATATGTTTTAATGAATAATAATGAAATAATTAAACTTTATTGTCATTCCACTGTCACAAGTACAGAGCAACGAAAATCATTATCTGCATTTAACCCATCCCCTTGGGGACACAGTGGGCTGCCATTGTATGTTACCAAGGGAGCAGTGTGGGTTTAAGGGTCTTGCTTAGAGACCCAGAGTTGCAGTCTGTGGGAGTGGGGGATCGAACTTACTTTTAGAGTGCTTCACCACATTAGTAACAGGATTTGAATGCACACTTTAATGGGCAACTGCTTTATAGCACACAAATGGCAACCTTCTGGCAGAACATACCTCCAAGTAAGCAAAAAAGACATGTCAGAAGTGGGATTCAAATCCACTCCTCCATTGGAGACTGCGACCTGAACGCAGCCCCTTTTACCGCTCGGCCATCCTGACTTCCTGCTGTGTTTCAGAGCTTGATTGCGAGACATTTTAAATAACCTGAGAGAGCAGGTGGGCATGACAAGGGCTTTGTCCAAGACCCTAAGAGCTCCCACAACATGCCTATGAGAACCCACCCTGGATCACAATTAACATAAGGTCAAGATAGATCCACCTTGGGTGCTCAAAGAGAAGAGGTGGTTGTAGCTTGATTCCCAAGTTTACTCTTCTATCCTCTGAGACCTTGATACCCACAACTAAGTCTGGAAATTGGCTTTGGAGCCTGAAAAAAGCAAACAAATTGAAGTCTGGACATACATTACCTAAGAATAGCTACTAAGGAAAATGAAACAGTTTGTCATAAACCCCTTTGTCTTAATTGGGGAACTACAATGAATCCCTTTCCCAGGAATGGCTGCTAAAGCATATAAACAACTCTTAAAATGTCCTTTACGCTCATCCAGGAAGCAGCAGTGCTTTAACTGGGTTAAAAAAATGGAAATTGTACGCTTGAGCTACTGTGGGAGGGGAAGATGCACATGGAATATACTTGCAGAGCTGCTTAACACTTGATTCATCTTGTAGAAATTATTTGTGAGAAGCGTTCATGTCATAAGGACGAAGGGTTTATAAAATGGAAATTGGGTTTTCAGGGGTTAGGGGTCCTTGCACCCAGCATACTCAAGCTCCGGAACCCCAAAAAGATACACATCTAGTCAAAAAGCCCAACTGGATAAAACTTTTACTCATGAGGAGAAAAAATCCTTAAAATGGACCCTGGGGTATTTGGAGTTAGGGAAGTGTACCTTTATTCCTAGAGTACTATCAGCTTCCATTGGACCCATGAACCCACGGTTAAGCATAGAAATGTTGATAAGTGATTTAGGGAAGATTGGAAGTTTTAAGTTCTGGTATGCACAGCCCTTACCCAATGAAGTACATGGCTTACCCAAGGGATGTTTGATATTGAATGGCAGGAAAACCGAACAATCATTTATCTTTTTACAGAGCAACTCAGGTCTGGTTAACGAAAGGATGATGTTTTATGTTCAAAAATGTCCATTTTGAGCGTGTGTTGAGGTATAGTTTTGTAAATGTGAATAATTGCAAGTGCATCATTTTAGCATTGCAAATCTTTGATTTGCTTTGCTTGTATTCCTGATCAGATACTCATCTGTACTACCAGTGATGAGATGCAATAAACGGAATCTTTAACCATCTGACTAATTGGGTGCTATCTGTATGGCTTGAACAGGAGGGCATTGATATGTTTTAATGAATAAAAATGAAATAATTAAACTTTACTGTCATTCCACTGTCACAAATACAGAGCAACAAAATTAATTATCTGCATTTAACCCATCCCCTTTGGGAGCAGTGGGCTGCCATTGTGTGGCGCCCAGGGAGCAGTATGGGGTTAAGGGTCTTGCTTAGAGACCCAGAGTGGCAGTCTGTGATTGAACTTACTTTTAGAGTGCTTCACCACATTAGTAACAGGATTTGAATGCACACTTTAATGGGCAACTGCTTTATAGCACACAAATGGCAACCTTCTGGCAGAACATACCTCCAAGTAAGCAATAAAGAAATGTCAGAAGTGGGATTCAAACCCACTCCTCCATTGGAGACTGCGACCTGAACGCAGCGCCTTGGACTGCTCGGCCATCCTGACTTCCTGCTGTGTTTCAGAGTTTGATTGCGAAACATTTTAAATAACCTGAGAGAGCAGGTGGGCATGACAAGGGCTTTATCCAAGACCCTAAGAGCTCCCACAACATGACTATGAGAACCCACCCTGGATCACAATTAACATAAGGTCAAGATAGATCCACCTTGGGTGCTCAAAGAGAAGAGGTGGTTGTAGCTTGATTCCCAAGTTTACTCTTCTATCCTCTGAGACCTGGATACCCACAACTAAGTCTGGAAATTGGCTTTGGAGCCTGAAAAAAGCAAACAAATTGAAGTCTGGACATACATTACCTAAGAATAGCTACTAAGGAAAATGAAACAGTTTGTCATAAACCCCTTTGTCTTAATTGGGGAACTACAATGAATCCCTTTCCCAGGAATGGCTGCTAAAGCATATAAATAACTCTTAAAATGTCCTTTACGCTCATCCAGGAAGCAGCAGTGCTTTAACTGGGTTAAAAAAAATGGAAATTGTAAGCTTGAGCTGCTGTGGGAGGGGAAGATGCACATGGAATATACTTGCAGAGCTGCTTAACACTTGATTCATCTTGTAAAAATTATTTGTGAGAACCTTTCCTGTCATAAGGACGAAGGGTTTATAAAATGGAAATTGGGTTTTCAGGGGTTAGGGGTCCTGGCACCGGGCATACTCAAGCTCCGGAACCCCAAAAAGATACACATCTAGTCAAAAAGCCCAACTGGATAAAACTTTGACTCATGAGGAGAAAAAATCCTTAAAATGGACCCTGGGGTATTTGGAGTTAGGGAAGTGTACCTTTATTCCTAGAGTACTATCAGCTTCCATTGGACCCATGAACCCACGGTTAAGCATAGAAATGTTGATAAGTGATCTAGGGAAGATTGGAAGTTTTAAGTCCTGGTATGCACAGCCCTTACCCAATGAAGTACATGGCTTACCCAAGGGATGTTTGATATTGAATGGCAGGAAAACCGAACAATCATTTATCTTTTTACAGAGCAACTCAGGTCTGGTTAACGAAAGGATGATGTTTTATGTTCAAAAACATCCATTTTGAGCGTGTGTTGAGGTATAGTTTTGTAAATGTGAATAATTGCAAGTGCATCATTTTAGCATTGCAAATCTTTGATTTGCTTTGCTTGTATTCCTGATCAGATACTCATCTGTACTACCAGTGATGAGATGCAATAAACGGAATCTTTAACCATCTGACTAATTGGGTGCTATCTGTATGGCTTGAACAGGAGGGCATTGATATGTTTTAATGAATAAAAATGAAATAATTAAACTTTATTGTCATTCCACTGTCACAAGTACAGAGCAACAAAAATCATTATCTGCATTTAACCCATCCCCTTGGGGAGCAGTGGGCTGCCATTGTGTGGCGCCCAAGGAGCAGTATGGGGTTAAGGGTCTTGCTTAGAGACCCAGAGAGGCAGTCTGCGGGAGTGGGGGATCAAACTTACTTTTAGAGCGCTTCACCACATTAGTAACAGGATTTGAATGCACACTTTAATGGGCAACTGCTCTATAGCACACAAATGGCAAACTTCTGGTAGAAGATACCTCCAAGTAAGCAAAAAAGACACGTCAGAAGTGGGATTGGAACTCACGCCTCCATTGGAGACTGCAACCTAACCGCAGCGCCTTGGACTGCTCAGCCATCCTGTCTTCCTGCTGTGTTTCAGAGCTTGATTGTGAAACATTTTAAATAACCTGAGAGAGCAGGTGGGCATGACAAGGGCTTTGTCCAAGACCCTAAGAGCTCCCACAACATGCCTATGAGAACCCACCCTGGATCACAATTAACATAAGGTCAAGATAGATCCACCTTGGGTGCTCAAAGAGAAGAGGTGGTTGTAGCTTGATTCCCAAGTTTACTCTTCTATCCTCTGAGACCTTGATACCCACAACTAAGTCTGGAAATTGGCTTTGGAGCCTGAAAAAAGCAAACAAATTGAAGTCTGGACATACATTACCTAAGAATAGCTACTAAGGAAAATGAAAGAGTTTGTCATAAGCCCCTTTGTCTTAATTGGGGAACTACAATGAATCCCTTTCCCAGGAATGGCTGCTAAAGCATATAAACAACTCTTAAAAATTCCTTTACGCTCATCCAGGAAGCAGCAGTGCTTTAACTGGGTTAAAAAAAATGGATATTGTAAGCTTGAGCTGCTGTGGGAGGGGAAGATGCACATGGAATATACTTGCAGAGCTGCTTAACACTTGATTCATCTTGTAAAAATTATTTGTGAGAACCTTTCCTGTCATAAGGACGAAGGGTCTATAAAATGGAAATTGGGTTTTCAGGGGTTAGGGGTCCTGGCACCCAGCATACTCAAGCTCCGGAACCCCAAAAATATACACATCTAGTCAAAAAGCCCAACTGGATAAAACTTTGACTCATGAGGAGAAAAAATCCTTAACATGGACCCTGGGGTATTTGGAGTTAGGGAAGTGTACCTTTATTCCCAGAGTACTATCAGCTTCCATTGGACCCATGAACCCACGGTTAAGCATAAAAATGTTGATAAGTGATCTAGGGAAGATTGGAAGTTTTAAGTCCTGGTATGCACAGCCCTTACCCAATGAAGTACATGGCTTACCCAAGGGATGTTTGATATTGAATGGCAGGAAAACAGAACAATCATTTATCTTTTTACAGAGCAACTCAGGTCTGGTTAACGAAAGGATGATGTTTTATGTTCAAAAACATCCATTTTGAGCATGTGTTGAGGTATAGTTTTGTAAATGTGAATAATTGCAAGTGCATCATTTTAGCGTTGCAAATCTTTGATTTGCTTTGCTTGTATTCCTGATCAGATACTCATCTGTACTACCAGTGATGAGATGCAATAAACGGAATCTTTAACCATCTGACTAATTGGGTGCTATCTGTATGGCTTGAACAGGAGGGCATTGATATGTTTTAATGAATAATAATAAAATAATTAAACTTTATTGTCATTCCACTGTCACAAGTACAGAGCAACAAAATTAATTATCTGCATTTAACCCATCCCCTTTGGGAGCAGTGGGCTGCCATTGTGTGGCGCCCAGGGAGCAGTGTGGGGTTAAGGGTCTTGCTTAGAGACCCAGAGTGGCAGTCTGTGATCGAACTTACTTTTAGAGTGCTTCACCACATTAGTAACAGGATTTGAATGCACACTTTAATGGGCAACTGCTTTATAGCACACAAATGGCAACCTTCTGGCATAACATACCTCCAAGTAAGCAATAAAGACATGTCAGAAGTGGGATTCAAACCCACTCCTCCATTGGAGACTGCGACCTGAACGCAGCGCCTTGGACCGCTCGGCCATCCTGACTTCCTGCTGTGTTTCAGAGCTTGATTGCGAAACATTTTAAATAACCTGAGAGAGCAGGTGGGCATGACAAGGGCTTTGTCCATGACCCTAAGAGCTCCCACAACATGCCTATGAGAACCCACCCTGGATCACAATTAACATAAGGTCAAGATAGATCCACCTTGGGTGCTCAAAGAGAAGAGGTGGTTGTAGCTTGATTCCCAAGTTTACTCTTCTATCCTCTGAGACCTGGATACCCAAAACTAAGTCTGGAAATTGGCTTTGGAGCCTGAAAAAAGCAAACAAATTGAAGTCTGGACATACATTACCTAAGAATAGCTACTAAGGAAAATGAAACAGTTTGTCATAAACCCCTTTGTCTTAATTGGGGAACTACAATGAATCCCTTTCCCAGGAATGGCTGCTAAAGCATATAAATAACTCTTAAAATGTCCTTTACGCTCATCCAGGAAGCAGCAGTGCTTTAACTGGGTTAAAAAAAATGGAAATTGTAAGCTTGAGCTGCTGTGGGAGGGGAAGATGCACATGGAATATACTTGCAGAGCTGCTTAACACTTGATTCATCTTGTAAAAATTATTTGTGAGAACCTTTCCTGTCATAAGGACGAAGGGTTTATAAAATGGAAATTGGGTTTTCGGGGGTTAGGGGTCCTGGCACCCGGCATACTCAAGCTCCGGAACCCCAAAAAGATACACATCTAGTCAAAAAGTCCAACTGGATAAAACTTTGACTCATGAGGAGAAAAAATCCTTAAAATGGACCCTGGGGTATTTGGAGTTAGGGAAGTGTACCTTTATTCCCAGAGTACTATCAGCTTCCATTGGACCCATGAACCCAGGGTTAAGCATAGAAATGTTGATAAGTGATCTAGGGAAGATTGGAAGTTTTAAGTCCTGGTATGCACAGCCCTTACCCAATGAAGTACATGGCTTACCCAAGGGATGTTTGATATTGAATGGCAGGAAAACAGAACAATCATTTATCTTTTTACAGAGAAACTCAGGTCTGGTTAACGAAAGGATGATGTTTTATGTTCAAAAACGTCCATTTTGAGCGTGTGTTGAGGTATAGTTTTGTAAATGTGAATAATTGCAAGTGCATCATTTTAGCGTTGCAAATCTTTGATTTGCTTTGCTTGTATTCCTGATCAGATACTCATCTGTACTACCAGTGATGAGATGCAATAAACGGAATCTTTAACCATCTGACTAATTGGGTGCTATCTGTATGGCTTGAACAAGAGGGCATTGATATGTTTTAATGAATAATAATGAAATAATTAAACTTTATTGTCATTCCACTGTCACAAGTACAGAGCAACGAAAATCATTATCTGCATTTAACCCATCCCCTTGGGGACACAGTGGGCTGCCATTGTGTGTTACCAAGGGAGCAGTGTGGGGTTAAGGGTCTTGCTTAGAGACCCAGAGTTGCAGTCTGTGGGAGTGGGGGATCGAACTTACTTTTAGAGTGCTTCACCACATTAGTAACAGGATTTGAATGCACACTTTAATGGGCAACTGCTTTATAGCACACAAATGGCAACCTTCTGGTAGAAGATACCTCCAAGTAAGCAATAAAGACATGTCAGAAGTGGGATTGGAACCCACGCCTCCATTGGAGACTGAAACCTAACCGCAGTGCCTTGGACTGCTCAGCCATCCTGACTTCCTGCTTTTGTTTCAGAGCTTGATTGCGAAACATTGTAAATAACCTGAGAGAGCAGGTGGGCATGACAAGGGCTTTGTCCATGACCCTAAGAGCTCCCACAACATGCCTATGAGAACCCACCCTGGATCACAATTAACATAGGGTCAAGATAGATCCACCTTGGGAGCTCAAAGAGAAGAGGTGGTTGTAGCTTGATTCCCAAGTTTACTCTTCTATCCTCTGAGACCTGGATACCCACAACTAAGTCTGGAAATTGGCTTTGGAGCTTGAAAAAAGCAAACAAATTGAAGGCTGGACATACATTACCTAATAATAGCTACTAGGGAAAATGAAACAGTTTGTCATAAACCCCTTTGTCATAATTGGGGAACTACAATGAATCCCTTTCCCAGGAATGGCTTCTAAAGCATATAAACAACTCTTTAAAAGTCCTTTACGCTCATCCAGGAAGCAGCAGGGCTTCAACTGGGTTAAAGAATGGAAATTGTAAGCTTGAGCTGCTGTGGGAGGGGAAGATGCACATGGAATATGCTTGCAGAGCTGCTTAACACTTGATTCATCTTGTAAAAATTATTTGTGAGAACCTTTCCTGTCATAAGGACGAAGGGTCTATAAAATGGAAATTGGGCTTTCAGGGGTTAGGGGTCCTGGCACCCAGCATACTCAAGCTCCGGAACCCCAAAAAGATACACATCTAGTTAAGAAGCCCAACTGGATAAAACTTTGACTCATGATGAGAAAAAATCCTTAAAATGGACCCTGGGGTATTTGGAGTTAGGGAAGTGTACCTTTATTCCCAGAGTACTATCAGCTTCCATTGGACCCATGAACCCACGGTTAAGCAAAGAAATGTTGGTACATGATCTAGGGAAGATTGGAAGTTTTAAGCCCTGGTATGCACAGCCCTTACCCAATGAAGTACATGGCTTACCCAAGGGATGTTTGATATTGAATGGCAGGAAAACAGAAGAATCATTTATCTTTTTACAGAGCAACTCAGGTCTGGTTCACGAAAGGATGATGTTTTATGTTCAAAAACATACTTTTTTAGCGTGTGTTGAGGTATAGTTTTGTAAATGTGAATAATTGCAAGTGCATCATTTTAGTGTTGCAAATCTTTGATTTGCTTTGCTTGGATTCCTGATCAGATACTCATCTGTACTACCAGTGATGAGATGCAATAAACAGAATCTTTAACCATCTGACTAATTGGGTGCTATATGTATGGCTTATACAGGAGGGCATTGATATGTTTTAATGAATAATAATGAAATAATTAAACGTTATTGTCATTCCACTGTCACAAGTACAGAGCAACAAAAATCATTATCTGCATTTAACCCATCCCCTTGGGGAGCAGTGGGCTGCCAATGTGTGGCGCCCAGGGAGCAGTGTGGGGTTAAGGGTCTTGCTTAGAGACCCAGAGTGGCAGTCTGTGATCAAACTTACTTTTAGAGTGCTTCACCACATTAGTAACAGAATTTGAATGCACACTTTAATGGGCAACTGCTTTATAGCACACAAATGGCAACCTTCTGGTAGAAGATACCTCCAAGTAAGCAATAAAGACATGTCAGAAGTGGGATTCGAACCCACGCCTCCATTGGAGACTGCGACCTGAACGCAGCGCCTTGGACCGCTCGGCCATCCTGACTTCCTGCTTTTGTTTCAGAGCTTGATTGCGAAACATTTTAAATAACCTGAGAGCAGATGGGCATGACAAGGGCTTTGTCCATGACCCTAAGAGCTCCCACAACATGCCTATGAGAACCCACCCTGGATCACAATTAACATAGGGTCAAGATAGATCCACCTTGGGAGCTCAAAGAGAAGAGGTGGTTGTAGCTTGATTCCCAAGTTTACTCTTCTATCCTCTGAGACCTGGATACCCACAACTAAATCTGGAAATTGGCTTTGGAGCTTGAAAAAAGCAAACAAATTGAAGGCTGGACATACATTACCTAATAATAGCTACTAGGGAAAATGAAACAGTTTGTCATAAACCCCTTTGTCATAATTGGGGAACTACAATGAATCCCTTTCCCAGGAATGGCTTCTAAAGCATATAAACAACTCTTTAAAAGTCCTTTACGCTCATCCAGGAAGCAGCAGGGCTTCAACTGGGTTAAAGAATGGAAATTGTAAGCTTGAACTGCTGTGGGAGGGGAAGATGCACATGGAATATGCTTGCAGAGCTGCTTAACACTTGATTCATCTTGTAAAAATTATTTGTGAGAACCTTTCCTGTCATAAGGACGAAGGGTCTATAAAATGGAAATTGGGTTTTCAGGGGTTAGGGGTCCTGGCACCCAGCATACTCAAGCTCTGGAACCCCAAAAAGATACACATCTAGTCAAAAAGCCCAACTGGATAAAACTTTGACTCATGAGGAGAAAAAATCCTTAAAATGGACCCTGGGGTATTTGGAGTTAGGGAAGTGTACCTTTATTCCCAGAGTACTATCAGCTTCCATTGGACCCATGAACCCACGGTTAAGCAAAGAAATGTTGGTACATGATCTAGGGAAGATTGGAAGTTTTAAGCCCTGGTATGCACAGCCCTTACCCAATGAAGTACATGGCTTACCCAAGGGATGTTTGATATTGAATGGCAGGAAAACAGAACAATCATTTATCTTTTTACAGAGCAACTCAGGTCTGGTTCACGAAAGGATGATGTTTTATGTTCAAAAACATCCATTTTGAGCGTGTGTTGAGGTATAGTTTTGTAAATGTGAATAATTGCAAGTGCATCATTTTAGTGTTGCAAATCTTTGATTTGCTTTGCTTGGATTCCTGATCAGATACTCATCTGTACTACCAGTGATGAGATGCAATAAACGGAATCTTTAACCATCTGACTAATTTGGTGCTATCTGTATGGCTTGAACAGGAGGGCATTGATATGTTTTAATGAATAATAATGAAATAATTAAACTTTATTGTCATTCCACTGTCACAAGTACAGAGCAACAAAAATCATTATCTGCATTTAACCCATCCCCTTGGGGAGCAGTGGGCTGCCAATGTGTGGCGCCCAGGGAGCAGTGTGGGGTTAAGGGTCTTGCTTAGAGACCCAGAGTGGCAGTCTGTGATCGAACTTACTTTTAGAGCGCTTCACCACATTAGTAACAGAATTTGAATGCACACTTTAATGGGCAACTGCTTTATAGCACACAAATGGCAACCTTCTGGTAGAAGATACCTCCAAGTAAGCAATAAAGACATGTCAGAAGTGGGATTCGAACCCACACCTCCATTGGAGACTGCGACCTGAACGCAGCGCCTTGGACCGCTCGGCCATCCTGACTTCCTGCTTTTGCTTCAGAGCTTTATTGCGAAACATTTTAAATAACCTGAGAGAGCAGGTGGGCATGACAAGGGCTTTGTCCATGACCCTAAGAGCTCCCACAACATGCCTGTGAGAACCCACCCTGGATCACAATTAATATAGGGTCAAGATAGATCCACCTTGGGAGCTCAAAGAGAAGAGGTGGTTGTAGCTTGATTCCCAAGTTTACTCTTCTATCCTCTGAGACCTGGATAGTCACAACTAAGTCTGGAAATTGGCTTTGGAGCCTGAAAAAAGCAAACAAATTGAAGTCTGGACATACATTACCTAAGAATAGCTACTAAGGAAAATGAAACAGTTTGTCATAAACCCCTTTGTCTTAATTGGGGAACTACAATGAATCCCTTTCCCAGGAATGGCTGCTAAAGCATATAAACAACTCTTAAAAAGTCCTTTACGCTCATCCAGGAAGCAGCAGTGCTTTAACTGGGTTAAAAAAATGGAAATTGTAAGCTTGAGCTGCTGTGGGAGGGGAAGATGCACATGGAATATACTTGCAGAGCTGCTTAACACTTGATTCATCTTGTAAAAATTATTTGTGAGAACCTTTCCTGTCATAAGGACGAAGGGTCTATAAAATGGAAATTGGGTTTTCAGGGGTTAGGGGTCCTGGCACCCAGCATACTCAAGCTCCGGAACCCCAAAAAGATACACATCTAGTCAAAAAGCCCAACTGGATAAAACTTTGACTCATGAGGAGAAAAAATCCTTAAAATGGACCCTGGGGTATTTGGAGTTAGGGAAGTGTACCTTTATTCCCAGAGTACTATCAGCTTCCATTGGACCCATGAACCCACGGTTACGCAAAGAAATGTTGGTACATGATCTAAGGAAGATTGGAAGTTTTAAGCCCTGGTATGCACAGCCCTTACCCAATGAAGTACATGGCTTACCCAAGGGATGTTTGATATTGAATGGCAGGAAAACAGAACAATCATTTATCTTTTTACAGAGCAACTCAGGTCTGGTTCACGAAAGGATGATGTTTTATGTTCAAAAACATCCATTTTGAGCGTGTGTTGAGGTATAGTTTTGTAAATGTGAATAATTGCAAGTGCATCATTTTAGTGTTGCAAATCTTTGATTTGCTTTGCTTGGATTCCTGATCAGATACTCATCTGTACTACCAGTGATGAGATGCAATAAACGGAATCTTTAAACATCTGACTAATTGGGTGCTATCTGTATGGCTTGAACAGGAGGGCATTGATATGTTTTAATGAATAATAATGAAATAATTAAACTTTATTGTCATTCCACTGTCACAAGTACAGAGCAACAAAAATCATTATCTGCATTTAACCCATCCCCTTGGGGAGCAGTGGGCTGCCAATGTGTGGCGCCCAGGGAGCAGTGTGGGGTTAAGGGTCTTGCTTAGAGACCCAGAGTGGCAGTCTGTGATCGAACTTACTTTTAGAGCGCTTCACCACATTAGTAACAGAATTTGAATGCACACTTTAATGGGCAACTGCTTTATAGCACACAAATGGCAACCTTCTGGTAGAAGATACCTCCAAGTAAGCAATAAAGACATGTCAGAAGTGGGATTCGAACCCACACCTCCATTGGAGACTGCGACCTGAACGCAGCGCCTTGGACCGCTCGGCCATCCTGACTTCCTGCTTTTGCTTCAGAGCTTTATTGCGAAACATTTTAAATAACCTGAGAGAGCAGGTGGGCATGACAAGGGCTTTGTCCATGACCCTAAGAGCTCCCACAACATGCCTGTGAGAACCCACCCTGGATCACAATTAATATAGGGTCAAGATAGATCCACCTTGGGAGCTCAAAGAGAAGAGGTGGTTGTAGCTTGATTCCCAAGTTTACTCTTCTATCCTCTGAGACCTGGATAGTCACAACTAAGTCTGGAAATTGGCTTTGGAGCCTGAAAAAAGCAAACAAATTGAAGTCTGGACATACATTACCTAAGAATAGCTACTAAGGAAAATGAAACAGTTTGTCATAAACCCCTTTGTCTTAATTGGGGAACTACAATGAATCCCTTTCCCAGGAATGGCTGCTAAAGCATATAAACAACTCTTAAAAAGTCCTTTACGCTCATCCAGGAAGCAGCAGTGCTTTAACTGGGTTAAAAAAATGGAAATTGTAAGCTTGAGCTGCTGTGGGAGGGGAAGATGCACATGGAATATACTTGCAGAGCTGCTTAACACTTGATTCATCTTGTAAAAATTATTTGTGAGAACCTTTCCTGTCATAAGGACGAAGGGTCTATAAAATGGAAATTGGGTTTTCAGGGGTTAGGGGTCCTGGCACCCAGCATACTCAAGCTCTGGAACCCCAAAAAGATACACATCTAGTCAAAAAGCCCAACTGGATAAAACTTTGACTCATGAGGAGAAAAAATCCTTAAAATGGACCCTGGGGTATTTGGAGTTAGGGAAGTGTACCTTTATTCCCAGAGTACTATCAGCTTCCATTGGACCCATGAACCCACGGTTAAGCAAAGAAATGTTGGTACATGATCTAGGGAAGATTGGAAGTTTTAAGCCCTGGTATGCACAGCCCTTACCCAATGAAGTACATGGCTTACCCAAGGGATGTTTGATATTGAATGGCAGGAAAACAGAACAATCATTTATCTTTTTACAGAGCAACTCAGGTCTGGTTCACGAAAGGATGATGTTTTATGTTCAAAAACATCCATTTTGAGCGTGTGTTGAGGTATAGTTTTGTAAATGTGAATAATTGCAAGTGCATCATTTTAGTGTTGCAAAT
Source organism: Cyprinodon diabolis (assembly GCA_030533445.1). Taxonomy (NCBI): domain Eukaryota; kingdom Metazoa; phylum Chordata; class Actinopteri; order Cyprinodontiformes; family Cyprinodontidae; genus Cyprinodon; species Cyprinodon diabolis. The sequence goes on along the minus strand of CM060064.1, from coordinate 3,600,659 downwards.
CTTTGATTTGCTTTGCTTGGATTCCTGATCAGATACTCATCTGTAGTACCAGTGATGAGATGCAATAAACGGAATCTTTAACCATCTGACTAATTGGGTGCTATCTGTATGGCTTGAACAGGAGGGCATTGATATGTTTTAATGAATAATAATGAAATATTTAAACATTGTCATTCCACTGTCACAAGTACAGAGCAACAAAAATCATTATCTGCATTTAACCCATCCCCTTGGGGAGCAGTGGGCTGCCAATGTGTGGCACCCAGGGGTGTGGGGTTAAGGGTCTTGCTTAGAGACCCAGAGTGGCAGTCTGTGATCAAACTTACTTTTAGAGCGCTTCACCACATTAGTAACAGAATTTGAATGCACACTTTAATGGCAACTGCTTTATAGCACACAAATGGCAACCTTCTGGTAGAAGATACCTCCAAGTAAGCAATAAAGACATGTCAGAAGTGGGATTCGAACCCATGCCTCCATTGGAGACTGCGACCTGAACGCAGCGCCTTGGACCGCTCAGCCATCCTGACTTCCTGCTTTTGTTTCAGAGCTTGATTGCGAAACATTTTAAATAACCTGAGAGAGCAGGTGGGCATGACAAGGGTTTTGTCCATGACCCTAAGAGCTCCCACAACATGCCTGTGAGAACCCACCCTGGATCACAATTAATATAGGGTCAAGATAGATCCACCTTGGGAGCTCAAAGAGAAGAGGTGGTTGTAGCTTGATTCCCAAGTTTACTCTTCTATCCTCTGAGACCTGGATACTCACAACTAAGTCTGGAAATTGGCTTTGGAGCCTGAAAAAAGCAAACAAAGTGAAGTCTGGACATACATTACCTAAGAATAGCTACTAAGGAAAATGAAACAGTTTGTCATAAACCCCTTTGTCTTAATTGGGGAACTACAATGAATCCCTTTCCCAGGAATGGCTGCTAAAGCATATAAACAACTCTTAAAAAGTCCTTTACGCTCATCCAGGAAGCAGCAGTGCTTTAACTGGGTTAAAAAAATGGAAATTGTAAGCTTGAGCTGCTGTGGGAGGGGAAGATGCACATGGAATATACTTGCAGAGCTGCTTAACACTTGATTCATCTTGTAAAAATTATTTGTGAGAACCTTTCCTGTCATAAGGACGAAGGGTCTATAAAATGGAAATTGGGTTTTCAGGGGTTAGGGGTCCTGGCACCCAGCATACTCAAGGTCTGGAACCCCAAAAAGATACACATCTAGTCAAAAAGCCCAACTGGATAAAACTGTGACTCATGAGGAGAAAAAATCCTTAAAATGGACCCTGGGGTATTTGGAGTTAGGGAAGTGTACCTTTATTCCCAGAGTACTATCAGCTTCCATTGGACCCATGAACCCACGGTTAAGCAAAGAAATGTTGGTACATGATCTAGGGAAGATTGGAAGTTTTAAGCCCTGGTATGCACAACCCTTACCCAATCAAGTACATGGCTTACCCAAGGGATGTTTGATATTGAATTGCAGGAAAACAGAACAATCATTTATCTTTTTACAGAGCAACTCCGGTCTGGTTCACGAAAGGATGATGTTTTATGTTCAAAAACATCCATTTTGAGCGTGTGTTGAGGTATAGTTTTGTAAATGTGAATAATTGCAAGTGCATCATTTTAGTGTTGCAAATCTTTGATTTGCTTTGCTTGGATTCCTGATCAGATACTCATCTGTACTACCAGTGATGAGATGCAATAAACGGAATCTTAAACCATCTGACTAATTTGGTGCTATCTGTATGGCTTGAACAGGAGGGCATTGATATGTTTTAATGAATAATAATGAAATAATTAAACTTTATTGTCATTCCACTGTCACAAGTACAGAGCAACAAAAATCATTATCTGCATTTAACCCATCCCCTTGGGGAGCAGTGGGCTGCCAATGTGTGGCACCCAGGGACTAGTGTGGGGTTAAGGGTCTTGCTTAGAGACCCAGAGTGGCAGTCTGTGATGGAACTTACTTTTAGAGCGCTTCACCACATTAGTAACAGAATTTGAATGCACACTTTAATGGGCAACTGCTTTATAGCACACAAATGGCAACCTTCTGGTAGAAGATACCTCCAAGTAAGCAATAAAGACATGTCAGAAGTGGGATTCGAACCCACGCCTCCATTGGAGACTGCGACCTGAACGCAGCGCCTTGGACCGCTCGGCCATCCTGACTTCCTGGTTTTGTTTCAGAGCTTGATTGCGAAACATTTTAAATAACCTGAGAGAGCAGGTGGGCATGACAAGGGCTTTGTCCATGACCCTAAGAGCTCCCACAACATGCCTATGAGAACCCACCCTGGATCACAATTAATATAGGGTCAAGATAGATCCACCTTGGGAGCTCAAAGAGAAGAGGTGGTTGTAGCTTGATTCCCAAGTTTACTCTTCTATCCTCTGAGACCTGGATACCCACAAGTAAGTCTGGAAATTGTCTTTGGAGCTTGAAAAAAGCAAACAAATTGAAGGCTGGATATACATTACCTAAGAATAGCTACTAAGGAAAATGAAACAGTTTGTCATAAACCCCTTTGTCATAATTGGGGAACTACAATGAATCCCTTTCCCAGGAATGGCTGCTAAAGCATATAAACAACTCTTCAAAAGTCCTTTACGCTCATCCAGGAAGCAGCAGGGCTTCAACTGGGTTAAAGAATGGAAATTGTAAGCTTGAGCTGCTGTGGGAGGGGAAGATACACATGGAATATACTTGCAGAGCTGCTTAACACTTGATTCATCTTGTAAAAAATTATTTGTGAGAACCTTTCCTGTATCATAAGGACGAAAGGTCTATAAAATGGAAATTGGGTTTTCAGGGATTAGTGGTCCTTGCACCCAGCATACTCAAGCTCTGGAACCCCAAAAAGATACACATCTAGTCAAAAAGCCCAACTGGATAAAACTTTGACTCATGAGGAGAAAAAATCCTTAAAATGGACCCTGGGGTATTTGGAGTTAGGGAAGTGTACCTTTATTCCCAGGGTACATTCAGCTTCCATTGGACCCATGAACCCACGGTTAAGCATAAAAATGTTGGTACAGGATCTAGGGAAGATTGGAAGTTTTAAGCCCTGGTATGCACAGCCCTTACCCAATGAAGTATATGGCTTACCCAAGGGATGTTTGATATTGAATGGCAGGAAAACAGAACAATCATTTATCTTTTTACAGAGCAACTCAGGTCTGGTTAACAAAAGGATGATGTTTTATGTTCAAAAATGTCCATTTTGAGCGTGTGTTGAGGTACAGTTTTGTAAATGTGAATAATTGCAAGTGCATCATTTTAGCATTGCAAATTTTTGATTTGCTTTGCTTGGATTTCTGATCAGATATTCATCTGTACTACCAGTGATGAGATGCAATAAACGGAATCTTTAACCATCTGACTAATTGGGTGCTATCTGTATGGCTTGAACAGGAGGGCATTGATATGTTTTAATGAATAATAATAAAATAATTAAACTTTATTGTCATTCCACTGTCACAAGTACAGAGCAACAAAATTAATTATCTGCATTTAACCCATCCCCTTGGGGAGCAGTGGGCTGCCATTGTGTGGCACCCAGGGAGCAGTGTGGGGTTAAGGGTCTTGCTTAGAGACCCAGAGTGGCAGTCTGTGGGAGTGGGGGATTGAACTTACTTTTAGGGCGCTTCACCACATTAGTAACAGGATTTGAATGCACACTTTAATTGGCAACTGCTTTATAGCACACAAATGGCAAACTTCTGGTAGAAGATACCTCCAAGTAAGCAATAAAGACATGTCAGAAGTGGGATTCAAACCCACGCCTCCATTGGAGACTGCGACCTTAACGCAGCGCCTTGGACCGCTCGGCCATCCTGACTTCCTGCTGAGCTTCAGAGCTTGATTGCTAAACATTTTAAATAACCTGAGAGAGCAGGTGGGCATGACAAGGGCATTGTCCAAGACCCTAAGAGCTCAGACAACATGCCTATAAGAACCCACCCTGGATCACAATTAACATAGGGTCAAGATAGATCCACCTTGGGAGCTCAAAGAGAAGAGGTGGTTTTAGCTTGATTCCCAAGTTTACTCTTCTATCCTCTGAGACCTGGATACCCACAACTAAGTCTGGAAATTGTCTTTGGAGCTTGAAAAAAGCAAACAAATTGAAGGCTGGATATACATTACCTAAGAATAGCTACTAAGGAAAATGAAACAGTTTGTCATAAACCCCTTTGTCATAATTGGGGAACTACAATGAATCCCTTTCCCAGGAATGGCTGCTAAAGCATATAAACAACTCTTCAAAAGTCCTTTACGCTCATCCAGGAAGCAGCAGGGCTTCAACTGGGTTAAAGAATGGAAATTGTAAGCTTGAGCTGCTGTGGGAGGGGAAGATACACATGGAATATACTTGCAGAGCTGCTTAACACTTGATTCATCTTGTAAAAAATTATTTGTGAGAACCTTTCCTGTATCATAAGGACGAAAGGTCTATAAAATGGAAATTGGGTTTTCAGGGATTAGTGGTCCTTGCACCCAGCATACTCAAGCTCTGGAACCCCAAAAAGATACACATCTAGTCAAAAAGCCCAACTGGATAAAACTTTGACTCATGAGGAGAAAAAATCCTTAAAATGGACCCTGGGGTATTTGGAGTTAGGGAAGTGTACCTTTATTCCCAGGGTACATTCAGCTTCCATTGGACCCATGAACCCACGGTTAAGCATAAAAATGTTGGTACAGGATCTAGGGAAGATTGGAAGTTTTAAGCCCTGGTATGCACAGCCCTTACCCAATGAAGTATATGGCTTACCCAAGGGATGTTTGATATTGAATGGCAGGAAAACCGAACAATCATTTATCTTTTTACAGAGCAACTCAGGTCTGGTTAACAAAAGGATGATGTTTTATGTTCAAAAATGTCCATTTTGAGCGTGTGTTGAGGTACAGTTTTGTAAATTTGAATAATTGCAAGTGCATCATTTTAGCATTGCAAATTTTTGATTTGCTTTGCTTGGATTTCTGATCAGATATTCATCTGTACTACCAGTGATGAGATGCAATAAACGGAATCTTTAACCATCTGACTAATTGGGTGCTATCTGTATGGCTTGAACAGGAGGGCATTGATATGTTTTAATGAATAATAATAAAATAATTAAACTTTATTGTCATTCCACTGTCACAAGTACAGAGCAACAAAATTAATTATCTGCATGTAACCCATCCCCTTGGGGAGCAGTGGGCTGCCATTGTGTGGCACCCAGGGAGCAGTGTGGGGTTAAGGGTCTTGCTTAGAGACCCAGAGTGGCAGTCTGTGGGAGTGGGGGATTGAACTTACTTTTAGGGCGCTTCACCACATTAGTAACAGGATTTGAATGCACACTTTAATGGGCAACTGCTTTATAGCACACAAATGGCAAACTTCTGGTAGAAGATACCTCCAAGTAAGCAATAAAGACATGTCAGAAGTGGGATTCGAACCCACGCCTCCATTGGAGACTGCAACCTTAACGCAGCGCCTTGGACCGCTCGGCCATCCTGACTTGCTGCTGAGCTTCAGAGCTTGATTGCTAAACATTTTAAATAACCTGAGAGAGCAGGTGGGCATGACAAGGGCATTGTCCAAGACCCTAAGAGCTCAGACAACATGCCTATAAGAACCCACCCTGGATCACAATTAACATAGGGTCAAGATAGATCCACCTTGGGAGCTCAAAGAGAAGAGGTGGTTGTAGCTTGATTCCCAAGTTTACTCTTCTATCCTCTGAGACCTGGATACCCACAACTAAGTCTGGAAATTGGCTTTGGAGCTTGAAAAAAGCAAACAAATTGAAGGCTGGATATACATTACCTAAGAATAGCTACTAAGGAAAATGAAACAGTTTGTCATAAACCCCTTTGTCATAATTGGGGAACTACAATGAATCCCTTTCCCAGGAATGGCTGCTAAAGCATATAAACAACTCTTCAAAAGTCCTTTACGCTCATCCAGGAAGCAGCTGGGCTTCAACTGGGTTAAAGAATGGAAATTGTAAGCTTGAGCTGCTGTGGGAGGGGAAGATACACATGGAATATACTTGCAGAGCTGCTTAACACTTGATTCATCTTGTAAAAAATTTTTTGTGAGAACCTTTCCTGTATCATGAGGACGAAGGGTCTATAAAATGGAAATTGGGTTTTCAGGGATTAGTGGTCCTTGCATCCAGCATACTCAAGCTCTGGAACCCCAAAAAGATACACATCTAGTCAAAAAGCCCAACTGGATAAAACTTTGACTCATGAGGAGAAAAAATCCTTAAAATGGACCCTGGGGTATTTGGAGTTAGGGAAGTGTACCTTTATTCCCAGGGTACATTCAGCTTCCATTGGACCCATGAACCCATGGTTAAGCATAAAAATGTTGGTACAGGATCTAGGGAAGATTGGAAGTTTTAAGCCCTGGTATGCACAGCCCTTACCCAATGAAGTATATGGCTTACCCAAGGGATGTTTGATATTGAATGGCAGGAAAACAGAACAATCATTTATCTTTTTACAGAACAACTCAGGTCTGGTTAACAAAAGGATGATGTTTTATGTTAAAAAATGTCCATTTTGAGTGTGTGTTGAGGTACAGTTTTGTAAATGTGAATAATTGCAAGTGCATCATTTTAGCATTGCAAAGTTTTGATTTGCTTTGCTTGGATTTCTGATCAGATATTCATCTGTACTACCAGTGATGAGATGCAATAAACGGAATCTTTAACCATCTGACTAATTGGGTGCTATCTGTATGGCTTGAACAGGAGGGCATTGATATGTTTTAATGAATAATAATGAAATAATTAAACTTTATTGTCATTCCACTGTCACAAGTACAGAGCAACAAAAATCATTATCTGCATTTAACCCATCCCCTTGGGGAGCAGTGGGCTGCCAATGTGTGGCGCCCAGGGAGCAGTGTGGGGTTAAGGGTCTTGCTTAGAGACCCTGAATGGCAGTCTGTGATCAAACTTACTTTTAGAGCGCTTCACCACATTAGTAACAGAATTTGAATGCACACTTTAATGGGCAACTGCTTTATAGCACACATATGGCAACCTTCTGGTAGAAGATACCTCCAAGTAAGCAATAAAGACATGTCAGAAGTGGGATTCGAACCCACGCCTCCATTGGAGACTGCGACCTGAACGCAGCGCCTTGGACCTCTCGGCCATCCTGACTTCCTGCTTTTGTTTCAGAGCTTGATTGCGAAACATTTTAAATAACCTGAGAGAGCAGGTGGGCATGACAAGGGCTTTGTCCATGACCCTAAGAGCTCCCACAACATGCCTGTGAGAACCCACCCTGGATCACAATTAACATAGGGTCAAGATAGATCCACCTTGGGAGCTCAAAGAGAAGAGGTGGTTGTAGCTTGATTCCCAAGTTTACTCTTCTATCCTCTGAGACCAGGATACCCACAACTAAGTCTGGAAATTGGCTTTGGAGCCTGAAAAAAGCAAACAAATTGAAGTCTGGACATACATTACCTAAGAATAGCTACTAAGGAAAATGAAACAGTTTGTCATAAACCCCTTTGTCTTAATTGGGGAACTACAATGAATCCCTTTCCCAGGAATGGCTGCTAAAGCATATAAACAACTCTTAAAAAGTCCTTTACGCTCATCCAGGAAGCAGCAGTGCTTTAACTGGGTTAAAAAAATGGAAATTGTAAGCTTGAGCTGCTGTGGGAGGGGAAGATGCACATGGAATATACTTGCAGAGCTGCTTAACACTTGATTCATCTTGTAAAAATTATTTGTGAGAACCTTTCCTGTCATAAGGACGAAGGGTCTATAAAATGGAAATTGGGTTTTCAGGGGTTAGGGGTCCTGGCACCCAGCATACTCAAGCTCTGGAACCCCAAAAAGATACACATCTAGTCAAAAAGCCCAACTGGATAAAACTTTGACTCATGAGGAGAAAAAATCCTTAAAATGGACCCTGGGGTATTTGGAGTTAGGGAAGTGTACCTTTATTCCCAGAGTGCTATCAGCTTCCATTGGACCCATGAACCCACGGTTAAGCAAAGAAATGTTGGTACATGATCTAGGGAAGATTGGAAGTTTTAAGCCCTGGTATGCACAGCCCTTACCCAATGAAGTACATGGCTTACCCAAGGGATGTTTGATATTGAATGGCAGGAAAACAGAACAATCATTTATCTTTTTACAGAGCAACTCAGGTCTGGTTCACGAAAGGATGATGTTTTATGTTCAAAAACATCCATTTTGAGCGTGTGTTGAGGTATAGTTTTGTAAATGTGAATAATTGCAAGTGCATCATTTTAGTGTTGCAAATCTTTGATTTGCTTTGCTTGGATTCCTGATCAGATACTCATCTGTACTACCAGTGATGAGATGCAATAAACGGAATCTTTAACCATCTGACTAATTGGGTGCTATCTGTATGGCTTGAACAGGAGGGCATTGATATGTTTTAATGAATAATAATGAAATAATTAAACTTTATTGTCATTCCACTGTCACAAGTACAGAGCAACAAAAATCATTATCTGCATTTAACCCATCCCCTTGGGGAGCAGTGGGCTGCCAATGTGTGGCGCCCAGGGAGCAGTGTGGGGTTAAGGGTCTTGCTTAGAGACCCAGAGTGGCAGTCTGTGGGAGTGGGGGATCAAACTTACTTTTAGAGTGCGTCACCACATTAGTAACAGGATTCGAATGCACACTTTAATGGGCAACTGCTTTATAGCACACAAATGGCAACCTTCTGGTAGAAGATACCTCCAAGTAAGCAATAAAGACATGTCAGAAGTGGGATTCGAACCCACGCCTCCATTGGAGACTGCGACCTGAACGCAGCGCCTTGGACCGCTCGGCCATCCTGACTTCCTGCTTTTGTTTCAGAGCTTGATTGCGAAACATTTTAAATAACCTGAGAGAGCAGGTGGGCATGACAAGGGCTTTGTCCATGACCCTAAGAGCTCCCACAACATGCCTATGAGAACCCACCCTGGATCACAATTAACATAGGGTCAAGATAGATCCACCATGGGAGCTCAAAGAGAAGAGGTGGTTGTAGCTTGATTCCCAAGTTTACTCTTCTATCCTCTGAGACCTGGATACCCACAACTAAGTCTGGAAATTGGCATTGGAGCTTGAAAAAAGCAAACAAATTGAAGGCTGGACATACATTAACTAATAATAGCTACTAGGGAAAATGAAACAGTTTGTCATAAACCCCTTTGTCATAATTGGGGAACTACAATGAATCCCTTTCCCAGGAATGGCTTCTAAAGCATATAAACAACTCTTTAAAAGTCCTTTACGCTCATCCAGGAAGCAGCAGGGCTTCAACTGGGTTAAAGAATGGAAATTGTAAGCTTGAGCTGCTGTGGGAGGGGAAGATGCACATGGAATATGCTTGCAGAGCTGCTTAACACTACATTCATCTTGTAAAAATTATTTGTGAGAACCTTTCCTGTCATAAGGACGAAGGGTCTATAAAATGGAAATTGGGTTTTCAGGGGTTAGGGGTCCTGGCAACCAGCATACTCAAGCTCCTGAACCCCAAAAAGATACACATCTAGTCATAAAGCCCAACTGGATAAAACTTTGACTCATGAGGAGAAAAAATCCTTAAAATGGACCCTGGGGTATTTGGAGTTAGGGAAGTGTACCTTTATTCCCAGAGTACTATCAGCTTCCATTGGACCCATGAACCCACGGTTAAGCAAAGAAATGTTGGTACATGATCTAGGGAAGATTGGAAGTTTTAAGCCCTGGTATGCACAGCCCTTACCCAATGAAGTACATGGCTTACCCAAGGGATGTTTGATATTGAATTGCAGGAAAACAGAAGAATCATTTATCTTTTTACAGAGCAACTCAGGTCTGGTTCACGAAAGGATGATGTTTTATGTTCAAAAACATCCATTTTGAGCGTGTGTTGAGGTATAGTTTTGTAAATGTGAATAATTGCAAGTGCATCATTTTAGTGTTGCAAATCTTTGATTTGCTTTGCTTGGATTCCTGATCAGATACTCATCTGTACTACCAGTGATGAGATGCAATAAACGGAATCTTTAACCATATGACTAATTGGGTGCTATCTGTATGGCTTGAACAGGAGGGCATTGATATGTTTTAATGAATAATAATGAAATAATTAAACTTTATTTTCATTCCACTGTCACAAGTACAGAGCAACAAAAATCATTATCTGCATTTAACCCATCCCCTTGGGGAGCAGTGGGCTGCCAATGTGTGGCACCCAGGGACTAGTGTGGGGTTAAGGGTCTTGCTTAGAGACCCAGAGTGGCAGTCTGTGGGAGTGGGGGATCAAACTTACTTTTAGAGTGCGTCACCACATTAGTAACAGGATTCGAATGCACACTTTAATGGGCAACTGCTTTATAGCAAACAAATGGCAAACTTCTGGTAGAAGATACCTCCAAGTAAGCAATAAAGACATGTCAGAAGTGGGATTCGAACCCACGCCTCCATTGGAGACTGCGACCTGAACGCAGCGCCTTGGACCGCTCGGCCATCCTGACTTCCTGCCTTTGTTTCAGAGCTTGATTGCGAAACATTTTAAATAACCTGAGAGAGCAGGTGGGCATGACAAGGGCTTTGTCCATGACCCTAAGAGCTCCCACAACATGCCTATGAGAACCCACCCTGGATTACAATTAACATAGGGTCAAGACAGATCCACCTTGGGAGCTCAAAGAGAAGAGGTGGTTGTAGCTTGATTCCCAAGTTTACTCTTCTATCCTCTGAGACCTGGATACCCACAACTAAGTCTGGAAATTGGCTTTGGAGCTTGAAAAAAGCAAACAAATTGAAGGCTGGACATACATTACCTAATAATAGCTACTAGGGAAAATGAAACAGTTTGTCATAAACCCCTTTGTCATAATTGGGGAACTACAATGAATCCCTTTCCCAGGAATGGCTTCTAAAGCATATAAACAACTCTTTAAAAGTCCTTTACGCTCATCCAGGAAGCAGCAGGGCTTCAACTGGGTTAAAGAATGGAAATTGTAAGCTTGAGCTGCTGTGGGAGGGGAAGATGCACATGGAATATGCTTGCAGAGCTGCTTAACACTTGATTCATCTTGTAAAAATTATTTGTGAGAACCTTTCCTGTCATAAGGACGAAGGGTCTATAAAATGGAAATTGGGTTTTCAGGGGTTAGGGGTCCTGGCAACCAGCATACTCAAGCTCCGGAACCCCAAAAAGATACACATCTAGTCAAAAAGCCCAACTGGATAAAACTTTGACTCATGAGGAGAAAAAATCCTTAAAATGGACCCTGGGGTATTTGGAGTTAGGGAAGTGTACCTTTATTCCCAGAGTACTATCAGCTTCCATTGGACCCATGAACCCACGGTTAAGCAAAGAAATGTTGGTACATGATCTAGGGAAGATTGGAAGTTTTAAGCCCTGGTATGCACAGCCCTTACCCAATGAAGTACATGGCTTACCCAAGGGATGTTTGATATTGAATGGCAGGAAAACAGAAGAATCATTTATCTTTTTACAGAGCAACTCAGGTCTGGTTCACGAAAGGATGATGTTTTATGTTCAAAAACATCCATTTTGAGCGTGTGTTGAGGTATAGTTTTGTAAATGTGAATAATTGCAAGTGCATCATTTTAGTGTTGCAAATCTTTGATTTGCTTTGCTTGGATTCCTGATCAGATACTCATCTGTACTACCAGTGATGAGATGCAATAAACGGAATCTTTAACCATCTGACTAATTGGGTGCTATCTGTATGGCTTGAACAGGAGGGCATTGATATGTTTTAATGAATAATAATGAAATAATTAAACTTTATTGTCATTCCACTGTCACAAGTACAGAGCAACAAAAATCATTATCTGCATTTAACCCATCCCCTTGGGGAGCAGTGGGCTGCCAATCTGTGGCACCCAGGGACTAGTGTGGGGTTAAGGGTCTTGCTTAGAGACCCAGAGTGGCAGTCTGTGGGAGTGGGGGATCAAACTTACTTTTAGAGTGCGTCACCACATTACAGGTGCTGGTCATAAAATTAGAATATCATGAAAAAGTAGATTGATTTCAGTAATTCCATTTAAAAAGTGAAACTTGTATATTATATTCATACATTACATACAAACTCATATATTTCAGATGTTTATTTTGTTTAATTTTGATGATTACAAATGACAACAAATGAAAATCTCAAATTCATCATATCAGAAAATTAGAATATTGTGAAAAGGTTCAAAATTGATGGCCCCTGGTGCCACACTCTAATCAGCTAATTAACTCAAACCACCTGCAAAAGCCTTTAAATGGTCTTTCAGTCTAGTTCTATAGGCTACACAATCATGGGGAAGACTGCTGACTTGACAGTTGTCCAAAAGACGACCATCGACACCTTGCACAAGGAGGGCAAGACACAAAAGGTCATCGCTAAAGAGGCTGGCTGTTCACAGAGCTCAGTGTCCAAGCACATTAATAGAGAGGCGAAGGGAAGGAAAAGATGTGGTCGAAAAAAGTGTACAAGCAAGAGAGATAACCGCACCCTGGAGAGGATTGTGAAACAAAACCCATTCAAAAATGTGGGGGAGATTCACAAAGAGTGGACTGCAGCTGGAGTGAGTGCTTCAAGAACCACCACACACAGACGTATGAAAGACATGGGTTTCTGCTGTCGCATTCCTTGTGTCAAGCCACTCTTGAACCACAGACAGCGTCAGAAGCGTCTTGCCTGGGCTAAAGAGAAACAGGACTGGACTGCTGGTGAGTGGTCCAAAGTCATGTTCTCTGATGAAAGTAAATTTTGCATTTCCTTTGGAAATCAAGGTCCCAGAGTCTGGAGGAAAAGAAGAGAGGCACTTCATCCACGTTGCTTGAAGTCCAGTGTAAAGTTTCCACAGTCAGTGATGGTTTGGGGTGCCATGTCATCTGCTGGTGTTGGTCCATTGTGTTTTCTGAGGTCCAGGGTCAACGCAGCCACATACCAGGAAGTTTTAGAGCACTTCATGCTTCCTGCAGCTGACCAACTTTTTGGAGATGCAGATTTCATTTTCCAACAGGACTTGGCACCTGCACACAGTGCCAAAGCTACCAGTACCTGGTTGAAGGACCATGGTATCCCTGTTCTTAATTGGCCAGCAAACTCTCCTGACCTTAACCCCATAGAAAATCTATGGGGTATTGTGAAGAAGAAGATGCAATACACCAGACCCAACAATTCAGAAGAGCTAAAAGCCACTATTAGAGCAACCTGGGCTATCATAACACCTGAGCAGTGCCACAGACTGATCGACTCCATGCCACGCCGCATTGCTGCAGTAATACAGGCCAAAGGAGGCCCAACTAAATACTGAGTGCTGTACATGCTCATACTTTTCATGTTCATACTTTTCAGTTGGCCAACATTTCTATAAATCCTTTGTTTTTATTGGTCTTCAGTAATATTCTAATTTTCTGATATGATGAATTTGAGATTTTCATTTGTTGTCATTTGTAATCATCAAAATTAAACAAAATAAACATCTGAAATATATGAGTTTGTATGTAATGTATGAATATAATATACAAGTTTCACTTTTTAAATGGAATTACTGAAATCAATCTACTTTTTCATGATATTCTAATTTTATGACCAGCACCTGTAGTAACAGGATTCGAATCCACACTTTAATGGGCAACTGCTTTATAGCAAACAAATGGCAAACTTCTGGTAGAAGATACCTCCAAGTAAGCAATAAAGACATGTCAGAAGTGGGATTCGAACCCACGCCTCCATTGGAGACTGCGACCTGAACGCAGCGCCTTGGACCGCTCAGCCATCCTGACTTCCTGCTTTTGTTTCAGAGCTTGATTGCGAAACATTTTAAATAACCTGAGAGAGCAGGTGGGCATGACAAGGGCTTTGTCCATGACCCTAAGAGCTCCCACAACATGCCTATGAGAACCCACCCTGGATTACAATTAACATAGGGTCAAGACAGATCCACCTTGGGAGCTCAAAGAGAAGAGGTGGTTGTAGCTTGATTCCCAAGTTTACTCTTCTATCCTCTGAGACCTGGATACCCACAACTAAGTCTGGAAATTGGCTTTGGAGCTTGAAAAAAGCAAACAAATTGAAGGCTGGACATACATTACCTAATAATAGCTACTAGGGAAAATGAAACCGTTTGTTATAAACCCCTTTGTCATAATTGGGGAACTACAATGAATCCCTTTCCCAGGAATGGCTTCTAAAGCATATAAACAACTCTTTAAAAGTCCTTTACGCTCATCCAGGAAGCAGCAGGGCTTCAACTGGGTTAAAGAATGGAAATTGTAAGCTTGAGCTGCTGTGGGAGGGGAAGATGCACATGGAATATGCTTGCAGAGCTGCTTAACACTTGATTCATCTTGTAAAAATTATTTGTGAGAACCTTTCCTGTCATAAGGACGAAGGGTCTATAAAATGGAAATTGGATTTTCAGGGGTTAGGGGTTCTGGCAACCAGCATACTCAAGCTCCGGAACCCCAAAAAGATACACATCTAGGCAAAAAGCCCAACTGGATAAAACTTTGACTCATGAGGAGAAAAAATCCTTAAAATGGACCCTGGGGTATTTGGAGTTAGGGAAGTGTACCTTTATTCCCAGAGTACTATCAGCTTCCATTGGACCCATGAACCCACGGTTAAGCAAAGAAATGTTGGTACATGATCTAGGGAAGATTGGAAGTTTTAAGCCCTGGTATGCACAGCCCTTACCCAATGAAGTACATGGCTTACCCAAGGGATGTTTGATATTGAATGGCAGGAAAACAGAAGAATCATTTATCTTTTTACAGAGCAACTCAGGTCTGGTTCACGAAAGGATGATGTTTTATGTTCAAAAACATCCATTTTGAGCGTGTGTTGAGGTATAGTTTTGTAAATGTGAATAATTGCAAGTGCATCATTTTAGTGTTGCAAATCTTTGATTTGCTTTGCTTGGATTCCTGATCAGATACTCATCTGTACTACCAGTGATAAGATGCAATAAACGGAATCTTTAACCATCTGACTAATTGGGTGCTATCTGTATGGCTTGAACAGGAGGGCATTGATATGTTTTAATGAATAATAATGAAATAATTAAACTTTATTGTCATTCCACTGTCACAAGTACAGAGCAACAAAAATCATTATCTGCATTTAACCCATCCCCTTGGGGAGCAGTGGGCTGCCAATGTGTGGCACCCAGGGACTAGTGTGGGGTTAAGGGTCTTGCTTAGAGACCCAGAGTGGCAGTCTGTGGGAGTGGGGGATCAAACTTACTTTTAGAGTGCGTCACCACATTAGTAACAGGATTCGAATGCACACTTTAATGGGCAACTGCTTTATAGCAAACAAATGGCAAACTTCTGGTAGAAGATACCTCCAAGTAAGCAATAAAGACATGTCAGAAGTGGGATTCGAACCCACGCCTCCATTGGAGACTGCGACCTGAACGCAGCGCCTTGGACCGCTCGGCCATCCTGACTTCCTGCTTTTGTTTCAGAGCTTGATTGCGAAACATTTTATATAACCTGAGAGAGCAGGTGGGCATGACAAGGGCTTTGTCCATGACCCTAAGAGCTCCCACAACATGCCTATGAGAACCCACCCTGGATTACAATTAACATAGGGTCAAGACAGATCCACCTTGGGAGCTCAAAGAGAAGAGGTGGTTGTAGCTTGATTCCCAAGTTTACTCTTCTATCCTCTGAGACCTGGATACCCACAACTAAGTCTGGAAATTGGCTTTGGAGCTTGAAAAAAGCAAACAAATTGAAGGCTGGACATACATTACCTAATAATAGCTACTAGGGAAAATGAAACAGTTTGTCATAAACCCCTTTGTCATAATTGGGGAACTACAATGAATCCCTTTCCCAGGAATGGCTTCTAAAGCATATAAACAACTCTTTAAAAGTCCTTTACGCTCATCCAGGAAACAGCAGGGCTTCAACTGGGTTAAATAATGGAAATTGTAAGCTTGAGCTGCTGTGGGAGGGGAAGATGCACATGGAATATGCTTGCAGAGCTGCCTAACACTTGATTCATCTTGTAAAAATTATTTGTGAGAACCTTTCCTGTCATAAGGACGAAGGGTCTATAAAATGGAAATTGGGTTTTCAGGGGTTAGGGGTCCTGGCACCCAGCATACTCAAGCTCCGGAACCCCAAAAAGATACACATCTAGTCAAAAAGCCCAACTGGATAAAACTTTGACTCATGAGGAGAAAAAATCCTTAAAATGGACCCTGGGGTATTTGGAGTTAGGGAAGTGTACCTTTATTCCCAGAGTACTATCAGCTTCCATTGGACCCATGAACCCACGGTTAAGCAAAGAAATGTTGGTACATGATCTAGGGAAGATTGGAAGTTTTAAGCCCTGGTATGCACAGCCCTTACCCAATGAAGTACATGGCTTACCCAAGGGATGTTTGATATTGAATGGCAGGAAAACAGAAGAATCATTTATCTTTTTACAGAGCAACTCAGGTCTGGTTCACGAAAGGATGATGTTTTATGTTCAAAAACATCCATTTTGAGCGTGTGTTGAGGTATAGTTTTGTAAATGTGAATAATTGCAAGTGCATCATTTTAGTGTTGCAAATCTTTGATTTGCTTTGCTTGGATTCCTGATCAGATACTCATCTGTACTACCAGTGATGAGATGCAATAAACGGAATCTTTAACCATCTGACTAATTGGGTGCTATCTGTATGGCTTGAACAGGAGGGCATTGATATGTTTTAATGAATAATAATGAAATAATTAAACTTTATTGTCATTCCACTGTCACAAGTACAGAGCAACAAAAATCCTTATCTGCATTTAACCCATCCCCTTGGGGAGCAGTGGGCTGCCAATGTGTGGCACCCAGGGACTAGTGTGGGGTTAAGGGTCTTGCTTAGAGACCCAGAGTGGCAGTCTGTGGGAGTGGGGGATCAAACTTACTTTTAGAGTGCGTCACCACATTAGTAACAGGATTCGAATGCACACTTTAATGGGCAACTGCTTTATAGCAAACAAATGGCAAACTTCTGGTAGAAGATACCTCCAAGTAAGCAATAAAGACATGTCAGAAGTGGGATTCGAACCCACGCCTCCATTGGAGACTGCGACCTGAACGCAGCGCCTTGGACCGCTCGGCCATCCTGACTTCCTGCTTTTATTTCAGAGCTTGATTGCGAAACATTTTATATAACCTGAGAGAGCAGGTGGGCATGACAAGGGCTTTGTCCATGACCCTAAGAGCTCCCACAACATGCCTATGAGAACCCACCCTGGATTACAATTAACATAGGGTCAAGACAGATCCACCTTGGGAGCTCAAAGAGAAGAGGTGGTTGTAGCTTGATTCCCAAGTTTACTCTTCTATCCTCTGAGACCTGGATACCCACAACTAAGTCTGGAAATTGGCTTTGGAGCTTGAAAAAAGCAAACAAATTGAAGGCTGGACATACATTACCTAATAATAGCTACTAGGGAAAATGAAACAGTTTGTCATAAATCCCTTTGTCATAATTGGGGAACTACAATGAATCCCTTTCCCAGGAATGGCTTCTAAAGCATATAAACAACTCTTTAAAAGTCCTTTACGCTCATCCAGGAAGCAGCAGGGCTTCAACTGGGTTAAAGAATGGAAATTGTAAGCTTGAGCTGCTGTGGGAGGGGAAGATGCACATGGAATATGCTTGCAGAGCTGCTTAACACTTGATTCATCTTGTAAAAATTATTTGTGAGAACCCTTCCTGTCATAAGGATGAAGGGTCTATAAAATGGAAATTGGGTTTTCAGGGGTTAGGGGTCCTGGCACCCAGCATACTCAAGCTCCGGAACCCCAAAAAGATACACATCTAGTCAAAAAGCCCAACTGGATAAAACTTTGACTCATGAGGAGAAAAAATCCTTAAAATGGACCCTGGGGTATTTGGAGTTAGGGAAGTGTACCTTTATTCCCAGAGTACTATCAGCTTCCATTGGACCCATGAACCCACGGTTAAGCAAAGAAATGTTGGTACATGATCTAGGGAAGATTGGAAGTTTTAAGCCCTGGTATGCACAGCCCTTACCCAATGAAGTACATGGCTTACCCAAGGGATGTTTGATATTGAATGGCAGGAAAACAGAACAATCATTTATCTTTTTACAGAGCAACTCAGGTCTGGTTCACGAAAGGATGATGTTTTATGTTCAAAAACATCCATTTTGAGCGTGTGTTGAGGTATAGTTTTGTAAATGTGAATAATTGCAAGTGCATCATTTTAGTGTTGCAAATCTTTGATTTGCTTTGCTTGGATTCCTGATCAGATACTCATCTGTACTACCAGTGATGAGATGCAATAAACGGAATCTTTAACCATCTGACTAATTGGGTGCTATCTGTGTGGCTTGAACAGGAGGGCATTGATATGTTTTAATGAATAATAATGAAATAATTAAACTTTATTGTCATTCCACTGTCACAAGTACAGAGCAACAAAAATCATTATCTGCATTTAACCCATCCCCTTGGGGAGCAGTGGGCTGCCAATGTGTGGCACCCAGGGACTAGTGTGGGGTTAAGGGTCTTGCTTAGAGACCCAGAGTGGCAGTCTGTGGGAGTGGGGGATCAAACTTACTTTTAGAGTGCGTCACCACATTAGTAACAGGATTCGAATGCACACTTTAATGGGCAACTGCTTTATAGCAAACAAATGGCAAACTTCTGGTAGAAGATACCTCCAAGTAAGCAATAAAGACATGTCAGAAGTGGGACTCGAACCCACGCCTCCATTGGAGACTGCGACCTGAACGCAGCGCCTTGGACCGCTCGGCCATCCTGACTTCCTGCTTTTGTTTCAGAGCTTGATTGCGAAACATTTTATATAACCTGAGAGAGCAGGTGGGCATGACAAGGGCTTTGTCCATGACCCTAAGAGCTCCCACAACATGCCTATGAGAACCCACCCTGGATTACAATTAACATAGGGTCAAGACAGATCCACCTTGGGAGCTCAAAGAGAAGAGGTGGTTGTAGCTTGATTCCCAAGTTTACTCTTCTATCCTCTGAGACCTGGATACCCACAACTAAGTCTGGAAATTGGCTTTGGAGCTTGAAAAAAGCAAACAAATTGAAGGCTGGACATACATTACCTAATAATAGCTACTAGGGAAAATGAAACAGTTTGTCATAAACCCCTTTGTCATAATTGGGGAACTACAATGAATCCCTTTCCCAGGAATGGCTTCTAAAGCATATAAACAACTCTTTAAAAGTCCTTTACGCTCATCCAGGAAGCAGCAGGGCTTCAACTGGGTTAAAGAATGGAAATTGTAAGCTTGAGCTGCTGTGGGAGGGGAAGATGCACATGGAATATGCTTGCAGAGCTGCTTAACACTTGATTCATCTTGTAAAAATTATTTGTGAGAACCTTTCCTGTCATAAGGACGAAGGGTCTAT
This sequence comes from Cyprinodon diabolis, assembly GCA_030533445.1. NCBI lineage: Eukaryota > Metazoa > Chordata > Actinopteri > Cyprinodontiformes > Cyprinodontidae > Cyprinodon > Cyprinodon diabolis. The sequence continues at coordinate 3,581,240 of CM060064.1, read as the reverse complement.
AAAATGGAAATTGGGTTTTCAGGGGTTAGGGGTCCTGGCAACCAGCATACTCAAGCTCCGGAACCCCAAAAAGATACACATCTAGTCAAAAAGCCCAACTGGATAAAACTTTGACTCATGAGGAGAAAAAATCCTTAAAATGGACCCTGGGGTATTTGGAGTTAGGGAAGTGTACCTTTATTCCCAGAGTACTATCAGCTTCCATTGGACCCATGAACCCACGGTTAAGCAAAGAAATGTTGGTACATGATCTAGGGAAGATTGGAAGTTTTAAGCCCTGGTATGCACAGCCCTTACCCAATGAAGTACATGGCTTACCCAAGGGATGTTTGATATTGAATGGCAGGAAAACAGAAGAATCATTTATCTTTTTACAGAGCAACTCAGGTCTGGTTCACGAAAGGATGATGTTTTATGTTCAAAAACATCCATTTTGAGCGTGTGTTGAGGTATAGTTTTGTAAATGTGAATAATTGCAAGTGCATCATTTTAGTGTTGCAAATCTTTGATTTGCTTTGCTTGGATTCCTGATCAGATACTCATCTGTACTACCAGTGATGAGATGCAATAAACGGAATCTTTAACCATCTGACTAATTGGGTGCTATCTGTATGGCTTGAACAGGAGGGCATTGATATGTTTTAATGAATAATAATGAAATAATTAAACTTTATTGTCATTCCACTGTCACAAGTACAGAGCAACAAAAATCATTATCTGCATTTAACCCATCCCCTTGGGGAGCAGTGGGCTGCCAATGTGTGGCACCCAGGGACTAGTGTGGGGTTAAGGGTCTTGCTTAGAGACCCAGAGTGGCAGTCTGTGGGAGTGGGGGATCAAACTTACTTTTAGAGTGTGTCACCACATTAGTAACAGGATTCGAATGCACACTTTAATGGGCAACTGCTTTATAGCAAACAAATGGCAAACTTCTGGTAGAAGATACCTCCAAGTAAGCAATAAAGACATGTCAGAAGTGGGATTCGAACCCACGCCTCCATTGGAGACTGCGACCTGAACGCAGCGCCTTGGACCGCTCGGCCATCCTGACTTCCTGCTTTTGTTTCAGAGCTTGATTGCGAAACATTTTATATAACCTGAGAGAGCAGGTGGGCATGACAAGGGCTTTGTCCATGACCCTAAGAGCTCCCACAACATGCCTATGAGAACCCACCCTGGATTACAATTAACATAGGGTCAAGACAGATCCACCTTGGGAGCTCAAAGAGAAGAGGTGGTTGTAGCTTGATTCCCAAGTTTACTCTTCTATCCTCTGAGACCTGGATACCCACAACTAAGTCTGGAAATTGGCTTTGGAGCTTGAAAAAAGCAAACAAATTGAAGGCTGGACATACATTACCTAATAATAGCTACTAGGGAAAATGAAACAGTTTGTCATAAACCCCTTTGTCATAATTGGGGAACTACAATGAATCCCTTTCCCAGGAATGGCTTCTAAAGCATATAAACAACTCTTTAAAAGTCCTTTATGCTCATCCAGGAAGCAGCAGGGCTTCAACTGGGTTAAAGAATGGAAATTGCAAGCTTGAGCTGCTGTGGGAGGGGAAGATGCACATGGAATATGCTTGCAGAGCTGCTTAACACTTGATTCATCTTGTAAAAATTATTTGTGAGAACCTTTCCTGTCATAAGGACGAAGGGTCTATAAAATGGAAATTGGGTTTTCAGGGGTTAGGGGTCCTGGCACCCAGCATACTCAAGCTCCGGAACCCCAAAAAGATACACATCTAGTCAAAAAGCCCAACTGGATAAAACTTTGACTCATGAGGAGAAAAAATCCTTAAAATGGACCCTGGGGTATTTGGAGTTAGGGAAGTGTACCTTTATTCCCAGAGTACTATCAGCTTCCATTGGACCCATGAACCCACGGTTAAGCAAAGAAATGTTGGTACATGATCTAGGGAAGATTGGAAGTTTTAAGCCCTGGTATGCACAGCCCTTACCCAATGAAGTACATGGCTTACCCAAGGGATGTTTGATATTGAATGGCAGGAAAACAGAAGAATCATTTATCTTTTTACAGAGCAACTCAGGTCTGGTTCACGAAAGGATGATGTTTTATGTTCAAAAACATCCATTTTGAGCGTGTGTTGAGGTATAGTTTTGTAAATGTGAATAATTGCAAGTGCATCATTTTAGTGTTGCAAATCTTTGATTTGCTTTGCTTGGATTCCTGATCAGATACTCATCTGTACTACCAGTGATGAGATGCAATAAACGGAATCTTTAACCATCTGACTAATTGGGTGCTATCTGTATGGCTTGAACAGGAGGGCATTGATATGTTTTAATGAATAATAATGAAATAATTAAACTTTATTGTCATTCCACTGTCACAAGTACAGAGCAACAAAAATCATTATCTGCATTTAACCCATCCCCTTGGGGAGCAGTGGGCTGCCAATGTGTGGCACCCAGGGACTAGTGTGGGGTTAAGGGTCTTGCTTAGAGACCCAGAGTGGCAGTCTGTGGGAGTGGGGGATCAAACTTACTTTTAGAGTGTGTCACCACATTAGTAACAGGATTCGAATGCACACTTTAATGGGCAACTGCTTTATAGCAAACAAATGGCAAACTTCTGGTAGAAGATACCTCCAAGTAAGCAATAAAGACATGTCAGAAGTGGGATTCGAACCCACGCCTCCATTGGAGACTGCGACCTGAACGCAGCGCCTTGGACCGCTCGGCCATCCTGACTTCCTGCTTTTGTTTCAGAGCTTGATTGCGAAACATTTTATATAACCTGAGAGAGCAGGTGGGCATGACAAGGGCTTTGTCCATGACCCTAAGAGCTCCCACAACATGCCTATGAGAACCCACCCTGGATTACAATTAACATAGGGTCAAGACAGATCCACCTTGGGAGCTCAAAGAGAAGAGGTGGTTGTAGCTTGATTCCCAAGTTTACTCTTCTATCCTCTGAGACCTGGATACCCACAACTAAGTCTGGAAATTGGCTTTGGAGCTTGAAAAAAGCAAACAAATTGAAGGCTGGACATACATTACCTAATAATAGCTACTAGGGAAAATGAAACAGTTTGTCATAAACCCCTTTGTCATAATTGGGGAACTACAATGAATTCCTTTCCCAGGAATGGCTTCTAAAGCATATAAACAACTCTTTAAAAGTCCTTTATGCTCATCCAGGAAGCAGCAGGGCTTCAACTGGGTTAAAGAATGGAAATTGCAAGCTTGAGCTGCTGTGGGAGGGGAAGATGCACATGGAATATGCTTGCAGAGCTGCTTAACACTTGATTCATCTTGTAAAAATTATTTGTGAGAACCTTTCCTGTCATAAGGACGAAGGGTCTATAAAATGGAAATTGGGTTTTCAGGGGTTAGGGGTCCTGGCACCCAGCATACTCAAGCTCCGGAACCCTAAAAAGATACACATCTAGTCAAAAAGCCCAACTGGATAAAACTTTGACTCATGAGGAGAAAAAATCCTTAAAATGGACCCTGGGGTATTTGGAGTTAGGGAAGTGTACCTTTATTCCCAGAGTACTATCAGCTTCCATTGGACCCATGAACCCACGGTTAAGCAAAGAAATGTTGGTACATGATCTAGGGAAGATTGGAAGTTTTAAGCCCTGGTATGCACAGCCCTTACCCAATGAAGTACATGGCTTACCCAAGGGATGTTTGATATTGAATGGCAGGAAAACAGAAGAATCATTTATCTTTTTACAGAGCAACTCAGGTCTGGTTCACGAAAGGATGATGTTTTATGTTCAAAAACATCCATTTTGAGCGTGTGTTGAGGTATAGTTTTGTAAATGTGAATAATTGCAAGTGCATCATTTTAGTGTTGCAAATCTTTGATTTGCTTTGCTTGGATTCCTGATCAGATACTCATCTGTACTACCAGTGATGAGATGCAATAAACGGAATCTTTAACCATCTGACTAATTGGGTGCTATCTGTGTGGCTTGAACAGGAGGGCATTGATATGTTTTAATGAATAATAATGAAATAATTAAACTTTATTGTCATTCCACTGTCACAAGTACAGAGCAACAAAAATCATTATCTGCATTTAACCCATCCCCTTGGGGAGCAGTGGGCTGCCAATGTGTGGCACCCAGGGACTAGTGTGGGGTTAAGGGTCTTGCTTAGAGACCCAGAGTGGCAGTCTGTGGGAGTGGGGGATCAAACTTACTTTTAGAGTGCGTCACCACATTAGTAACAGGATTTGAATGCACACTTTAATGGGCAACTGCTTTATAGCAAACAAATGGCAAACTTCTGGTAGAAGATACCTCCAAGTAAGCAATAAAGACATGTCAGAAGTGGGATTCGAACCCACGCCTCCATTGGAGACTGCGACCTGAACACAGCGCCTTGGACCGCTCGGCCATCCTGACTTCCTGCTTTTGTTTCAGAGCTTGATTGTGAAACATTTTAAATAACCTGAGAGAGCAGGTGGGCATGACAAGGGCTTTGTCCAAGACCCTAAGAGCTCCCACAACATGCCTGTGAGAACCCACCCTGGATCACAATTAACATAGGGTCAAGATAGATCCACCTTGGGAGCTCAAAGAGAAGAGGTGGTTGTAGCTTGATTCCCAAGTTTACTCTTCTAGCCTCTGAGACCTGGATACCCACAACTGAGTCTGGAAATTGGCTTTGGAGCCTGAAAAAAGCAAACAAATTGAAGTCTGGACATACATTACCTAAGAATAGCTACTAAGGAAAATGAAACAGTTTGTCATAAACCCCTTTGTCTTAATTGGGGAACTACAATGAATCCCTTTCCCAGGAATGGCTGCTAAAGCATATAAACAAAAATTAAAAAGTCCTTTACGCTCATCCAGGAAGCAGCAGTGCTTTAACTGGGTTAAAAAAATGGAAATTGTAAGCTTGAGCTGCTGTGGGAGGCGAAGATGCACATGGAATATACTTGCAGAGCTGCTTAACACTTGATTCATCTTGTAAAAATTATTTGTGAGAACCTTTCCTGTCATAAGGACGAAGGGTCTATAAAATGGAAATTGGGTTTTCAGGGGTTAGGGGTCCTGGCACCCAGCATACTCAAGCTCTGGAACCCCAAAAAGATACACATCTAGTCAAAAAGCCCAACTGGATAAAACTTTGACTCATGAGGAGAAAAAATCCTTAAAATGGACCCTGGGGTATTTGGAGTTAGGGAAGTGTACCTTTATTCCCAGAGTACTATCAGCTTCCATTGGACCCCTGAACCCACGGTTAAGCAAAGAAATGTTGGTACATGATCTAGGGAAGATTGGAAGTTTTAAGCCCTGGTATGCACAGCCCTTACCCAATGAAGTACATGGCTTACCCAAGGGATGTTTGATATTGAATGGCAGGAAAACAGAACAATCATTTATCTTTTTACAGAGCAACTCAGGTCTGGTTCACGAAAGGATGATGTTTTATGTTCAAAAACATCCATTTTGAGCGTGTGTTGAGGTATAGTTTTGTAAATGTGAATAATTGCAAGTGCATCATTTTAGTGTTGCAAATCTTTGATTTGCTTTGCTTGGATTCCTGATCAGATACTCATCTGTACTACCAGTGATGAGATGCAATAAACGGAATCTTTAACCATCTGACTAATTGGGTGCTATCTGTATGGCTTGAACAGGAGGGCATTGATATGTTTTAATGAATAATAATGAAATAATTAAACTTTATTGTCATTCCACTGTCACAAGTACAGAGCAACAAAAATCATTATCTGCATTTAACCCATCCCCTTGGGGAGCAGTGGGCTGGCTGCCAATGTGTGGCGCCTAGGGAGCAGTGTGGGGTTAAGGGTCTTGCTTAGAGACCCAGAGTGGCAGTCTGTGGGAGTGGGGGATCAAACTTACTTTTAGAGTGCTTCACCACATTAGTAACAGGATTTGAATGCACACTTTAATGGGCAACTGCTTTATAGCAAACAAATGGCAACCTTCTGGTAGAAGATACCTCCAAGTAAGCAATAAAGACATGTCAGAAGTGGGATTCGAACCTACGCCTCCATTGGAGACTGCGACCTGAACGCAGCGCCTTGGACCACTCGGCCATCCTGACTTCCTGCTTTTGTTTCAGAGTGTTAAGGAAGAAAATATTCTAAAATAGTTAACTTTGGAAAAAGGTTGGCTTCTCTCTTCCTTTCCCAGGTTCCTCTCGGCGAGCTGCGTGTGGCCACAAGGAAAACCAGCAATGCGTGTTGACGTCACAGAATTACAGAGTTTAATCCAATATAAGACAATGCACAAACTTAGAAATAAGACAATGCACAAACTTACACCAGAAACTGCAGAACAATGGAGACATACATTCAATTACCTGACATAAATGGAGAGAAGGAAAGAAAGCAAAGACGTACAAAGACATCTTTGGAGAGTTGCAAGAGCAAATCTGATTTGTTACTTCTATGTATGAAGCTTTATCCTCTTGTATTTAATTTATTCAAATAAGGCTGGCTTTTGCTCCTCAAACCAGGAGCTATCTTGGACACTCAGAAAAACTTAGAGCTTCCCCTAATTTACTGCCTGGCGTCCAGGAATTCTAAGGTCTTCTGGCTAAGATACACATACGATAAGATAACACAAAATAGCTATGGATTGCGGGGCCTCTTCCGGCCATAAATTCTCAGGAACAAACTTAAATTCAGTCCTTTGGTTCAAGGAAAGGTTATCTTCACAAACTTGTTCAAAATTAAGAAATATGTTCAAAATGAGAGTGCTCAACATACCTTTTACACATGCCATAAGATTAATTGTATTAAAAACTAAAAATAATAATTTTTCTTCAACAGTCCCTCTTTTGAGGTCTGAGACACACAGACCTCACAAATAAATTAAGCCTTCTAATAGAGGAACCAAAAAACTATTTAGTATATTAAAAAACTAAAACATTAGCCTAATTATATAACAGTCCCTGTTTTAAACAGAACCTCCTAGCTCCACTGTCAGGTCATGTGTATGAAGCTGAACTCCATTATCTGAACTTATCAAATGTATCTTGCGCTATCCAACAATTTAATACTCACCTGATGAACCACAAAATTTTAACCAGTAAAAACTAAAACTGAAAATACATTTCACTTATCAAATATGAAAAATCATAAAACTCAGTTATGTCAATAGAAGAAAAAAACAAAAAAACACAATAGAAATATCAGCCTAAGTATAAAATTAGAAAACCAGAGTAAGATATCTCGAAATTACTAAAAAATGCCCAGGAAACTTAAAAGACAATACTCGCCACAAAAATTACAATTTGTCAATACAAAACAATAACAACATCAAAAAAGAAAATAAATCATAAACACATAAAAATTACAAAATACCTTTTTTCTTTTTTTTGACATGATTCAATATTAAGAACTTAGAGTTCGTCTCTATGCTCCTTCGATAGTCTTCCAAAAATGAATATGAATTCTTCGTCAGGAAACGATCCAAAAATACGCGCAAAAAGAAACGAATGTTCTTTAAGAGCTCGCAAAAAACGAAAACACGCAATAAAGAGAAGATAAGTTAATGATGATCTTGTAGCCTGATCCTTCACGTGTTCCTCCTCGGTTGTAAACCTCAGGTTTTCACCTGAGTGTCCATTGCTCACTGAAAATTGGAGTATTATGCCAATATAACAGTGAGTTTAAGGAGAGGGTGCAATCTCCTTTTCTCAATGGAATGACACCGGAACAGGATTATTGTGCCTTTCCAGGCCTTTTAAGCCTTGTAATTCAGGAAAATGAAGTGGTCTTGGCAGGAATCCCTGCTACACTTCTGCCTGGAACTGCAGATCCTCCTCCGCGTTGGGATGTGCCTGCAGAGACTCCACGACCGCAGGTTGAGACTGTAGATTCTCCTGTACGCCTTGTAGCGTGCGTTATGGCTCCTCAGCTGCTATGCACTGACTCCAATGGAACCCGGTGTCTCCTTTTCCTTTGCAGACGGACAGCATGAAACATCCTCTCCACGACTCGGTATGGTCCGGTGAAGTGAGGTTCAGACCACTTTCTTTTGATGACCTTCAGGCGCACCCAGTCGATTCCCGGAACTGGTCCCGAGCCTGGACGTTCCTGTGTCGTCTGGTATTTTGTAAATTCCGCTGACAGCACCTGTAACTCATTGAAGAAATCTTTATGAAATAAATGTGCAAGCTCACCTTTCCATCCTGGAATGCGGGTAGCAGGTCCTGGAAACATCCATCCTGTCTGGAGCTCATATGGAGAGAACCCTGTTGATTGGTTAATGATTGATCCGACACTTTATGCCAGCTTTGCTGTCTTCCTTTTGTATTATAAATCTGCTTCTTTAGAGCTGTATTTTATGAATCCTTTGACCCTCTTTTTATATAAGGCCTACATGAGAAATAAATGTTTCCTATCATGTTGAACCCAAAACTTAACTGTATTTTAGAAGCAGTTCCATAATTGTTAATTTGTAAATCTCCAGTTTAGACCAATTTAATTTCAATCATCCTATTTTCTATTTTTTTAAAACCTTAAAGAATGATCAGCCTGTTTTACATGAGTATAGCTAACCTTGTCACTAAATATCAAAAATGACCTACTTTATTCCAATCATAGTTTTAAATCCCAAAAATTTCAACCATTTTTACCTTTGATCCATTTATTCTTTTGAAAACCTATTTATACAATATTTAATTGAATAATGTATTACCCTTTTTATATTGTTTATCAATTATCAATACCTTTTCAGTTTTGGAGAGAGATTCGATACAGCTAAATTTATTAAATGATGTAAATCTTTAGTTTAGACCTTCCTGGATGTCTTAGTTAAAGAACTTATTTTAAATCATATGAATAGAGATGCAACAATCCAATGATCACCTTCCTTAGTTTAAGAAACAGTTTTATGTAAATTTTTTGATAGGCAATATTTAGTTTAGTATATTCAATTAATAAATTTTACTTCTTTCATATCCAAATAGTTAGCTCATATTAATGCTTCAAATACACCGTAAAACATTCAATGTATTTTGATTTAACTTCAATAACCTTTTTTTCCGAAAAGTAAAGAGAGATCCAAACTAAAAATTTGCTTATTAGATCAATTCCATTCATGTCCCCCTGTTTCTATAACAGAAAAAATGTTCTGTCATAGAATACAATAAAAATCCTATACAACTCATTGAGATGAAATCCGCTATCACCACTAACTTTAGCCTCATGTAACACAGTTGGATGCAATTCAAACATGGTGTCCCAGATGCTGTTACAATCTGCACACCTCAATCAAAGAATTTAATGTTTGATCAAATTTATGAAATCAACACAGAACTTGGTGTCATTAGGTCAATAAGCTCTATAGACACCCATCAATCCACTTTCACTCCTTAATTTTAAATTCCATTTAAGTTTAAATTTAGTTTTACTGAATGGTAGCCACTGTACTATGTAAATAAAATTTAGATCATCTTCCTTAGTAGATGAAGCGTAACACACAATGCAATTCAGCTATGGTTAAGAAAAAAATATGTAATTGCAATAGTTAGTCCCTGCCCATTCTTTTCAGGCAGGAAGGGAAAAAAGACACATTAGCATTTTGTGAGACAAACAGAGTGAATCATGGAGGAAGTTAATGCATTTCTGAGGAATGCAGTGTCGTAACAGTTGGTGCACACCAACCCTCAAACTGCATTGTAAAACCTCTGACCCCAGGAGATGGGGTGTCCTCAACACTTAGCATTACACTGCAAGGGTTCAGAACATGAAGACAACAGGGCGCATCAGTGCTATAACTAAAGTAAGAAGAGAACAATGGCATCACGCACTACAAAAATTTAAAAAGAACTTATTCACCACTACCAAGTTTTGTTGGCACCCATTTCGTCTCCAACCTGCAGACTGAAGAGAACCCCAGGAGTGGGCTTTGGCGCCCAGGTCACATGATCAGAGGTGAGAATCCAGGATCAAACATGAGAACACACAACAGGACCACCGCTGAGCGACTTGCCATGCCCCAATTCTTTGTCTGCTGAATCAGAAGGTGTCCAGAGTAGCAGTCATTCCCGCAGTGCAGAAACATCTGGATAAAGTCCCTCTTTGATGAACTTTGGTCCGCCTTTCGTGGTCGACAGAGCAGGACATAGAAACCAGCAGACCAGTCATCCACTGAAACCCCCGTCCGGGTTTGTACAAAAGGCTATGATCTTTGTGGTCCCGACTCACTGTTGATTCCCAGCCATAGAAGACTCCCATAGATAACACTTGAGTCCCTTTTGTTTTCAGCCAGGTATGAAAAGCAACACTCAAAGGAGACATCTGTTGCCAGGTCCTGTGAGCAGCACTTTGCCCTCACGTGACAGCAGGAGAACAGTTCGTCTTCGCTGACCTTCGTAATCGTTCAACAGCTTTTGGCTTTCATACAGCAGTCCAGCAGAAGATGGGCACAGTTCAGCATCTTTGTTCAGCAACAACAGCGGCCTGATGTGGTAATCAAGAAGATCCCTTCAAATACATCGTCCCATGATCTCTGAGCTTAAAAGACCCTTTCCCCAAGATTGCCATCAAGTCAGAAGGAAGGAGAACTGCCAGAGAAAAAATAATACAAAGTAATTAAAAAGCAAAAGTTATATATGCCACATTTTGTTACTTTCACTATTATAAATAAAATTTATCTTGTGATGCATCCTCCCGTGTGGCTCTAGATTTGTTGTTGTTATAGCACGAACGGCCAACTGCCCCAAATCCTGAACTGCAAAAAGAATAAACATAGAAATGTGTTAAAATAGTCCACGATCAGATGTGCCAGAATTAAGAAAATACTGACACTTACTGTTCAAAATCAATAAACGTCAATACCTCGATGACATTCACTCTGCCTGTGCCAAATATCAACTAAAAATTTTAAAATCACAATCTCACAAACTCATTAAAGAATTAGAACAAACTCTAGAATGTCCTAGTACTGACACTAATAAAAGTTGTGATTGAATTGCACTTTGTCAAATAATTATGTATTGCATATTGCTCTACTAAATACCAAACATCCTTATCATTGTCCCACGCTTCAAGACAAAGTCCTATTTTAAAATTTCAGAAATTATTAACATTTTATTTGAATTTCATAGCAGTTTTAACCAAAATTTTCCTCAAAATTAACAATTTACACCCAACTGTATATAATCAAAGTCAGCAGTGATGCAGAAATCCATCAACAATTTTAAATGTAAATAAACATGGCATAGATGTTTATTTGAAACCGTTCAATTTTAGATGATCAAATCTAATTTAGTAGAAGCTTCTATATCACATACACCATATTTTAGTCAAGCATGGAGGCCATATGACTCTACATTAAAAAAAAAACCATAATTCACTATTGTTGAATGAAAAAATCAAAATTATTGATTAACTAATTTACCATTAACCATATCCAAAAATTTACCAGGAAATAGGGTCTACTTCTCCTTCTCCCCCTGTTGATATAATAAAATTATCATTTTGAAAACAATTTGGAATCTATGTCACTGTTATATAATAATTTGCTGAAAAACCAAAATATTATAAGATGTTCCACCATTTCTCCAATCTTCCATCTAGTATTCAAACTAGATGATGTAAATTTCAAAGTTCCATCTGTAATATCTTATCTTTATAACATCCCCCTGTGTTTTTCTTATTTCCAAAAGAAAAACAATTTAGAGGTGGAAAACAAAAATAGAAGAACTTTCCCCCATTATGCTAAAATTTCAGCATGTCCAATCAGTTACCCATATGAAATATAAACCAAGTTAATTTAGTTAGAATTTAGGTTAGTTTGTTAGTCAAAGTGGATAACACAGTTTCCTAATAACGACCTTTATCTGCTTTAAGCCAAGGCTGAATTCCCGTTTCATATTAATTCCACTGCACAAGCAGATGATTCAGCTTTAACCAGATTGTGACACCAAAATATGTAATCGTCTTTACCTTAAAATTGTCCGTAAAGCAGTAATAAAAGTATATTTATGACACAAAACCTTTACTGTCCCTAAATAGTTTAAAATAAGAAAAATATCACACAGCTACTCACTAAAGTGACGTCATATTTACATAGCGCTTCCTAAAACCCATCAAAGGCCATCTGCCTCCACATTCACTCTCATTCACACTCAAGCAGACTCATCAACACCCCATTGTAAGAAAGATGCAGGATGTTACCCCAGAGTTCAAACCAAAATTCGTCCTGTGAAAGTCTTAAACACTATTATTATAACACCATGGTTGAAAAAAATAATTATCCAATAGTTCTAATATTGTTCAGTTTTGAGTGAACCTTTTTTAAAAACTCCATATTATACACACAACCGTATTTCATGATAGCCCACTGTTATCAAATGACTACCCAGACCCCCTGTAGGAAAACCCAAAAACCGTTCATGTGGTCATGTAATATGCAAAATGGGCTGCACACGAAGATCGTCCTACAAGAAACAAAGTCATTCATTAGTGTTTCAACATGTCCTACATTAACAGTTTAGAAAACACTGTCAAGCAGAAAAACATCCATATGTTATCGCTTTTGTTCTCTTGTTCCACACAGTTAGGGTGTTCCATCCTGTGTCAGGAAACCTAGAAATTGAAGTGATTGTCAATGTCACAATATTATAAAAAAAAACAATTGGATCATTCCAGTGCTCCAGCCTGGAACTGATGCCACACATTTCTCCCGCTGAGAAAGTAAAAACATCTGTAAATCTGTTATTTTGTACTTTTCATTTCAACACAAAACACAGTTCTAAAAGTAATTCACATCAAAATCCAAGAATCCTGAAAGAGTGAGCTGGAAGTATCAGTGCTAACAGAACTGAAGCACTCCCAAAATGCAAATGGGGGGTCAATCAATCCCCCTGCTGTGAAACAAAACTTTTAACCAAAATGGAGAAACCTCTGTCCCACAGAAGCACATTTTAACAGAAAGTTAGTAATACAACATCCAGCAAAAACATTTGAAAATATTTCATAACACAATCTTGAAACACAAATCACTTCCGCACAATCTCAGCACAATTCAGACACAGACAGACAAATAGACAGCAGCGCGTGGTGGAACATATAACGGGGGAAGACAGACACACAGCCATAATAATAATAATAATAAATCCAATTTGTACCGCACTTTTCATCAACAAAAATCTCAAAGTGCTACACAGTGCAAATAAAATCAAAGATAAAAATCAACATCATAAAAATCATGTGGTCATTAACAAAAATCTCAAAGTGCTACACAGTGCAAATAAAATCAAAGATAAAAATCAACATCATAAAAATCATGTGGAGGCAGAATAGGCTTGCTTAAATAAAAAAGTCTTCAAGCCTCTTTTAAAATCAGTCAGTGGTTGTGGAGCTCTCAGATGATCTGGGAGAGAGTTCCAGAGACGGGGGGCAGCGACAACGAAGGCCCGATCTCCCATGGACCTTAATCTGGAGCGAATAGCCATAGATCAACCCGCAGCCAAGCACGCACACAAACACAAAGAAACATACAAAACACAGAAACACAGACGTCGTAGTTCAGTCAAGAAAAGAGAAAAGAAAAGAAAATGTCAGGCGCCGGCTAAAAGAATGTATGACGCATCTTTTAATTTTCCAACTTCACTTTTACAAATCCCTTTTATTCTCATTTCAACTCCTCAGTCCGTTAAGGTGTTTCAACCTGCTATCAGTCCTTTAAGGTGATTCAACCTGCTATCAGTCCTTTAAGGTGATTCAACCTGCTAAATTAAGTATTCTCAGTCCTTTATACTACTAGCAACCCGATTCAGAATGCCAGAGAAAGGTGATCCAACCTATTAGTCCTTTTTCCATGAGTGATACAACTCGGTCCAATTAACCCAAACAATTAATTATAAGTCCACTGGAGATGAGCCATAATCTCCGGGCTGATACAAGCCCCTGCTAATCAATACACAGACACCCGAAATTCTTTTATTGAGGCACAGGCATGAATCCTCAGGGTAAAGAATATAATAAAAAAACCCAGCTTAAAATCAGAGTTAACGTAAAGGCTCTGTTTGAACTAGCCAAAGTTCCCTGTAATGTGTATTTATTCAAATCCTTAAACAACCGACTCTTTTAGGAGAGATTCTATCTACCTCTGCAGCTTCTAAATTCTGTGAGGCCGCACACAGCAAGAGCAATCAGCCACGGTCCAACCACACGGCGCTTCAGACAACTAAAAAATAATCAAATACTGTCTTACCACACCGAAGCGTCGGGCCGAAACGGATCAATCAGTGCCAAACAGCCGCCCGCCGAGATTCCAGAACCGGAACGAGCCCCCAATTGTTAAGGAAGAAAATATTCTAAAATAGTTAACTTTGGAAAAAGGTTGGCTTCTCTCTTCCTTTCCCAGGTTCCTCTAGGCGAGCTGCGTGTGGCCACAAGGAAAACCAGCAATGCGTGTTGACGTCACAGAATTACAGAGTTTAATCCAATATAAGACAATGCACAAACTTAGAAATAAGACAATGCACAAACTTACACCAGAAACTGCAGAACAACGGAGACATACATTCAATTACCTGACATAAATGGAGAGAAGGAAAGAAAGCAAAGACGTACAAAGACATCTTTGGAGAGTTGCAAGAGCAAATCTGATTTGTTACTTCTATGTAGAAAGCTTTATCCTCTTGTATTTAATTTATTAAAATGAGGCTGGCTTTTGCTCCTCCAAGCAGGAGCTATCTTGGACACTCAGAAAAACTTAGAGCTTCCCCTAATTTACGGCCTGGCATCCAGGAATTCTAAGGTCTTCTGGCTAAGATACACATACGAGAAGATAACACAAAATAGCTATGGAATGCGGGGCCTCTTCCTGCCATAAATTCTCAGGAACAAACTTAAATTCAGTCCTTTGGTTCAAGGAAAGGTTATCTTCACAAACTTGTTCAAAATTAAGAAATATGTTCAAAATGTGAGTGCTCAACATACCTTTTACACATGCCATAAGATTAACTGTATTAAAAACTAAAAATAATAATTTTTCTTCAACAAGAGCTTGATTGCGAAACATTTTAAATAACCTGAGAGAGCAGGTGGGCATGACAAGGGCTTTGTCCATGACCCTAAGAGCTCCCACAACATGCCTATGAGAACCCACCCTGGATCACAATTAACATAGGGTCAAGATAGATCCACCTTGGGAGCTCAAAGAGAAGAGGTGGTTGTAGCTAGATTCCCAAGTTTACTCTTCTATCCTCTGAGACCTGGATACCCACAACTAAGTCTGGAAATTGGCTTTGGAGCTTGAAAAAAGCAAACAAATTGACTGCTGGACATACATTACCTAATAATAGCTACTAGGGAAAATGCAACAGTTTGTCATAAACCCCTTTGTCATAATTGGGGAACTACAATGAATCCCTTTCCCAGGAATGTCTGCTAAAGCATATAAACAACTCTTCAAAAGTCCTTTACGCTCATCCAGGAAGCAGCAGGGCTTCAACTGGGTTAAAGAATGGAAATTGTAAGCTTGTGCTGCTGTGGGAGGGGAAGATGCACATGGAATATGCTTGCAGAGCAGCTTAAAACTTGATTCATCTTGTAAAAATTATTTGTGAGAACCTTTTCTGTCATAAGGACGAAGGGTCTATAAAATGGAAATTGGGTTTTCAGGGGTTAGGGGTCCTGGCACCCAGCATACTCAAGCTCCGGAATCCCAAAAAGATACACATCTAGTCAAAAAGCCCACCTGGATAAAACTTTGACTCATGAGGAGAAAAAATCCTTAAAATGGACCCTGGGGTATTTGGAGTTAGGGAAGTGTACCTTTATTCCCAGAGTACGATCAGCTTCCATTGGACCCATGAACCCACGGTTAAGCATAGAAATGTTGGTACATGATCTAGGTAAGATTGGAAGTTTTAAGTCCTGGTATGCACAGCCCTTACCCAATGAAGTACATGGCTTACCCAAGGGATGTTTGATATTGAATGGCAGGAAAACAGAACATTCATTTATCTTTTTACAGAGCAACTCAGGTCTGGTTCACGAAAGGATGATGTTTTATGTTCAAAAACATCCATTTTGAGCGTGTGTTGAGGTATAGTTTTGTAAATGTGAATAATTGCAAGTGCATCATTTTAGTGTTGCAAATCTTTGATTTGCTTTGCTTGTATTCCTGATCAGATACTCATCTGTACTACCAGTGATGAGATGCAATAAACGGAATCTTTAACCATCTGACTAATTGGGTACTATCTGTATGGCTTGAACCGGAGGGCATTGATATGTTTTAATGAATAATAATAAAATAATTAAACTTTATTGTCATTCCACTGTCACAAGTACAGAGCAACAAAATTAATTATCTGCATTAAACCCATCCCCTTGGGGAGCAGTGGGCTGCCATTGTGTGGCACCCAGGGAGCAGTGTGGGGTTAAGGGTCTTGCTTAGAGACCCAGAGTGGCAGTCTGTGATCGAACTTACTTTTAGAGCGCTTCACCACATTAGTAACAGAATTTGAATGCACACTTTAATGGGCAACTGCTTTATAGCAAACAAATGGCAACCTTCTGGTAGAAGATACCTCCAAGTAAGCAATAAAGACATGTCAGAAGTGGGATTCGAACCCACGCCTCCATTGGAGAGTGCGACCTGAACGCAGCGCCTTGGACCGCTCGGCCATCCTGACTTCCTGCTTTTGTTTCAGAGCTTCAAGTGGGCATGACAAGGGCTTTGTCCATGACCCTAAGAGCTCCCACAACATGCCTATGAGAACCCACCCTGGATCACAATTAACATAGGGTCAAGATAGATCCACCTTGGGAGCTCAAAGAGAAGAGGTGGTTGTAGCTTGATTCCCAAGTTTACTCTTCTATCCTCTGAGACCTGGATACCCACAACTAAGTCTGGAAATTGGCTTTGGAGCCTGAAAAAAGCAAACAAATTGAAGTCTGGACATACATCACCTAAGAATAGCTACTAAGGAAAATGAAACAGTTTGTCATAAACCCCTTTGTCTTAATTGGGGAACTACAATGAATCCCTTTCCCAGGAATGGCTGCTAAAGCATATAAACAACTCTTAAAAAGTCCTTTACGCTCATCCAGGAAGCAGCAGTGCTTTAACTGGGTTAAAAAAATGGAAATTGTAAGCTTGAGCTGCTGTGGGAGGGGAAGATGCACATGGAATATACTTGCAGAGCTGCTTAACACTTGATTCATCTTGTAAAAATTATTTGTGAGAGCCTTTCCTGTCATAAGGACGAAGGGTCTATAAAATGGAAATTGGGTTTTCAGGGGTTAGGGGTCCTGGCACCCAGCATACTCAAGCTCTGGAACCCCAAAAAGATACACATCTAATCAAAAAGCCCAACTGGATAAAACTTTGACTCATGAGGAGAAAAAATCCTTAAAATGGACCCTGGGGTATTTGGAGTTAGGGAAGTGTACCTTTATTCCCAGAGTACTATCAGCTTCCATTGGACCCATCAACCCACGGTTAAGCAAAGAAATGTTGGTACATGATCTAGGGAAGATTGGAAGTTTTAAGCCCTGGTATGCACAGCCCTTACCCAATGAAGTACATGGCTTACCCAAGGGATGTTTGATATTGAATGGCAGGAAAACAGAACAATCATTTATCTTTTTACAGAGCAACTCAGGTCTGGTTCACGAAAGGATGATGTTTTATGTTCAAAAACATCCATTTTGAGCGTGTGTTGAGGTATAGTTTTGTAAATGTGAATAATTGCAAGTGCATCATTTTAGCGTTGCAAATCTTTGATTTGCTTTGCTTGTATTCCTGATCAGATACTCATCTGTACTACCAGTGATGAGATGCAATAAACGGAATCTTTAACCATCTGACTAATTGGGTGCTATCTGTATGGCTTGAACAGGAGGGCATTGATATGTTTTAATGAATAATAATAAAATAATTAAACTTTATTGTCATTCCACTGTCACAAGTACAGAGCAACAAAATTAATTATCTGCATTAAACCCATCCCCTTGGGGAGCAGTGGGCTGCCATTGTGTGGCACCCAGGGAGCAGTGTGGGGTTAAGGGTCTTGCTTAGAGACCCAGAGATGCAGTCTTTGGGAGTCGGGGATCGAACTTACTTTTAGAGAGCTTCACCACATTAGTAACAGGATTTGAATGCACACTTTAATGGGCAACTGCTTTATAGCACACAAATGGCAACCTTCTGGTAGAGGATACCTCCAAGTAAGCAATAAAGACATGTCAGAAGTGGGATTCGAACCCACGCCTCCATTGGAGACTGCGACCTTAACGCAGCGCCTTGGACCGCTCGGCCATCCTGACTTCCTGCTCTTGTTTCAGAGCTTGATTGCGAAACATTTTAAATAACCTGAGAGAGCAGGTGGGCATGACAAGGGCTTTGTCCATGACCCTAAGAGCTCCCACAACATGCCTATGAGAACCCACCCTGGATTACAATTAACATAGGGTCAAAACAGATCCACCTTGGGAGCTCAAAGAGAAGAGGTGGTTGTAGCTTGATTCCCAAGTTTACTCTTCTATCCTCTGAGACCTGGATACCCACAACTAAGTCTGGAAATTGGCTTTGGAGCTTGAAAAAAGCAAACAAATTGAAGGCTGGACATACATTACCTAATAATAGCTACTAGGGAAAATGAAACAGTTTGTCATAAACCCCTTTGTCATAATTGGGGAACTACAATGAATCCCTTTCCCAGGAATGGCTTCTAAAGCATATAAACAACTCTTTAAAAGTCCTTTACGCTCATCCAGGAAGCAGCAGGGCTTCAACTGGATTAAAGAATGGAAATTGTAAGCTTGAGCTGCTGTGGGAGAGGAAGATGCACATGGAATATGCTTGCAGAGCTGCTTAACACTTGATTCATCTTGTAAAAATTATTTGTGAGAACCTTTCCTGTCATAAGGACGAAGGGTCTATAAAATGGAAATTGGGTTTTCAGGGGTTAGGGGTCCTGGCAACCAGCATACTCAAGCTCCGGAACCCCAAAAAGATACACATCTAGTCCAAAAGCCCAACTGGATAAAACTTTGACTCATGAGGAGAAAAAATCCTTAAAATGGACCCTGGGGTATTTGGAGTTAGGGAAGTGTACCTTTATTCCCAGAGTACTATCAGCTTCCATTGGACCCATGAACCCACGGTTAAGCAAAGAAATGTTGGTACATGATCTAGGGAAGACTGGAAGTTTTAAGCCCTGGTATGCACAGCCCTTACCCAATGAACTACATGGCTTACCCAAGGGATGTTTGATATTGAATGGCAGGAAAACAGAACAATCATTTATCTTTTTACAGAGCAACTCAGGTCTGGTTCACGAAAGGATGATGTTTTATGTTCAAAAACATCCATTTTGAGCGTGTGTTGAGGTATAGTTTTGTAAATGTGAATAATTGCAAGTGCATCATTTTAGTGTTGCAAATCTTTGATTTGCTTTGCTTGGATTCCTGATCAGATACTCATCTGTACTACCAGTGATGAGATGCAATAAACGGAATCTTTAACCATCTGACTAATTGGGTGCTATCTGTATGGCTTGAACAGGAGGGCATTGATATGTTTTAATGAATAATAATGAAATAATTAAACTTTATTGTCATTCCACTGTCACAAGTACAGAGCAACAAAAATCATTATCTGCATTTAACCCATCCGCTTGGGGAGCAGTGGGCTGCCAATGTGTGGCACCCAGGGACTAGTGTAGGGTTAAGGGTCTTGCTTAGAGACCCAGAGTGGCAGTCTGTGGGAGTGGGGGATCAAACTTACTTTTAGAGTGCGTCACCACATTAGTAACAGGATTCGAATGCACACTTTAATGGGCAACTGCTTTATAGCAAACAAATGGCAAACTTCTGGTAGAAGATACATCCAAGTAAGCAATAAAGACATGTCAGAAGTGGGATTCGAACCCACGCCTCCATTGGAGACTGCGACCTGAACGCAGGGCCTTGGACCACTCGGCCATCCTGACTTCCTGCTTTTGTTTCAGAGCTTGATTGCGAAACATTTTAAATAACCTGAGAGAGCAGGTGGTCATGACAAGGGCTTTGTCCATGACCCTAAGAGCTCCCACAACATGCCTATGAGAACCCACCCTGGATCACAATTAACATAGGGTCAAGACAGATCCACCTTGGGAGCTCAAAGAGAAGAGGTGGTTGTAGCTTGATTCCCAAGTTTACTCTTCTATCCTCTGAGACCTGGATACCCACAACTAAGTCTGGAAATTGGCTTTGGAGCTTGAAAAAAGCAAACAAATTGAAGGCTGGACATACATTACCTAATAATAGCTACTAGGGAAAATGAAACAGTTTGTCATAAACCCCTTTGTCATAATTGGGGAACTACAATGAATCCCTTTCCCAGGAATGGCTTCTAAAGCATATAAACAACTCTTTAAAAGTCCTTTACGCTCATCCAGGAAGCAGCAGGGCTTCAACTGGGTTAAAGAATGGAAATTGTAAGCTTGAGCTGCTGTGGGAGGGGAAGATGCACATGGAATATGCTTGCAGAGCTGCTTAACACTTGATTCATCTTGTAAAAATTATTTGTGAGAACCTTTCCTGTCATAAGGACGAAGGGTCTATAAAATGGAAATTGGGTTTTCAGGGGTTAGGGGTCCTGGCACCCAGCATACTCAAGCTCTGGAACCCCAAAAAGATACACATCTAATCAAAAAGCCCAACTGGATAAAACTTTGACTCATGAGGAGAAAAAATCCTTAAAATGGACCCTGGGGTATTTGGAGTTAGGGAAGTGTACCTTTATTCCCAGAGTACTATCAGCTTCCATTGGACCCATCAACCCACGGTTAAGCAAAGAAATGTTGGTACATGATCTAGGGAAGATTGGAAGTTTTAAGCCCTGGTATGCACAGCCCTTACCCAATGAAGTACATGGCTTACCCAAGGGATGTTTGATATTGAATGGCAGGAAAACAGAACAATCATTTATCTTTTTACAGAGCAACTCAGGTCTGGTTCACGAAAGGATGATGTTTTATGTTCAAAAACATCCATTTTGAGCGTGTGTTGAGGTATAGTTTTGTAAATGTGAATAATTGCAAGTGCATCATTTTAGCGTTGCAAATCTTTGATTTGCTTTGCTTGTATTCCTGATCAGATACTCATCTGTACTACCAGTGATGAGATGCAATAAACGGAATCTTTAACCATCTGACTAATTGGGTGCTATCTGTATGGCTTGAACAGGAGGGCATTGATATGTTTTAATGAATAATAATAAAATAATTAAACTTTATTGTCATTCCACTGTCACAAGTACAGAGCAACAAAATTAATTATCTGCATTAAACCCATCCCCTTGGGGAGCAGTGGGCTGCCATTGTGTGGCACCCAGGGAGCAGTGTGGGGTTAAGGGTCTTGCTTAGAGACCCAGAGATGCAGTCTTTGGGAGTCGGGGATCGAACTTACTTTTAGAGAGCTTCACCACATTAGTAACAGGATTTGAATGCACACTTTAATGGGCAACTGCTTTATAGCACACAAATGGCAACCTTCTGGTAGAGGATACCTCCAAGTAAGCAATAAAGACATGTCAGAAGTGGGATTCGAACCCACGCCTCCATTGGAGACTGCGACCTTAACGCAGCGCCTTGGACCGCTCGGCCATCCTGACTTCCTGCTTTTGTTTCAGAGCTTGATTGCGAAACATTTTAAATAACCTGAGAGAGCAGGTGGGCATGACAAGGGCTTTGTCCATGACCCTAAGAGCTCCCACAACATGCCTATGAGAACCCACCCTGGATTACAATTAACATAGGGTCAAAACAGATCCACCTTGGGAGCTCAAAGAGAAGAGGTGGTTGTAGCTTGATTCCCAAGTTTACTCTTCTATCCTCTGAGACCTGGATACCCACAACTAAGTCTGGAAATTGGCTTTGGAGCTTGAAAAAAGCAAACAAATTGAAGGCTGGACATACATTACCTAATAATAGCTACTAGGGAAAATGAAACAGTTTGTCATAAACCCCTTTGTCATAATTGGGGAACTACAATGAATCCCTTTCCCAGGAATGGCTTCTAAAGCATATAAACAACTCTTTAAAAGTCCTTTACGCTCATCCAGGAAGCAGCAGGGCTTCAACTGGATTAAAGAATGGAAATTGTAAGCTTGAGCTGCTGTGGGAGAGGAAGATGCACATGGAATATGCTTGCAGAGCTGCTTAACACTTGATTCATCTTGTAAAAATTATTTGTGAGAACCTTTCCTGTCATAAGGACGAAGGGTCTATAAAATGGAAATTGGGTTTTCAGGGGTTAGGGGTCCTGGCAACCAGCATACTCAAGCTCCGGAACCCCAAAAAGATACACATCTAGTCCAAAAGCCCAACTGGATAAAACTTTGACTCATGAGGAGAAAAAATCCTTAAAATGGACCCTGGGGTATTTGGAGTTAGGGAAGTGTACCTTTATTCCCAGAGTACTATCAGCTTCCATTGGACCAATGAACCCACGGTTAAGCAAAGAAATGTTGGTACATGATCTAGGGAAGACTGGAAGTTTTAAGCCCTGGTATGCACAGCCCTTACCCAATGAACTACATGGCTTACCCAAGGGATGTTTGATATTGAATGGCAGGAAAACAGAACAATCATTTATCTTTTTACAGAGCAACTCAGGTCTGGTTCACGAAAGGATGATGTTTTATGTTCAAAAACATCCATTTTGAGCGTGTGTTGAGGTATAGTTTTGTAAATGTGAATAATTGCAAGTGCATCATTTTAGTGTTGCAAATCTTTGATTTGCTTTGCTTGGATTCCTGATCAGATACTCATCTGTACTACCAGTGATGAGATGCAATAAACGGAATCTTTAACCATCTGACTAATTGGGTGCTATCTGTATGGCTTGAACAGGAGGGCATTGATATGTTTTAATGAATAATAATGAAATAATTAAACTTTATTGTCATTCCACTGTCACAAGTACAGAGCAACAAAAATCATTATCTGCATTTAACCCATCCCCTTGGGGAGCAGTGGGCTGGCTGCCAATGTGTGGTGCCTAGGGAGCAGTGTGGGGTTAAGGGTCTTGCTTAGAGACCCAGAGTGGCAGTCTGTGGGAGTGGGGGATCAAACTTACTTTTAGAGTGCTTCACCACATTAGTAACAGGATTTGAATGCACACTTTAATGGGCAACTGCTTTATAGCAAACAAATGGCAACCTTCTGGTAGAAGATACCTCCAAGTAAGCAATAAAGACATGTCAGAAGTGGGATTCGAACCCACGCCTCCATTGGAGACTGTGACCTGAACGCAGCGCCTTGGACCGCTCGGCCATCCTGAGTTCCTGCTTTTGTTTCAGAGCTTGATTGCGAAACATTTTAAATAACCTGAGAGAGCAGGTGGGCATGACAAGGGCTTTGTCCATGACCCTAAGAGCTCCCACAACATGCCTATGAGAACCCACCCTGGATTACAATTAACATAGGGTCAAGACAGATCCACCTTGGGAGCTCAAAGAGAAGAGGTGGTTGTAGCTTGATTCCCAAGTTTACTCTTCTATCCTCTGAGACCTGGATACCCACAACTAAGTCTGGAAATTGGCTTTGGAGCTTGAAAAAAGCAAACAAATTGAAGGCTGGACATACATTACCTAATAATAGCTACTAGGGAAAATGAAACAGTTTGTCATAAACCCCTTTGTCATAATTGGGGAACTACAATGAATCCCTTTCCCAGGAATGGCTTCTAAAGCATATAAACAACTCTTTAAAAGTCCTTTACGCTCATCCAGGAAGCAGCAGGGCTTCAACTGGATTAAAGAATGGAAATTGTAAGCTTGAGCTGCTGTGGGAGGGGAAGATGCACATGGAATATGCTTGCAGAGCTGCTTAACACTTGATTCATCTTGTAAAAATTATTTGTGAGAACCTTTCCTGTCATAAGGACGAAGGGTCTATAAAATGGAAATTGGGTTTTCAGGGGTTAGGGGTCCTGGCAACCAGCATACTCAAGCTCCGGAACCCCAAAAAGATACACATCTAGTCCAAAAGCCCAACTGGATAAAACTTTGACTCATGAGGAGAAAAAATCCTTAAAATGGACCCTGGGGTATTTGGAGTTAGGGAAGTGTACCTTTATTCCCAGAGTACTATCAGCTTCCATTGGACCCATGAACCCACGGTTAAGCAAAGAAATGTTGGTACATGATCTAGGGAAGACTGGAAGTTTTAAGCCCTGGTATGCACAGCCCTTACCCAATGAACTACATGGCTTACCCAAGGGATGTTTGATATTGAATGGCAGGAAAACAGAACAATCATTTATCTTTTTACAGAGCAACTCAGGTCTGGTTCACGAAAGGATGATGTTTTATGTTCAAAAACATCCATTTTGAGCGTGTGTTGAGGTATAGTTTTGTAAATGTGAATAATTGCAAGTGCATCATTTTAGTGTTGCAAATCTTTGATTTGCTTTGCTTGGATTCCTGATCAGATACTCATCTGTACTACCAGTGATGAGATGCAATAAACGGAATCTTTAACCATCTGACTAATTGGGTGCTATCTGTATGGCTTGAACAGGAGGGCATTGATATGTTTTAATGAATAATAATGAAATAATTAAACTTTATTGTCATTCCACTGTCACAAGTACAGAGCAACAAAAATCATTATCTGCATTTAACCCATCCCCTTGGGGAGCAGTGGGCTGGCTGCCAATGTGTGGTGCCTAGGGAGCAGTGTGGGGTTAAGGGTCTTGCTTAGAGACCCAGAGTGGCAGTCTGTGGGAGTGGGGGATCAAACTTACTTTTAGAGTGCTTCACCACATTAGTAACAGGATTTGAATGCACACTTTAATGGGCAACTGCTTTATAGCAAACAAATGGCAACCTTCTGGTAGAAGATACCTCCAAGTAAGCAATAAAGACATGTCAGAAGTGGGATTCGAACCCACGCCTCCATTGGAGACTGTGACCTGAACGCAGCGCCTTGGACCGCTCGGCCATCCTGACTTCCTGCTTTTGTTTCAGAGCTTGATTGCGAAACATTTTAAATAACCTGAGAGAGCAGGTGGGCATGACAAGGGCTTTGTCCATGACCCTAAGAGCTCCCACAACATGCCTATGAGAACCCACCCTGGATTACAATTAACATAGGGTCAAGACAGATCCACCTTGGGAGCTCAAAGAGAAGAGGTGGTTGTAGCTTGATTCCCAAGTTTACTCTTCTATCCTCTGAGACCTGGATACCCACAACTAAGTCTGGAAATTGGCTTTGGAGCTTGAAAAAAGCAAACAAATTGAAGGCTGGACATACATTACCTAATAATAGCTACTAGGGAAAATGAAACAGTTTGTCATAAACCCCTTTGTCATAATTGGGGAACTACAATGAATCCCTTTCCCAGGAATGGCTTCTAAAGCATATAAACAACTCTTTAAAAGTCCTTTACGCTCATCCAGGAAGCAGCAGGGCTTCAACTGGATTAAAGAATGGAAATTGTAAGCTTGAGCTGCTGTGGGAGGGGAAGATGCACATGGAATATGCTTGCAGAGCTGCTTAACACTTGATTCATCTTGTAAAAATTATTTGTGAGAACCTTTCCTGTCATAAGGACGAAGGGTCTATAAAATGGAAATTGGGTTTTCAGGGGTTAGGGGTCCTGGCAACCAGCATACTCAAGCTCCGGAACCCCAAAAAGATACACATCTAGTCCAAAAGCCCAACTGGATAAAACTTTGACTCATGAGGAGAAAAAATCCTTAAAATGGACCCTGGGGTATTTGGAGTTAGGGAAGTGTACCTTTATTCCCAGAGTACTATCAGCTTCCATTGGACCCATGAACCCACGGTTAAGCAAAGAAATGTTGGTACATGATCTAGGGAAGATTGGAAGTTTTAAGCCCTGGTATGCACAGCCCTTACCCAATGAACTACATGGCTTACCCAAGGGATGTTTGATATTGAATGGCAGGAAAACAGAACAATCATTTATCTTTTTACAGAGCAACTCAGGTCTGGTTCACGAAAGGATGATGTTTTATGTTCAAAAACATCCATTTTGAGCGTGTGTTGAGGTATAGGTTTGTAAATGTGAATAATTGCAAGTGCATCATTTTAGTGTTGCAAATCTTTGATTTGCTTTGCTTGGATTCCTGATCAGATACTCATCTGTACTACCAGTGATGAGATGCAATAAACGGAATCTTTAACCATCTGACTAATTGGGTGCTATCTGTATGGCTTGAACAGGAGGGCATTGATATGTTTTAATGAATAATAATGAAATAATTAAACTTTATTGTCATTCCCATGTCACAAGTACAGAGCAACAAAAATCATTATCTGCATTTAACCCATCCGCTTGGGGAGCAGTGGGCTGCCAATGTGTGGCACCCAGGGACTAGTGTAGGGTTAAGGGTCTTGCTTAGAGACCCAGAGTGGCAGTCTGTGGGAGTGGGGGATCAAACTTACTTTTAGAGTGCGTCACCACATTAGTAACAGGATTCGAATGCACACTTTAATGGGCAACTGCTTTATAGCAAACAAATGGCAAACTTCTGGTAGAAGATACCTCCAAGTAAGCAATAAAGACATGTCAGAAGTGGGATTCGAACCCACGCCTCCATTGGAGACTGCGACCTGAACGCAGCGCCTTGGACCGCTCGGCCATCCTGACTTCCTGCTTTTGTTTCAGAGCTTGATTGCGAAACATTTTAAATAACCTGAGAGAGCAGGTGGGCATGACAAGGGCTTTGTCCATGACCCTAAGAGCTCCCACAACATGCCTATGAGAACCCACCCTGGATCACAATTAACATAGGGTCAAGACAGATCCACCTTGGGAGCTCAAAGAGAAGAGGTGGTTGTAGCTTGATTCCCAAGTTTACTCTTCTATCCTCTGAGACCTGGATACCCACAACTAAGTCTGGAAATTGGCTTTGGAGCTTGAAAAAAGCAAACAAATTGAAGGCTGGACATACATTACCCAATAATAGCTACTAGGGAAAATGAAACAGTTTGTCATAAACCCCTTTGTCATAATTTGGGAACTACAATGAATCCCTTTCCCAGGAATGGCTTCTAAAGCATATAAACAACTCTTTAAAAGTCCTTTACGCTCATCCAGGAATTAGCAGGGCTTCAACTGGGTTAAAAAATGGAAATTGTAAGCTTGAGCTGCTGTGGGAGGGGAAGATGCACATGGAATATGCTTGCAGAGCTGCTTAACACTTGATTCATCTTGTAAAAATTATTTGTGAGAACCTTTCCTGTCATAAGGACGAAGGTTCTATAAAATGGAAATTGGGTTTTCAGGGGTTAGGGGTCCTGGCAACCAGCATACTCAAGCTCCGGAACCCCAAAAAGATACATGTCTAGTCAAAAAGCCCAACTGGATAAAACTTTGACTCATGAGGAGAAAAAAATCCTTAAAATGGACCCTGGGGTATTTGGAGTTAGGGAAGTGTACCTTTATTCCCAGAGTACTATCAGCTTCCATTGGACCCATGAACCCACGGTTAAGCAAAGAAATGTTGGTACATGATCTAGGGAAGATTGGAAGTTTTAAGCCCTGGTATGCACAGCCCTTACCCAATGAACTACATGGCTTACCCAAGGGATGTTTGATATTGAATGGCAGGAAAACAGAAGAATCATTTATCTTTTTACAGAGCAACTCAGGTCTGGTTAACGAAAGGATGATGTTTTATGTTCAAAAACATCCATTTTGAGCGTGTGTTGAGGTATAGGTTTGTAAATGTGAATAATTGCAAGTGCATCATTTTAGTGTTGCAAATCTTTGATTTGCTTTGCTTGGATTCCTGATCAGATACTCATCTGTACTACCAGTGATGAGATGCAATAAACGGAATCTTTAACCATCTGACTAATTGGGTGCTATCTGTATGGCTTGAACAGGAGGGCATTGATATGTTTTAATGAATAATAATGAAATAATTAAACTTTATTGTCATTCCCATGTCACAAGTACAGAGCAACAAAAATCATTATCTGCATTTAACCCATCCGCTTGGGGAGCAGTGGGCTGCCAATGTGTGGCACCCAGGGACTAGTGTAGGGTTAAGGGTCTTGCTTAGAGACCCAGAGTGGCAGTCTGTGGGAGTGGGGGATCAAACTTACTTTTAGAGTGCGTCACCACATTAGTAACAGGATTCGAATGCACACTTTAATGGGCAACTGCTTTATAGCAAACAAATGGCAAACTTCTGGTAGAAGATACCTCCAAGTAAGCAATAAAGACATGTCAGAAGTGGGATTCGAACCCACGCCTCCATTGGAGACTGCGACCTGAACGCAGCGCCTTGGACCGCTCGGCCATCCTGACTTCCTGCTTTTGTTTCAGAGCTTGATTGCGAAACATTTTAAATAACCTGAGAGAGCAGGTGGGCATGACAAGGGCTTTGTCCATGACCCTAAGAGCTCCCACAACATGCCTATGAGAACCCACCCTGGATCACAATTAACATAGGGTCAAGACAGATCCACCTTGGGAGCTCAAAGAGAAGAGGTGGTTGTAGCTTGATTCCCAAGTTTACTCTTCTATCCTCTGAGACCTGGATACCCACAACTAAGTCTGGAAATTGGCTTTGGAGCTTGAAAAAAGCAAACAAATTGAAGGCTGGACATACATTACCCAATAATAGCTACTAGGGAAAATGAAACAGTTTGTCATAAACCCCTTTGTCATAATTTGGGAACTACAATGAATCCCTTTCCCAGGAATGGCTTCTAAAGCATATAAACAACTCTTTAAAAGTCCTTTACGCTCATCCAGGAATTAGCAGGGCTTCAACTGGGTTAAAAAATGGAAATTGTAAGCTTGAGCTGCTGTGGGAGGGGAAGATGCACATGGAATATGCTTGCAGAGCTGCTTAACACTTGATTCATCTTGTAAAAATTATTTGTGAGAACCTTTCCTGTCATAAGGACGAAGGTTCTATAAAATGGAAATTGGGTTTTCAGGGGTTAGGGGTCCTGGCAACCAGCATACTCAAGCTCCGGAACCCCAAAAAGATACATGTCTAGTCAAAAAGCCCAACTGGATAAAACTTTGACTCATGAGGAGAAAAAAATCCTTAAAATGGACCCTGGGGTATTTGGAGTTAGGGAAGTGTACCTTTATTCCCAGAGTACTATCAGCTTCCATTGGACCCATGAACCCACGGTTAAGCAAAGAAATGTTGGTACATGATCTAGGGAAGATTGGAAGTTTTAAGCCCTGGTATGCACAGCCCTTACCCAATGAAGTACATGGCTTACCCAAGGGATGTTTGATATTGAATGGCAGGAAAACAGAAGAATCATTTATCTTTTTACAGAGCAACTCAGGTCTGGTTAACGAAAGGATGATGTTTTATGTTCAAAAACATCCATTTTGAGCGTGTGTTGAGGTATAGGTTTGTAAATGTGAATAATTGCAAGTGCATCATTTTAGTGTTGCAAATCTTTGATTTGCTTTGCTTGGATTCCTGATCAGATACTCATCTGTACTACCAGTGATGAGATGCAATAAACGGAATCTTTAACCATCTGACTAATTGGGTGCTATCTGTATGGCTTGAACAGGAGGGCATTGATATGTTTTAATGAATAATAATGAAATAATTAAACTTTATTGTCATTCCACTGTCACAAGTACAGAGCAACAAAAATCATTATCTGCATTTAACCCATCCGCTTGGGGAGCAGTGGGCTGCCAATGTGTGGCACCCAGGGACTAGTGTGGGGTTAAGGGTCTTGCTTAGAGACCCAGAGTGGCAGTCTGTGGGAGTGGGGGATCAAACTTACTTTTAGAGTGCGTCACCACATTAGTAACAGGATTCAAATGCACACTTTAATGGGCAACTGCTTTATAGCAAACAAATGGCAACCTTCTGGTAGAAGATACATCCAAGTAAGCAATAAAGACATGTCAGAAGTGGGATTCGAACCCACGCCTCCATTGGAGACTGCGACCTGAACGCAGCGCCTTGGACCGCTCGGCCATCCTGACTTCCTGCTTTTGTTTCAGAGCTTGATTGCGAAACATTTTAAATAACCTGAGAGAGCAGGTGGGCATGACAAGGGCTTTGTCCATGACCCTAAGAGCTCCCACAACATGCCTATGAGAACCCACCCTGGATTACAATTAACATAGGGTCAAGACAGATCCACCTTGGGAGCTCAAAGAGAAGAGGTGGTTGTAGCTTGATTCCCAAGTTTACTCTTCTATCCTCTGAGACCTGGATACCCACAACTAAGTCTGGAAATTGGCTTTGGAGCTTGAAAAAAGCAAACAAATTGAAGGCTGGACATACATTACCTAATAATAGCTACTAGGGAAAATGAAACAGTTTGTCATAAACCCCTTTGTCATAATTGGGGAACTACAATGAATCCCTTTCCCAGGAATGGCTTCTAAAGCATATAAACAACTCTTTAAAAGTCCTTTACGCTCATCCAGGAAGCAGCAGGGCTTCAACTGGGTTAAAGAATGGAAATTGTAAGCTTGAGCTGCTGTGGGAGGGGAAGATGCACATGGAATATGCTTGCAGAGCTGCTTAACACTTGATTCATCTTATAAAAATTATTTGTGAGAACCTTTCCTGTCATAAGGACGAAGGGTCTATAAAATGGAAATTGGGTTTTCAGGGGTTAGGGGTCCTGGCAACCAGCATACTCAAGCTCCGGAACCCCAAAAAGATACACATCTAGTCCAAAAGCCCAACTGGATAAAACTTTGACTCATGAGGAGAAAAAATCCTTAAAATGGACCCTGGGGTATTTGGAGTTAGGGAAGTGTACCTTTATTCCCAGAGTACTATCAGCTTCCATTGGACCCATGAACCCACGGTTAAGCAAAGAAATGTTGGTACATGATCTAGGGAAGATTGGAAGTTTTAAGCCCTGGTATGCACAGCCCTTACCCAATGAAGTACATGGCTTACCCAAGGGATGTTTGATATTGAATGGCAGGAAAACAGAAGAATCATTTATCTTTTTACAGAGCAACTCAGGTCTGGTTCACGAAAGGATGATGTTTTATGTTCAAAAACATCCATTTTGAGCGTGTGTTGAGGTATAGGTTTGTAAATGTGAATAATTGCAAGTGCATCATTTTAGTGTTGCAAATCTTTGATTTGCTTTGCTTGGATTCCTGATCAGATACTCATCTGTACTACCAGTGATGAGATGCAATAAACGGAATCTTTAACCATCTGACTAATTGGGTGCTATCTGTATGGCTTGAACAGGAGGGCATTGATATGTTTTAATGAATAATAATGAAATAATTAAACTTTATTGTGATTCCACTGTCACAAGTACAGAGCAACAAAAATCATTATCTGCATTTAACCCATCCGCTTGGGGAGCAGTGGGCTGCCAATGTGTGGCACCCAGGGACTAGTGTGGGGTTAAGGGTCTTGCTTAGAGACCCAGAGTGGCAGTCTGTGGGAGTGGGGGATCAAACTTACTTTTAGAGTGCGTCACCACATTAGTAACAGGATTCGAATGCACACTTTAATGGGCAACTGCTTTATAGCAAACAAATGGCAAACTTCTGGTAGAAGATACATCCAAGTAAGCAATAAAGACATGTCAGAAGTGGGATTCGAACCCACGCCTCCATTGGAGACTACGACCTGAACGCAGCGCCTTGGACCACTCGGCCATCCTGACTTCCTGCTTTTGTTTCAGAGCTTGATTGCGAAACATTTTAAATAACCTGAGAGAGCAGGTGGTCATGACAAGGGCTTTGTCCATGACCCTAAGAGCTCCCACAACATGCCTGTGAGAACCCACCCTGGATCACAATTAACATAGGGTCAAGATAGATCCACCTTGGGAGCTCAAAGAGAAGAGGTGGTTG
The DNA here is from genome assembly GCA_030533445.1 of Cyprinodon diabolis. Classification (NCBI taxonomy): domain Eukaryota; kingdom Metazoa; phylum Chordata; class Actinopteri; order Cyprinodontiformes; family Cyprinodontidae; genus Cyprinodon; species Cyprinodon diabolis. The sequence continues at coordinate 3,549,448 of CM060064.1, read as the reverse complement.
TAGCTTGATTCCCAAGTTTACTCTTCTATCCTCTGAGACCTAGATACCCACAACTAAGTCTGGAAATTGGCTTTTGAGCCTGAAAAAAGCAAACAAATTGAAGTCTGGACATACATTACCTAAGAATAGCTACTAAGGAAAATGAAACAGTTTGTCATAAACCCCTTTGTCTTAATTGGGGAACTACAATGAATCCCTTTCCCAGGAATGGCTGCTAAAGCATATAAACAACTCTTAAAAAGTCCTTTACACTCATCCAGGAAGCAGCAGTGCTTTAACTGGGTTAAAAAAATGGAAATTGTAAGCTTGAGCTACTGTGGGAGGGGAAGATGCACATGGAATATGCTTGCAGAGCTGCTTAACACTTGATTCATCTTGTAAAAATTATTTGTGAGAACCTTTCCTGTCATAAGGACGAAGGGTCTATAAAATGGAAATTGGGTTTTCAGGGGTTAGGGGTCCTGGCACCCAGCATACTCAAGCTCTGGAACCCCAAAAAGATACACATCTAGTCAAAAAGCCCAACTGGATAAAACTTTGACTCATGAGGAGAAAAAATCCTTAAAATGGACCCTGGGGTATTTGGAGTTAGGGAAGTGTACCTTTATTCCCAGAGTACTATCAGCTTCCATTGGACCCATGAACCCATGGTTAAGCATAGAAATGTTGGTACAGGATCTAGGGAAGATTGGAAGTTTTAAGCCCTGGTATGCACAGCCCTTACCCAATGAAGTACATGGCTTACCCAAGGGATGTTTGATATTGAATGGCAGGAAAACAGAACAATCATTTATCTTTTTACAGAGCAACTCAGGTCTGGTTCACGAAAGGATGATGTTTTATGTTCAAAAACATCCATTTTGAGCGTGTGTTGAGGTATAGTTTTGTAAATGTGAATAATTGCAAGTGCATCATTTTAGCGTTGCAAATCTTTGATTTGCTTTGCTTTTATTCCTGATCAGATACTCATCTGTACTACCAGTGATGAGATGCAATAAACGGAATCTTTAACCATCTGACTAATTGGGTGCTATCTGTATGGCTTGAACAGGAGGCTATTGATATGTTTTAATGAATAATAATAAAATAATTAAACTTTATTGTCATTCCACTGTCACAAGTACAGAGCAACAAAATAAATTATCTGCATTAAACCCATCACCTTGGGGAGCAGTGGGCTGCCATTGTGTGGCACCCAGGGAGCAGTGTGGGGTTAAGGGTCTTGCTTAGAGACCCAGAGTGGCAGTCTGTGATCGAACTTACTTTTAGAGCGCTTCACCACATTAGTAACAGAATTTGATTGCACACTTTAATGGGCAACTGCTTTATAATACACAAATGGCAACCTTCTGGTAGAAGATACCTACAAGTAAGCAATAAAGACATGTCAGAAGTGGGATTCGAACCCACGCCTCCATTGGAGACTGCGACCTGAACGCAGCGCCTTGGACCGCTCGGCCATCTTGACTTCCTGTTTTGTTTCAGAGCTTGTTTGCAAAACATTTTAAATAACCTGACAGAGCAGGTGGGCATGACACGGGCTTTGTCCAAGACCCTAAGAGCTCCCACAACATGCCTATGAGAACCCACCCTGGATCACAATTAACATAAGGTCAAGATAGATCCACCTTGGGTGCTCAAAGAGAAGAGGTGGTTGTAGCTTGATTCCCAAGTTTACTCTTCTATCCTCTAGGACCTGGATACCCACAACTAAGTCTGGAAATTGGCTTTGGAGCTTGAAAAAAGCAAACAAATTGAAGTCTGGACATACATTACCTAAGAATAGCTACTAAGAAAAATGAAACAGTTTGTCATAAACCCCTTTGTCATAATTGGGTAACTACAATGAATCCCTTTCCAAGGAATGGCTGCTAAAGCATATAAACAACTCTTCGAAAGTCCTTTACGCTCATCCAGGAAGCAGCAGGGCTTCAACTGGGTTAAAAAATTGAAATTGTAAGCTTGAGCTGCTGTGGGAGGGGAAGATGCACATGGAATATACTTGCAGAGCTGCTTAACACTTGATTCATCTTGTAAAAATTATTTGTGAGAGCCTTTCCTGTCATAAGGACGAAGGGTCTATAAAATGGAAATTGGGTTTTCAGGGGTTAGGGGTCCTGGCACCCAGCATACTCAAGCTCTGGAACCCCAAAAAGATACACATCTAGTCAAAAAGCCCAACTGGATAAAACTTTGACTCATGAGGAGAAAAAATCCTTAAAATGGACCCTGGGGTATTTGGAGTTAGGGAAGTGTACCTTTATTCCCAGAGTACTATCAGCTTCCATTGGAACCATGAACCCACGGTTAAGCAAAGAAATGTTGGTACATGATCTAGGGAAGATTGGAAGTTTTAAGCCCTGGTATGCACAGCCCTTACCCAATGAAGTACATGGTTTACCCAAGGGATGTTTGATATTGAATGGCAGGAAAACAGAACAATCATTTATCTTTTTACAGAGCAACTCAGGTCTGGTTCACGAAAGGATGATGTTTTATGTTCAAAAACATCCATTTTGAGCTTGTGTTAAGGTATAGTTTTGTAAATGTGAATAATTGCAAGTGCATCATTTTAGTGTTGCAAATCTTTGATTTGCTTTGCTTGGATTCCTGATCAGATACTCATCTGTACTACCAGTGATGAGATGCAATAAACGGAATCTTTAACCATCTGACTAATTGGGTGCTATCTGTATGGCTTGAACAGGAGGGCATTGATATGTTTTAATGAATAATAATGAAATAATTAAACTTTATTGTCATTCCACTGTCACAAGTACAGAGCAACAAAATAAATTATCTGCATTAAACCCATCCCCTTGGGGAGCAGTGGGCTGCCCATGTGTGGCGCCCAGGGAGCAGTGTGGGGTTAATGGTCTTGCTTAGAGACCCAGAGTGGCAGTCTGTGATCGAACTTACTTTTAGAGCGCTTCACCACATTAGTAACAGAATTTGAATGCACACTTTAATGGGCAACTGCTTTATAGCACACAAATGGCAACCTTCTGGTAGAAGATACCTCCAAGTAAGCAATAAAGACATGTCAGAAGTGGGATTCGAACCCACGCCTCCATTGGAGACTGCGACCTGAACGCAGCGCCTTGGACCGCTCGGCCATCCTGACTTCCTGCTGAGCTTCAGAGCTTGATTGCTAAACATTTTAAATAACCTGAGAGAGCAGGTGGGCATGACAAGGGCTTTGTCCATGACCCTAAGAGCTCCCACAACATGCCTGTGAGAACCCACCCTGGATCACAATTAATATAGGGTCAAGATAGATCCACCTTGGGAGCTCAAAGAGAAGAGGTGGTTGTAGCTTGATTCCCAAGTTTACTCTTCTATCCTCTGAGACCTGGATACTCACAACTAAGTCTGGAAATTGGCTTTGGAGCCTGAAAAAAGCAAACAAATTGAAGTCTGGACATACATTACCTAAGAATAGCTACTAAGGAAAATGAAACAGTTTGTCATAAACCCCTTTGTCTTAATTGGGGAACTACAATGAATCCCTTTCCCAGGAATGGCTGCTAAAGCATATAAACAACTCTTAAAAAGTCCTTTACGCTCATCCAGGAAGCAGCAGTGCTTTAACTGGGTTAAAAAAATGGAAATTGTAAGCTTGAGCTGCTGTGGGAAGGGAAGATGCACATGGAATATACTTGCAGAGCTGCTTAACACTTGATTCATCTTGTAAAAATTATTTGTGAGAACCTTTCCTGTCATAAGGACGAAGGGTCTATAAAATGGAAATTGGGTTTTCAGGGGTTAGGGGTCCTGGCACCCAGCATACTCAAGCTCTGGAACCCCAAAAAGATACACGTCTAGTCAAAAAGCCCAACTGGATAAAACTTTGACTCATGAGGAGAAAAAATCCTTAAAATGGACCCTGGGGTATTTGGAGTTAGGGAAGTGTACCTTTATTCCCAGAGTACTATCAGCTTCCATTGGACCCATGAACCCACGGTTAAGCAAAGAAATGTTGGTACATGATCTAGGGAAGATTGGAAGTTTTAAGCCCTGGTATGCACAGCCCTTACCCAATGAAGTACATGGCTTACCCAAGGGATGTTTGATATTGAATGGCAGGAAAACAGAACAATCATTTATCTTTTTACAGAGCAACTCAGGTCTGGTTCACGAAAGGATGATGTTTTATGTTCAAAAACATCCATTTTGAGCGTGTGTTGAGGTATAGTTTTGTAAATGTGAATAATTGCAAGTGCATCATTTTAGTGTTGCAAATCTTTGATTTGCTTTACTTGGATTTCTGATCAGATACTCATCTGTACTACCAGTGATGAGATGCAATAAACGGAATCTTTAACCATCTGACTAATTGGGTGCTATCTGTATGGCTTGAACAGGAGGGCATTGATATGTTTTGATGAATAATAATGAAATAATTAAACTTTATTGTCATTCCACTGTCACAAGTACAGAGCAACAAAAATCATTATCTGCATTTAACCCATCCCCTTGGGGAGCAGTGGGCTGCCAATGTGCGGCACCCAGGGACTAGTGTGGGGTTAAGGGTCTTGCTTAGAGACCCAGAGTGGCAGTCTGTGATCGAACTTACTTTTAGAGCGCTTCACCACATTAGTAACAGAATTTGAATGCACACTTTAATGGGCAACTGCTTTATAGCACACAAATGGCAACCTTCTGGTAGAAGATACCTCCAAGTAAGCAATAAAGACATGTCAGAAGTGGGATTCGAACCCACGCCTCCATTGGAGACTGCGACCTGAACGCAGCGCCTTGGACCGCTCGGCCATCCTGACTTCCTGCTTTTGTTTCAGAGCTTGATTGCGAAACATTTTAAATAACCTGAGAGAGCAGGTGGGCATGACACGGGCTTTGTCCATGACCCTAAGAGCTCCCACAACATGCCTATGAGAACCCACCCTGGATCACAATTAACATAGGGTCAAGATAGATCCACCTTGGGAGCTCAAAGAGAAGAGGTGGTTGTAGCTTGATTCCGAAGGTTACTCTTCTATCCTCTGAGACCTGGATACCCACAACTAAGTCTGGAAATTGGCTTTGGAGCTTGAAAAAAGCAAACAAATTGAAGGCTGGACATACATTACCTAATAATAGCTACTAGGGAAAATGAAACAGTTTGTCATAAACCCCTTTGTCATAATTGGGGAACTACAATGAATCCCTTTCCCAGGAATGGCTTTTAAAGCATATAAACAACTCTTCAAAAGTCCTTTACGCTCATCCAGGAAGCAGCAGTGCTTTAACTGGGTTAAAAAAATGGAAATTGTAAGCTTGAGCTGCTGTGGGAGGGGAAGATACACATGGAATATACTTGCAGAGCTGCTTAACACTTGATTCATCTTGTAAAAATTATTTGTGAGAACCTTTCTTGTCATAAGGACGAAGGGTCTATAAAATGGAAATTGGGTTTTCAGGGCTTAGGGGTCCTGGCACCCAGCATACTCAAGCTCCGGAACCCCAAAAAGATACACATCTAGTCAAAAAGCCCACCTGGATGAAACTTTGACTCATGAGGAGAAAAAATCCTTAAAATGGACCCTGGGGTATTTGGAGTTAGGGAAGTGTACCTTTATTCCCAGAGTACTATCAGCTTCCATTGGACCCATGAACCCACGGTTAAGCATAGGAATGTTGGTACATGATCTAGGTAAGATTGGAAGTTTTAAGTCCTGGTATGCACAGCCCTTACCCAATGAAGTACATGGCTTACCCAAGGGATGTTTGATATTGAATGGCAGGAAAACAGAACAATCATTTATCTTTTTACAGAGCAACTCAAGTCTGGTTAAAGAAAGGATGATGTTTTATGTTCAAAAACATCCATTTTGAGCGTGTGTTGAGGTATAGTTTTGTAAATGTGAATAATTGCAAGTGCATCATTTTAGCGTTGCAAATCTTTGATTTGCTTTGCTTGTATTCCTGATCAGATACTCATCTGTACTACCAGTGATGAGATGCAATAAACGGAATCTTTAACCATCTGACTAATTGGGTGCTATCTGTATGGCTTGAACAGGAGGGCATTGATATGTTTTAATGAATAATAATAAAATAATTAAACTTTATTGTCATTCCACTGTCACAAGTACAGAGCAACAAAATTAATTATCTGCATTAAACCCATCCCCTTGGGGAGCAGTGGGCTGCCATTGTGTGGCGCCCAGGGAGCAGTGTGGGGTGAAGGGTCTTGCTTAGAGACCCAGAGTGGCAGTCTGTGATCGAACTTACTTTTAGAGCGCTTCACCACATTAGTAACAGGATTTGAATGCACACTTTAATGGGCAACTGCTTTATAGGACACAAATGGCAAACTTCTGGTAGAAGATACCTCCCAGTAAGCAATAAAGACATGTCAGAGGTGGGATTCGATCCCACGCCTCCATTGGAGACTGCAACCTTAACGCAGCGCCTTGGACCGCTCGGCCATCCTGACTTCCTGCTGAGTTTCAGAGCTTGATTGCGAAACATTTTGTATAACCTGAGAGAGCAGGTGGGCATGACAAGGGCTTTGTCCAAGACCCTAGGAGGTCAGACAACATGCCTATGAGAACCCACCCTGGATCACAATTAACAGGGTCAAGATAGATCCACCTTGGGAGCTCAAAGAGAAGAGGTGGTTGTAGCTTGATTCCCAAGTTTACTCTTCTATCCTCTGAGACCTGGATACCCACAACTAAGTCTGGAAATTGGCTTTGGAGCTTGAAAAAAGCAAACAAATTGAAGGCTGGATATACATTACCTAAGAATAGCTACTAAGGAAAATGAAAGTTTGTCATAAACCCCTTTGTCTTAATTGGGGAACTACAATGAATCCCTTTCCCAGGAATGGCTGCTAAAGCATATAAACAACTCTTCAAAAGACCTTTACGCTCATCCAGGAAGCAGCAGGGCTTCAACTGGGTTAAAGAATGGAAATTGTAAGCTTGAGCTGCTGTGGGAGGGGAAGATGCACATGGAATATACTTGCAGAGCTGCTTAACACTTGATTCATCTTGTAAAAATTATTTGTGAGAACCTTTCCTGTATCATAAGCAGTGTTGGGCACGTTACTTTGAAAAAGTAATTAGTTATAGTTACTAGTTACTTCTCCCAAAAAGTAACTGAGTTACTAACTGAGTTACTCCACAATAAAAGTAACTAGTTACTAGTAAAAGTAACTATTGCGTTACTTTTGCGTTTCTCGCCCCCGTACCCCTCACCACCCAGCCCCCACCTTCTCGCGGTGTGATTCAAAAGCCAGCTGAATAGAGTGGATGACAAAGACAAGAACCTGCAGAGAGTTTTGCATTTATTGCAACTCAATGTAAATGACATCAGGGGGAACGCGATGTGAAGTTTTTTAACAGGGCATTCAGATCTGGTGATCTGGTTATAGATACTGCAACATCTATCTATACATCTATCTATCTAGATGTATACTCTGTGTGTGACAAAATATGGATCTCCATCCCTGCCACAAAGGCCATCAAATAATGTTTAAAATAAAAAATACAGTAGGTTGAGAAGGCAGAGTATCCATCCATCCATCCATCCATCCATCCATCCATCCATCCATCCATCCATCCAGATTTCTCCCTTTCTCCATATAGGCTATCATTTGATCGTTCACGCTCTCCATAGTTCTCCTGTGGCGCGAGCACAGGGCGACTGGTGCGCGCCTTTAGCGAGCATGCGCGTTTCCTGTCGCTTGCGCGGTGACTCTTGCCGCCTGCGCTGTGCGGAGATGCAGAGGAAACCGTATCTGATGGGGAAACGCACTTCGACGTAACACCGGTATTTCCATCAGGAAAACGCTGTTTTGCTGCTGGAGTCATCCTCACTCTCCATCTCTCTGTGTGTGCTGTACGTTAACACCCACCAGCAGAAACACCCACCTACCCAACTGACAGACGGAATCTCACTATACATCAGCCATTCTCATCCTCCCCTCTCTCATGACAAGGCGCGCACCTCTGGATGACCTAAAAAATAATCTTTAATATCTCTTAAACAAAAGTAGCACAAACAATATTTTTTCCTGCACAAATCTGCACTAACGTTGCACTAACCATTCAGTCTATTTGCAGAGTTTTTTGACGTGGGTGGGGTGTCAGCTTCAAGCAGCTGCGCACGAGTCCTATCATGAAAAAAGATTCATTGTGCGACCTGAGTAACGCGCAGTAACGGGGTGTCTGCAATGGTAACTGCGTTATAGTTACAGTCAAAGTAATTAGTTAGATTACTCGTTACTAAAAGAAGGTAACGGCGTTAGTAACGCCGTTACTTTCAACGCCGTTAGTCCCATCACTGATCATAAGGACGAAGGATCTATAAAATGGAAATTGGGTTTTCAGAGGTTAGTGGTCCTTGCACCCAGCATACTCAAGCTCTGGAACCCCAAAAAGATACACATCTAGTCAAAAAGCCCAACTGGATAAAACTTTGACTCACGAGGAGAAAAAAATCCTTAAAATGGACCCTGGTGTATTTGGAGTTAGGGGAAGTGTACCTTTATTCCCAGGGTACTATCAGCTTCCATTGGACCCATGAACCCACGGTTAAGCATAAAAATGTTGGTACAGGATCTAGGGAAGATTGGAAGTTTTAAGCCCTGGTATGCACAGCCCTTACCCAATGAAGTACATGGCTTACCCAAGGGATGTTTGATATTGAATGGCAGGAAAACAGAACAATCATTTATCTTTTTACAGAGCAACTCAGGTCTGGTTAACGAAAGGATGATGTTTTATGTTCAAAAACATCCATTTTGAGCGTGTGTTGAGGTACAGTTTTGTAAATGTGAATAATTGCAGGTGCATCATTTTAGCGTTGTAAATCTTTGATTTGCTTTGCTTGGATTCCTGATCAGATACTCATCTGTACTACCAGTGATGAGATGCAATAAACAGAATCTTTACCATCTGACTAATTGGGTGCTATCTGTATGGCTTGAACAGGAGGGCATTGATATGTTTTAATGAATAATAATCAGTGTTGGGCACGTTACTTTGAAAAAGTAATTAGTTATAGTTACTAGTTACTTCTCCCAAAAAGTAACTGAGTTACTAACTGAGTTACTCCACAATAAAAGTAACTAGTTACTAGTAAAAGTAACTATTGCGTTACTTTTGCGTTTCTCGCCCCCGTAACCCTCACCACCCAGCCCCCACCTTCTCGCGGTGTGATTCAAAAGCCAGCTGAATAGAGCGGACAACAAAGACAAGAACCTGCAGAGAGTTTTGCATTTATTGCAACTCAACGTAAATGACATCAGGGGGGAACGCCATGTGAAGTTTTTTAACAGGGCCTTCAGATCTGGTGAAATTAATAACTGGGGATGTCTAATTCTGAAATCCTGTGTGTTTGGGTTGTTATAGATACTGTAACATCTATCTATCCATCTATCAATCTAGATGTATACTCTGTGTGTGACATAAAATATGGATCTGCATCCCTGCCACAAAGGCCATCAAATAATGTTTAAAATAAAAAATACAGTAGGTTGAGAAGGCAGAGTATCCATCCATCCATCCATCCATCCATCCATCCATCCATCCAGATTTCTCCCTTTCTTCATATAGTCTATCATTTGATCGTTCACGCTCTCCATAGTTCTCCTGTGGCGCGAGCACTGGGCGACTGGTGCGCGCCTTTAGCGAGCATGCGCGTTTCCTGTCGCTTGCGAGGTGAATCGTGCCGCCTGCGCTGTGCGGAGATGCAGAGGAAACCGTATCTGATGGGGAAACGCAGCTCGACGTAACACCGGTATTTCCATGTGGAAAACGCTGTTTGCTGCTGGAGTCATCCTCACTCTCCATCTCTCTGTGTGTGCTGTACGTTAACACCCACCTGCGGAAACACCCACCTACCCAACTGACAGACGGAATCTCACTATACATCAGCCATTCTCATCCTCCCCTCTCTCATGACAAGGCGCGCACCTCTGGATGACCTAAAAATAATCTTTAATATCTCTTAAACAAAAGTAGCACAAACAATATTTTTTATGCACAAATCTGCACTAATTTTGCACTAACCATTCAGTCTATTTGCAGAGTTTTTGGACGTGGGTGGGGTGTCAGCTACACGCAGCTGCGCACGAGTCCTATCATGAAAAAAGGTTCATTGTGCGACCTGAGTAACGCGCAGTAACGGGGTGTCTGCAATGGTAACTGCGTTATAGTTACAGTCAAAGTAATTAGTTAGATTACTCGTTACTAAAAGAAGGTAACGGCGTTAGTAACGCCGTTACTTTCAACGCCGTTAGTCCCATCACTGATAATAATAAAATAATTGAACTTTATTGTCCTTTTACAAGTACAGAGCAATAAGATTAATTATATGCATTTAACCCATCCCCTTGGGGAGCAGTGGGCTACCATTGTGTGGCGCCCAGGGAGCAGAGTGGGGTTAAGGGTCTTGCTTACAGACCCCGAGTTGCAGTCTCTGGGAGTGGGGGATCGAACTTACTTTTAGGGCAATTCGCCACATTAGTAACAGGAATTGAATGCACACTTTAATGGGCAACTGCTTTTTATAGCACACAAATGGCAACCTTCTGGTAGAAGATACCTCCAAGTAAGCAATAAAGACATGTCAGAAGTGGGATTCGAACCCACTTCTCCATTGGAGACTGCGACCTTAACGCAGCGCCTTGGACCGCTCGGCCATCCTGACTTCCTGCTGAGGTTCAGAGCTTGATTGCGAAACACTTTAAATAACCTGAGAGAGCAGGTGGGCATGACAAGGGCTTTGTCCAAGACCCTAAGAGCTCAGACAACATGCCTATGAGAACCCACCCTGGATCACAATTAACATAGGGTCAAGATAGATCCACCTTGGGAGCTCAAAGAGAAGAGGTGGTTGTAGCTTGATTCCCAAGTTTACTCTTCTATCCTCTGAGACCTGGATACCCACAACTAAGTCTGGAAATTGGCTTTGGAGCTTAAAAAAAGCAAACAAATTGAAGGCTGGATATACATAACCTAAAATAGCTACTAAGGAAAATGAAACAGTTTGTCATAAACCCCTTTGTCTTAATTGGGGAACTACAATGAATCCCTTTCCCAGGAATGGCTGCTAAAGCATATAAACAACTCTTCAAAAGACCTTTACGCTCATCCAGGAAGCAGCAGGGCTTCAACTGGGTTAAAAAATGGAAATTGTAAGCTTGAGCTGCTGTGGGAGGGGAAGATGCACATGGAATATACTTGCAGAGCTGCTTAACACTTGATTCATCTTGTAAAAATTATTTGTGAGAACCTTTCCTGTATCATAAGGACGAAGGATCTATAAAATGGAAATTGGGTTTTCAGGGGTTAGTGGTCCTTGCACCCAGCATACTCAAGCTCTGGAACCCCAAAAAGATACACATCTAGTCAAAAAGCCCAACTGGATAAAACTTTGACTCACGAGGAGAAAAAAATCCTTAAAATGGACCCTGGGGTATTTGGAGTTAGGGAAGTGTACCTTTATTCCCAGGGTACTATCAGCTTCCATTGGACCCATGAACCCACGGTTAAGCATAAAAATGTTGGTACAGGATCTAGGGAAGATTGGAAGTTTTAAGCCCTGGTATGCACAGCCCTTACCCAATGAAGTACATGGCTTACCCAAGGGATGTTTGATATTGAATGGCAGGAAAACAGAACAATCATTTATCTTTTTACAGAGCAACTCAGGTCTGGTTAACGAAAGGATGATGTTTTATGTTCAAAAACATCCATTTTTAGCGTGTGTTGAGGTACAGTTTTGTAAATGTGAATAATTGCAGGTGCATCATTTTAGCGTTGCAAATCTTTGATTTGCTTTGCTTGGATTCCTGATCAGATACTCATCTGTACTACCAGTGATGAGATGCAATAAACAGAATCTTTTACCATCTGACTAATTGGGTGCTATCTGTATGGCTTGAACAGGAGGGCATTGATATGTTTTAATGAATAATAATAAAGTAATTAAAATTTATTGTCCTTTCACAAGTACAGAGCAATAAAATTAATTATCTGCATTTAACCCATCCCCTTGGGGAGCAGTGGGCTACCATTGTGTGGCGCCCAGGGAGCAGTGTGGGGTTAAGGGTCTTGCTTAGAGACCCCGAGTTGCAGTCTGTGGGAGTGGGGGATCGAACTTCCTTTTAGGGCAATTCACCACATTAGTAACAGGATTTGAATGCACACTTTAATGGGCAACTACTTTATAGCACACAAATGGCAACCTTCTGGTAGAAGATACCTCCAAGTAAGCAATAAAGACATGTCAGAAGTGGGATTCGAACCCACGCCTCCATTGGAGACTGCGAACTGAACGCAGCGCCTTGGACCCCTCGGCCATCCTGACTTCCTGTTGAGTTTCAGAGCTTGATTGCGAAATATTTTAAATAACCTGAGAGAGCAGGTGGGCATGACAAGGGCTTTGTCCAAGACCCTAAGAGCTCAGACAACATGCCTATGAGAACCCACCCTGGATCACAATTAACATAGGGTCAAGATAGATCCACCTTGGGAGCTCAAAGAGAAGAGGTGGTTGTAGCTTGATTCCCAAGTTTACTCTTCTATCCTCTGAGACCTGGATACCCACAACTAAGTCTGGAAATTGGCTTTGGAGCTTGAAAAAAGCAAACAAATTGAAGGCTGGACATACATTACCTAAGAATAGCTACTAAGGAAAATGAAACAGTTTGTCATAAACCCCTTTGTCTTAATTGGGGAACTACAATGAATCCCTTTCCCAGGAATGGCTGCTAAAGCATATAAACAACTCTTCAAAAGACCTTTACGCTCATCCAGGAAGCAGCAGGGCTTCAACTGGGTTAAAAAATTGAAATTGTAAGCTTGAGCTGCTGTGGGAGGGGAAGATGCACATGGAATATACTTGCAGAGCTGCTTAACACTTGATTCATCTTGTAAAAATTATTTGTGAGAACCTTTCCTGTATCATAAGGACGAAGGATCTATTAAATGGAAATTGGGTTTTCAGGGGTTAGTGGTCCTTGCACCCAGCATACTCAAGCTCTGGAACCCCAAAAAGATACACATCTAGTCAAAAAGCCCAACTGGATAAAACTTTGACTCACGAGGAGAAAAAAATCCTTAAAATGGACCCTGGGGTATTTGGAGTTAGGGGAAGTGTACCTTTATTCCCAGGGTACTATCAGCTTCCATTGGACCCATGAACCCACGGTTAAGCATAAAAATGTTGGTACAGGATCTAGGGAAGATTGGAAGTTTTAAGCCCTGGTATGCACAGCCCTTACCCAATGAAGTACATGGCTTACCCAAGGGATGTTTGATATTGAATGGCAGGAAAACAGAACAATCATTTATCTTTTTACAGAGCAACTCAGGTCTGGTTAACGAAAGGATGATGTTTTATGTTCAAAAACATCAATTTTTAGCGTGTGTTGAGGTACAGTTTTGTAAATTTGAATAATTGCAGGTGCATCATTTTAGCGTTGCAAATCTTTGATTTGCTTTGCTTGGATTCCTGATCAGATACTCATCTGTACTACCAGTGATGAGATGCAATAAACAGAATCTTTTACCATCTGACTAATTGGGTGCTATCTGTATGGCTTGAACAGGAGGGCATTGATATGTTTTAATGAATAATAATAAAGTAATTAAAATTTATTGTCCTTTCACAAGTACAGAGCAATAAAATTTATTATCTGCATTTAACCCATCCCCTTGGGGAGCAGTGGGCTACCATTGTGTGGCGCCCAGGGAGCAGTGTGGGGTTAAGGGTCTTGCTTAGAGACCCCGAGTTGCAGTCTGTGGGAGTGGGGGATCGAACTTACTTTTAGGGCAATTCACCACATTAGTAACAGGATTTGAATGCACACTTTAATGGGCAACTGCTTTATAGCACACAAATGGCAACCTTCTGGTAGAAGATACCTCCAAGTAAGCAATAAAGACATGTCAGAAGTGGGATTCAAACCCACGCCTCCATTGGAGACTGCGACCTGAACGCAGCGCCTTGGACCCCTCGGCCATCCTGACTTCCTGTTGAGTTTCAGAGCTTGATTGCGAAACATTTTAAATAACCTGAGAGAGCAGGTGGGCATGACAAGGGCTTTGTCCAAGACCCTAAGAGCTCAGACAACATGCCTATGAGAACCCACCCTGGATCACAATTAACATAAGGTCAAGATAGATCCACCTTGGGAGCTCAAAGAGAAGAGGTGGTTGTAGCTTGATTCCCAAGTTTACTCTTCTATCCTCTGAGACCTGGATACCCACAACTAAGTCTGGAAATTGGCTTTGGAGCTTGAAAAAAGCAAACAAATTGAAGGCTGGATATACATTACCTAAGAATAGCTACTAAGGAAAATGAAACAGTTTGTCATAAACCCCTTTGTCTTAATTGGGGAACTACAATGAATCCCTTTCCCAGGAATGGCTGCTAAAGCATATAAACAACACTTCAAAAGACCTTTACGCTCATCCAGGAAGCAGCAGGGCTTCAACTGGGTTAAAAAATGGAAATTGTAAGCTTGAGCTGCTGTGGGAGGGGAAGATGCACATGGAATATACTTGCAGAGCTGCTTAACACTTGATTCATCTTGTAAAAATTATTTGTGAGAACCTTTCCTGTATCATAAGGACGAAGGGTCTATAAAATGGAAATTGGGTTTTCAGGGGTTAGTGGTCCTTGCACCCAGCATACTCAAGCTCTGGAACCCCAAAAAGATACACATCTAGTCAAAAAGCCCAACTGGATAAAACTTTGACTCACGAGGAGAAAAAAATCCTTAAAATGGACCCTGGGGTGTTTGGAGTTAGGGGAAGTGTACCTTTATTCCCAGGGTACTATCAGCTTCCATTGGACCCATGAACCCACGGTTAAGCATAAAAATGTTGGTACAGGATCTAGGGAAGATTGGAAGTTTTAAGCCCTGGTATGCACAGCCCTTACCCAATGAAGTACATGGCTTACCCAAGGGATGTTTGATATTGAATGGCAGGAAAACAGAACAATCATTTATCTTTTTACAGAGCAACTCAGGTCTGGTTCACGAAAGGATGATGTTTTATGTTCAAAAACATCCATTTTGAGCGTGTGTTGAGGTACAGTTTTGTAAATGTGAATAATTGCAGGTGCATCATTTTAGCGTTGCAAATCTTTGATTTGCTTTGCTTGGATTCCTGATCAGATACTCATCTGTACTACCAGTGATGAGATGCAATAAACAGAATCTTTAACCATCTGACTAATTGGGTGCTATCTGTATGGCTTGAACAGGAGGGCATTGATATGTTTTAATGAATAATAATAAAATAATTAAACTTTATTGTCATTCCACTGTCACAAGTACAGAGCAACGAAATTAATTATCTGCATTTAACCCATCCCCTTGGGGACACAGTGGGATGCCATTGTGTGTTGCCAAGGGAGCAGTGTGGGGTTAAGGGTCTTGCTTAGAGACCCATAGTGGCAGTCTGTGGGAGTGGGGGATCGAACTTACTTTTAGAGTGCTTCACCACATTAGTAACAGGATTTGAATGCACACTTTAATGGGCAACTGCTTTATAGCACACAAATGGCAACCTTCTGGCAGAACATACCTCCAAGTAAGCAATAAAGACATGTCAGAAGTGGGATTCAAACCCACTCCTCCATTGGAGACTGCGACCTGAACGCAGCGCCTTGGACCGCTCGGCCATCCTGACTTCCTGCTGTGTTTCAGAGCTTGATTGCGAAACATTTTAAATAACCTGAGAGAGCAGGTGGGCATGACAAGGGCTTTGTCCAAGACCCTAAGAGCTCCCACAACTTGCCTATGAGAACCCACCCTGGATCACAATTAGCATAGGGTCAAGATAGATCCACCTTGGGAGCTCAAAGAGAAGAGGTGGTTGTAGCTTGATTCCCAAGGTTACTCTTCTATCCTCTGAGACCTGGATATCTACAAATAAGTCTGGAAATTGGCTTTGGAGCTTGAAAAAAGCAAACAAATTGAAGGCTGGACATACATTACCTAAGAATAGCTACTAAGGAAAATGAAACAGTTTGTCATAAACCCCTTTGTCATAATTGGGGAACTACAATGAATCCCTTTCCCAGGAATGGCTGCTAAAGCATATAAACAACTCTTCAAAAGTCCTTTACGCTCATCCAGGAAGCAGCAGGGCTTCAATTGGGTTAAAGAATGGAAATTGTAAGCTTGAGCTGCTGTAGGAGGGGAAGATACACATGGAATATACTTGCAGAGCTGCTTAACACTTGATTCATCTTGTAAAAATTATTTGTGAGAACCGTTCCTGTATCATAAGGACAAAGGGTCTATAAAATGGAAATTGGGTTTTCAGGGGTTAGGGGTCCTGGCACCCAGCATACTCAAGCTCTGGAACCCCAAAAAGATACACATCTAGTCAAAAAGCCCAACTGGATAAAACTTTGACTCATGAGGAGAAAAAATCCTTAAAATGGACCCTGGGGTATTTGGAGTTAGGGAAGTGTACCTTTATTCCCAGGGTACTATCAGCTTCCATTGGACCCATGAACCCACGGTTAAGCAAAGAAATGTTGGTACAGGATCTAGGGAAGATTGGAAGTTTTAAGCCCTGGTATGCACAGCCCTTACCCAATGAAGTACATGGCTTACCCAAGGGATGTTTGATATTGAATGGCAGGAAAACAGAACAATCATTTATCTTTTTACAGAGCAACTCAGGTCTGGTTAAAGAAAGGATGATGTTTTATGTTCAAAAACATCCATTTTGAGCGTGTTTTGAGGTACAGTTTTGTAAATGTGAATAATTGCAAGTGCATCATTTTAGTGTTGCAAATCTTTGAATAACAGTGCATTTATATGTGTTATAGTGTGTCACCATTTTAGTAACAGGATTTGAATGCACACTTTAAAGGCCAACTGCTTTTTAGGACACAAATGGCAACCTTCTGGTAGAAGATACCTCCAAGTAAGCAATAAAGACATGTCAGAAGTGGGATTCGAACCCCCACCTCCATTGGAAACTACGACCTGAATATCTGCGGTCGGAGAATCGGCCAGGAAAATGTTTAAATGTGTAAACCGTTTTTAACATTAGGGGCAACAGTGCCCACAGTCTTACCAAGGAGCAGTGGTCGGAGGAGATGATTAAGGTGGGAAAATAAGATTTTTATTCCTAAATATTTTTTAAACCTTTACCTCCCTTTCTCCCAGTTCTGCCCCCTCCCACATCACCAAATGCTTCCCAGCCTTATAGACAGAGGGCAGCAGGGAGAACAGTCCATGGTGGGCGTGTGAGGGGTCGATGATGTTACGGGCTTGGGACACACATCCCTGGGATGAAGTGGAGAGAAAAGGAGCCCCAATGATCCTCTGCTGTTCTCACCATTCTTCTCACTTCTGGTTCACCAGTGCCAGCTTGAGTCACAATTCACTTTACAAAACTCACAAGTTAAAATATTACTTAAGTTAAAGATGGAGTCAAAATGAATGGAATCAGTGTGGATTCAGTTCGCCCCGTCGCCATATTTCTGATTCAAAAGGAGCGTAGGCATGGGTAAATTTGTGCTAGGAGCTGCAAATTCTCCCTTCAAGTTTAACATAAACTTTGTATAGAAAGTGATGTTTTATTTTCAGCCCTCCTTTCATGCATGCTTAATTGTCATAAGATCCTTCACTGGTGACCCAAAGACTTTTTAACATAATTTTCACAAGTAAAATTGAGGGGCCAGATCAAAGTTATGCAACACTAACTTGTTAATCTGAAATTCCTATGATCAGCGAGAATTTTAAGTGCCATACTATGTGCCCTTAAGACCCAGGGTACACTGTGCGATTTTCGAGGCGATTTTCTAGTCGTGCGAGAAACTTTCGATTGGGCCGACTTTCATGTTGGTCGCGAGTCATCAGTTGTATAGTGTACAGGGGGTTACAAGGGGCGATCAGCCTCTCACGACTACCTCCCGATCAGGAATCGGGAGAAAAACAGGCATGTTTGATTTTCTCCCGACAGTCGTGGGCAAATCGCTCAGGGCGCATGCGCAAAGGATTCCTCTTCTTCTCAGATATAAACACAGCAGGGATGCAATGAGTAAAATGCAGTTCTGTCTGTAAAATTGACAGACCATAGTAGCTGTCGGGTTCATAAAATATAGGTTTTTGCTTAAGAACTGAAATACACAATTTATGGATACAATTCCTGCAGGAAGGAGAGAGTCCCACTGGACCTCCTCCACAGAGCGTTTATTAACAGAACATGACACATAGTTACAGAGTATTGTTCTGACAGAACAATTGATCAGTTCATGAAGACAGAATGCTCCATCAGAATGACAAGGCAGGATGGTCTCCTGACTGAATCATGAGACAGGAGTGGAGCATCCCCTTGTAAAAATGTTTCATAAGCACACATTAATTTTATAATCATCATTGAATAAACCCAACAGTAGCCACGTTTGCTCAGCCAATTCTTTTTTTCCAAATACATTGTTGCCTTTTCTTTTTAGGGTTTTCAGCATAAAACTGCACAAATTGCCAAGGCAGCGTGGTTCACTATAGTGAGCTCAATATCCCCCTTCTATTTGTTCGGCTTCTGGATAGAGGAGTCAGAGCAGCTCCATCTCACTGCGGAGCTGAGTCTGACGTGGTTTTTTTTAGTCGTACAGTGTGAGCAGGAAGATCCCATGAGAGCATCGGGCCGAACATTAATCGTGAGCTGCGAACTCAGACTGTACGACTAAACCTGGTGGTTAGTCGTACAGTCTGAGCAGCAGCTGCGTGCAACGATTGAAAAAATATCGCAGTGTACGCCCGGCTTTACAGTGTCAAACACATTAACCCAATCACCCTGGGTACCATTTCACAAAGCAGGTTTACTGAAAACTAAGATTTTTTTAACCTGAAATCAAAGAAATTGAATTTCCCATTTCATGATAAGAGATTATTCAGCCTCTGTTTCGGCTTCAGCAGTAAGACTCTCCCCAGAGCCAAACTGGTCAGGAGCAGGTTTTGTTCAATAAACTCAGCGTCCTGGGTCTCTGCCCTGCATAAACCAATACTGTTGTTTTACTTCCTGATTTACTCAGGATAATTCTATCACGATTTTGTGTGAACCTTAAAAGGAAATCATTAACTAGGTTTGTTAGAGACATGAGGTTTGAAAAACACAAACACAGCATGTCCTTTAGACGAGGATCTAATTGAAGAATTTGTTGCATTGGCAGAGAATAATTTAATAAGGAAAGGATTCTTAGACCATGGCCCTGTTTGAATTCATTGGCTGGGTCCTCAGAAGGCCAGATTCGAAGGACGATTACGTCATAGCTTGGCACCGAGGTCTGGTCGGATTCCAAGAGTCCTTGTTATGCGGCCTTAAAATGCGTCCTTTTTGCCTGATTTGAAGGATGGGTCCAATGTTTCCTCGGTTTTCCCAGGATTCATTGCGAGACCAAGCAAGCCGGCTGCTCCGTGATCAGAATAAAGGTTTACTTGGAGCCGAACAGTGGTGAATATTAGAAGTTAAGTTTAATATAATACAAGTCTGTGAATAGTTCTGCCTGAAAAGAATAAAAATTGTTGTATATATTAGAATATGTCCTTAAATTACAGCCAAACCCATTTACACAGTAACAGATAAAAACTTTTAGATAAACCAAACATTACCGCCACATTGCTGACTCAATAACCATTACAAAATATTTTCAGACAGAACTATTCACATACATTGATTATATTAAACTGAACTTCCAATATTCACCACTGTTCGGTGCCAAGAAACTTTTCCTCTGATCATGGAGCAGCTGGCCTGCTTGGTCTCGCAATGAATCCTGGGAAAACCAAGGATAGCGAGGATCCATCATTCAAATTGGGGTAAAAAAAGGACGCATTTTAAGGCCACATAATGAGGAGTCTTGGAATCCGACCAGACCTCGGCCCCGAGCTATGATGTAATCGTCCTTCGAATCTGGCCTTCTGAGGACGCAGCCCATGAATTCTAACAGAGGTTAATTTTTTACTTTCTGAAATTCAGTATCCATCTAAAAAAAGACGGTTTTGACAGGAGACAGATTGGCCAAAAAAGGCCAATTTTGAAAAGAACTCTCTTGGCCCTCTCCTGTCTTAAAAAAAAATGCACATGAACATCCCTGTACCCTCTCCTGAGAGGGAACGCCTGTTAAACGCTTGCAAGAGCGTGCACAAGCCCATTTCTCCTCATCAGCCTCTCATCATTTTGACATTCCTAGTCAGAAATAACTTTATTTTAGTGATCTACAAATGGAACAACAGAGGAGTGTGCTCATAATTTTAAAAAAGCCTGCCATAGGGAACTTCATAAACCTACGCACCAACTTCAGCAGCAATCTTCTACATCATCTTAATCTCCTTTGCAGCTTTGGCTCTGTTCTTTTAATCACATTTTTTTTTTTTTTCTGCATAAAAATCTCTAGTTCCAGTGATTGAAATTCGCACGTCCTGTTGCCATGGTGACTCGTTGAATCAAGGCTCCACAAATAAAGGCTTTTTCTACTTTTTATGCACATGTTCATCTCTGAGCAGACATACTTGGAGTTGATTAAACTCAGTCACAGCAGTTAAGAGTTTCCAACCTCAGGCTTGATCAATTCAGAATAGAACTTGTCATGAACAGTGTAAATCTATGGGTCTTTCGCAGGACGATCAAAATAAGTTCTTCACAATTATCCATCCAAACAAAACTACTTTGTGAAACAAGTCACAATATTCAACTTCATACATTTTCTTTTAACTCCTCTTGATTCCAACCATAGCTTAACATATATTGTACAAATGGGTCCACTCCATGTGGACACTTTTTTAAAGGACTTTAATTATGAATATTCAAATGTCACAATACCTATCCCAGACATAAAACCCCAATTCTTTAGTTTATTGGCTTGTTGAACAGATGAGGAATTTCATTTCTTTGAATACAATAATAAAAAAAAAAAGTCATACTCAGGATGGGACAAACTGTCTTGAAATTTAATGTTTTTTTTTTCACACAACCTGAAACAGTCTTATTTCCTAGATTACTCTGTTGATCTTGTTCATAGAAAGTTTTCTTGCTACCACATTTCACTATATAAATATGTTAGGGATTTCCAAATTCAGGCTCCAAACGGAAAAAAAGTAATTAAAGTGAGATTAAATGCAATATCATAAAGTGTGGACAGGAATGACTAGGAAGGTGGAGCATCAATACTTAGACCAACTTTTATCCACTCAGATAACTACAATAAAATGACAGCCAAACCTTTCCTCAAAAACTTCTTAATCGCTGTAATTACTAAAAGGTTTGTGGCACTGAGGTGATTGGTGAACATGTCTTTGGGTTTAATCTTTTCCAACTTGGGCTCTCTTATTCATGAGAAAAGCCAAATGTTGCATAACCCAGTCAGGCACAACCTCAGCCCAGCGACCGTCTGCCAAAGGACTGCCTTTAGAGTCCTGAAAGGACGCGGTGGCCGTTATCATAGCAGAGTGCCTGGGATTCTTTTCATGAATTTCCTCTGATCTATCAGCAAGATGGCTAAAAATAGGATATGTAGTTCTGGTACCAGAATCTTCATTTAAATTCCCTTCACCCGTTAATAGGTTCAGAGGATGCTCTTGGTCTGTGGATCCAGTAAGATCTGACTCCCCATCATTGCAAACCAGGTTTTCGAGCCATTGTGGATAAGCTTTCCCTGTCTGCAGCCCTCTGAGCTGTGGGTTGGTATCTTCACCCAGTCTTGCTCTGCCAACAGACTGTATTGCTTGAACTGGTGTTTGGATGTTTTCTGCTATATTAACACACATTACCCGTTTTGGTCCCAAGAACAAATCAGATGTACCATTCTCTGACGCACTAGAACTATTACCATTAAGGAGGGTGGGCCCTTCAGTACCAACGGCACTATACAAAGTGCCTTGTCCCCCATTATAACTACCCTTTTCTTCCAGAGACTCACTATGAACAGCCTCACAACCAGCACTGTCACTGTGAGGACAAAGTGTATTGTTGGAATTTACACCATTAGAAAGATCTTCAGAAGAACCCTGAGCGCTCTGGTTAAACTTGATACCAAAACTGTCATTTTTTCTGGTATCAGAACCATAAGTTGAAACTTTTGAGCTTTTATGGGATAAACTAGTAACAACACTTCTTAAAACTGGCCCCTCTTCTCCAACCTGACTGGATTCATTTTTTGGGGTAGCTTCATCAGACATGGTTAGCAGCTCACTGCCTTCATTTCTCATGATTGTGTCTTTTTCATCAGTTTGCTCCTCTTTTGCTTTTGCTGACCCTTCCTCCAGCTTCCATTCTTCTCTGCCAACAGACTCTTGGTCTTTCAGATCACTTCCATTCTGTGGAAAAGTCAGGCCATCCTTTTGATCCCCACCCAGGTTCAAATTCTGATCCACATATTCTTGTTCCTCTTCAGCTTTGAAAGATCTCAGTCTTGCCGTCATCTTCTCCTCCTGGTTTGGTTCAACATGCCAACCTGAACTTCGGACATGGCTCTTCACAGCTGTCAGAAAGAGTCAAATATTTACAGACATGGAGCAGATATCCAATTTATTCTCATGCAAAAAAAAAAAAAAAAAAAGACATCTCAATTCTTCAACAAAAGCAGTTCCCTTTATGTTTTAGATGTCTCTCAAATCCAGCATGCCAAACCTCAAGCTTAATAAAACTGTTATGGTGAACAGCAATCCTTGCATTCTGCTGTGCTTAAAGGCCTGAACACACCTAATCCATCTGCATCTGATCTGAGAGAAACTTGTGTCGGACGAGGTTGTGGCATTTATTGCTCATTAAAAGTCCATGTAAGAATATCTGATAAACTTCACAGAAGTCTCTCTGAGAATTGTCTCAGTTGTCTTAAAAAAAAAGAAAGGTATTTGAACATTTCTATCTATTCTTGCTTTATAGAATGTTCTAGTGGTTTTTTTTTTTTTTTTTTTTTTAATAACTTCATAATCTGTCCAAGTCAAATGTGGGAAGCCGTTTTATTTGTCCAGCACAGAGACAAAAGTAAAAAAAATCTCAGTAGATCTGCTCATCCTGTCTTGTCGGAGCCTCTCTGTACGCAGTCAGTGTGACATGGACAAAAATTGGATCAGATAAAAAAAAGGCCTTGAGGAGAGATGCATCTAAGAAATGCAAGACAGTTTGCCTTGAGGATCAGGGTTAAATTATTAATATTAAATGCTAGAAATGGTATAAATGCTAGATGCAGGATTTACATAAAATTAACTTACACATGTCTGTGTCCGTGCACACAGAATCACAGCAGGAACACAATGAGGATGAAGCCGTCACTTCTTCCCACCTACATAAACACAGAAGCACTCCTGTTCATTAGTAAATGTTATTTTACACATCAATAAAAGAGGGAATAGTAGGATTTCAAAGAAATACTTCCTCAAAATGAAGGTAATATCCAACAATATACAGAGCCACATTTTCTCAGCTTAGCACTAAAGCCTGCTTAGATAAACCAGTCTTAGGGTCTTTAACCTAGCTATTAAACCACGCTCATCATTTGAAATAAAAGCAATGACCCAGACCCATATTTTTATTTTAAAAAATTAAAGAGGTTCTCAACATTAGGTTGGTTGAAATATGGATAAGAGCTTCATTGATTTTATGTGCCAGACTTTACCAATTGGTGAGAGGATGTCTTATAAGTCACTGACCTGCCAGCAGCCTTGTTGAAGTTGCAGGACTTTGCGATGTTTGAAGGGGTCAGACCAACAGACACTGTGCAGTGGAGGTACTGAATCTACAAACAGTGTAACTGGATAAAGTTAACCATCTCAGGTGGATGGAAAGCATCCTACCATTCTCTAAAGTGGTTACAATTCAACCAGATCATACAGTCAAGATTGATTCAAGTTTTTTTTGCATCAAATCATTTACTCAAAGGCATCCCTCACACTGCTGAACTGAAATCTCTGCTTGTAATTTTAAGCTTTAAAATCCATCCATCCATCTTCCATCACGCTTATCCCAAGAGAGGTGGCAAGGGGTGCTGGTGCCTCCAGCTGTCTACGGGCAAGAGGCGGGGTCCACCCTAGACAGGTCGCCAGCCCATTGCACGGCAACACCGAGAGAAACAACCATTCACACACACACCTAAGGAGAATTTAGAGAACCTAACAGTCATGTTTTTGGACTGTGGGAGGAAGCCGGAGTACCTGGAGAGAACCTACGCATGCTCAGGGAGAACATGCTAACTCCATGCAGAAAGAACCCGGGCCGGCAATCGAACCAAGAACCTTCTTGCTGCAAGGCAGCTGTGCTTCCCACTGCACTACTGAGTAATGCTAAACTTTAAAATAGTAAAAAATAATTTTATACACTTAGGCTTCAAACTGTGGTTTTACAAGGGGTTTCATCTGGGGGGAGAAAGTTATTAAATCCACACCTCTGTATGCACATAATGACTACTGTACCTTCTTAATGATGCACATATATATTCACATATATATAAAAGGGAATGTTAAGACCTACTTTAAAGGCAACTGATAAATGCCTGATTAAGGTGGAAGGCATTTGCAGGAAGGACTTTTGCATCGTAGTGAAGCCTTTGGGTCAGGTTCAAGCTTTGTTATACGTCAGGTGTGAACCTTTTCGAACATGCAAACCACTTAGTGCCTGAGGATGCTTCAAACTAGGGATGCACAATATAATCGGCCCCCTATCGGTATTGGCCTGTATCGGCCTTAAAACTGAATATCGGACATCGGCCACCCCACCGATATTTAACCCGATATTTGATCAGCTTCTAAGTTTCTAAAGTCTGAAAAAAATAAATAAATACTGCTTCTTCTTCTTCCTTAAAAACGTCTTTTTTACAGACTCAAAAACTTCTTAAGACGAGGGAAAAAATATTGATACATTAAAATATCACAATATCTTCATATGCTGATATATTGCCATTTAAAAACACCATATCAATCTCTTTTACTAATGAAATATTGCTATATGTCATCGTTATGCTACAAAATCCCCCGAAAATTCACGAAATTTTGCCGTATTTTTATATTTTGATATATTGACGCGGTATCAATCTATTTTACTAACAAAATCTCACAAGAATTTGCAAAATATCACGAGAGTTTGTAACAGAACGATGAAATTTCACAAGATTTTGAAAGTAAAATAGATCGATACCGCGTTTTTAAAAATCAATTTGATATCAGCATATGAAAATATATTTGAGTATATTATTTTTCAAAGTGTCAGAAATGGATAACAAAACTGCTATTTTCAATGACTACTTATTTTTGTCCAACTTTAACATCGGTATCGATATCGGTTATCGGCTACATGAGTTTTAAAATATCGGCATATCGGATATCGGCCAAAATCCCAATATCGTGCATCTCTACTTCAAACCCCATAAACATTGCTGGCTACCTCTTCCTTCAGAGTATAAAAGTTATTGTGGAACTTACTTGTGAGACTCCTCGGAACAGAAAGGCATCCACTGAGAACTTCACCACACTGCCCCCTCCTGACAGGAACTGAGAATTGCTGTCTTCTCTCCTGCTGTCAGTCATGCAGCTGGAATCAAAAACTAAATCAAAAAATAGGAAATGGATGACAAAACACCATCGCATGTTTTTATACTTTCATTTTTAATTACCCATAATTAGTAATGATATCCACTTTAGGTGAGCTGCTCGAGTGTTCTGAACTTGTAGCTTGGCATGAATCCACATAAAGCCTCTCGCCAGATAACAGAGTTCCTGTCTGAGCCAAAAAATAGACCTGCTCCCCTAAATAGAAGGTGTGACCTGGGGACAGGGCTTCCCACTGGGCTGGTACAGATAGAAGAATTTTACAATTACAAGTACACATTAGATCCTTAAAACACAAAGCAAAAAGTATTATGTCTTAAACTAAAATCAGGTCAATGCTTCAAAAAGGAAGTCTAACTGTGCCTAAAGGTTTCTGTCAGTGAAATGCACTTACTGGTGCCAGACTTGTTTAAAATTTTTAAAACTCTTCAACTAATCTAAAATATTAAGAAAAATTAAAACTTAAAAAAAGTTACAAAACACAAAAACAAAGATCAGGAGATACTCACCGTTACAGACAGTGAGGCTAAACGTTAGTTTGCTTCTGATACTCTTCAGAAAGGTTGTGTGCTGAACTTGTGGCCTAAAACCAACTTTGTATGAATAATGAAACCTGAAACAGATTGTCATGTGAAAAGAGGGCAAATAGGGAAATCCATGCAGAGAAATAATAGCTATTCAAAAGTAGCTTCTATTAGCAAATCATACAACATCCTTTGAAACATTACATTACTGTAAATCATAACACACTTAAACCCAGCCCTAGTAGATGGGATGTTTAATGTATTATAATTTGTTTTATCACGACAAACTTAATTTAGTATTATAGAAATAAAAGCAACTAATGTTTGATGCAATTTATACTTTATTGAAAAGGTTTATCAGATAAAGTTGGTTTAGAATCCAACCGAATATCTGGTCCACTGCTTCCTACGTGAGTTTTAAAATGAAGACTCTGAAAACTGCTCTGTCCCATTAGTCTCCTCTTGATAGACTTTGTTTACTCTTGACATTAAGCTACAGGACCTACACTTATATACATTTAGTCATCAGGAGTCAAATGTATTTTTTGTTATTCCACAAGAACTTGGTGAAGTTTGATCCATGCACGATCATTCTTGCTGGGGCACACAGTGTCAATTAAATTTATTTTATTTTATTTATGTAGCAGCAATTCACAACACACCATTCCAAGACACTTTACAGACAATTAAATCAAGTTATTGGCTTATATTAAGATTGGTTAAAATGTTTTTAATCAAAGGAAGCCAATAAATCAGGGTCTGGCATTACTTGTATATAAATGGGTATTTTTATATCTGGCTTTAAAGCAGATCTATTCTTTGTTTAAACAGCTATGGTCATTTCTGCTTCTGCCTCTCTGCTCTGCCTGCACAGACTTAACTCTCCATCGCTGCCCTTTACTTTTACCTTCTTTTCTCTTAGCCAAACTGAACGATGTTTGGCAGAACTTATTTTTTCCAGGATTCTCTAGCTGGACTACTTTTAAGCATACATTTGTATCTTATTGTGATCACACTGCAGAGAAGGAACAGTCCTTGTCAGAGCAGAATGCCTCCCTTGACCACAAGAATTTTGACAAACTTCTACAGAACATGGCTTCCTTGGAAACCAAGATTAACCCAACCGGAAGTGCACACGGAAGTAAATGCTGGTTATTCAAATGATACAGTCCTGCCAGTGCCAACTTTACTAGTGTAAAGCCACTTGCTTCTGTGCTCATGGCTGTGATTGATCTGCTAGCTTAAACCCGCCCCTTTATGTGTGCGCATTCAAAGGTTCATGGTCAGTAAAAGCTGGATTAAATTAGTGTATCCAGACCAATGCAACACCTGAATCTGTCACTGGCTTTACATCACGATGTCACCAGGTGACTATGAACCCATCAGAGCGTTAGTTAGAACAGCTCAATACATGGATGTGTCACCATTTTCTCCAACTAAATAAAAACAACACTGAGGTAATAATTTTCTGACCATCAGAGGAGAGATCCAGAGTTAGCTCACATCTTCAGCTGCTGGAGCTAGAAACCACTCCTTATGGAGGGAATCTTGGTGTCATGATGGACTCAGACATCATGGTGGGGGCGCTTTAAGGGTGGGGACTGATGGAACTACAGTTATTTGACAGAAACGCTTTTAATAGGTTTTTGTATTTTCCAAAAATGAGCTCTTTTCTGAGGTTTCATCCGAAGAGGGGAAGAACATCATGAGGAAGATGAAATCCTCCAGCTGTCCCCTGGAACCTCTCCCAACATCCCTGGTAAAATCCCATATTACTGTCCTAATGATCACTGCGGTTATAATTAATTCCCTTCAATCTGGCCATGTTCCCCTGTCTTAAAAAATGCAATTATCACACCATTGCCTAAAAAACCCACTCTTGATCCGGGAGTATTATCCAAACATAACTTCTTTAAAAAACTCCAGTCAGGTTTCCGTTTCGCCCACAGTACAGAGACGGCCCTAGTCAGAGTCACAAACGACCTCCTCATGTTGTCCGATGCTGGCTCTTCATCCCTCCTCATCCTCCTCAACCTCTCTAACGCATTTGATACTGTTGACCATGGCATTCTCCTAAACCGGCTCCACCTCACCGCTGGACTAAATGACACTGCTCTCAGTTGGTTCAGATCATATCTCAACAACCGCACAGAATACATCTCCCTAGGCCACTTCAAATCAAATCCACACACAGTTACGCGTGGCGTCCCCCAGGGGTCAGTCCTCGGCCCCATCCTCTTCATCCTTTACCTTACCCCCTTGACTAGGGCTGGGTACCGAACTTCGGTTCTTTTATGGTACCGACCGAAATGCTTCGGTTCTACAGAGTATCGAAACATGCCTCGTCTTTCGGTGCCAAGTTTCGGTGATTGGCTGTAACACTTAACGTGATTGCGTCATCCAGGAAAAATACACAGGTGGTCACGCCTACAGCCAGGGTTCATGTGTATCTGTTGTGAACTGGTTGCAGCGTCGTGGAACCCCTTTAAAATGCCCCCAGGTCAAAAGTGCGGCTTCACTTTATTAACACTGATGCCAGTAGTGCGCAATGCAATACATCGTGCACGGAAACAATTTAAGAGCAGAAAGTTGCTCGGTGTTTGACTGCAAGAAGAGCGGACCGCGGCCGTCACGACCATCCTCCTCTCAGCAGCCCGTGGGCGGAGCAAAGCCAGAGCGGAGGGAATCATGCTGCTTTCAAACTGGACGCAGCAGGAGCAGCAAAATCACATCTGCTGCTTCCTTTTGCTGCTTGTACCAGCTTCTGACGCGCGGCTGAAGCAGCTTTGCTGCTCTGGCTGCGCGCTCGAAAAGTGGCTCTGACGCGCTTTGGGCGGAGCTACTCTATCCTTTATTTGCCTTGCAGCTATATTTGCTGTGATCAGTGGGAATAAAGTAGTTTTATCATGTTTTTAAGTGGGAAAATCCACCTGAAAACTTAATCAGTGCAGTCAGTTCATCCTGCCTTCCAATATTTCTGTGGGAGCCGCTCAGACCCCCACATACCAGCGGTGCGCTGTCAGTAGGATCCCATTCAACGGGCTTGTTTGTCAGACATGGTAATTTTTCTAAAGGAAAACTGCTCAGTAAAAAGGTCCTCTCCTAACAATGTAACAGTGAATATTAGACACTGAATTTTTGTTTTTATGTAAGAGGAAAAATGTAAATGGAAAAATCAGAGCTTATAATAAAACTCAAGATTTGTACTTTTTTATGTTGTTTAATTTTCTTTTTCTTCGAATAGATATTATAAAACTGGTATCGAAAAAAGTATCGTTCAGGAACCGGTATCGAAGTGAAGGTATCTGTATTGGTACCGGCACCGAAAATGTTTGAACAATACCCAGCCCTACCCTTGACCAAATCATCTCATTCCACCGCTATGCTGATGACATACAGCTCTATGTAAATATAACAGCTAACCCCCTATCCTCACAGTCATCCCCATCAAACCTCACCACCTGTCTGGAGGAGATAAAGGTATGGATGGAGCAAAACTTTCTTCAACTCAATAGCTCCAAAACTGAAGCCAACCAGGTTGGAACTCCTCAGCAAATCAAATCATCATCCATAACCAGCATCACTTTTTCTGGTAGTAACATCTCGCTCTCATCAACAGTAATCTTGGTGTAAGAATGGACTCAAAACTCACTTTTGAAGCCCACATAAATCATTTATGCAAAACTTTTTTCTACCACCTCCGAAACATTTCCAAACTCTGTCCCATTCTCTCTCTCCCGAGCGGAGAAAAGCTGCTTCATGCCTTTGTCTCCTCCAGACTTGACTATTGCAACGCACTTCTCATTGGGATCCCTAAAAAGAGTCTGCAGAGGCTTCAGTGCTTTCAAAACTCCGCAGGTAGGATCCTGATGAGAGTACGGAAACATGAGCACAATACCCCCCATTCTCCATTTATTACACTGGCTTCCCATCTCCACCAGGATTGAATACAAGGTTTCCCTCCTCACACATTAATGCATCCATGGACATGCGCCCCCCCCCACCTTAAAGAACTTATCAACCCAAAGAACACAACCTGCTCCCTTCGCTCCACTCGCTCAAACCTGCTCCAGATTCCCAGAACCAGAACCACGACAATGGGAGATTTGGAGCATTTTGTGCTGCTGTCCCACATCTGTGGAATTCCCTCCCTGACACCCTGAGGGCTCCTCAATCCACTGATCGTTTAAAAAAAGGCCTTAAAACATTTCTTTTTAGCCAAACTATTGGTCCCCTTTAAAAGTTTTTTTTTAAAATAATGTTTTGGTAATTTTATTTTTTTACGCATTTGTTTTTTAATGCTTTTCTTTTTTGTAGTACTTTGAGGTCTTTTTGATAAAAAGTGCAGTATAACTCAAGTGTATTATTATTACTATTATTATATAGGACCTAAAAAACCTTAATGTATAAAAAAAATAATGAACAGCTGATTCTAAAGCAAAAATTTATATATCATGCATCACTAGAAGTACAATTTCTATTCCATCCATCCAGAAAAATATGGATATGCTGCATTTTAAATACAGTATAGAATATATTTTTCTTGTAAACTTTCTGGGAAACTTGGAGATATATTTTATTGCATGTTTCATATCCCAGCAAATCTGTTTCACATTTAAATCTGCAGCTCTCCCTACTTCTCTCTGTTTAAAAAGATTCATGAACCTCTTTACTGATATAATGATGCAAGAAACAACATTTTAAGATCTGTAGAAGCTCTGCACTCCGATTCTGTCAGTACAATAAGAAAACATGCACATTTTAACCTGTAACTGGGAGTCATGGTCATCTGAGAAGCCAAGCTTTTTTAACTAATAAAGAACACAACATGCTGCCCTGATTCTCTCCTCAACGCAGCTACTCTGTATGCAGTAAAATGCGACCTCAAATTAGGTGTCTCAAAGTGACCTGATGATGTCACACTGAGAAGTGGGATATGGGAGCAGAGTGAGAGAGAGAAAAAAAAAAACACTGACTCAAAATGCTCTGAACATAATTAGCTGAACCCAACCTGTTACCTTTGACTAAGGTAAATGAGTGGAAAGGTTGAAAAAAAACACGGAGATTATTGGTGGGGACCGTCCCCACCACACCTTCAGAAAGTTACGCCTGTGCTGCAGAGGCTCATAAAGCCATTTCGTAGTCAGCTTTTTATTAGCTGAAGAACATCTCCAGGATAAAATTAAATTAAACTAAATTAGAGTAAAGGACAAATGTCCAGCAGGATCTAGAAAAACTCCTTCATGCATTCATCTTTAGTAGAATTGATCACTGCAGCAGTGTCTCCATAGGTTTGCCTAAAAAGTCCATCAGACAGCTGCAGCTGATCCAAAACGCTGACACCTGTGCCCTCACTAGAACTAAGAAAGTAGAGCACATCAGCCCAGTTCCGTAGTCCTTCCACTGGCTCTCTGTCGCTCAGAGAATTGACTATGGATGAATCAACCAGATGAATTGATTATTGAAATAATCTTCCACTAATTTAGTAATAAATTGTTAGCTGGAATGTAGAGACTCTAAAACGTGCCTTTAGCTGAAAGAGTGACTCACCTTGAGCAGCAATTATACCAAAATTGTAAAACAAAGAAATGTAAACTTTCGCATTTGAGATGAAAATCTTTTCTGTCTGCCAATCTGCTCTATTCAAAACTCTCACATGTAAAAGTTTTAGTTTCACCTGATTTAATTTGACAAAAAATCTTCTTTAAGTAACCTTTTGCTATTTATCAATTAATTTAAAAATAATTATGTACAGTTTAATCACTTTGCAAAATAATTGTTAGTTGCAGCTCTAGAATAGACTTTAAAATTATTTTATTAGTTTATTAATCACTGAATAGATCAGTTGTCAGTACATCAACCTCCCAGACCACTCAGGTCTTCTAGTTCCAGTCTACTTTTTTCACCCAGAACTAGAACCAAACATAGAGAAGCAGCATCTATGCTCCACTGATCTGGAACAAACTCACAGAAGAATGGA
Source organism: Cyprinodon diabolis (assembly GCA_030533445.1). Lineage (NCBI taxonomy): Eukaryota > Metazoa > Chordata > Actinopteri > Cyprinodontiformes > Cyprinodontidae > Cyprinodon > Cyprinodon diabolis. Next base: position 3,517,413 of record CM060064.1, on the reverse strand, counting down.
AAAGAGCTGAAAGCCTGAGTTCTTTGAAGTCAAAGTTAAAAACCTATTTCTTTAAAGCTACCTTTGGCTGTTGAAGCTAAACTGTTAACTGAGGTATCATTAGTTCTGTTTTGTTTCAATACCTACTTGTATCATGTTTTTATCTTTATTGCCTTTTATTTTTTCATATTTTATTATTACCCAATGCTTGTAAAGCAACTGTGATTGTCTGTGCAGTAAATTGTTCTTTACAGACAAACTTGCCTAGAAAATGGTTCCAAGTGTTTCACTCCTTTCATTTCAGCAATGTTTCTTTTTTTTAGCAGTTCAACCTTCATTAATGAGTGCAATAATTACCTGTTATAATAGCAATAAATGGGAAGGTTAATTGGAGAAACTCTGATGACAAAGCCTTGTGAGGGTGGAGTGTAATTCAACAGATATGAATACACCAGCTGACCACCAACCACCTAAAAAATGAAAGAAAATCTAAATAAAACATTATGGCTGGCCTCAAAAACAAATTTATAACAAAAATATTCTTTACATCACAGCCAACAAGCAAGACAGAACACCACAGAACAGTTGGGACAAACTTGTTTGAGACCTCTGGGGGGGTTTGTTGAAGAAGACATTGGGCCTCATGCAACAACATCTGCATTTTCTTGTAAATTTCTCTTACTTTTTTCACCTAGAGTGAACTCTGAGCACGCCTTCCAAAGTAAAGTAAATCTGCAATATTACCGCCCCAATAAGGTCATAACATGGCTGGAACTTCCCACACTGTCAGGCCTTCATTTACAGAAACGGTAATGCAGACAAAGAAGGAAAAATTTAAGTTTTGGAGCGAGAGGTTCTGCTGACAGAGCTGAGCAGCAGAAGGATGAGTAAAATCCAAGCATTTCTTCATACGAATGGTTGTTGCACAAGGCCCAAGGATTCTGCGAGTTTATAAAAGCATATCTATTACTTGGTACACATTAAAAGGAAAGATTTGTTGCTAAAAGAAAATATATTTTTTTTTATGATTCGATAAAGAAACATTCACAGAAAGCGAGTCAAGTTAGTGTAAAAGCTGGAGTATCTTGGACTTGGGACTGCCTGTTCGTTATATTAATCTGTAAGAGCCATAGTGATAAATCTGAGCCGTTTTCTGCAACTTGTTCAAGTTTGTTAGAATTCCTCTTGAAGTGAAAAAAAAAAAAACTTTTTTATTCTCATATGATTCATATTATTTTTTATGTGAATCTGCTGCAGAAATTAAAGAACCGGGACAGAGTTTAAGTGAATTACAGTACGGGAAAGAAAATATATTAAATTATGTGTAAAATTCCCATCTAAAAGTACAAATCAGAAGACCTGACAAAAATATATATATATATATATATATATATATATATAGATACTTTCTACCAATCACATTGCATATGACTCCAACACAGATTACCCTTTTATCATCAGCCTTGTAAGTAGCCCATTGAAGCACGGGTGCATATAAGTTATTTGGCATTATTGAAAAGGATACAATTTCTTTTTAAAGATCATAACAGTCATTTATTGGTTTTAATAAAACCTCAGAATGCAGCAGCAAGGCTGTTAAAGGAACTAAAAAATGCATCCAACTCATGTCATGGTCTCCCTGCACAGCTTCCTAAACCTCACTTGTATACTTTAACCTTGAGGTACTTCATCACCAGGTCCTCAAAACAGGACCTGGTGATGACTCTCCATCAGTCAGTTTAAAGACTAATCCAAAGTAGTCTGGGCTATTCAGGGAATAGAATATTTTAGAAAACCATCCATCCATTATTACCTACTGGTTTGTGACGTCACAGTGCGGTATCGGCTGTTGATCAAGTCCCAGTGCTGTATCTGGTGTTTGTCACAACGCGCTATTATCCAAGTCATCTTGAAAACATTCTTCTTCCAAATGTTGGCTACATATTACGTGTTTTTTCTCTGGCCAGAAGTTCGATGGCAAATCCTCCCTCTTCAAGTTGGCGATCCAACGACCAACCCGTCCGTGGAGGATCAGGAATCAGAAAGGTGGAATAACTCTTTTTTTCCCTTTTACCCGATGTATTCCAGCATCCAGCTGCCATGCACGTGGGCATTGTCAGTTTCACTATAGCTCTGGTGAATTTCAATGGTGAAGTCCTCTGGAAATCTTCAATAATTGTTGTTGATTGCAGATGTGTCTAGTAGTTCCAATTGATTTTGCTTGTAAAGCGGGGAGAATGGCGCTAGGCTTACCGCACCGTGACGTCACTGCTGGAAGATGGCAGGAGGGAGGGGCTACTATATTTGGGCAAAAATGGCCGCTCCCAGACTCAGTAATCGTGACAAAAAATATTGTTTTTATTATTTTACTGATTAATGCTCATTTCATTAAATCACCGCGAATGTATTAGTTATAGGTATAAATAATGATCCATTAATTATTTCTTGCTGACCAGACTTTTCCTTTAAGTACATTTTGTCTGTTCTACCCAAACACACAAAACAAATCTAAATCAATTAATTTCCCTCAGTAGCATGTCGTCGAGAAAGTACGTTAAATACATTCAGGTCGACTGTGTGGTGGTGATAAAACTCCAAAAAAAGGAAAATGAGTGCCCAAAAGCAGTGTTAGGAAACAATGCTGCTCTATAGTGAGACTAATTTTAATCAGCCAACATTTTCTTAAAAATACATAAACTCGTCATTTTGAGAGCAATTTATCTATAAAATAGAGTAGATTTTATGGTGTTCTATTTGCGACAAAAACAAATGTGTTCATGTGTGTTGTGACATGTCCCGTGTATGCCAGACATGCAGTGGGTTTATGTGCATCTATCAGATGTAAACGCTGTGTCCATACGCATTGTTGTCTATGGAAAATATGCGCATGTCATGAGTTGTTGACCGCGTCCTCATGATGATGTTTGACCATGTTGTAGAACCCATCATCTCTTCATGTTGTCACATTTTGTCTTTTGTGTTCCTCATTCTCACCTCTGTCTGGCAGCGTTATCCCTCGTCTCCATAGCCGAGGGATAACGCTGCCAGCGCCTCTTTTCTGTCCTTATTCACAGTAGCAGATTGTTTTAACTGTATTTTTGTTTAGATGTCACAAGAGTAATTTTCCCTTTTCATCAGCTCTTTATTCCAGTTACCCTCAGCCAATGCACTGGTTTATAACTTACCAGTCAAGCTAAAACCATGTACATGCAACTTCTGGCTGACAGCGCTGGAGTTATTTCACCATAAGAGGCCTAAACACAAGATTTTTTTTCCTGCAAACTTTAGCTTGAATGCAATTGAAGTCCACTTTTTATACACTTTTAGTGAATTGGTGCAACAACTACAACTAAAAAATTGATCTAAATGCAGAGGAAAAATGTCTCCACTGCAATATTAATAATTTCGTTCCCTAATATAAATATGCAGCATCACACGGTAGAAGTTAAGAACAGATGAGAGATTTAAAACCTACACCCATTTGTTGGGGCCCATTGGACATGCACTACAGCTCAAATTGCAGCTAAAATTAGATGTTTTTGTTTAGGCCTCTTATTGGAAAAAAACTCCAACCGGAAGTAGCATGCACACATTTCGTTCTTGACCACTGTGTTGGCTACCAGTTAGTTATAAAGCAATGCATTGCCTGGAGGTAACTGAACAGAGAGAACAAAGAAAAGGGGGATTGCCATTGTAACATCAGACAGAAAATAAAGAAGCAAACTGCTACTATGAATAAGGACAAAAAAAGAGAGACGACAGGCGACACAGCTAGACAGAAGTGAGAACAACAGATTGTAAATGACAGGTTCCAAAACATGGTCAAATGTGACAACAAATGAACAATTCATGAAATGCACATAAAATACTACATAGACGCAATACCAACACACAGCATATGGACACAACATATACATCTGACAGATACACGCTACATATACAACCACTATTACATATGCATGCCAAACATGCCTCACATACATGAACACGTCACAACACACGAGCACATTTATCTGCCGCAAAATGAGCGCCAATATCTTTTTCTCTATTGAACCTGTAGTTTTTAAAGTTAATGTTTCTAAGTACACTAAAGCAAAGGACTTTAACGTTTTCCAGGTCAAGGACCCCAAAACTGGTGGCGAGATCAAGGGGGACCCCCTAATTATATGAAATTGAGTTCTATCAAACTGGTCCTATAGTCACTCTATTACAGATGGAGTAATGTAACTAAAGTTATTTCTCTCTGGGATTATTAAGGTATTTCTGATTCCTGGTTGATGGGACAGGTGTTGTGAATGAAACGGTGCCCAGCTTGAAAGAGCTCCTGTGTGTCGCTGAATGTGAGCATTGATGACTGAAAGACATCTTCTGCCTCCATTTATCTGTTTACTACAGTCTGTTGAATTCATGTTAATGTGGATTTAAAGACATTTCAATTAGTGGAAAAAATTGCAGGGGGGAATATAAAAAAAAAGTCTAATCAATCAAAACTTTCTCAGTACCTCTGTGGACCCCGTGTTGATGACCTCCGCACTATGACATACATTATATACAATACCATCTGTCATAAGCTTAGTGTGAGAGGTTAGTGATTTCTGGTGGTCTCTCTGAAGCTTTCTCATCCACCAACACATTGCTGTATCCTAGGCATAGGCACATATAGGCAGGGGCCAACAAGGCCTAGCGCCCCTACAGAACTGATCCTGGCCCCTGTACTTAAAACATGCACTACAAAAAAAATGTTTTGGTATGAAAATGTACATATAACCCCCAGATTCCATACTCCCTCAGCGCTCCGCCCCGTTCACGTACATCGTGTGGAGCTCTTGTCTGTCATGTTAATCAATGAGAACTGTTCCACATCCACCGCTATTCCTCCACACGTCCCCATCCACGTACATCTTCTCCATCCATCACCGTCAAAATATGCAGCCAAGCTATATTATGCTCCACTCCGTTCAAGATCTGTAATTGAATTGCACTAAACAGGAAAAAGAACGCTCGAGAAGATCCGGTTTGTCCAATTAAAATACGGTAAAATATTGATAACTACAAATTATAGCATAATTCTTATATATTCCCAAAAAAACTAACACTGTTTATTTAAAAGATTGGATGTAAACTAAGTCAAAACACAGTTCTTATTGCAGGAATGAATGAAGAGAGGCTGAGTTTGGAAGTAGAGAACAAACATACATAGTTCATAAAAAACTATTATGTATGATCCCTGTTACACAAATCCACAACAAAAAGAAAATATTAGGGCAGAAACTGCACATATGCCGGATGCAGATTTTTTTTTATATGTCATTAAATTAAGCGTTCATTTCCGCATGTTTTGCTCCTATGAATTTAGTAACATTGTGCAATTCAGAGGAAGTCAGAGCGAAGCAAGATGGGAGGAACAGCGGAGGATGCAGGCTTTGCACAGGTGGTCTGGAGCAGAGCGGGTTTCAATAAAAAAAATTATCATTTCAAGTAGTCTGTATGTAATTATCTTATTTTTGCGAGAAAATAAGGCAATAATCTTATTTACCTGCTCATTTTAAGAAGTTTTTACAGTTTAGATTACTTTTTGCTGTGTCAAACTTAATAAGTCATATGATTCTATCCATTGACAGAATGGACTGCACTCACATCTTTGATCTTGTTTTGAGTTGATTTGAACTTTCTGTTATGAGACTATCATGATTGCAAGAAGTCTTGCAAAGTGCATTTGCCTCACTGCATTGGCTACAGTGGCCCTGAAGTGCAAACTGCAACAACATATCTAAAAGCGCAACTACATCAAGGAAATCGCAACTACATAAAGCAAAGCGCAACTACATTAAGAAAAACACAATTACATTAACCTACCGGAAAAGGCAGGTACCAGTGGGAAACATGAGACATCGCTGATTGGACGACGGCGCCGTTTGACCCTTGAACCAGAAGTTGCGTCGTCTGAACAGTCCAGCTTCTTTTAAGTGTGTCTTCAGTGTACGCAAACTAACTGAAATTTCGTGATTAGTCTTGAGCATATCCAGTATCACCTCGTATGTATGTCCTGATTCCTTAATGTAGTTGCGATTTCCTTAATGTAGTTGCGTTTTTAGATTTGTAGTTGCAGTTTGCACTTCAGGGCTACCATAATTGGCAGATAGTTGCACTTCTTTAAAGTGATCATCTCTTGCTCAGTGGATCAAACTCCATATATTTAGATTAGATGGACAATTTTTGCAGCATGTAACTGATGATAATTGACTTAGACCAATTTAATCATTCACCTTTACAATTTACTTTAAAAAATGCAGTCACCTTAAAACTTCAGCCATATTAAGATAAAACCAGGTTTTATTCATCATTATTCTTGTTCTGCGTCCCCATTAAAAACAGCGCCCCCCACCCCGGCAAACTTTGTCTAGAACCGCCACTGAACTTAGAGGTACAAACCTGAAGTTTTCCACCACAATCCAGCAATCCGTGCTCAAAGTACAAGAACCGGGAGGTGACTACCCTGGGAGGGCACGTGCCTATCCGGAACCGGGATGGTTCTCTCCAGGCCCGCAGCTGGTAGCGGTCCACCCGCACAGAAACGCGCTCCGCGCCGCAGCGAGCCTCCACAGCGCGCGCCACTCTGTCCGTGACGCTCTGATGTTGCCGCAGCGGAGGAATGAGGAGTCCGGTGATTCCGGCTGGGGGGGCCCCTCTGTATCCTCCAGGCTGGAACAGCTGCTGCGGGATGAGCGGCGAACGCGCGTGGAGGAAGACCGGCAGGCGGTAGAAGGGAAGCCTGGGCATGCCGTTCATCATCGCAGGCTCCATCTCCTCTGACCAGGCCGGAAGCAGAACCGGACCTCCAAATGTAGCATGCAGCAGCCCCCAGAGAAGCCAGACAAACGCAGACATTACCAGACGGCCGGAGGAACTAACCCGGTGGGAAGTGTTCAGCTGCCCGCAGTAAAACCTGCTTCAGCCGTCAGCTGCTCACCTGTCCGCTTCATTATCACACCTGCAACACCTGATTGGCTCTTTCTATGCGCCCTGTCCCTTTGATCGGTATGAAGGGAGATAACACATTTAAAAAAAGAAAATAAGTATTTGACTGCAAAAATATAGTTGACACTCAAAAAAGTAAATTTGAACCCTGCTTTTCTTTGATTAATTTTTTTTTATAAGTTTGAAGTCAAATCATTTTTGTTTAAAGCAACTTTTTGAATTGAAGTAACATTGTTTTTTGATTGGACCATATAATGAGGAGGAAATTAGTTTCTTTATGATTCACTCAAAAAAGAAGTCCCTTCAAACAAACAAACAACAAAATTAATTTAAAAAAAAGGCCTCTGCAAAAAAAAAGATAAACGTTTTCAAACATAGAAAATAGTTTTTGAATGCAAATAAAATATTTGAGACTTCAGAAATTGCAATTGAACACCTTTTTAATAGAAAATCTTCTCTTTCATCCGAGTGATCTTTTTTGTTTGGGTCCTACACGGGTAGGACATTTGTGTCTTAATCTTTCAATTCCCCAAAAAATGTTTCAATCAAAAAAAATATAGTTTCAATCAAAGAAAAAACTTCAAATGTATGGAAGCCCATTTCCGCCATGCTGTTAAAAAGACTAAAATATATTGAATATGGCAAATCTGCTGCCAAAGATTTGTTGCAGCTCCAAGCTGGCTCGGAGCTCGTCTGCCTGGCTGTGTGTTTCCTGGACGGGGACGCCTGTGGAGCTGGTTGACAGTTGCCTTTTGTATCTATGCTTCTTTTTCTATGTCCGCTTCTGTCTCCTTGAACCCCAGTCGGCCTCAGCAGATGGCCACTCACACTGAGCCTGGTTCTGCTGGAGGGTTCTTCCTGTTCAAAGGGAGTTTTTCCTCTCCACTGTCGCTACAAGCATGCTTAGTGTGAGGGATTGCTGAAGAGTCAATGAGTCGATGCAATCAGCTGGTTTTCCTTTGATAGAAAACTTTGAATCAATTTGAATGGATGATCTTGGTGAACAAAGTGCCTTGAGATGCCGTGTTGTGAATTGTTGCTATAGAAATAAACTGAATAGAATTGAACTCAAGGCACTTAAACAGTATCAGAGGGACTTTAATCTCAGAATATACTTTATATTCGTAATATTTGATCTTTGTAATATTACTAGTTTATTTTCGTATCCCTTTGGCTTCGTTCTGACTTTATTCTCGTAAAGAATGAAAATATTTCAAAGAATCTAACTAAGACCTATAATAAATCTGCAAACTGTGACTTTTCTGGATTTGTTTCCCCCCTTTATTCTAAATATGACGTTTTTCCTCATATTCTTTTTGTTTTTCTTTTTTGTGCTTAGACTTTTTTTGTCACATTAGTTATTGCATCCATTTAATACTTCCCCAAAAAGTAGTTTCCTAATCTGTGTCCATAGCAAATCTTATAAGGTTCACCTGTGACAGTTTTATGAAATAATGAAGACCACAATGTTTTGATTTAACTAATTGATTTTTATATTCATAAAACATACATTTGTTGTATGATATTTGGTGCTTTAAGTTTAAATGCCATTATAATATTAATGTATTATGTTTTGTTGCATTGACAGAATTATAGAAACACAATAAAGAAATCAGATTTTTGGTGTTATTTTTGTTTTCATGTTTGGTGGAAAGTTCCCATCCCTGCATCAGAGCGCTACCTGTTCAGTCTATGAACGCTTTTCTATTCTTGCAACAAAAGTAGCAGCAGTAGTGGAGTTTGGAGATGCAATCCACTTCTTAAATCTATCTTTGCTCTCCTCTATTTTATCCAGAAGTTCTGCAATCGCACTTTTTCTCCCTCCCAGCTTGGTGGTCGACTGCATATTTAGCAGCCTTCCCTGGAAATGCCTTACCTAATAACTTCTCATTGCAAAGCAAACATGCAGGCAATCCTTCCTCATTGGTAATGAAAGCAAATGATTCGTTCCATTCTTCTTTGAATCCTCGGTTCTCATCAGCAATCTTCCTTTTTTCCCTTTGGGATCCATGGCTTAAGACACCCACCGCATTGTTTACAACAGCCACCTGGCTGGCACCGTGCTGCGCTGAAACGTTTGTTACAGGCTATGAAGCAAATTCGCGTTAATAGAGATGTTAAGATTTATTGTTTAAATGTATTAACATTTTTTTTACAGCATTGGAAACCTAACGAATGTTTGTTTGACCTCCTGCACACCATGTTAAAACAAACAAAAAAAAATCTTTTTCCAATTTCATAAATATTTGAAAAATCCCAGGGAGCCGCAAGGGGGGGGGGGGGGGGGGGGCATTAAAGAACCATATGCAGCCCTGGAGCCGTGATTTGCTGTCCCCTGTGTTGAGCCACAGGTCATGATCCTGTTTCTTGGACACTGATAACCAGTGTCCATTTTTCATATTGAGAGGTTAACCAGATGTAAAAAATCCCAAATCTGGTCACCCTAATCTAAACAATGGGATTTGAAGCTTTAAGGTTGGCTTAGGGGCGTTCTACAAAATATACTCAAGGTATCATTTAAAGTTGCAAATACAAAAACTTCTGATTATTAAGACAATTAGAAGTTTATGATGTTTGAGTTTATCACACCCTGGTATTGGCTGCATGTTGCGTGTCAGAACTGATGTTTTAATCTAATTAAGACGGTTCCTCTGTCTGGATATACAGTTATAATCTTCAGTCTGTTAGTGGTAAAGATTTGGAAATGACATGAGATCGGGCGTCCTTCAGCTAAGAATGAAGTGTAATATTCTGATAAGGCTGGAGCCATGGATGTTTAATCATTTGCTAACGTGTATGATGTAAAATATGACGATGTGGCACAATGGAGATGTATAAAATGCCTTTTTAACTGTTAATCGGGGCCACTTCATGAGAGGTGAGCAGCTGCCATCTGTACATTCTAAGCAATTTCTCTGATCTGAGTAAGATTACTATTTCTATCAGAATATGTCTTCATGTCTCCTGTCCTCTCTCTATTCTCCCACTCTGCAGAATCTATTAGTTCAATCTCTAACTTTCTGCTCTCTCTGCTTTTTCTCATAGTAGCTTCATCTGGTCTGTTCCTGTTTGGCTCTGACTCCATCCTGGAGAGAAATATCAGCTGTGCTGCTGCCATCAACACCTTTGTTTCTAGATGTTGGAGCTTGGCCTGTTTTTCAGTGTAGTCCTGTTTCTCTGACTGTGACTAACTGGATGTGCTCTCTTCATCCTCTGACATGGGAGCTGGCTCGGAGCTCGTCTGCCTGGCTGTGTGTTTCCTGGACGGGGCCGCCTGTGGAGCTGGTTGACAGTTGCCTTTTGTATCTATGCTTCTTTTTCTATGTCTGCTTCTGTCTCCTTGAACCCCAGTCGGCCTCAGCAGATGGCCGCTCACGCGGAGCCTGGTTCTGCTGGAGGTTTCTTCCTGTTCAAAGGGAGTTTTTCCTCTCCACTGTCGTTACAAGCATGCTTAGTGTGAGGGATTGCTGAAGAGTCCATGAGATGCAATCAGCTGGTTTTCCTTAAATAGAAAACTTTAAATAAATCTGACTGGATGATCTGGTGAACTAGAAAGAGCCTTGAGATGACATGTGAATTGGCGCTATATAAATAAACTGAATTGAATTGGTTATTTAATACATATAAGTTATGAAGTGTTGTTTTAAGAGTTTGTCCTGAGTGATCTCTTTTCAGGGAAAAGAGCCAGAGAGATAGAGCATCAGGGTGCAGACACCGAGCATATCTTTAACAAGATTTTGGTCAATGTGAGATGGTGAGGTGACTTGGAGCAAGGCCTTTTTAAAAAGCCAATTTTCCATAAATAAATTCTAAAACCCTTTGCTGTGGCTTAACTGAATGCTTTATTAGAAATCTTTAACACTGTGGAACTATTAATACAGATTGTCCAAATTAAGTTTTGCGAAGAAGCAACATGTTCTGATTAATAATGCTATTAGCGAAACTTCTTCTCACCAAAAGGTTAGTTTACTTTTTTTTCTATTCCTGACAGACTAGAGATGTCATACCACTGTAGGTAGATACATAAATTTGAGTGCAAAATGCTAACAAAATATTCAGACTGATCTGCTTCAATCAACCCAAGTGTTTGATGTTTGAAATGTCTGAGGCCAAAAAAAAAAAAGCTCTGCGAGGACTAGGGTATCCCAGCGTATAAAGGGAAACTGATATGAATCTACTTTGATGAAAAACAAGCCACTAAAGCCGGGCACACACTGTACAATCTTTTTCAATCGTTGCACTACACCTCACACTGTACGACGAAACCACAGGGCTTAAAAATTTGCAGCTCACGATCTTTGTTCTCACACTGTGCGACCCGACGCTCTGATGCGATCCACCTGCTCACACTGTAAAAACCAGGTGGGACTCAGCTCCGCAGTGAGATGGCGCTACTCGGACTCCTCTATCTGGAAGCCAAACCAGTAGAAGAGGAACATGAAGCTCACTAGAGTGAAACGTGCTGCCTTGGATATTTTGTGCTAAAAAGCCCTGAAAAGAAAAGGCGACAACTATTTGGACAAAGGCATGGCTGAGCTAACGTGGCAACTATGGTCTGTCAATTTGACAGAAAGAACTCCATTTCACTCATTGCACCCCCGCCATGCTTCTGGGTTTACATCTGAGAGGAAGAAGAAGAATCCTTGTTTGCCCACTGAGTGATTTACCCTCGACCATCTTACGACGCCTGATTGAATTTCAAACATATTTGATTTTCTCCTGACCTCACGATTCCTGATGGTGAGAGGCTGATTGCCCCTCGTTACCCCCTGTACTCTACACCACACATGACGCAAAAGACCGAAAGTTGGCCCGACCGAAAAATTCTCGCACGACTGAAAAAAATCGGCCCGAAAAGGGCAAAAAGTCGTGCAGTGTATGCCCGGCTTAATTGAAACCAGCGGGATGCTTTAAGCAGAAGGTCCACAGCATTGAGAGTGTGCGCTTTAATAACTTGTTTCTGTTCTCATGGACCACTTATGCTGCATGTTTACGATGCTCCCCTGCTTTAATACCTCTAAATCAAATAAAGTGGTCATTACCAGACTCCTGCAGATCTTGATGACCTGCTGAGGAAGTAATCCAGCAATTTGAATCCTCTGTATATAAACAGAGACAGATAAAGCATGAAGGATGACAGTTGTTGAGGGCTAGATTTGAATCCTACTGATTTCATGGAACAAAAATCCTCAATAGGCCAAAGCAGGAGCAGAAGCTGAAGTGTTTATTGAAAAATTATATTAGGATGTTTGCCATCAGTGTAACTTCAGCATCACTCAGAGGGTTTTTCCCCTGCAGAGTCACTCTCATCAGAGCCCGAGGACGCGGGGATGTCCTGGACGGCAACCAGGGACGTGTCTGCCTGTACATCCTCCTCATCAGATTGTACCAGGGGCTTTTCACCCTCCTCACTGGCTCCTTCTTCCTGCTGCCACTCTGCAACCTCGGTTAACTGACCGGTGTTTGTGGGGGAAATCTGATTCAAGGAGTCCAAAGAGGATGACTGAAGGTCTGGACCTGTTAAAACAAGACAAAACAATAAAAAGGTTGAAGGAAAAGAAGTTAACTTTCATTCAAGTAAAAACTAACTCTATTCATGGTGAACCTGGAGACTTCTTTAATTATCGGCGTGTCGACTTCAGTACCGTTTGTAACCACTGTAATTGTTCATATACTCTATTCTAAACTAGTCTGAATTACCTGAAGTAAGAGATGATCCAGAACTCGAATCTTCACCGCTGGAATTCAGAAAGTCATCCAAGGCCTCCTGGTCTGATAAGTTAACGATTGCCATTTGATCCAGGGCGGCCGTATCAACCCCAACTGGTGCTGCAATAACACAAATACAGACATTTATAATTAATTTATGGTACAAAAAACCCTGCATCACTCAGTGTTGGTTTTTGGCAGCCATTCTAGTTTTAGTCAAGAGCCATTAATTAGTTTGACAGATTTTAATGAATTAAAAAATCTGCACATTTTATTATACATAGTAAAGTCTGAGTGGAAACCTTTTTCTTGTACAGTAGTAGCCATTCACAATATTCCTAAACTTTTCTTGATGGGTCCTTGGCTGGTCCCCTTCAATTCCTTTTTAAACATCAATCTTTGTAAATATTCTGTCATGATTTGTGGACATTAAGATCTAAAGAGAAGCGCCACCTCCTGGTCAGACCCTGTAATTCAGTAAAAGGGAGGAGTCAGAGTAAAATCATGGACGCCAATGGATGGATGGATACAATTGCTTGTGTGGGTGGGCTTTTTTCCCAATTTCACTATTAAACTGAGGACTTGTTGAAAACTGACCACATTTTCTGGTCCTATACTATTAAACAGTTAGGTTTCAGGCTAAGGATTGAATTGACTTTAGTTTAGGTTGATTATGCACTGGAAAGGTTTAGAAATGATTGAAAATCAATGGAAGTCAATGGGAGCCAACCCATGGTTCTCAGTAAATATAGCAAGACAAGAAGGAGTGTGTGTTTGTGTATACTTGAATCATCATAAACGGAAACTTTTGCTAAAAAGCTTATAATGCCAGTTTAAGTGTCTTGATTTACCTCTGCTCTGTAGGCATCCAGTGGAAAGATATTTCTCTACATCTTGGTGGAATGCTTTCTCGTAGACCTTCTGTCGTTCTCTTAGTTTCTGTTGCATAGCCAGCTCCAACTCCGCAACTCTTTGTGCATGTTCAGAGTTCAATTCAGCTACAAAATCCACACAAATTTACAATTATTGGGAAAATCAAGCATAAATCCTAATTCATTTGTTGGCAAAGAAAATACATACTCAAGAAATAACTTAGATTTTATTAATATATGTCTGTAAATTCTCAGTCAGGCAGGTCATGGTAACCACAAATCGGGCTTGAATTAGAAGGCAACCGGACTCACGCTCAGTTTCTTCAAGACATTGAGGCCGTTTCTGCGTTCACAAGAACGAAAGTACAGACTTGTGTCCTCGCCAAGTATGTTCTTGATAACAACACAGGAAAGTGTGGACTTGGTGAGAACGGGAGCATGCAGCAATAGGTCAATTGGAACAGAAGCGTACTCATGACGTCACCATGAGTACGCCATGATGAAATGCAGCTCCAGACCAGCTGAGTGTGTGTTTTTTTTTTTTTTGTATAAATAAACAAAACAAAAAAATACACGCTCAGCTGGTTTTAATAGTGTCTAGATAATATTAAATTCTTACGTTTTTCATGTATTGGGGGAATAATAGTGCAGACAGTCAGATAAACACAAAGCAAATCAACATTTTGCAAAAAAAAAAAAATAAAACCTCCATCAGAGCCAGCGGTCCTTCACACATGGTTATGCAGAGAGAGGGCTGCTGCAGACGGGCTAACGTTAGCCTGACTGCCGTTAGCATTGGAGATCCACTGGTTGTCGCGGTCCTGTCGACTTTCGAAATTTTTTTTTTATATGATGCACTAAATCAGTAAATGGGCCATATAGTGACGCTTAAAGTATAATATTCTCGCCTCAAAATATCTTAAAACGTACTTTTATGGAACAACAGCAACAGAAAAGAGAACTTTTAACTTAATACTCTGAGCTCTGTGAGCGCTAACCTGGAAGCTGCCGCAGTGCATGCTGGGACAGCTGTCAGTCTGGAGGACGGACAAGTCTGCTCTGATGCATGCTGGGTAAAGAGGGAGGGGCAAGAACAACATCCGGGGACTTTGTCCGTTCTTAGTCTTCTTGTTCTCGTGAATTGGAGCAGTACTAGGGCTGAGGCTGATGACGTTTCACAAGCACACGAGCACATGAGAACGCACAAGTACACATATTGAGAAACGACCTTAGACATCTATCCAGGTCAAACCAGAGCCTCTGCCGGCTTGCTCTCGTGCGAGCCAACATAACTGACAAAGACTCCTGGATGGGTGTCTAAACATCTTTAAATAACCAAGCGAAAGTCCGGTTGCCCTTTAAATTTAAGCCTGTTACATGGTTAATGTATCAATAGCAGACAGTAGAGAGTCCAGGACATTTTATTGCCTTATAAAACATTAATTTCTTCAAGTCAGGACAAAGATACTGTTATCATCCTGAAGCAGCAGATATGGCACTGAATTATTTCTGTGCCTTTAAAGACGAAATAAGCTTTTCAGGCATACTTAAACCCTTCTGTGCCATGGGAGAGCTTGACTTTTCATCAACGGCTTTAATTTTATTATAATCTTTTCTTTTGTCATCTCCATCTATACCGATACATTTTGTTGAAACATCAAAGTCTAATTTTGTCTCTTCAGTGCAACATGTCAAATTCCTACAGAAAAACAACAACCCTGAAATACCTATCATATAAAAATCAACGATTTTGAGCTTCTAAATTTGTTATAATGCTATTCCATCATCAAAATCACACCCAAAGTGGTATTAAAATATTCATACTGCATAGTACCGTTCTTATAGTATACATTTAGCGGTCCGTGGTGCAAAAAAGGTTGGGAACCGCTGATCTACAGTAATTAAGCCCAACAACAGATTACTACGAGCCCTGTCACACCTTGACAATTTACAAAAACTCTGGCAAAAACGCTGGCATACGTTGGATAGGTTATGGATACTTTTGTATAAGTTATGAGCATGCTGAAGTACGCTGGCACATGTCGACATACGGTGAGTACACGACGCATGCCAGCGTACGCCATACGTAGGCCATAAGTTACAGGTCAGTTATCTGACGATCTTATCTTATCCAGACAATGCAGGCAATACCTTAGACACTAAGAGTCATTTCTAGTAGCACGGCTAATCACATAGTAGTACTGTGGAAGGACACTACCACTGCAATAATTAGCCCAAGTGGCCAAAATGTGTTTTTTGGCTACAAAATATCTCAGATGCTGTTCGGACGTCCTAGAGTAGAAATTAGTCATAAGTAGATTGATAAGCCAGCGTTATGATTTGGGTGACACCCACATGAGAGAGGTGTTGTTGCAGGAAAGGCACAACTTTTAATATAGATCCTTTAAAAACGTATTTGTCTCACCCTGGTTTACATTACTGCTCCAAACTACTGCAGATTAACAACATCAATCCAATATTAAAAGGTAAAAACTTTCATAACATTTAATAAATATTTCCCAGGCGGAAAAGTAGAAATCTGAGAGATCTGGAAATGAGACAGACAGTTTGGGCTTCCTTACTGTTATTGCTACCTTTATTAATGTTATCATCGTTACCAATATGGTTTCATTTAAAACAGAAAGGACGTGTTTTACCAGTGATAAACCGCTGCTTACCTTCCAATGATTCCAACTCCTTCCTGCAACAAATTAGACAGTTTTCTATTAAAACCAATATGATCAAATGTTCATAAATAACTCATGATGAATAAGTCAATTTCTTATACAATTAGAAACCAAAGATAGCATTGAACTTGAATAAACACAAATATTTAGATCCCATCAATTATGTAGACAAAATAAATGACAAAATAAGTGACATTCCTGCTCACCAAAAATGTTTGCATCACTTATATACAAATTTACAATAAAATGAGGACACCATCACCAACACTAGAGGTATTCACAAACACCTGTTAATGAATATAGGAGCAGGCATTTCTTTTAACCTTCAGAGTTGTTTCTGTCCAGGTAATTTGCTGGAGTTTGGTTCCTTTGCTAAATGTAAAGTGTTTCATCGGGAGAAATAAACACAATGTATTTATTGAGACGTTTGTTTTATAAAACATTGATGAATTAAGTATCTAGAATGGTATCTATTTTATTTTGGTTAATTTGGAATGAAAAAGCTCAACAAACAGAGAAACATCAAAGAAACTTAAACTATACTGTCCAAAGTGAATTCTCACCCATCCAAACAATTAAATCCAAGTTTGCTAGTGGAGATTCTCAGTCAAAGAGGTCATAGTCATTCCAAAAGTTTAAAGTTAAAAAACAATCCAGTGGACTTTGTTTTCCAAGTTTGAAGACGTTTCGTCTCCCATCCAGGAATCTTTCTCCATTCAAATTGTCAGCATTAGCGTTGAGTTCCAGGCCTTTATAGAGTAGCCCAACAAAGCCTTGTAATGGATTAGAAAACATGCATATTGAAGCTGGAAAACCAGCTCCACTCCTCAATAAAGCGAGTCGTTAAGGTCCTCCTCCGGACAAGATTCTGGTGTCCACATACACGTTAAGGACAAAGGACATTCGTTTGACGACCAGAATGTTCACATATTAGATAAAGAAGGCAGGGGGGTTCTAAAAGGGCGTGAAGGAAGCCATTTATGTTAAAAGAGAAAAACCAACCTTAAACAGAGGGGGTGGACTCAGGTTTCAGCTCTCAAAAACCTACAACGCAGCGATACAGTTGATTCCTTCCTAAAACCATCTCAACCCCCATCGCTATGCAGGAGAACAAAATATCTGGCCAGATCAGCCAGGCCAACTATGACCCCATTTACTCTACCCTTGAAAAACCGTGCCGAGACCGGTCCGAGCTCAGTAACTGAGATAACTTATCGCGTGTAAATGGAAAGCAAACTGAACTGAACCGAGCTAGACACAACCGAACCGCTTACCGCAGACCGGTTCCAGAGGTGGACTCGGCTCGGTTTTTCCCCAGCTCGGTTCTCTGAAAACAAGAGCGCATGAGCAGAACGCGTCATCTCCGTCTGGCTGCACATCCCGATTCACACTCCATTCCAGTAGGTGGCGGTAATGCCCTCCGGAAGCTGCTTGCCAACCAACACAAAACAGAAGAAGAACAACTATAAACATAAGTCGAAATCTTCTCCACGCAATATTTTAAATGGCTCTGGTTGCAGTCGTCGCCTGACCCTCCGCAAACACCGAAGTACAGCAATAATAATCAAGCATAACCTTCTGAATGTGACGGGCGCCGCCATTTTTATTTTCTTGATTCCCTCTTTCTTCGTCTTCTTCTTGTGGCGGTTGGCAAACAACTTTTGGTGCATTACTGCCACCAACTGCTTGATTTCCTCCTTCAATACTGGCAGTAATACCGCGGATCGTCACTAGGAGGCGAGGAGTCGAGGAACTGAGATAGCGTGATGTGTAAACAGTCGTCAGAACCGAACTCGGCCTGGTTAACTGATCCGAGTTCGGACCGGTCTCGGCATGGATCGGTTTTTCAAGGGTAGTGTAAATGGGGTAAATGACCCTCAACAGCTGCCTTTTCAGAGGAATGGGCCAGTAACGGGTATGCAGGCCAACGACCTCAAGGACTTCCATTATTAAGGGGTGGAGCTGGTTTTCCAGCTTCAATCTGCTTTTTTTTTTACGCCAACTTCTCATCTTAGTTGTAGAAACTGTTTCTTCTCCCGAAAAATGTATTTTCACCATCTTACAGAACATGTTTTTCTTTACAAATTAAAACAAAATAACCAAAGAAAATTTTTTTGATTGTGGAAAACTGTAGTTGAGTTCATATGTGAACAGAGGAAAACTGTTGACAATAAACCAATAAGAGGCACTAAAAGAAGACAACAGATAAAAGACTTCTTCTAAACGGGTCAGAAATAACGTCACACCTTTTCTTCTTTCTGTACTCTTCCAGTTGGTTGGTATGATGAGTTTTTACGGTCTGTTGCTCCGACTGACAGCACAGAGTCTCCAGATACAGCAACCTGCTCTCCATCTCCTCAAATTCACCTTCCAAGTGAGCTGAAACACATTCATCAAAAATGATAATACATCATATTACAGAACACACGCAAGTTTATTATTTCATCTTCATAAGAAAATCTTAATCTATGTCAATTAGTCTAATAATAATAATAATGATTTTATGGAATTTAATTGATTAACTGTATTGATCTCACATTGGAGAAATTTACCTCTGCATGTAACCCATCCCCTTGGGGAGCAGTGGGCTGCCATCGTGCGGCGCCCGGAGAGCAGTCTGGGGTTTAGGGTCTGAGTAGGTTTTTAAAACCTACAATGCAGCAATTGAATTGATCCTTTCCCACCATCATCGCAACTTTAAACACCTATTCAGCCAGGCCTACTATTCGCTCTAACGACCCCCCTTTCAGAGACAAAGGCTACGTTCACACTGCAGCCTGAAGTGACCCAAATCCGATTGTTTTGCCCATATGCGACCTGGATCTGATCTTTTCACGGCAGTCTGTACAACACAGATCAGATTTTTTCCAATCCGCCCCAGGCCACTTGGCTCTGTGGTCCTGAATCTGATACGAATCTGATCTTTTCAAATGCGACCTGTGTCTAAACGGCCAGGTCGGATTCATCCGACGTGAACGTCATTAATACCCGACAAAGGTCACTATTATGCATCTTGCTACGCAGAAGCGCCAAGAAAAACAACGACCATGGCGGATGATGATGCGGAGAGCAGTATTTATGTTTAAA
This sequence comes from Cyprinodon diabolis, assembly GCA_030533445.1. Classification (NCBI taxonomy): domain Eukaryota; kingdom Metazoa; phylum Chordata; class Actinopteri; order Cyprinodontiformes; family Cyprinodontidae; genus Cyprinodon; species Cyprinodon diabolis. The sequence continues at coordinate 3,498,101 of CM060064.1, read as the reverse complement.
CTTATTGAAAAGAATGAGATTTTATGGTTGGAAAAGATCGCTAGATGCGCGCCGGTACTAACATCCATGTTTGGCCTGTGACGTCATTGCGTCCTCTACTGTGCATGTGGTACTCTTGCGTTGTATGACTTCAGTTCACACAGGAGATCACATTACATTTGGAAATATGAACGGCAACGCAAATAAAATCGGATTTCGCAAAAAAAATCGGAATTGAGCATCAAGGCCTGCAGTGGGAACGTAGCCATAGACAGGTGTGGGACATTGCAGGCTAACAAAAGAAGCCAAATGACCCCCATTCCAAAAGGGTGCACCCGTTCATCCGTTTCATTTTGCATGTTTTCTAAACAAAAACAAGGCTTTGTTTGGCTGCTGGGTAAAACCTGGAGCTCAACGCTATTTGTGACATTTTGAATTTAAAATGTTTCCTGGATGGAAGAGAAACGTCTTCAAACTTGGAAACAAAGTCCAGTGGATTGTTTTTAATTTATTTTGAATGCATCATATGTCCCACTTCTACAACTTTTGAACCGATGCTTAATAGATTCGATTTAATTAATTTTATTTGAATAGCGCTAATTCACAACACATGTCAATTAAAAGAACTTTACAAAGACAATTCAAAAAGATCATACAGTCAGATGGGTTCAAAGTTTCTATCCATGCAGTGATCCTTAAAGAAAGGACATTTAAAATGAAACACACCTATGTTTGCAGTAATGGCATCGAGTTCAGTGATGAAATCTGGTAGGCTCTGCAGTTGTTCCTGGAGGTTCGTCAGAGCGGCTTTTCTTCTCTCCCAGTGGGCTGACAGCATCACTATGTCACCATCTACAGACTGAAAAAGGGAAGGACACCACAGATATTATAGCTATTATTTAATCATTTTCCATATAAGCACAAAATGTCTAATTCTGAAAAACAGTGGCTAATTTTTATCCTGTTAAAAATGATTTATTATTTCTTCTAATGAGAGAGGAAAATGTTGATTCTTATCATCTGATGAAGTTAATTCTAGGACAACAGATGAGAGGAGTCCTTCTGAAAGGCTCATCCAGGGTTCCTACAGCATAAGGCAAGTTAAATTCAAGACTTTTTAATGCCACTTGAAATAAAAATTTAAGACCAAATTCACAACAAACACAAGAAAAACCTGCTTGCGACAACTTAACCCAAAGGTTTATTTTAACATAAACCACTGCACTAATGTTTCAAGTGTTGAAAAGCTTCCCATACAGGAAGAAAGCTAAAAACACACAAATGACAGATATATTTGAACAATTATTTAACTGAATTCACAAACTTTGTTTTAGCAGGGAACAAAACAAATCAGTTTTAAAGCCCCAACATAACCAGTGCTAAGTCTTTTTTGCAGCTATTTTTCTTTGTATGGTTTTCTTAGTATGTTTGATTTGGTTATAAGTGGAGGCGTTGCAGAGACAAGGGTGGAACTAAACTGAGAAATACCGGCTGTTTCTCTGTAACTCCATTTTGACGCTTTGTGTTTCGTGCTTCGCATGTGCGACTCCACTGCCTTAATTCCCATCGTTCTGAGCTTGAATGACTTCTTGCACTAAATCCACTGAGCCTCATGTATGTTCCCTGGTTTTAGCCATGGAGGAAACTCTTGGCTGGAGACAATTTTGGTTACATTTACACTTGCTCAGATTTTCCAGACAAAAAGTTAATGGTGCATCTCCCAAATGTCCCGGCCGCAACAACGCTTTTATTGGTTCCGCTATCGGGGCGGAACCAATAATGACGAGCAGTTTTTTTTTTTTTAATAAAAAAAAAAAAAAAAGGTCAATTTTAATGTTTTATTTAAATTACAAAAATTAATCGTAATAAAAATTATCCTATTTATGATGTTTTGAAAATTAAGACCTACGAAAGACTGATTTAAGACATTTTAAAACCAATTAAGGCCTTAGTTTTATTTTGAAGAATTCAAAGCCTTTAAAGACTTTTTAAGGACCCGTGGGAACCCTTTCATCAATGTAGAGATAGACATAGATAATGTAACCTGTGTGTTCTGTTATATGTTAGAAGGAATGTGAAATTCTGTCTATAATAGAATAGAATTCATCTTTATTGTCATTCCACTCTCACAAGTACAAAGCAACAAAATTCACTCTCTGCATTTAACCCCTCCCCTTGGGGAGCAGTGGGCTGCCATTGTGAGGCACCTGGGGAGCAGGGTGGGGTTAAGGGTCTTGCTTAGAGACCCAGAGCGGCAGTCTGTGGGAGTGGGGCTTGAACTCAGAACCTCTGGGATCCAAGCGTAATGCTCTGACCACTAAACTGTGTGGGTCAAAGATGACCTGTGAATTTGCTTCCACCATTTTCTGTTACCTTATTTGGATTTAGTTTTGATGCTGTGCAACTGATACACACTAGAGATCCAGAGAACTGTCCCAGAGGGCGAAGCAGTGAGATAAATACAGGAGAAAACCTAAGATTGCAGCCATTGCTGTTCATCAGAGCAGTGGTCAGGCCAAAAAAAAAACAAAAAACTAGTTGATCCTTTGTAATTTATGCTTATATCAGTGATAAAGGTAAAAATGACTGGAATAAACTCTGTTAAAACTAAAAGATGTTTTTACTGTATTATTTTGTCTTATGCTTTTAACTCTCCTATCCTGTACAATCTCTCATTTTTAAGTTTTCTTTTCATATTTATATGATTTTATATTTATTGATGTAAATCTACAGTATATGAATCTGTGTGTCAACTCGCCCTTTGCTTTGTTGCTCTATTCTTTGTTTGCAGTTTACTGACTTGCAGTGAGAGACCACTTCTTACAATCATTTCCTGCTTAAAATACAAACCTTTGGAATCTAAGAATCTCCAACAAAAAAAAACAAGTTCTTAAAATTTTAAATTTTAAGAACAAGGCAAAAGAACAATGATCCATACCTCTGCAACCTGAGCACAATCTTTAGTTCGTTTATGGAGAAGAAACCAACTCTTCTCAAACCTAAAGAAACAATAAGGTTAGAACAGTTTCTTAGCATTAAAACATCCTTATTTTGTGCATTAAAAATGGAAAGAAAAAAAAAATTGTCAGAGTTAAGATCTTTCTATCCAGATGTAGATTTGTCCAAAAATAAGATTAATCCTTCATTAGCTAGAGTGTGCATCGTTCATGCGAAAGGTTGGCTAACACATAGTAAGATATATGAAACAGTGCTAGAACATTGTTGTGGAAACATTTATACATCCTAGTGTGCAGAATTGGGGGCTTTAAGTTCCAGCTGGATTTCCCTGTCCATGCCTATTATTACGTATACAAAGTACTAATAATACGGGGAAACTGACTTGGCGGCGGTCACTCCGATCAGAAATGGTAACACAGTCTGTCCCAGCAGCTTTTTTGTGCACCAGAAATACATTCTGGATGCCATCGATTCCTGTCTCTGAAGAACAACCATCCTTACTGATTTCTAACTCAAAGTCAAAAACAAACCACTGGACTTTGATTCCCAAGTTTGAAGATGTTTCTCTTCCCATCCAGGAAGCTTTCTCAATGCAAAACGTCAGGAATATTGTTGAGTTCCAAGCTTTAATAGAGTAGCCCAACAAAGCCTTGTAATTGCTTAGAAAACATGCACATTGAAGCTGGAAAACCATCAATGAGTCGATGCAATCAGCTGGTTTTCCTTGGATAGAAAACTTTGAATCAATCTGACTGGATGATCTGGTGAACTGGAAAGTGCCTGAGATGACATGATGTGAATTGGAGCTACAGAAATAAACTGAACTGAATTGAATTTCACTGCTGATATTTTCCAGCAGTACCAAAGTGAGATCTAAACCCATTACGTCAAAAGCATACAGTCAGGGAAGAACAAAAAAATATTTAAATGTTTACTAACCTGCTTAGAATGTCCAGCCCAGCACCTAAATACGGAAAACCTTCTTCCACCCTAAAGGAAAGATTGATATTTTTTAAGTGTGATTTAATACAAACTCAGCATAACCTGAACTTAACAGTACTCACATGTTGGTTACTCTGCCAGAGCTCATGGGTCTAGTGGGCCCATTTTAACACAATTCAACAGAAACAAACTAATTTATATTAAAGCAACAATTACATCAAAACAATCTTAATAAACAATTAACAGTTAAAAAACAATCCACTGGGCTTTGTTTCCAAGTCTGAAGACGTTTCTCTTCCATCCAGGAAGCTTTTTCAATCCAAAATGTCAGAAATAGCGTTGAGTTCCAGGTTTTATTCAGCAGCCCAACAAAGTCTTGTTTATGTTTAGAAAACATGCAAATAGAAACAGATGAACGGTAGAATGCTTTTCAAAAAACTGAAATGCAGCAGTTGAGACGATCGCTTTCCGCCATCATCACAGCCCCAAGCACTTTATAGGGTAACAGAAGACCTTGCTTATTCAGCCAGGCCAAAAATTCCCTTTAACAACCCTCATGTCAGAGACATAGACAGGTATGGGGCTTTGCAGGCTAACAAAGAAGCCAAATGACCCCCATTTCAAAGGGGGGGACCCGTTCATCCGTTTCTATTTGCATGTTTTCTAAACTAAAACCAGGCTTTGTTGGTCCACCCTATAAAGCCTGGAACTCAACGCTATTTCTCACATTTTGAATTGAAAAAGCTTCCTGGATGGAAGAGAAACGTCTTCAGACTTGGAAACAAAGTCCAGTGGATTTTTTTTTTTTTACTTTTTTGGAATGACTACGACCTGGATGACTGAGAATCTTCACCAGCTTAATAAAAGCTGTTTTTTCTTTGGTTTTAATACTCTACAATTTCGAAATGTGGTCTTACAGATCTTTAATTTTATCAGAGAATATTTCTCTTACAGTCAAATGATAGAACATTTTTCTGTAGAAAATATTGCTGCTGGCTTAAAGGGGTATTCCAGTTTTTTTACATTGGCCCCTTGATTTTACGTTATTACATCATGTTCTACTCACCCATATGAGTTTAGTGTCATTTGGAGCCGTTCTGAAAATATTCCGTTAGGTTCTATCAAGTAACGTCTTCCTATGAGCAACGACTTGAAGGCACAAACTAAACTGTTCATCATTTATTCTTTATGGTACGCCAGCATTCAGAACATGGAGGCCAATCACTGTCCCCCAGACATCTGCGGTTATATTTTTTTATATTTATATTTTTTAAAACATCCATGGGTGCCGGCTACCATTCCTTCATCCTGTCCACTGAACTGCTGCTAGTTTTCCTCACATGCCTGGAAGATGTCTAGTGCTGCTACCACAGATGATCTCGCTCTCCAAATGGAATTGAACGATTCAGATTAGCTAGAATGAATAGAAGGGGTAGAGCGTAGCCCGGGCTGCCTGTCACTACTCCAGTCCGGCACACGGATGACGTCATAAACGCGCCACTTTGTTCTATAAAAATATAAATATAAAAAATATAACCGAAGATGTCTGGGGGACAGTGATTGGCCTCCATGTTCTGAATGCTGGCGTACCATAAAGAATAAATGATGAACAGTTTAGTTTGTGCCTTCAAGTCGTTGCCCATAGGAAGACGTTTCTTGGATATAACCCAACGGAATATCTTCAGAACGGCTCCAAATGACACTAAACTAGGGCTGGGTGCCGAACTTCGGTTCTTTTATGGTACCGACCGAAATGCTTCGGTTCTACAGAGTATCGAAACATGCCTCGTCTTTCGGTACCAAGTTTCGGTGATTGGCTGTAACACTTAACGTGATTGCGTCATCCAGGAAAAATACACAGGTGGTCACGCCTACAGCCAGGGTTCATGTGTATCTGTTGTGAACTGGTTGCAGCGTCGTGGAACCCCTTTAAAATGCCCCCCAGGTCAAAAGTGCGGCTTCACTTTATTAAGACTGATGCCAGTAGTGCGCAATGCAATACATTGTGCACGGAAACAATTTAAGAGCAGAAAGTTGCTCGGTGTTTGACTGCAAGAAGATCGGACCGCGGCCGGCACGAGCATCCTCCTCTCAGCAGCCCGTGGGCAGAGCAAAGCCAGAGTGGAGGGAATCATGCTGCTTTCAAACTGGACGCAGCAGGAGCAGCAAAATCACATCTGCTGCTTCCTTTTGCTGCTTGTACCAGCTTCTGACGCGCGGCTGAAGCAGCTTTGCTGCTCTGGCTGCGCGCTCGAAAAGTGGCTCTGACGCGGAGCTACTCTATCCTTTCTCTGCCTTGCAGCTATATTTGCTGTGATCAGTGGGAATAAAGTAGTTTTATTATGTTTTTAAGTGGGAAAATCCACCTGAAAACTTAATCAGTGCAGTCAGTTCATCCTGCCTTCCAATATTTCTGTGGGAGCCGCTCAGACCCCCCCATACCAGCGGTGCGCTGTCAGTAGGATCCCATTCAACGGGCTTGTTTGTCAGACATGGTAATTTTTCTAAAGGAAAACTGCTCAGTAAAAAGGTCCTCACAACAGACATGTTCACAAGTCATTTTTTGCAAGTCCAAGTCAAGTCTCAAGTCTTGAGAAGGCATGTCGCAATAATCAATTAATCGCACAAAAAATTCTAATCACTTGATTAATTAAAAAAAGTGCAATAATTTTCATGCTTGCTTGTTTCTCCTTGTGTTTTCATCTCCGTCACTGAGACGGTATAGCTTAAAGGTCGCTATTATATCTATGGAATGATCATTATCTTGAACTGCTAAATGAAAAATACAACTAAAAAAAGCACACGCAAAAAAATTTTACAGATAAATTTTGCATTTTTTAGTTTTTTTTCTTTCAAAAAAAACTATTTTCTTACAGTATTTACCTGACATTTGTGGTTACAACTTTTTCTAGTTTTAGCAGTAAATGTCTGCTCTTTTATTTTTAAATGAAAATGAGGACTGTGGAAAAAAAAAAAAAATACCAATCCTGCCTTTTATTAATACATATGAGGTTAGCAACTACAAGAGATAAAGAAAAACCCTAAACAAACAGCAGGACAATAACAATACTTTTATAAAAGAAAGATTGTGGCAATAACTTTTTTTAACTTAATGATTGGCGGGCAGTATTTTCAATTCAATTCAGTTTATTTATTTAGCGCCAATTTACAACATTATTCACAACATATTTCTCCTCTACCGCTGCCATGAAGCTTTTAAAGCTGGGCTTGTCGATCACAGACAAGGGGAGGTTGCATGAAATAATAAGGTCCTGAATTATTGCCTTATGTCTGTGATGTCCCTGGCTGTACACCTGCACTGCACTGTGGCTGATAAAGTTAGATGTGGTGGACCAAGCATCTTGGTTTTTTTCTAAAGAAGCTGCAGTTTGCTGCTCTTTTATTCCCGCCTTATGTAAAGTTTTTGTAGCCAAAGGTTATTATGAACGGTGGCACCGAAACAGGGGGGGTAATCATCACTTCCATATCTGTATGGGTTGCATGCATGCATGCGCACGGGCATATATGTCACGTACTGTTGCGTCATTGACGTCAGTGTGTTGCACAGGGAAAAATATGATTTATGGTTTTCTTTCATTTAAATGTTAGTTTTATGCTTTGCATGTTTGGAGAGGAAGATATGATTTGTTTTTCTTTGAATTTTCTTCTTGAGCTTTGCATGTTTTGATGTTTCTTTTTTATATGATTGTTTTCCTCTATTTTAGACTTTTGAATTTTTCCTGCATGTTGGGTTGTTTTGGTTTGTTTTTCCCTTGTGACAATCCATGCGCACTGTCTGAGGAGGCGGAGTGCATTAATTGTGCTGCGTAATTGCTGCGCTCAGGTGTGAGCAAGGGCTGATTAAAGCCGACATAAAAGGAGTCTGAAGGAAAGGAGAAGGAGAACGGAATCTGCAGGTGACAGAGACGGACGCGCTGCCGGGGGAGAGGCAGGCGGGATCCGTAAGCCAGGAGGGTGCACAGATGTCCCAGTAAGGAGTATTAGGGCAGAGGAGGAACCTCGCCTGTAAGTAGCGCTCCCCCTCGCTTAAAGCATAAACAGGAATATATCTTCCGACGGGGTTTTGGCGGGTGGATGCTGGCGTTCTCCTTGCTTCTCTTTTTAGCTGGATCGGTCTGGAAAGGGGCGTGGCACGCCAGGGAGTGGAACAGTGCCGGAGCGCCGCAGAGTCAGCTGTGGATCAGCCAGTGGGTGCTCCAGGCAGATCACTCGCACCAGAAGCAGCATAACAAGCGGAGCCCAACTTCCAGCCTCTGATTTTTAAGGAAAACTCTTGAACTTTAAGTTTTATCAGGAGAAGAAAAGGACTGTTTTATCATGCCACTTTTGCTGTGGCTTTTTGTATAAATAAAACACTTGAATTGAGTGCTTCACGGTTTGGGTCTTTGAGTTGTTTGCTCCCCCTTGTGTCAAAGACTGAGTGTGGGGCCATACTGGCCATAAGTGCTACTTTTTTTTTTTTACCTCTTCTGTGTGTGGGTAAGGCGAGCGGCGATCAGTCAAGTTAGTAAAACAAAAAACACACAATAAGTGTTTTTACACTGGAATAAAATATTGTTCACAAGTCGGAAATCACGAGTCTCAGTCGAGTCTGAAGTCATTAAAAATGCGACTTAAGTGCGACTCGAGTATGAGTCACAAACTCGAGTCCCCATCTCTGCCTCACAATGTAACAGTGAATATTAGACACTGAATTTTTTTTTTTTTATGTAAGAGGAAAAATATAAATGGAAAAATCCGAGCTTAAAATAAAACTCAAGATTTGTACTTATTTATGTTGTGTAATTTTCTTTTTCTTCGAATTGATATTATAAAACTGGTATCGAAAAAAGTATCGTTCAGGAACCGGTATCGAAGTGAAGGTATCGGTATTGGTACCGGAACCGAAAATTTTTGAACAATACCAGCCCTAGCCGTGCGTTATGCAGAAGTTAGGCTGTCGTTGAAAATAATCTCTGGACTCATTATGAATACTCTATGCATACGTCCAAAATTTGAAAACATACATAGAAAGTTCAGCGTATGCCTTGTTTTAGGAGATTCTGGGACTTCGGGCATATGCTGGATAAATCGGCATGATGTGCCAGGGGCGTCAGGGAAGCAAGTTAAGGCTTTTACTAATGGAAGGTTTCAAATTAGACCGATAGTAATGAATAAACACACAAAAACTCTTCAGTTAAATTCATTCATTTTAGCATTTTTGAATAAATGTTGCGATTTTGTGAAACTTATTTCTTGCTGGGGATTTATTTTCCCAGCTAGATCCTCCAATAAATATTTGATAAAGAAAGACCATTATGTTCTTTGTTCTTACTAGATTATTCTAATAAAAAAATAATTCCATTATTAAAATACTCTTTGAAGTAAGCAGCTAATTAAAATCAAACTCATTTTGAAGGTGAGCAAATCAAAGCAATATGGTAGTGATCAAAATCAACATTTATGCAACAACTAAATGCTCAGAAATACACAGTTTAAGTCTCACCTTGATTTCCTCTTGATTTTGGTTTCTTTTGATTTGTCTCCTAAGGTCTTGAAGCTGAAAGAAAGGGAGCGAGATCTGAAGTTAGGGACGGGGCCGATCAGATAGAGTATAAAGATCAGCTTCTATCAGTATCATTTACACATAAGAAATGTCTGATTCAGTCTGATCAACCAAATGTCTGCAAATCTACAAGCTACAAAAAATCTACAAAAATGCCATATCTAAGATTATTAAGGTGTGCAGTAAGATCATGGGTGTTCAACAGAAAAACATGACTGAAATGCATGAAGAGCAGGTAATCAGGAAGGCTGAGTCCATCTTGGATAATTATACCCATCCCTTACATAACCAATTCCAGTTTCTATCCTCTGGTTCCCGTTATAAATATCCACCAGCTCGGACCAACAGATACAAACACTCCTTTATTCCCTCTGCTGCTAAACTCTACCAGGAAAAGCAGATAGCCATATGTTTCCTGCATATAGGCCTATGCTCTCATTCATCCCCTGCACTGCACATATTTTTTTTTCTCTCTTTTATTCACCTTACTTTTATCTTTTAAAATATTTTGTGTTTCTTTTATTTTTTTTTTGTGAAATGTGAACATGTGTGTGAAAGGTGTACTACTACTGCACAAAAATTGCCCATACTGGGGCAAATAAAAGCTACTGAACTGAGCTGAACGAACCATTCCTGTGCTTTAATATCGCCCGGCATAACGACACATGCATTCACTGCTGCCCTGCAAGCTGGACACAAACTGTTACATGGATTTCCTAAACAAATGTCACATTTCCATTTCTACATCTCCACTGTGTGGAAATATTTTACACTTAAAAAAAAAACTAATTGAAAAGCAACACAGCAACACGCTATGTTTGCAGATCTGTTCTACATAGAAGCTGTGTTGCTTCTTACAGTTAAACATCTGAAGTAGAACTCATTAAGGAGAATGAGGAATATTTAGTCAGAGAGCAGAAAGAGGAAAGTCGCTAGCAGGAATAATCTCTAGTCTTTCCAAAAAGGCAAAATTTCCACCAGACTATGTGAAAGCTAAAGGGATCACTAGCAGATATGTTCCTATCCACTACCTGGATCAGAATGATTCGTTAGTTGGATCAGATATTAGTATCATAAAAACAAATTTATAAAATGATTCCATTTTGTATTTATTTTGATTCCTTACTAACTTCCAGTACACATATTTATGTTTTTTTTTATTTGATTTTGAGAGAGAGAGCATAAAATGATAGAAATTAAATGCTGAAATTAAGAGATTAAATAAAACTGTCTTTATTTTATAATTAGTTGTTGTATGTTCCACTTTTTTAAAAATCATTAATACCTCTTACTGAGGGGTGAAGGGGTCAGATAAAATACCCAAGTTGAGACACAAGTCAAAAGAGGTTGGGAACCACTGCTCTACAGAACCTGAGTGAATAGTGAGGAGGATATTCAGCCTTTAATTCAGTGGGAAGCAGCAGAGACTCTAAACGATGCTGGACAGATGCTTTAAACCTTTTAAATGTTTAAATACCAGTTACTGCTCTATACTATTAAAGGAACATTTTCTACAACTCTGGATGATAACTTCCTTAGACTTAATTTTCTTTGCTTTATAACTAATGGTAACGGTGTCATATTTAACTCTACATCTGCTTTAAAAACTATTTATTTTGTCATTGGGTGAACAACAAGTTGGGGCAGCACCGAGTCCAACCACAAAGAAATTGATTTTCTGGATAAAAATAATTATTCTGATGGTTTTAATCTTTTTAAATACCAACAGGCCAAATAGGAATGAGCTTAAGTGAAACAAAACTAATGGGTCTATTTTTAAAATGCAAGGAGAAGTAAAAAGTTGTGTAAACAAATAATTAGAGAGCAGACATTTCTACAGTAAGGTAATGAAGTATTTGTACTTGGTTACTAACAGATAATATGATAACTCGTGTTTGGAAGCGACTTGACTGGAAAGATTAGATCGATTAAGAAACGCACCAAACAGGACAAACATTTTTTTATTTATTTATTTTTATTTATATTTTGCAAAGGGTGACATCATCTCACCATCTGACGCGTCACATGATCCTCAGCTGAGACCAATAACTACAGAATGCGACCAAAACACGGATATTAGACTGATTTAGACTCCAAGACGACATTGATCATCACTAAAATTATTCACTAAAGAATAATAATCCAGTGAGATAGACGCATGCAGTAGAGCTGTCACTTTAGCTTATGTGCTAACTAAAAACAACACTGTAGATATCTGTAGCTGTTTCTACACTAATAAGGCCAAATATACAAAACACAGTTATTGCTAAGATTAGGGAAGTGACCTACCTTGTTGAGAAGTCATGCTGTACCATGTGGAGTCTTTCTCTAAAGTTCTCAAACATTTTTAGCGAATTTCAGTGTAAACTGTTCCTGAGAGGAAGCTTGACTAAGCTAACAGCTCTGTAGCTAAAGCTTCTTCTCCTCCTTTTGTCTAACTTCTGTAACCGAACAGACACGCCACTGCCATCTGGTGGAAGACTGCCGCATCGACCAGACAGCATCAGTCTTTTTTCTTTTAATATGAATTAAGCATATCGGTAAACAGCTACAAAATTATGAGGATGATAAAAACCAACAGTGTAAAATGAATAGACAGAAGTAAGTTACATATTTAAGATAAAAGAAAATCGATTAAATAACATTTATATGATTAAATCTAAGAAGACTCTCTTGTGGAAAGACAAATTAATCTATACACTTTTGCTTCATTTTTGCTACTTTTACTATGCACCTAAGATGTAGCAAAGCATAAAAACACTTAATTGAGTGTGATGCACTCAAATATAAGTGCAAATAAAAAGATATGTCAAATAGAACAAGAGCCAAATGAAAATTGGTGTTTACAGATAATTTGCTTCCTTTTTAAATTAAGATAGTGTTTTTTAACATTCTTAGAGATCAACCTTTGAAATGTTTAAACCTCACAGATGTCTCATTTTTACCTCGCTTACATTGGAGGGTGCATACAGTCAGCCATTATCTTATTAGAGGCAGAGGAAATGAAATTGAATAGATTACTGATCGACTGATTGATCTCACAGTATAGAAATGTACTCGTTACATCAGCTCAATTAGTCAAAGAAGAAGAATGTGCCAAAGGAAGAAAAAGGTGCATGGGTATATACACTATATACAGTCCGTCCACATATGATAGCTTTTTTTTATAATAGGATTATTATACCGGGTTATTGCACAGGGTGTTTACATGGGTATTTATATAGATGGATATGCTGATGAAGATTCTCAGTCATCCAGGTCATAGTCATTCCGTAAAAGTTTGAAAAACAAATCACTGGACTTGTTTCAAAGGTTTGAAGATGTTTCGCTTCCCCTCCAGGAAGCTTTCTCAATTCAAATGTCTGAGGGGAGGGGAAGCGAAACATCTTCAGACCTTGGAAACCAAGTCCAGTGATTTGTTTTTAAATCTTTTATGGAATATATAGATGGATGTTTATATTCTATTTGCACTGGGTGTCAAATATAGAGAAACAGGTTATTGCACAGGGTATTTATTAAGAAACTGCACATTATGCATTGCATAGCTTATTACTGTTGTAGTGTGTTCCGTTGTAAAGTCTGGTTGCAGCAGGAATGAATGACCTGCGGTAGCCCTCCTTTTGTAAAAGTCTTTCACTAAAGGAGTTGCTCAGTCCTCTACAGTCTGGTGCAGAGGGTGGAAGGTGTTGGATGTAAGCTTGGACAGCACCCTCCTCTCGGCCACTTCCTCCACTAAGTCCAGAGTGCAGCATAGAAGCATCCTTTCAGTCCCTTTTCTGTCCCGCTCTGTGCTGCCAGAGGCCCAGCAGACAGCATATAGAGGAGGGCTGATGCCACCAATTCAACTTTATTGTTATTATATTGTCACAAGTACAAATCACCAACATTCACTCTCTGCATTTAACCCATGCCCTTGGGGAGCAGTGGCCTGCCATTGTGTGGCACACAGGGAGCAGTGCCGGGTTAAGGGTCTTACTCAGGGACCCAGAGTGGCAGTCTTTGGGAGTGGGGCTTGAACTCAGAACCTCTGGGAACCAGGTGCAATGCTCTAACCACTAGGCCACCACTCCCCTTATGGTGAAATGGGACATGCAAATGATTATTACTTGAAAAAGTCCTTCCCACATTCCAGTTCAGACTTGGGTATCAATGCTAAAACTAGTTATTTATGCTTTACATCAGAAAAATTAGTTCTTGAATATCTACTAAGGCATCCTACTGAGGTATAATATAAAATCATTCTGTAGCTCATTCATCTTTAGTGTTGGGCAAGGTCTTTAATGCTTAGAAGCTTTTAGTTTTATCAAAATAAAAGTTTCATTATGATCCACTGGTTTATGAACTATAGTCCATCCATCCATCCATTTTCATTCATGCGGGGTGTGAGGGCTGCTGGTGTCTATCTCTAGCTGTCTACGGGCGAGAGGTGGGGTCCACCCTGGACAGGTCTCCAGTCCATCTCAGGGCAACACAGAGAAAAACAGAACAAACAACCATTCACTCACACACACTCACAATTTTCATGTAATTTTCATATATTAAAAAACTAGAAGGTGTTAGCTTTCAAATAATGTATCACACATGTAATTTTGGCTTACAGTTCCTAAGTTATTTGCTTTTTCATTTGGGTATGCAAAATAGGCGAGAATTTCCCAATATGAGGTGAATGTTAAGATTAGAGAAGCCAATTAACCTAACAGTCATGTTTTTGGTCTGTGGGAGGAAGCTGGAGTACCCAGAGAGAATATACACGCATAGGGAGAACATGCTAACTCCATGCAGAAAGGCCCTGCGCCAGGAATCCCTAAAACATCTTGAGGTGGCACACTGAAACTAAAAGTCATAATTTCAGGGTTTGAATCTACAATTTTGGTAAATCTGTCTGTAGAAATGCGGCTGTGCGTAATGGGATGAAATGTTAACCTGATGTTACTTCAATTTACACTGGCCAGTGGGGGGGCAGTGGGGTGGCCAGGCCATTGCACAGGGTGGCCGTGGCCGCCCCTGGTGTGACCATTGCCTGCAGCTTCCTTGTGTAGTTTGGATCTGTTGGTACAAGTTCTGCTTCATTTTATGTTGGAAAAAATACCAAAGTCATTTGCACTGAAATGAATAGCTTTGAATTATAGAGGAGGTGGAAATTTGAAAATGGAACATTGCAGCCATGGTCCAGGACAAGGGAAACTTCTCACCTTTCACCTGGAGGAACGTCCAGCATCAACAAGCCGTCAGCAGGTGGCAGCATACGCTTATTAACATCATTTACACTGCCTGAGTGAAAAACAGCTGATTTAAATAAATCACTAAGCCCCCAGTGACATCTCTGACAAGGGTTGAATTTTGCCATCAAATGTATCTGATGTGTCGCATTACAAATCAATCTGGAAACAAAAGAACCTTGGAGATTCCACCCGTTACCTGTTTTTTTTTTCAGAACTTTGTTTGTTGCCGTGTGCATAAAGGATCCCATGTAGGGGGTCAGTGTTATTTAAGAAAATGATAACGCTCTTTTACAGTACACCAATAACCCTGTAATAACATGGTAATAACATAGCAAGTCATAGTACTTGGTAACAACAAAACTTTTTTTTTGTAATTACCCCAAGATTAAGGTATATAATTTCAAAATAACCTATAATTGTGTGTGTCTATGTATCATTGTAATTACTAAATAATTACCACATAACAGCTTCTATTACTGGCCCCCACCTACATACGGCTTACAAAGTAAATTGGAACTTATAATCTTGTAAATAAAGCTTTATAAAACCAAACTCCAGTTACATGTAAATAAGATTTTAGTTATGAAGACTGGCTTGCTGTCTTCTAGGTTTGATTTTCTGGTAAATACTAAGCAATAAACTGCATTTTACCAGATAATAACATATAAATTTATAGCTGTCTGTGATGCGAAATGAATATGAGTTACCCAGTAATAGCAGTTTGAAATCTACGAAGTCTGACTTTACCTTGTCTGCCTAAAATTTGAAGCGAAGCACTTACAAAAATGTTCCATAAAGTTTTTCTTGTTACCTAGTAATATAGTGTCGTTGGCTGCGTTATTACTGTGTTATTACATAGTTATTGATGTACTATAAAAGAAAATGTTACCAAGAAAATTTGGAATATGGCAGTCTAATAAAAAGGTTAATTAGGGTTGTCCAAAGTGTTTTTCTCTTTTGTTTTCCATAAAATGATCTCCAAAGGTTGCAGATCAGTCTGCCAGTAAATAATTAGCATTTTCATTTGGCCTCCTGAAGTGTTGCTTTCTATTTCACTGACCGTTATTCAGATCGATTATGGCAGACCCCATAAATGTCTTATCTACGGTACATAGTTATAGAAGATAACTAGAAATTTCTGCAAACACAGAAGGATGTAAATAATGTTAATATAGCTCTTTAGAAATACAGTCTAGCAGTTTAGTAGGTGACTCCACTGGTGTGTCTCCTCTCCTATCTGATGTCCAGTGGACGTGTCAGATGATAGTGTTTGTGTCATGATTGGGTTCAGAGAGGCCCAATATGCAGAACACAACGGAAACGGAGAGAAAGTTTAAATGAGTTTATTGAGTTAAAACACATGGATAATGACTGGAAACTGGTTCAACCCTGGAGGGCAGGTACACTGGAGTCTGTGGGGAAGGTAGTTCAGTTAGCCACGGAGCAGATGAATGTGGAATAGAGATCTTCTGATTTCTACCTTGAGGAATCCGGGTTAAACCTTGAGAGAGGAACTGTTGGGTCCAGAGACTGTTTGTTTCAGCAGAGTTCAGTGTCAGCTTCAGCGTCTTGCCTCTAACGTTAGGACAGACCTTGACTTTGGTTTTCCAGCTCTTAGTCCAGAGCAGCATGGGAATCCAGAGGAAGGTCTTTGGGTTTGGCTCAGAGGGCAGGCTCGGCAGGGTAAGCTCATCCAGAGCTTACAAGACAAAAACAGGATCCCTGTAAGCAGAGACAAAAGGGGATTAGAATCCAACTAGGAGATTTGAGGCAACAAAGAATTCACAGAGGAAGTGAGGCTTAGGTGCTAACCAAACTGGATAAACACGGCGGCGCTGAGGCAAGGTCTGAAGGCTGCTTATATACTGGAGGATCCTCCTGATGATGAGATGCGTCTCAGGTGTGTCGAAGGCTCAGCTCAGGAGGATCCACAGCGAACTCTGCTGGAGAGAGGTGGAACTTCTCCAGATCCCAACAGTTTGACTTATTCCAGCTTCACCTGATATCTACTCTCTATTTCTTTGTTTCTATCACATTGAAAATAAGATCATGTTTATTGGCTCCTTATCATATATGTTTCAGAAAAGAAACTGCTTTGCACTTTTGAAAAACTCCAAATAACAATCAGTCCAGTAGAGTGATGTCATTATGAATCAGTCCATCCAGGTTTTACAAATCCCAAATCAGGTTTAAAAGGCTCTTCTATTATTTTAAAACACTGTAGTTTAGACTCAGAAATCTTAATAGTGTGGTTCTTGAACAGAAGCAAATTAGTGTGAGAAAACAGGTGGAAAACCTCTTTAGCTCTTTTGTGAATTAGAAGCTACAACCAGATGCTACCTTCAGCTCAGTGGAAAAAAACTATGATTTTAGTGAATTGGTCTGTTTTTACACAGAAGTGGAAGGCTAATTTTGAAAAAGAGTAAATGTTTCAGTTTGACATTTTAGCATCAATCTGCCTGTGTGGGCAGACTTGTGAGACATTGATGACACTGTAGCAGCAAGTTAAAGAGGCTGACATCAGAGTTGTCTAGGAGACACGGTTTCCTTTGCAACTGAAGGAGTACTCAGAGGTTCATCAAGTTATGGGTCTGATTATAATTCTTTGAGGGTAATTGGAGCCATGAAATTATTATTTCCAGTGAAGGAATGACCAACATGAAAATACAAGTTACAACAGATGATTAGGAGAAAATAAAATGTACAAATTAAAGGAGAGATATAAAACATAGATAACTTGACAATCAGAATAGGAAGTAAGATCAAAAGAACAAAATGTAAAAAAAAAAAAACAGCAAAGAGAATTAAAATCAGGGAGCAGAAACAGATGTGTGGAAAAAAGGCTTGGTAAAACATAGGTGAGCGATGAGGAGAAGCTATGGAACAGGTAAGACAGATAAAGGGAGGGAGAGCTAATGCCAGTATTACTCTGGTTGATTTTTGAATAACCTATTCTATGATGCTCTATTCAACATAAATCAAATAGGTTTACATAGGTCAAATCAGCTTAAAAAAATTATAACTATACAATGAAACAGCCTCCAGTTTTTTTCTATGTACCCTGGACAGCTGCAGTGCATTGGGTCGCCTCCAGCAGCCTGGATTAAAATCTGTGTTAATATTAGAACAGTTTTGTTACCTTTTTATGTATTCAGATTAAATTACAACCTTTAAAAGACATCTATGAATCTGGATCATTCTCATGAGCAGCCTGAAGCAGTCATTACATGTATAGATTAATGAAAAATTAGTTCTCAGGGCCAGCATAGAAAGAATCTGTCCTTTAATAAAGTCATAATGAAACCTAATAGGAATATATTTTCACAATCCTAAACCTATTTTCTATTAATGTTTACATAAATACTGTCAGAGTCTTGGTCTGTTTGTTCCTGTTTTTCTTGGTTATCCATTTGTTGTCCTCTGCTGCCCTCTTGTGTCCTCCCTTGCTCTGTTTTTCTGTCCTGCCTGCACCTGTTTTCAATTCCCTCGTCAGCTCTCTCTTTGTCTCTGTCCCCTTTAAAAGCCCTCCCTCTTCAGTTCCTGTTTGCTGGATCCTCGTCTAACATTTCGTCAAACTTCTCTCTGTGTACCTTGTCTCTCCCTGGCTCCTAGTTTGGGTTTACCCCTGATGTCTCCTTGGTTCAGGTTCGTTTGCTGTTTTCTGTTGGACTCTGATTCCTGCCCCTGGATCTGTGAACTTTAATAAACTGACTTTAATTCACCTCTGCCTACTGGTCTCTGCATTTGGGTCCTCCAAACACACTGCTTCATGACAAATACAGCTGTTTTTGTTTTAAAAAGACGTGCGAGAGCGTGCACAAGCCCATTTCTCCTCGCTCTGTTTAAAAGTTAAAAGTTCATCAATCACTATGTAGAGTGGGGACTATATAGTGGGGCTGCTCAGTGGGTAGAATTGCTGCCTTGCAGCAAGAAGGTTCCGGGTTCCATTCCCGGCCTGGTGTCTTTCTGGATGGAGTTTGTTCTCTCTGGCTATGCATGGGTTCTCTTTGGGTACTCCGGCTTCCTCCCGAACTCCAAAAACATGACTGTTAGGTTAATTGGCTTCTCTAATCTTAACATTCACCTCATATTGGGAAATTCTCGCCTATTTTGCATACCCAAATGAAAAAGCAAATAACTTAGGAACTGTAAGCCAATATTACATGTGTGATACATTATTTGAATGGTAACACCTTCTAGTTTTTGAATATATACATGAAAATGGTTGAGTAAAACACAGCTCAAGCTGCATCAGCTCAAACATGACTCAGAGTTGGGGGGTTTTTTCTCGAAAAAATGTTTTGAACAGCAGTAATAAAGACACGCTTGCTTGTTGTGGCTTCCTTCTCATGTTTACATTTTGACATGCTGCTATGTCTGTGTTAATTGTGCTTTGGTGCTCGCTCTGTCCATAAAATAACTTGGTGGTTGAATTGTGGAGAATCTAAGCTTTCCAACAATGTCTAACATGTCTATATTGGTAAATATTTTACCACTGGGATTTTCATGCATTCTAAGTAATAAGTTTTAAATGCTTTAAACGCTTTTGAGAGGCCAAACTCTCCTTAGGTGTGAGTGTTTGTGTGAATGGTTGTTTGTCCTGTTTGTCTCTGTGTTGTCCTGCGATGGACTGGAGACCTGTCCAGGGTGGACCCCGCCTCTCGCTCATAGACAGCTGGAGATAGGCACCAGCACCCCTTGTGACCCCGATTGGGACAAGCATGATGGAAACTGGATGGATGGAAACAAATGATGAACTACATTAAAAATAGAGAACATCAACAACAGGAAAATGAAGAAAACAAAGATAAAATTCTAAACTCAAATATCCAAGAATCCTAGCAGAGCTTTTCTGGAAAAGAGCTTAACAAAAAAAACTGCCCTGCAATAATCTATTTTTCTAACCAGGCTTAGCTAAACATAATCTAGCACTATTAAAAAACTACATAAAACCAATCACAGAAGAAAGAAGTCAGCATGTCTTCTGAAAGATTAATCACTGTTCTTCCTTCCTCAGGAGAGTTCAGGATGAAGTGATATGTGAATGAACGCATCTGCTCCCCATGCCTGTTACCCTACCCACACTCAGCCCCCCCCACCCACCCACACATACACACAGGGCACTGGGCCAACCATGGTTATCTGAGCTCTACTGCTTTATTATACACTTTTAAGCAATCAAGCATAAACACACTGACTTCTTCACATGACCCAACACGCTGTGCTGACTGAATAGCTAAAAATAGTTGTCGGGACTCTGCTGACATATAATGAGATGCAGGTTTTAGATGATCCATATGATATTCTCCATAGACCCACATGTTTCGTCTTCTTAGTAAAACTGGCTGCTTGTTCCTTCACACCTTACGACCCATCGAAAGACAGACCTTATTAAAATGTTCCTGAGCTAATTTCCTGCGTCTGACATTTTGTGAAATGCACCCAAGAGTGTTAAGTCCTTCTTCTGTGCCCCAGATACATCAGCCATATCCCTTTCTCTCTTCCAGCAAATAGTCAAGGTCACCTTCTCTCGGTGCACTGCTTCTTCTCTGGTTCATAACTGAATCCGTTTCCCCCTGAAGCAACACCCAAAAGTACCTAATGTTGACCTAATGTTTTCTCTTTTCTTTAATGGAAACCACACAGCATTGCTATGGCAATGAACACAACAATTATTGGAATAAATACCTAATTCATATTTTAGCAAAATTAGGATTCTTGCATTATATTACTCTCTTGACGCTTCTGCATTACCCTGGTTAAAGCCGGGCATACACTACGATTTTTTTCTCCCTTTTTTGGCCAATTCTCCAGTCGTGTGAGAATTTCTCGATCAGGCCGACTTTCAGCCTGATGGTGCGTGTTGTAGTGTACAGGGGGTAACGAGGGGCGATCAGCTTCTCACCACCACCTTCTGATCAGGAATCGTAAGGTTGGGAAAAAATCAAACATGTTTGACATTCAGTCAGCCGTTGTAAAGTGGTTGTAGGCAAATAGTTCAGTGCACAAACAAGGATTCTTCTTCTTTTTCTTCTCAGATGAAACCACAGAAGCATGGTGGGGGTGCAATGAGTGAAATGGAGTTCTTTCTTTAAATTTGTCAGACCGTAGTAGCCATTTTTATAAAAATAAAAAAAAAGACTGAAGTGTGACAATGACGTTGAATTTTTTGGTCCAAAGAGGTATAGAAAAGCTGTCGGAAGTTGGATCTATGCTGGTCAGGATTCTCGGTCATCCGGGTCATAGTCAGTCCAAAAAAGTTAAAAAATACAATCCACCGGACTTTGCTTCCAATTTTAAAGACGTTTCTCTTCCCATCCAGGAAGCTTTTTTAATTCAAAATGTCAGGAATAGCGTAAGCCTAGATTAAGCAGTGTTGTATAAAGTACTGAAACCTCGGAGTCCAGTAAAAGAATAAGTAGCCTACCTCTCCAAAATATGACTTTGGTAAAAGTCCAAGTCACTGACTGAAATGTTACTTGAGTAAAAGTCTTAAAGTATCTGAAATGGCTTGTACTTAAATATAAGAATTACTGTAAAAATAGATGTACGCAAGTAATGTAGTGAAAAGTATAAGTAAAAAGTAAGTGCAGTTTGAATTACATTTTTTTAAATTTTGGTAAACTTTGAAGGTTAAATTCTCTTAAAATAATATAAACAACCAAGTGTAGGATAATTGAGACTGGCTTTTACGAAAAAGCTGTATCCTATTGGTGTTGATGAACAAGCCCAGGCAAGACCCGACCTTGTAGTCAGTAGGTGAGGTCAAAACACTTGCGTTTCTCTTGCTGGTTTTTTTTTTTTTTTTTTTTTTTTTACTTAGTAACTTAACCAAACACTGAAAATGTAGCAAAAGTATGCAATTAAGTTTGTAAATGTAGTGAAGTAAAAGTGAAAGTTCTGAAAAAAATGTATACTCTTGGAAAGTATAAAGTACTCCAAAATATACTTAAGTACAGTAGTGAAGTATCTTTACTTCGTTACTATACAACACTGAGATTAAGCCTCCATTGTCAGTAATGAAGTGTCAAAATACTCATCTGAACCAAAGTACTACAATTGGGTGGCTGTTAAGCATGCAGCACAACAGTTAAAGGGAACCATAAATAAGGAATTGTTAGAGGAGAACTGAGGGAAATCATAATCCTTTTTACTTAGTCAGTTATTCCAATTGGAGAGCAGATAAAAACTGACACGACAACTACAACTGGTAAGTGCTTTATTTTGTCTGAAACTGATTGTGTTATTTCTGGGAAGTCTGACAAAACAAGCCACAGTTGCTTTTTCCTCATTTGAGGCTGAGTATATGACTTTTGCAGCTACTGCGCATGAATTCCCGTATATTGTCCAGCTACTAAACTGAATAGACAGTGAATGTGAAATTACACTAATACCCATTTATGAGGACAACAGGACTGGCGACTTTTCACCAAACCATGGGGTGAGATTTTGAAATAGTTTGGACAGGAAACCCTGTCAGGTTTAGATGAGGATAGGTGTAGCTATAGGTTGGAGGTTTTCAGAGGATTTAACTTAAACAAAGCGGCAAAATTTGAAATTCTTATAGCACAGTAAATATTAATGAGTAACAATAAGTGGTCTGTAGTTATGTGGAACATTTTCTCACAATATACATTATTTTATACATTGTGATTTGGTTTTTAAGGAATTGAAGTGAAGCAGAATGGGCCCTACTAAAATACTTGCATCTTAAATATACTGTAAACTAAAAATTTCACAACTTTTTCATGAACTATTATCTGCAGTTCAAGTAAATTAAACAATGGGGAACTAATAAACTATTACTCGCACTGATACAGGAACCAGCACAAACAAAACCTATGCAAACTACACTGTATGAATATTTGTTAATAGGCTAAGATTTAAAAAAGCTTCATTATGTTAATACTACTTCTTACAATTGACAAAACAGCTAAACAATTCAGGTTTTTCTAGGAGGCTGTAGAGTCTGTAAAAACTCACCATGACAGGAGACAGCATGGATGTTTCAGTTTGGAAGGTTTGATGGAAATTACGTTTTTAAACATATTCAATGGACCAAAATAAAGAGAAATGAATAAGAGAAGTAATAAAGAACATCCCTTTGGTTTCTCCTCTATGAATCCAGGATAAATGAGCTGTTCTGCATGGCCTCTCTGTGTGTTTTTGGTCTTTTCTTGGGTTGCTGATCTTTTGAAAAATAAAATGCAATGGTTCTTTTTCTTTTTGTGGAGCGTTTGAGAGGCAAACCTGAAAGCTTTGAGAACTAAAATATTTGTGTTGGTTTTATTACTTCTAAATGCCAACAGGAGATTATTAAACTAGACTGAGCAATAATTATTTAACTTGTGAGCAAAACATGGACTAAAAAAAGCAGTAGGTACAGATAAAACAAACTATTGGATGTGATCCTACACTCAATCTCAACATCAATAATTTAAGCAAGCTGCTGTATTTTTTATTCATATTTACTCAAGTACAAGATTGCTTAAAATCTTCAATAATTTACAAAGAGAATTATCCTAGTCTAGATGAGATAAGATAAAAATGTAAATGATATATCTCATAACAACTGTCTTTTTTCAATGTCTGGCACAGTGAATAGGTGGGAATACGGACTGGATCTGAAGCTGGCATCATGTGTTAGCACTAAGGTTGTATTAAAAACGTGGACTGGCTGTCATGATGGGTCTAATATGTTTTGCCCACATGCAGAAGCACTCACGGAGTCAGAAAGAAGTTTAACAGTTTATTTTAACAAAGGTGAACAAAGTGACTAAACAACTGGTTCCTCAGCTTGGGGGAATCCAGCAGTCTGGTAAACCGGAAGGGGAAGCTCTAGGAAGAGATCACAATTGATGAGTTCATGGTCGGTGGGAAAACAGGCCGATGTCTTTAATATAGACTGGCTTGGACTCACTGTTGTGGTTTTGAGGTTGCTCCAGGGTTCCTGTTTGTGGAGGCTTGAACTGTTTTGGAGATTACTTAGCTGGAGGGCGGACAGGCAGACTTAGGGTGGTCCTGAGGAGCAGCGGAGCAGACTGTCACTAGTTTTCCTGAAGTGGGTGGCGTTCTGATAAGGTGAAATATTTATTTCTCAGCGAGATGAGAGGATTCCTTCCAGAGCTTGAAGGACCAGCCTTTCCCAGTGGATCTGTAGAAATCCTGCCAAAGATTCACAGAGAATAACTGGGTAAGAACTTGAGGTCTCAGAAAAAAACAAAAACTCAAAGTATTGATTCAGCAAAACTCAGAGGGGCTAGAGTACCCAATACTGGCAAACACTCTGGCAAGGAGATAGTGACAGTCTGCTGCTCATATACTCCTCAGACGGTGATGACCAACAAGCTGCAAGTGTGAGAGCAGGAAGAGGACCTCCAGGCCAACAGAGGAACAATGGCACCATCTGGTGGATGCCTGGAGAAACTGAAAAAGAACAACAAACTGGAACCCTAACACTGGCTTTTGATCGCCATAGTATTTTTATACATAAATAAGTGGAACGGGGTTGAGTTTTAATGTCTGTCATTTTTTTGTGTGAGAAATTGGGAATATGGAGTGAGAGTGCGTGAAGACACTAAGATGGGTGAGTCTCACTCCCAATGGGTGAGAGTTGACAGCCCTGGGACAATCAACATGTTCATAACACTTTGAATGTATCAGCATTACATAATAGTTAATGAAACATAGCTACCAGACAAAAAAAACAATTAGAGCTAACTTTGTTCCCAAGTTCAATTGATACTCCTCATTAGGTCGCAGCTCATGGTCCGCAGAGGACAGAAACCTTTTCTTAGTCTAAGTTTGGACTTTCACATTTTCTTTTCAGGAGTCTTTATACATCCATTAGTCTATATTTTTTCCTCCTTTATTGTCTAGTTACTTTGCAGAAATATTACAAGTTACTTAGTTCCCTGTTCTAAGTAGTTGGGTATGTATAATTTGCATGTTTTTGACATAATCATTATTATTTCCATCAAATCTATCATTGAAGATGTGTAAATGTAACTTAATTGCTTCTAATTTGGTCTTCTTCTTTATGTAATCTAAACTTCATTCACGATGCATTTAAGGTCCATTTGAAAGCTAAAATTTCCCATTAATTCACCTCGTATCCATTGGATCTGTTAGAATCGACACAAATAGCCCTGTTTTCCATTCGTTTAATTGTTAAAATTTGATGGAGTTTTTCTCAATAATTCTTTTAGCATCTTGCTTTTATTTTGCATTGTGCTTATATTGGTTGTTCGTTTCTATTTTAGATAGATTGTATATGGTTTCACAGTTTTTTGCGCTACTGCCTTGCAGTTCTGGGTTCGATTCCCAGCCTGGGCTATTTCTGCACGGATGTATGTTCTCCCCATACATGATTGGATTCCGTCATGGTACTCCGGGCTTCCTCCCACAGTCCAAAGACATGATTGTTAGTGTTATTGTTATGTCTAAATTGTTTTTTAAATTTTTTGCATGGTTGGGCGTCTTTGTGTGTCTCTGTGTTGCCCTGCGACAGACTAGCGGACTGTCCAGGATGTACCCTGCCTCTCCCCAATAGACGGCCGGAGATAGGCATTGGCCACACCGCGATCCTCATGGAATAAGTGGAAGAAGATGCATGGATGGATAGATTTTATTTGCTCTGATTGTTTTATTTGGTTACTTATTGTAATTTACTTCTGTTTTTTGTAGAAACCATAAACAGAAGCAAAAGTATAAATATAAAGAAACCTCGTCCAAATGAGCACTTCATCAATAAAGGGTGGCATGAGTAGGGGCACCGGCAGGAATTTGGGGCCCCACGAAGGCAGATATTGATCCCACAATGCTTTGCGTGGAGAGCTCTCCTCGCAAAGCATTATGGGATTTGCTGTTGCCATAGGCTGCCGCTACCCACCCCGCTAAGTTAACTCTTTTCACTATTTAGTCCACCCATCCCTTTTCCATCACGCTTATCCCTGCTGGGGTCACAAGGGGTGCTGGTGTCTATCTCCAGCTGTAAGTGGGAGAGAGGCGGAGTCCACCCTGGACAGGTCGCTAGTCCATCGCAGGGCAACACAGAGACAAACCACAGTACCTGGAGAGATCCCATGCATGCTCAGGGAGAACATGCAAACTCTATGCAGAAAGACCCCTGGCCGGGAATGGAACGCGGAACCTTCTTGCTGCAAGGCAGCGGCGCTACTCACTGCAGCACTGAGAAGCCCAACTATATAGTCCCAACTCTAGTGATTGATGTATTTAGTGAGTTAGGGCGGACATTCAGACACAGTAAGCTTGTATGAACTATAAGAACAGCAACTTTTAAACAGAGCATGCACAAGGAGAAATGGGCTCGTGCACGCTCTCGTACTAAAGAATTTGAGAAAATCCTCCACAATACCTTTAAGTTTACATTTACATCCTATCAAAATAATAAAAGCTTATTTAAAAAAAAAAACAACAAAAAAAAAAAAACAGCTGTATTTATGTACACATTATTAGAAGATAGGTTTAGGTTTGTGAAAATATATTCCTATTAGGTTTCACTAGGACAGATTCTTTCTATGCTGGCCCTGAGAACTAATTTTTCATTGTTCTGGACGTGTAATGACAAAACATCAGAACTTTTTCACATTCTGATAATTTTCAATTTAACATAATTTTCAATTTGACATATCTCCTTGGGCAACAATGATAAAACATTTTAATAATTGTTTTTTTTTTTTTTTTATTAATGCTTATTTCTTCATACTTAGAGCTCAGTGAACCTTCTGTTTCCTTCCTCTCCCTGTGAGCTTAAAGTTGCGCTCCGGGCTGTTTAGCAGCCAGAGAGAGAGGGCTGGGCAGCTGAAGGCTCCCAGTGGCCCCTCAGTCTGCGCGCGCGGCTCTTAGCTCCAACATGGAGCCTCCGGACTTTGAAGCCATGAACCTGACGCTGAAGCCGCCAGCCTTCCCTCTGTGTGAGGACTGGAAGGAGGACGCAGAGGGCTCTCTGTTCCACCTCGCTCACATTCTGCTTTTCCTCGGCTTCATGGGAGGGAGTGGCTCCTACGGACAGCTGTACCTGTTCACCTTCCTTTCTCTGGGCTACTTCTGCAGCTCTCTGTGGGCATGGTCGGATCCATGCACCACCGACACCTTTCTGTGGAGCTTCGCGCTGTTTGCAGCGTGTTTGGCTCAGGCTCTGTATATCACCTACAAGCTGAGGAGCCTTTCATTCGACAAAGACTTTGAGGATCTCTATAACTGCATGTTTAAAAGACTAGGAGTGTCCGTCAGTCATTTTGGGAAGATCATTGCCTCCAGTGACGGAGCTGTTCACACCTTGGAGAAAGGCCAATGCTTTGCTGTAGAAGGAAAAACAGCCATAGATAGGCTGTCAGTGCTTCTGTCTGGCAGGTAACTGCATGAGGATTTCCAATTACCCAAGCCTGAACTCAGTCTGTTACTTTTTCACAAGCCTGGTATTTATATTGTTTAACTTTGATAGTTAGGCTGAGATAAAAAACAAAACACATTTTTAAATCCAATCCTTCAATATTTACCTATCTGGTCTAGAAAACCTTTGATCACACTGTTACTTAAAGTCGTAGGGAAATCATATTTAAATGACAAATGATTCTGGCTTAAACATGTATATAAATGTAATATTTATCTGACTATATTGTACCAAAATTTAGAAAATTTCTATTTAAAGGAAAATCCTGTCTTAAAATCTGTGTTTTTTCATTATTTTATGCAAGCCAGTTAGTTATACGTCAGCTTGAACACCTAAATTCGGCCAATCATGTATCAACGGTCATCTGTCAATCACATATTTTCGGTCATAGCATCTTGATTCATGTCGCAGCTAATATACGCAACGGTTTGAATCAGAAATCAGAATAATTTCCTTTCCCATTGAGTTGCGTCCCAGTGTTCACGGGGATAGACGTCTGTGTCTTCGGCAGGCGTAGAGCTAACACAACTGGCAGCGTTGCGAGGCAAGGGCTCAAACATGGACGGCTGGAAGCCTTTTACACCAAACCAAGCTTCTGCCGCCCTGGCGTCCTCTTCCACAACATCTTCGTTCCCGCTTTCCTCCTCTAAATAAAAAATGGATGACGGAGGAGACTCATCCACGACCTGCGACACTAAACTCTCCTCCTCTTGCATGTTTCCTCTGTCCATAGCGTTCCTTGACAGTGTCGTTTCTAAGTCACCAATTTAGCCTAGCCTACTAGCCTACGCTAGTGGCTTCCCAACACATTGGGAACCTACTAGCACTAAGCTAACTGGTTAGCAAGATGCTTCCGACAAACCGGCCACAACCAGTCTTGCTTGTGAACCTTCCGCCACAATAATCCTGCCCTCTTGATAATCGACCAATCACATTCACTTTATTCACTTGTGTAAAATCAGGCAGCACTTGGGAGAATTCAGAAATGCAATGGTTCAAACAGCCACTTCCCTACAAGTCTGGTCTTTTTTAGTATTCAAACTTCTAAGAAGCCTATTAAACTAGCTCCGACCGCCAGCGGCCTTAATCATTTTTGCCTGCGAGTGATCTAGCCTCGATCAATGCCCCAGGCCCTAGAACTGGCATGCCAATCACAACGCAGAGATTTTTTTTATATTTCTGGATGCAAAGCAGGTGGGGTTTTGAGGAGGAAGCACAACAAGGAAGGTGGCAACAACTATTGAACAGTTCTTGTTTGACTCAGCTTTGGAAGGATTAGACTTGGAGTTTTCGTTGAAATGTGAGCAGGAAGAGGCTCTACGCCGATTCATTTTTAAGAAGGACGTATTCTCCGTTTTACCAACATTCGTTGGTATATTACATGATTTATAGACTTCAAACTGACTATACAATGTGATGTGTGATAAATGATAGTAATTTACTGATGCTATGAAACAGCAAATGTGTCGAAGTGATGATGTTATCTTTGTATTGAAAGTCTGAAACCCCCTGAGAATGACAACATCCTTGTTGTACTATGCTGTAGAGCACTTATTGTTGACATTACGACCGGCCTAACTAGGAAGTACCAATATGGCGTCTTCACAGCCCCATGAAAGACATTAATATCACCCCCCCCCAAAAAAAATGTATGCAAGCATTAAAACTGCTATCAAGATGCACTAAAGAGTATTATTTACATTTTCAATGTATTTTTTATTGTAAAATTTCTACGAAGGAAAAGTATCAGAAGGCAAAATAAGTCAAATACACATTAACTTTAAATTGCATAAACTAGTGGATAAAAAACTTGCATGGTTCATTTATTCATGGTTTGTTTCACTGCTAAAAAAAGAGGGAGAACACAAAAATTATTTATTTTTCTGCTGGATTTTCATTTTACATTTGAAATATCTATTGGGACATATCTTTTCCTCTTCTATTGGGCCCACCTCAATCAAGGGCCCTTAGAATCTTCCTAATCTCCCTGGCAGCATGTACTACCAATGACCAATCAGCATCCAGTGAATAAATAGAGATCAGTGCTGGAAAATGCCACTCAGACTGAACGCTGTATCAAAGATGTTCCGCTTTTAGAAACAGCTGTAGAGAAACAAAGTTTATCTGGGTTTCAGGGGTTGTAAGGCAAAATGTTAGGATTAGGGCCACTGAAAAAAAAAAAAGTTAATGGATTTTTTTACTTTATTTCAGTATAGTATGGGAAAAAAGTCAGAATTCTGACTTTTTTTCTGACTTTTTTCTCAGAATTCTGACTTTAATCTCAGAATTCTGACTTTAATCTCAGAATTCTGACTTTTTTCTCAGAATTCTGACTTTTATCTCAGAATTCTGACTTTTTTCTCAGAATTCTGACTTTAATCTCAGAATTCTGACTTTAATCTCAGAATTCTGACTTTTTTCTCAGAATTCTGACTTTAATCTCAGAATTCTGACTTTTTTCTCAGAATTCTGACTTTAATCTCAGAATTCTGACTTTTTTCTCAGAATTCTGACTTATATCTCAGTATTCTGACTTTTTTCTCAGAATTCTGACTTTTATCTCAGAATTCTGACTTTTTTCTCAGAATTCTGACTTTAATCTCAGAATTCTGACTTTAATCTCAGAATTCTGACTTTTTTCTCAGAATTCTGACTTATGTCTCAGAATTCTAACTTTTTTCTCAGAATTCTGACTTTTTTCTCAGAATTCTGACTTTTTTCTCAGAATTCTGACTTATATCTCAGAATTCTGACTTTTTTCTCAGAATTCTGACTTATATCTCAGAATTCTAACTTTTTTCTCAGAATTCTGACTTTAATCTCAGAATTCTGACTTATATCTCAGAATTCTGACTTTAATCTCAGAATTCTGACTTTTTTCTCAGAATTCTGACATATATCTCAGAATTCTAACTTTTTTCTCAGAATTCTGACTTTTTTTCTCAGAATTCTGACTTTTTTCTCAGAATTCTGACTTATATCTCAGTATTCTGACTTTTTTCTCAGAATTCTGACTTTTATCTCAGAATTCTGACTTTTTTCTCAGAATTCTGACTTTTTTCTCAGAATTCTGACTTATATCTCAGAATTCTGACTTTTTTCTCAGAATTCTGACTTATATCTCAGAATTCTAACTTTTTTCTCAGAATTCTGACTTTAATCTCAGAATTCTGACTTATATCTCAGAATTCTGACTTTAATCTCAGAATTCTGACTTATATCTCAGAATTCTGACTTTAATCTCAGAATTCTGACTTTTTTCTCAGAATTCTGACATATATCTCAGAATTCTGACATATATCTCAGAATTCTAACTTTTTTCTCAGAATTCTGACTTATATCTCAGAATTCTAACTTTTTTCTCAGAATTCTAACTTTTTTCTCAGAATTCTGACATATATCTCAGAATTCTGACTTTTTTCTCAGAATTCTGACTTATATCTCAGCATCTTGGATTTTAATGTAGAAGGGCACCATGAAGGAGAGATGTGGATAACTCAGCTTCACTGACAACAATGTGAGTTGTTTCAGAGGGCCAGTGACACATTGGTGGAAAATGACGGAATTGGGCAACGTTTTACGTGCCCGAGGGGTCCCCTCATTAATGGAGGAGCAGAGCTAGTCTCTAAAACAGTCATGGCTATGGCTTGATGCTAACATGTTTGTTATCTGTCAGAATTCTGAGAAAAGGTCTCCCTCCTCACACATCGATGCATCCATGGACATGCCCCCCCCCTACCTCAAAGAACTTATCAAGCCACAGAACACGTCTCACTCCCTTTGCTCCACTCACTCAAACCTGCTCCACATTCCCAGAACCAGACTCAGGATAATGGGAGAGCATTTTGTGCTGCTGTCCCACATCTGTGGAATTCCCTCCCTGATGCCCTGAGGGCTCCTCAGTCCACTGAGTTTTTTAAAAAGAAGGCCTTAAAACATTTCTTTTAGCAAAACTTTTGGTCCCCCTTAGATGTTTATTTTTTCTCTTTTAAAACAGCTTTTATTATTTAATGCTTTTTTAAATGCTTTTTTTGTAGCACTTTGAGGCCTTTTTGGTGAAAAGTGCAGTATAAATTAAATGAATTATTATTTATTATTAATTCTGAGAAAAAAGTCAGAATTCTGAGTTTAAAGTCAGAATTCTGACTTTTTTCCCATATTAAACTGAAATAAAAATTTAAAAATCAGTTACCTTTTTTTTGCAAGTGGCCCTAATCCTCTTCCATAAATAGCCCCTTTGTATGTGTACTTTTTTTTTGTAAAGGGGACAATGCATTTACATGGTGTACATGCAATCTTTAGAAATACAACAAAAATAAAGGATTTCAGTGCAGGTTAATATCCATCCACTGACCCCATTTGTTAGAATAGCTTAATGGATTAATTTTTATCCTAAAAATGTATCCTATCTGGCGACCAGCTTTTTCTATTCAGTATGTGCAATCCAGGAGCTTGATGCAAAGACAAATATGCTGTCTGGCCATCTTCTTCCTTTTGGAAACACCTCACTGATCCGCATGATTTCATTAACTGCACCTGTGCCGCACCGGGGCGGATGTGGGTGCACACATTGATTTGAATGAGTTGGGAGTGGTGGCCTCGTGGTTAGGGCAGTGGAATCCTGAGGTTCTGAGTTCAAGCCCCACTCGCACAGAATGCCGCTCTTGTTCTCTGAGTAAGACCCTTGACCCCGGCGCTGCATAATGCAGCCCACTGCTCCCTTAGGGGATGGGTTAAATGCAGAGGGTTCATTTCGTTTCTCTGTACTTGTGACAGTGGAATGACAATAAAAACTTAATGTGCTCAGTTGCTCCCCCACCTTGGCTGTGAGCAGTGGCGCCTCCAGAAATGTTTCATAGCGGGGCAGACGGGGCCAGTGGGCAAATCCACTAAACAGTCTTAGGGTGGCACACTGAAACTAAAAGCCATAATTTCAGGGTTTGAATCTACTATTGTGAAAAACTTGCCTGTAGAAATCATAAAGACTTAAGTAAACACCTACTGATATCTTGGTTTATTGTGTGATTTTTAATGTTACGTCGCTGGCTGTGCGTAATGGGATGAAATGCTAAACTGATGCTACTACAATTTACACTCGCCAGTTGGGTGGTATAAATTTAAGTAACAAATTTAGCATCTGTTCTTAATGTACTCCTGAAAATATACGACTGCTGAACAGTGAAAAGCAGAGATTTATCATTTTTAGAATCCACTGGAGGAGTTGTTGTGGTCTGACTTCCGCGTTACTCACAGGTGTTCGATGCACAATCTTCGCACTGCGAAGTGAACATGATGTAAATGGGGTGGAGAGGTTTGCAGTGGACTGTGTGAAGCCGGGGCATACACTTTACAATTTTTTGCCCTTTACGGACCGATTCTGCAGTCGTGCAAGAATTGTTCGATTGGGCCGACTTTCAGCTCAGGTCGGGAGAAAATCAAACATGTTTAAAATTCAGTCGGCCGTTCATCATGAGTTCTAAAATCACATTGTATGACGAAACCACACTGTTTCGTCATACAATGTGAGTTGTAGCTGCATGCAAAGACTGAAAACAAATCGTACAGTGTATGCCCGGCTTAAATTAGGGGTTAATCAGCTCACTCACGCTGTAAAAGCAGACCTAAAGTTTACTAATGTCACTCTACGTGGGGCTATATACGTAAATGTGTCCCAGATGGGGCTGCTGAAAAGTTATAGTAGCACAAAAAGATTGTATTATTTATAAAGACAAGGTTCTTCTTATCAGTTCTCTGCCTTTTTAAACTGTGATATTAGCAAAAGCTTTTACAGACATGAGTCACAGGTGAGAGTTTTAATAAAGTTCAGGGTTTTAGCTGTATTTGAAAGTTATAAATGAGCAGTAGATGTCAACAGAACTGACTCTAAGCACCTCTCCATTCTCATCCAGGATCAGCGTGACAGTAAATGAAGAGTTCCTGCATTACATCTACCCTTTCCAGTTCCTGGATTCTCCTGAATGGGATTCTCTCAGGCCCTCAGAGGAGGGAATATTCCAGGTTTAATTACACTCCTACATCACTTTTGCATCACTTCAGATTCATTACACTCTGTCAGCAGAGACACAAAACCTTTGGCTGTGATGCATGTAACTCCACTCATCCCCATCCCTCCTCAGTTCTCTGTTTCTTAAAACTTTAGAGCAACCTAACCGAGCCAAGATTTCTCTATCATTTGTCTCTATGGAATGTGGGCCAAATTAATCTGTAATATACTATCCATATCCATCCATCCATTTTCCGTCACGCTTTATTCCTGCTAGAGTGGTGCTGGTGCCTATCTCCAGCTTGGCCAGTCCATCACAGAGACAAACAACCATTCAGTCACACCTAAGGAACATTTAGAGAAGCCGATTAATCTATCAGTCATGTTTTTGGACTGTGGGAGGAAGGCGGAGTATCTGGAGGAACCCATGCCTTCTCAGGGAGAACTATCCATATCCTCTGAACCAAAAGTCTGTTGTATTGGTGGCTGACTAGCTCAAGTGCTAAGTCACCCATCCTGCCCGGCCCTGGGCGCTGCACAGTGGAAGCCCACTGCTGAGAGTTCATTTTGCTGCTCTGTACTTCTGACAGTGTATCAAAAAAAAAAGAAAATTAAAAACAATCCACTGGATTGTTCCAAGTTTGAAGACGTTTGCTTCCCATCCGAGAAGCTTTTTCAATTTGAAAACAACAAAATGCTGGAAAAATAATACCTAGACACCCTAAACCAGGGGTCACCAACGATTTCAAGGCTGAGGGCTGCTTCATGGCTATCGAATCATAGGAAGGGCTGCCAATACTCACCTATGAACAAGAGGGGTCAGCGTTCACCTAAACTTCATCCAAATTAAACACATTTTTATTGTTAACTTTTAATTTCTAATTTTCTTTTAAACATTATAATTTTAAAATCTCTATAAATACTAAAATGCCCTATATGATTACTATGGTGAAATGCTCTATAAATGATTAAAAAGAAGAGTCAGAGAAAAAAATAACATTTCAAACTTAGCCCACTGCTGAGTTGCTGTTTTCAGAAGACGTTGAGGGCACCCCATGTGGTTCTTGAGGGCCCCGTGGTGCCCGCGGGCACCGCGTTGGCGACCCCTGCCCTAAACTTTCCTTAGGGGTGAGTGCATGGAAGTTTGGCTTATAGGGCTCTGTTGACCATTGATAGATAAGCAAACCTATGATGTGCTACACATTCTGTAATAAATATTCTATCTGACTTATTTTACTGGATGAGTTTGTTGTGTTATGCAGCAAATAAAAACTTGTTCTCTGTTTTTTCTCCCCAGGTGACTCTGCAGGCTGATAATCAGTGCCGATACATTGCTTGGAGAAGAAAGAAACTCTACCTGCTTTTTGCTAAGCAACGCTACATAGCCAGGATATTTGCTCTGATTGTGCGCAGCGACATAGCTGAGAAGGTCTACTCACTTAGTGACAAGGCTTTTGACAGGGCGGGACGCCGCTATGATCTCCGCTTACCAAGTTACTGCAACATGCCAGGACCAGAATTAGAACGACCACATGACCTCCTGGAAGTTCCAATGCCAAGGGAACAGACTGCCTGAACGCTGCATCCTGGAGTTCCTGTCACAACAACCCAACTGGTTCCCACTAAACAGCCTTTAGTGGGATCAAAACAGAACATCAGCTGCATACAAATCCAAGGGTCCGTTTCAATAAGCAGGTTTAACCAACTCATATTATCACCTCTGACATGATCTAGCCTTAGGATGGATACTCTGACTTTTCAGTTTAATCAACTCAAAGTAGATCCACTTAGAGTTTATTACATGTATAACAACTATGAAAAGCCATTATCAGTGGAGCCCTGATTTGACAAGTCACCATGACGACAGCCAAACGGAAGTGCCTATTTCACCCCACTGAAACTTTAGATTTTAATGCAGATATGAAAAACAAATTGAAAGATTGTTTAAAGAACGAGAAACAGCGCTACGGCTGCGAAGGAGAAGATTGCTACATGATTAAATTCTTAATTTTATATAGTTCTTATGGCAGGCCGTTTTTACGTTTATTAAAAGCACTCTGCTCTCTATTGTTGCATTTGTAGATCAGTAAAATAAGATTCTTCATGATCAAAATAATATTCCTAGTCAGAACTGGAATAACAGATTTACTAAATTACATTTTTGCTGCAGAAACTGAATTTCAGAAAGTTAAAAAAAAAGAATTAGGTTTTATATATCTAGAAAAGTTTGAAGTTGCCGTTTTGAAATTTATCAGCTTGACTGAATGTATTAATGATATCGGAAATACATTTCTTCATAGTCAAAATAATAAAAATGCTGACAATGGGAGAATGTAGAGATCTGAAATTAATTTCTGGACATCCAGAATGTTTATTCTAGTTGTGAAGAGTGTCATTTTGACAAGGAAAAAGTATTTTAGATATCAGAAACACATTACTGATAAAATGGTAGTGGAGCAATGTAACCCTAAGCCTATTTAGGTGAAATCGCCTGGTAGCAGGTGAAGATGAATTATAAAAACGTTCAAAAGTAGGACCTGTTCATCATATCACGGGGTTCCTCCTCCTTTTTATCTTGTCTTCCATTACACAGTAAATACTAAGTGTCTGTTTGCAGCCGCTTTGGATGTCTGCTTCCCATTAAATGGCCCTTATTAGTAATCAATCCTATAGAGGCTTCAGATTGTACCTCCTACCTCCCAGTAGGCTCAGTAGGTTGGTATCACTAAATTATTCCTAGCCCTAAAGTTATTCCTTTTTCCCAGAGAATTGATTTATCTATTTAAGTGTAATCTGAAAATAATTTCAGTAGTGCTTCATGTATTGTACAAAACGGAAAAAAAAAAAGATCTGCAATTCGTAAACCAAAAGCAAAAGATCTCATATCCTGTCAACTAAGTTGTTTTTGAAACCACATTAAATCCGTGTGACTGAAACTTTAATTCATTCCAAATAAAACTTTAAAACATCGCTGTTTTTTTTAAATAGGTACATTTTAGATAAACTACACAAAAACTATAAAGTAGTTAAATAGTAAATATAACATACAGTTTTAGACATGGCCTAAAGGGCTGTTATCAAGATAAACTGCATATTATCAGCCTTAATAAACCTACTAGAAGGTAGAGGAGGCAAAGCCTGAAACCATGTCATGGGACTGGTTGACTGAGCAGTTTTATTTTATATAATGCTTTTTTCACACACACCAACGTCCTCTCAATTATATCAAGTTCTGTTAAATGAGTCTGTGTAATGCTACAACTGTGAGGACGTATAAGGTTGTGGATGCATGTGATAGATTAAGGGGTGAAACGTTAGAAATCATAAACATAATTTTTTGAATATGCATTAATATTCTGTGGATTATTACCACTCTCCTGACTTAATCAGAAAGGAAACAACGTGGTTTACTGAAGAAAAACTGCTCCTGACCAGGTTAGCTCTGGAGAGAATGTTACTACAACAACAGAAACGGGTCTGTCTGTTGTTGTAGTAACGGAAACTCTCTTTGTGAAACGGAAAAGTAGAATTTCTCTGATTTCAGGTTTAGAAAAGGTAATTTTCAGTAAACCTGCTTTTTGAAACTGACTCCAGGTGTCTACTGGATTGGAGGCATTAACTTGTTTGTCTTTTCTGATGGTCATAAACATGTCAGATCTGGAAAATAGGTTGGCAGATAAAATGAGGTTGAATATATTCTTTATATTTACTTCAATTCAGTTTATTTCTATAGCGCCAATTCACAACACATGACACCTCAAGGCACTTTACAGTTCAACCAGATCATCCATTCAGATTGATTCAAAGTTTTCTATCTAAGGAAAACCAGTTGATTGCATCAAAGTGACTCAAAGGCACTCCCTCACACCAAGCATGCTTGTAGTGAAAGTGGAGAGGAAAACTACATTTTAACAGAAATAAACCTCCAGCAGAATCAGGCTCAGTGTGAGCGGCCATCTGCTGAGGCCGACTGGGGTTCAAGGAGACAGAAGCAGAGATACGAGCTCTGAGCCAGCTCCCATGTCAGAGGATGAAGAGAGCACATCCAGCCAGTCACAGTCAGAGAAACAGGACTACACTGAAAAACCGGCCGATCTCCAGCATCTAGAAACAAAGGTGTTGATGGCAGCAGCACAGCTGATATTTCTCTCCAGGATGGAGTCACAGCCAAACAGGAACAGACCAGATGAAGCTACTATGAGAAAAAGCAGAGAGAGCAGAACGTTAGAGATTGAACTAACAGATTCTGCAGAGTGGGAGAATAGAGATAGAATGAAGCAGAATGATGAAAAAGGGGTCCCTATGTCCTCCAGCAGTCTAAGCCTATAGCAGCAGAACTATAGAGATAGCTCAGGATAACCTGAGCCACTCTAACTAGAAGCTTTATCAAAAAGGAAAGTTTTAAGCCTAGTCTTAAAAGTAGACAGGGTGTCTGCCTCACGGACTAAAACTGGTAGTTGGTTCCACAGGAGAGGAGCCTGATAACTAAAAGATCTGCCTCCCATTCTATTTTTAGAAATTCTAAACCATTTACTCTAACCAAATTCTAATGATCTATTCTGACTCTTTAAAAAACATTTTGTGTTAATGGTAGTATTTGAGCTGGATGTTAGATTCTTATCATTTGCTTTATTTAAAGTAGCTACTGTACGCAACTGCTGTAGGCAGAAAAGCTTCTCATTTTGGTGGTTTCAGTCTTTTATCTCTTATTCACATGTTCATTATCCATTCACTTATTCAGTCCTGTAACAATGAATTAGATGATGGATGGTTTTAACTGAGCAGTTCATGCATCACTGGCTATGGTGTGCTCACTAACAGACAGAGTTGAGCACCAAGTTATTCACCAAGAGGGAATTGTCAGAATTGGATGTAATTTGCAGACGAGCGATGGCAGAGTTAAAGATTCATTTTTCAAGTGCTGTTTAAATTTTCATTAAAGGAACTCGGGCACTGAAACTGGCTGATGCCCAGGAGGCTGCATCATGGTAAATGTACAGATGTCACAGGTGATCTGAGGGCACCCAGTTAGGGTGGTAAGAGTACACTTCAAATCATCCATCCATCCATCCATCCATCCATCCATCCATCCATCCATCTTCCTCTTATCCGGGGTCGGGTCGCGGGGGTAGCAGCTTCAGTAGGGAGGCCCAGACGTCCCTCTCCATAGCCACTCCTCTGGGGGAACCCCAAGGCGCTCCCAGGCCAGCTGAGAAACGGTTCTGAGCAGCGGTTCTACTCTGAGTCCTCACCCTATTTCTAAGGGAGAGCCCAGACACACTACGGAGAAAACTCCTTCCAGCTGCTTGTATCCAGGATCTCATTCTTTCAGTCATGACCCAAAGCTCATGACCATAGATGAGGGTAGGAATGTAGATCGACCGGTAAATCAAGAGCTTTGCTTACTGGCTCAGCTCTCTCTTCACCACAACAGAACAGTACAGCGCACTAGTAGATGCTTCACAGCAGATGCTGCACCAATCTGCCTGTCGATCTCCTGCTCCATCTTCCCCTCATTCGTGAAGAATATCCCAAGATACTTCAAAGATACTTGAAATGATCCAAATGCACAATCCCCAGTCGGACCCCATTCAAACCCATAAAGTCCCTGAGACTGTTAAGGGTTCCCCAATGCTCTTGCAGGAGCCTGTTATATCATTGCTTTCCTTATGATGTAATCATGTATGCACCCTGCTGATGTCTGAAACTCACTGATTGTGGCTAACGCACCCAATTAAAACTTTATTCTCAGTGATTATAGTCAAACTATTTTATTTTATTTGAGTTTCATGTCTGTATCTGAGTGCTTTACCTTGCATGCTCTGAATTTTCATGATGATCTACCTGCCTTTTTGGAACAAAGCCTTTGCTATATATTGTATGAATATAATCTTTTGAAAGAGAGCATTATCCTAAGCGTGTAGAAATGATTCTGTGAGTGGGGAAATAGATGAGACTTTATGAGCATAGAACCAAGCACATCAATTCCCAAATAGTCATTTTTAGGAAATGGATGAGGACGATAGATCAGTTGTAGAAATTGGTGTAAAATTTGTTTCTGCAACATAAGATAGAGATTCACTCATTCAAATTATATCAGTGCGCTGATGTGTTTTAGAAATGTGCTTTTTGTTTGGTTATATTGTGCTCTTGTGTTCAGACATTCATGTTTCCTTCTGCTTCAGACTCCGATTAAATCACGCAGAGCAACAAACTGGTTTGTTTTATTCTCACAGTCCCACTCATCTTCAGCAGGAATGTTTCCTTATACAGTCATATTGACATGGAACATGTTACCGAAATAAATTATAAAAGTGCTTTGAAATATTGAATTTACGATAGTTTTGAAGAGACAGCTGTCAAAATATACAGTTATACACATCTAAATATACAAATTCTAGTACATATTTGTGTAAATATACATATATAGATATCCTTGTAAAATAATCTTTCATAATACGACTTTATAATCTATGAACTTTATTGGGTTTTATTCTTTTATTATTTTACTTTAGCTGTCTCCTTTTGTTTATGTTGAATGATCCCCAGGAAGAGAAGCAGGGAGCTGCAGCTAATGGAAATCAGAAAGAACAAAAGAGTCTTGAGATAATGTGCTGCATAAATAAAATGGAATTAAAAATGGATGCATACAGAGCAATGTACTTGCAGATAATGAGTAGACCATGTCTCCAACCAGGCTTTTATACAAGCACCATTTCATGCATAGTAATCACTACAGTCCAATCTAGTGGAATCTATTGCATCATGCATACAGAAAAATACCATTTGTTGATTGTTGCATTGCTGCGATAGATGGAGACCTGTCCAGGGTGGATCCCGCCTCCCGCCAGTAGACAGCTGGAGATAGACACCAGCACCCCTCGTGACCCCACTTGGGATTAAGTGTGTCAGAAAATGGATGGGTGGATGGATTCTTGCATTGGAAGAAAAAAGTCAGAGAAATCAAGATGGCTGACATACGGGGGGGAAACACCTTGGCTATTTCAGTTTCTACAGGGAAGCAGAATAAAGGCAGA
This sequence comes from Cyprinodon diabolis, assembly GCA_030533445.1. Lineage (NCBI taxonomy): Eukaryota > Metazoa > Chordata > Actinopteri > Cyprinodontiformes > Cyprinodontidae > Cyprinodon > Cyprinodon diabolis. Next base: position 3,457,978 of record CM060064.1, on the reverse strand, counting down.
AAAAATAATTCAAACTTTAGTGTTTTACCTAACTTTTTACATATCCATAGGAATGTAAAACATTATATTTCTATGAATGTGTAAAACAAAGGAACCTTTTTAGCATAATGTATGCATGCAGGGGAAAGGATTTACCATCAGGTAAATACTAGGCGGTTGCTTAGGGCCCCAAGTTCCTGGGGGCCCCATAAAACTCTGTAACCATGTCTGGTTAATCCAACTACTCCTTATTTGTTCACAATAATTATGTTTTTTTCAATCCTTTCGCTAAAATGCCATCAGAATTCTTATAATATTAAGTGTGTCTCATGCCCTGCATCAGAGTGCAGAGGGGCCCCTGAAGTGGCCCCTGCATGCATGAGAGGTTTAAAAAAAATACACCAAGTTATTTAGGTAGTCTCTCTCAAGAAACCTTTAACCTCAGAAATGAGAAGTAGTCTACCATAAACTCTGCAACAGCAGAAGGAATGAAAGGTTCTGATTCCTCATCAACAATTTAAGCTTGTTTAAGCGTCTCTTTCCTTTTTATTTGCCAAAAAATAAAAGGAGGTTCAAAAACCCTTTGAGTGGCGTAACGTTCATGTCAGCGGGGATATGTCGCCCCCTGTCGGCGTGTTCCGGGATTGCTTGCCCAATTTAGCCTGCCGCTGTCAGTCCTGTGGAATGTGAGATGCACATTATGCAGACCCCCAAGAAAAGGTCCTGTCTGTGGTCACCAGAAGCGCTGCGCTCTGTTTCAACAAAGCAGACATTTTCCTTCGCCCTGCAGACTTTAACGCCTTAAAACACTCGGTAAGAAAGCTCGCTTTCTCACATTGTCCTTTGTAAAGCGTTTAGAAAGTTGCAGATTGGGTGCTGGGGGGTGGGGGGGGGTGGGTGTAGAACCGTTTCCGATTCTATTTTTACATGGGAGCCTCTGCAGCCACTGCTGGGAGCATGCAAAGGAAAGACAGGCTGCAGCTGTTCCAGCTTCACATGATGGGATGGTTTAGGTCTGCTGTAGACTTTATTTCAAATTATTATGGTCTTTAAAACTGTTAATAGGAAATCTTTTAACATCAAAATGCTTTGTGCTTTTTCCCTATAAGGTATCTGTTTTTTATTCTATTTATTTATTTATTTATCCAAACTGGGTGTTTTTAAACATTATTTAATTAAGAGTTTTGATTAAATTGTATTTTCTTGAATAATTAATGTGCACCAATAAGGAATAGTGGTATGAACTATACATGCAAACAGAGTTTTGTGGGGCCCTGAGGTACTTGGGGCCCTAGGCAACTGCCTGGTATTGCCTAATGGTAAATCCCCCCCATGGGAATTATTACAAACGCCCTGCTTTTCTTAGTATATTTATCAGGAGCAGGAACGGTCTTAGACTAAGACTAAGGTGATGGAAACCGGGTTTTATCTTAGTATGGCTGAAGTTTTAAGGTGACTGCATTTCTTAAAGTAAATTGTAAAGGTGAATGATTAAATTGGTTCAAGTCAATTATCATCAGTTACTTGCTGCAACAACTGTCCATCTAATCTAAATATATAGAGATTGATCCACTGAGCAAGAGATGATAACTTAAAAGAAGTGCAACAATCTGCCAATGCAGAGGCAAATGCAGTTTGCAAGACTTCTTGAAATCATGATAGACTCGTAACAGAAAGTATATAGATTTCAAAACAAGATCTAAGATGTGAGTGCAGTCCATTCTTTCAATGAATAGAATCATATGACTTATTTAGTTTGTCACAGCAAAAGTAATCTAAACTGTAAAAATGTCTTAAAATAAGATTCTTGCCAAAGAAAATTGTATTTTCCCCTGAAAATAAGATAATTACATAAAAGCTACTTGAAATAAGCAGATTGATTTGAACTGAAATGATCTTATTCGTAAATTGTCTTACCTACCTGCTCAAATTGACGCAAAATAAACCCCTTTTTCGAGAAAATGGACTATTGTCAATTTTTGTCTTATATGTCTATTTTTTGTAGTATATGTTTTAAGTACAGGGACCATAACAGGGGCCAGGATCAGTTCCCCAGGGGCGCTGGCCCCTGTTGGCCCCTGCCTAGAACCGCCTGTGATCAGGAGGCAAAGGAAAAAAAAAAGGTGCTCAGAGCTGCTGTTGTTTCAACTGAAGAGAGAAGGGAGTCTGAAGTATCAGCAGAGAAACAGAAAACTATCATCCAGCATTTATTCCTGCAGCTCAACTTCTTTCTCTGATCATTTTCTGTAGCCGAGCTCTGCTCCTCTGACTGAACCTGCATCAGGATGTCTGCTTCACCTGATCCAAGCTCCTTCTTCACCATCCTGCCCACGTTAAGTTCATCCGCTCCAGGGGTTCCAGCTGTGGAGCCCAATGCCACCTCCTGCCAGGAGTGGGAAAAGGCTCACCACATGATTTTCCATTTTGGGAACTTATCCCTGCTCCTGGGTTTGGTCATTCCAACAACTCTGGGGCTGCACATGATCCTGCTGCGCCTCCTCCTGATGACAGGTCAACAACAAAGCCCCCCCCCCCCCCCCCCCCCCCCCCCCCCCCATACACAAACACAAATACACACATCCTCAACCTCTTAAAGGCATTTCACTGATAATATAGTTAAAACACAAGAAAGCCATTATTGCAATCTTGTATTCCAAGCCAAAGTGCAAAATAACCTTGAAACAGTAAAAGGAAAATTCATATTTTTCAATATTTTGTTTAATTGTCTTATTTCACTTTTTGTCAGAAAAGGGATCTCATCACTCGGAGTAAGACCTTAAAAGGCTCTGAATGTGTCAGCGACACGCAAGAGAGGGTGGGAGAATGGAAAAAGTTTTTCCAGTTTGTTTATCTTCTTCCTGGATGGAGTGGAGACAGGAAGCAGCAGGAATTATGGGAAATGGGGTTTTGATTTCATCTATTTATTTCACAGTTCATTGTGAAAATCACATCTAGTTTTAGATGGTTTATTGACGGGTTTTAAAGGTGAAATAGAAAAATATTTGAATAACATGAGTGAAGCAGATATTTTTAACTGCAAAATTCTGGAAACACACCGATTTTGTAGGATTAAACTGGACCATCATGCAGCAACATAGATGCGTTGTTGCATGATGTGGCAGGAGGAACGATTCAGGATTGTCTGCACCTTCGATCGCCTGACAATCTGCATGTCTCATAAAAGCGCTCTTGCTTATAATCTCAATGTCAGTGCATTCACACAGCTCTTCAATTGTATGAAAATATGTGTAAAGTTTTAATGCTTCTTTCAAAATGACTAGACTTAAGTTTTGATCAATAAATGACAACAACTAGGTAAAAAAGGTAAAGCCCCCATTCTCTAGAAGCTTAGCTTTGTACATACATCAACTAGTGATGCAACCTGGGCACATCATCAGTGATGTTACCTGGTATCATATAGTGTTTCGGGTCTTTCAAACATAGAAAAAAAAGACCCATTAAAAAACTTTAAAAAAGAACTTAAAAATATTTCAGTCTGAACAAGTATTCATTGTTTTCCACTTTAACTTAATAGCAGATGGCCGCTCACACTGAGCCTGGTTCTGCTGGAGGTTTCTTCCTGTTCAAAGGGAGTTTTTCCTCTCCACTGTCGCTATAAGCATGCTTAGTGCGAGGGATCGCTGAAGAGTCAATGAGTCGATGCAATCAAATGGTTTTCCTTAGATAAAAAACAATCTGACTGGATGATCTGGTTGAACTGATAGGACGTTGTGAATTGGCGCTATAGAAATGAACTGGATTGAATTTTAAAGTGTGACTTTTCTTTGACAGGATGCAGTCTCTTCATTGCTTGGGCCACTTTGTATCGTTGCAATCTTGATGTGATGGTTTGGAACGTGGTTTTCCTGGTGGTCAACTTCATGCATCTATTCTTTCTTCTGTACAAGCGCAGGCCGGTAAGTTCTGCATCGCCATACCCTTCTCTCTTATTTTTCCATATTTTGTTTGGAAGGTTTCTTTATATACTTCCTGCAGCAGTTGGGCAACAATATGCACATTAAGGCTGAGTTTTTTTTATTACTATCCAGACTAGAAAGCAACATACCCTTCAGAGTTTAACCCAATGCATACAGGATGCATCGGCTTTATTACCGATTCCATTTCTCCTCAAAAGGGAGTTTATGCAATTGATCATAGTCAAAATATAACCAATTGAAGTGATTTCCTTGAATTAAAGCTTTGACTTTGCTCTCTCAGGTTAAGATTGACAGGGAGCTGCGGTCTGTGTACAAGCGGATGTTTGAGCCTCTCCACGTTCAGGAGGCATTGTTCCAGAGACTAACAGGACAGTTCTGCACTATCCAGACTCTGAAGAAAGGCCAAGCCTACGCTGCTGAGGACAAGACCTCTGTGGATGAACGCCTCAGCATTCTGCTAAAAGGAAAGTATGTGTAGTTTTTATGGCTGGTTACAGCCTTTCACACTTAATCCCAAACTTCAACAACTGTTAAAGTTTGGTTGCCTTCAAATTCAGCCACACAGCTTAATTGATATTCTTCCTGAAGTTTTCTGAAGTCTAAGGCTTAATGTTCCTGTGATTTGCTCACTATGTCCAGGAACAGACTTTTTCCTCGCTGGTTACACGCTGCTGATCAAATGATTTCACATCATCTCAGAATAGACAACTGACTTACAAATGGCTGCAATCAATAAACCACTGCATGGTATAGCAATGCTTTTCACACAGAAAATACTGACATTACAGTCTGTTTTTAGCTAATGGCTCCTGTCCTGTATAATTTCATTTTTGTTAAGTTGCTTGAAAAGCATTATTTTTCAATTATATCTACTTCACGGCCAGTTGAAACCTGTAAATGTGCAAAGTAGTGATGGTTAATGAGGCATCTTGAAGCCGAACTGTTTTGATGCTGCGTTGATACTGCCTCACACAATACTGACACCTGCTGGACATTTAAAGACACTACAGGCAGCTTATTGGAAAGACTAAACTTAATTGATTTGATGACCTAGTACAATGATATCATTTAGGCTATTGTAGGTTATATTGTATTATTATTTTATATCCATGTTTAAACTGAAAAGATCTTTGATATTTTTAGATTTTTAGATCATATATCATAATGTGAAAATTTAGGGGAAATGTGAATGAGGATGCTGCTGGACTAGGATTTTAAATCATATTTTTAAAACAATGACTATGAATGAAAAAAAAAGGAAATGAAGTCAGAGTCAGTTTGAAATGAACTTTAATTCAGTTAAGTTGAATGATAACTGAGAGGAAAAGGATGACGCAACGAGAACATTCCTTTCAGGCTGCTCCAAAATTCTTGATCATTTTAATGATAAACTGCAAAAGATGAGACATTTTTTGGCGATGCATCATGTTGACAGATATGTTTTTAAACACAGTTTAATGAGTCAGTCAGTTAGAAAAAATTCCTGCATCGGTCACATGACTTTCTTAAATAACGACAGGCGCACATATATGCATGCTCTGACGCATCGCCATTGCTGGACACACACTAGTGCATAGATACCGAGGTTCTAACATATCTGGCTTACTTTGATTTTCTTTAAATTGTAAATAGAGCTGAAGCAATTAATCAATTATTTCAACTAATTTAGTAATTGATTAATCGTTAACTGGAATATAGAGACTGTAAAACATCCCTTCAGCTGACAGAGCGACCCACTTAGAGCAGGAATTATGCCAAGATTGTAAAAACAAATATGTAAACATCTTACATTCAAGATAAAGAAAACAGAACTATTCAAGTGGAAAAGTTTTAGTTTCCACCTGGTTTCATTTCGTAAAAAATCTTCTTTAAGGAACTTTTGGCTATCCGATTATTAATCAGTTAATCAACAATATAATCAACAGATTAATTGATTTGTAAAATAATCGTTAGTTGCAGCCCTAATTATAAACGTTAAACATGATAATCATATCCACTTAAAAATGTTGAAGCTACAAATATGTAGCGATTTTGTAATGTATGTATTTATTAATTGATAAAAAAATAATCTTGTTTAAAATTCCAATAACAGGAAAGTAGTTCAAATTCACTCACATTTGAGTTACTTTGCCTGGTAACTTATTCATCTGATTGTCGAATAACGTAGGCAGACTGAAGTGACACAAATCTGATTTTTTTCGGATCAGGATCTGATCTTTTCATTGCAGTCTGAACAACAAAGATCCGAATTTTTCCAGTACGACCCATGTCACTTGGATAAGTGGACCACGTTTTTGATTTAAGCTGTTAATTATATTTAGAATCAGAAAATCTGCTTGTTTCTGCACCTGTCGGTTCATATAGAGGTCAAACCCATGGAAAATAAAAAACGTTAACATTTACTGTTGTTATTATTGGTTAAAAAGATTGAACAGAATTGTGAATTCAATGTTTTTGGAACAGGATGAAGGTGTCATATCGAGGTCATTTCCTCCACAACATCTACACAAACTCATTCATCGATTCTCCCGAGTTCAGATCTACAGAGATGCACAGAGGAGAGAAGTTCCAGGTAAAAATCAGAATGTTAAAGTCTTAGGGACGTCATATTTCAATGTCTGGCTTAAACATGTATATAAATGTACTCTTTATCAGTACATATTGTCCCAAAAGATAGAAACTTTCTATTAAAAAAAAATCCTGTCTTAAAATCTGTGTTTTTTAGTTATTTCATGCAGGTCAGTTAGTTCTACGTCAGCCTGAACACCTAAATTCGGCCAATCATATAGCAACGGTCTTCTGTCAATCAAATGTTTTCAGTCATAGCATCTTGATTCAGATGTCGCAGCTAATAAACGCAACGGTTGAAACCAGAATCCTTTCCTTTCCCATTGAGTTGCGTCCCAGTGTTCACGGGGATGGACGTCTGTGTCTTCGGCAGGCGTAGAGCTAACAGAACTGGCAGCGTTGCGAGGCAAGGGCTCAAACATGTACGGCTGGAAGCCTTCTACACCAAACCAAGCTTCTGCCGCCCTGGCGTCCTCTTCCACAACATCTTCGTCCCCGCTTTCCTCCTCTAAATAAAAAATGGATGACGGAGGAGACTCATCCACGACCTCCGACACTAAACTCTCCTCCTCTTGCATGTTTCCGCTGTCCATAGCGGAGCGACAGCATTGGCTGGATGGAGCTTATTAGCTCCATCCAGCCAATGCTTGGCTTGTTGAAAGTCAACTTTCAAAGGATGGGTCAGAATCTGTACTGTTGTGTTCTTCCAACAGGTGACAATAGTGGCAGAAGAGAACTGCAAGTTTCTGTGTTGGTCTCGAGAACGACTCACCTACTTCCTGGAATCAGACACTTTCCTAAATGAGGTGTTCAAGTACCTTATCGGCAAAGACATTACCAACAAACTGTACTCTCTGAATGATCCTACCCTCAGTGATAAGGTGAGAGCAACTCAGTTTATGCAAAGCATGACCTTTTTATCTGTGGAGTTTTAACAGAGCGATCCTGGTGGTTGTTGTGTCCTAAGGCAGTGAAAAAGATTGACCGTCAGCCCAGCATGTGCTCCCAGCTTTCTATGATGCAGATGAGGAACAGCATGGCAAGTACCAGTGACACAGATGATGTGCTTAACCAGATCCTACGAGGAGGATCAGCTGGATCATCCCTCCGTAAGTATCACCGTCTCTTAGCTTACACGCCATTTTGAAATCAGTCAACTTTTTAGAACTGAAGGTGTCTGAAAAGTCAAGCTACAGTAGATTAAAGTCAGGTTACCTGGTAAACCTTTATAGAAATTTGATTGATTCTCATGCAACTCTGTTAGAAGTTTCTACATAGAAGACAAAAACACAAGGATGGGAATGAGGTTAAAAAATACCTATGATCAGTGTTGCTTCATAAAGAATGTATGCACCCTTGGCTGTAGCTTTGTAGATAGTTAAACACTTCGGTTTAACAGGAGGAACACAGAAACGTCCGTTTCTCTCCTCAGTCCCTTATTTAAAAGCTTCTGGTTTCTTAATCAGATCTCTAACTCGAATAGATGATCCTACTTTAAAACTAATGTTTTTCTACCAACTCAAGTAGTGTGCACAGGCAAGAATTTGAGAATTTCCATAGCTCACATTTGAATGAACAGTACGAACAACAGTGTTTCATCTTAAAAGTAGGGGAGTGGGGGCCTAGTGGTTAGGGCATGGGGCTCCCTCCCACAGACTGCCACTCTAAAAGCCCTTAACCCCACACTGCTCCCTGGGCTCTGCACTATGGCAGCCTACTGCTCCCCAAGGGGATGGGTTAAATGCAGAGAGGGAATTTTGTTGTTCTGTACTTGTGACGGTGGAATGACAATAAAAACGCCGGGGGAAAAAAACATGCGTAAAAGGGTGAGAGTGTGTGATGACCCTGGCTGATAGATAGATAGACGGACGGACAGACGGATGGATGGCCCTAACTCTAATATCAGTGGACCTAAGACCTGAACCTAGCCTTTATTTTTAATTTAACTTGCCCTGTCATGTTGGACTTACCCTTACCTAACATCAGTGGGTTCATTAATAAATTAACTATTTATCTTTTAGATACAATCAATCAAACTCTAATTAACTATCTGTTAATTATTAAAAAATGGTGGTTACTTTATTTATTATAATAACAGTAGTTATTTTATTGTGTAACCCATAAGTTTCCCCCTCTGCCCTGGGTCAGTTAGAAACGGTACGGCGGCTCTCACCTGAAGAACACGCCTCAAGCCGCTTGGTTTGCTCTGTTTTCACCGCTCTGATGTTGCAAATTAATCAGCAGTTTCTGACAAGGATTTTCTGCTCTGTCTTTCTAGATAAAGCTATGATTAATACTAGATCAACAGGTATTATTAAGACATTGCAATGTGTTGAATTTGACTGCAGTGACGACAGCAGACTGGGGTATGTATGGAAAGCCAAAACTGCCACATATTTAATAAATTGAAACAGGCAAGATTTCATAATTCTATGCATTAAATATTGCATGCATTAGATAAAAAAATTGACTTTTTATTATAAATGCATAATTAAATATTTTTCATTATTGACATTGATAATCAACAACATATTTGTCTTGCTTCCACAAAGGTTAGTTTTCAACATCTTTTCATATTAGTTTTAAACAATCTGAAATGACAGCTTTTCACCTTTCACTTTTCAACCAAATGTTGATGTCTCTTGGATGTAAACCATGTCGTCTTTTCAGCCAATTATGGCTCACCGGCCCGGGTCTCTGATGCTAGTTGTTCCTACAAAAAGCAGAGAGCGAAGGATGTTTATATGTTTTATGTGCATGTTATTTGCATTATCTGTGAGATTGTTTGACTTGTTTGAAAAATCCGGTTATATCGAGAATTAAAACTTCTGAAAGTAATTTAAAGCCATTTTTGGGCAAAAATGGCCGCTCCTAGACTCAGCAATCGCAACGAAAAATATTATTCATATTTTTTTTACTGATTAGCATTAAAGTAATTAAATCACTGCGAATGTACTAGTTTTAGGTATAAATAATGATCCATTGATCATAACTTGCTGACCGGACACTTCCTTTAAGGAAAACAGTTCATACTTAATTCAGGTATTGACTATGGGTTTGCTGGTCTGTCATCTGACAGAACGCCGGCATCGTTACGAATGCAGCCTGGTCGTCATGGTTGCGGGTTGTGGGGGCAGGATGAGGGCATGGAAAGTCAAAACAGCTCATGTAGATGAGGACTGAATGAGGAGGTTACTGGTTTGTTCTGTCTGCTGAATCTGGGAGGATTTGTCCTGCTTAAGCAGAGATAAGCGTGCTCTGGGGGCCTCATTGTTAATACTTTTATTTTGAAATGTAGAATAATATGAGACCTTTAAGGTAAGGGTACAATCATCTATTTCAGGCTTCTGTTGAGGCATGTTTGAAAATCAATATCCGGCTTTCATTTGTTCATTTCCAAAGTCTTCTTATTTATTACTATCTTTGTCAGGTTCAAGTTATTTCTTTGAATATTGAGAGATACTAACAAGTTTTTCCATTTATTTTTAATTCCTACTGTTGTTAAAATAAGTTTTAAATGTTAGTGTCATAACAATCAAAATGTTTAATCTAAATAAAACAATTCTTAAAAACAGCTTACTTTATAAATGACTAGGAAGAAAACAAACAAAACAAATGACTGCACATCTTAGTATATATAGACTTTTAAATTTCTGAATATTGGTAATACTTTCGTTTTGCTCACACCTTGTGAAGTTAAACTGCAATATTACAACATTAAAACTAACTAGCAGCTTTGTAAAGCTAATAAAAAGAGCTACTATGTATTATATTCTCCACTGGGGGAACGCCGTTCTTTTTTTTTTTTTACATTGGTCCCTTGATTTTACGTTATTCCATCATGTTCTACTCACCCATATGAGTTTAGTGTCATTTTATATCCAGTAACGTCGTCTGGGCAACGACTTGAAGGCACAAACTAAACTGTTCATCATTTATTCTTTATGGTACGCCAGCATTCAGAACATGGAGGCCAATCACTGTCCCCCAGACATCCGCCGTTAGATTTTTTATATTTATATTAAAACAAAGCGGAGTGTGTATGACGTCATCTGCGCGCATTGAGCCCTTGATTTTAATAACGTAAAGTCAAGGGCCCAATGTAAAAAACAGTGTTCCCTTTTAAGCAGCCTTTCTGCAATGATAGATTATTGGTTATATATCAGATATATCAGATTAATTATTCAAAACAAATACAAAATGTAGATGAGATTAAAGATGTTGGTATCAGCTATTATTTGTGTTTTCCATGGCTAATTTTGCCTAACTAAATGTCTGTCTATTTATCCATTCTCTGTAGAATTAGAAATGTCCTTTTGAAATGTCCCAAAAAGAATTGCCAACATTTTTCGACCGACATGATAACAGTTTTGGCATCTTAAAGTTTAAAACAGAGAAGATTTGCTTCAACTTGTTAAGCTTCCTGTTATCTGGGGGTGTGGCCTAGTGGTCAGGTAGGTAGTCCACTCCCACGGACTGCCACTCTGGGTCCCTGAACAAAGACCTTTAAACCCACACTGCTCCCTGGGCGCCACACAATGGCAGCCCACTGCTCCCCAAGGGGATGGCCTTAAATGTAGAGGTAAATGTTTCCAGTGTGAGATCAATAAAGTTTTATTATCCTCTGAAGCCTGCTTTTTAAGCGTTTCATCCTAAATAAACAACATCTGTAAAACAGTTTTATTTTACTTTACGGATACTAGTTTAGCTGATCTCTAATATTCCCATTTTATTTTCAAACATACACACCCCCACCCCTGTGAACATGCACTAGTTTTTATTTTAACTCCCCTCTAGATGTTATGTAGTGTTTCTCTGACAGTGTTCTTCCTGTCCTGCCTTCAGCTGTGACCCCTCCCTCAGACAGAGCACTTCCTTGGAAAAGTTGTAAGAGCACCTCTTTTATTTTCCCCTAACAAACACCATCCCCAATTCTGACCTGATTAACATTTTTTGTTTTACTGTCAAATCCTCACAACTTCATATCATTTCACCATTTAGCCCCTTGAAGCCTACTTTTTGCCTTGTTTAACAGTCTCGTCATAACCCGTTTTTGCCATTAACATTTAATATTGTCAAAAATACACTAAAAGGGATTCAATTAAGGCAAGTCCCATGTTCACGGGTGGTAATATGAGGTCAGGTTATTTTATCATTCCTGCCTTTCAGCTATTCATTCTCTGAAAGAAATGATGCAACGGTTTTTGGCATCTACTTCATTATATTTAGATACTTTTTTCATGTCCTACCCTTCCAACAGGAAACAATTGTGTTAAAATAACTAAATATGATAAATAAGTAAATGGTATGTTCTTATATAGCGCCTTTTTCAAGTCAGGAGACTTGACCAAAGCGCTTTACACTACATTCATTCACCCATTCACATCCACTTTCACACACTGATGGTGGCAAGCTACATTGTAGCCACAGCTGCCCTGGGGCTCACTGACTCGCTGCCGTACACTGGCGCCACCGGGCCCTCTGACCACCATCAGTAGACAATGCAGGTGAAGTGTCTTGTCCAAGGACTCAACGACACTGAAAGTCGGAGTCGGGGCTTGAACAGTCAACCCTTCGATTTCAGGGCAACCTCCTACATCCAACGCCACTGTCGCCCAACATGGCCCATGTTGGGCGACAGTGGCGAAAAACGGTTGGGTCCTTTTTTTTTCAGTGTTTTTTTGCATACCTTAGAAAACAAATATGGGGTCGGGACTGAAAAAGCACATTACCACTGAGTTATATGGTCTGGGTTGTTTGAGGTTTTCTCTGCCGCTGGACATACAAGGGTTTAACCCAATTCCAAATCTAGCATCATATCTGCATGACGACAACGTGGTCATCCACAGGCTCAACTGTTTTTAGCAGGATTCATTTTATGCATTTGATTTCATTGGAAAAGGTGTTTGTCTTTTATCCTGCCTTTGTTGTCAGTGGTGACATGTTTCTTTCCACCGATTAATGGATTGTGACATGTTACTTCCACCCTAAAAGAATCGTGCCGTTATGCTATGTACCGACCCAGAGGTAGGAACATTGTCATAAACGGGACAGATGGACCCAGTATTCAAGGTCAGGCAGCCAGAAGGAAAGTTCAAACGTTTATTAAAAAGACAGAATAGAACAGAAGCATGCTGCTGTGGAGCTGCTGCAGGAAGGACGCGGGGCACCACCCAATCACTGACACTCTGGTTAAAGAGAAACACGGGGAAGTGACCACAATCATCTGAACAGCAGATGATTATCAGAGTGAGTCACTTTCCTGGTTTAACAATACATTCCATCCTCTCAATCATAGGCAGGATCCGCCGTCCAGAGCGTCCCCCATGCAGCAGCCCCCGTGAGCAAGCAGACTCCGAACCAGGACAGGGATTAAGGTCAGACTCGAGTAGAACTGGAATCCAGGAGTCTGCAGTCCGGTCAGGGGTTCCGATCCACTCAGGAATGGACAGATCCAGGTTCCAGGAATCTATCAGAGGAAGGAAGGTTCAGAGTCCTGTGCGTTGAGGATCCAGCTCAGACCAAAACGCACATGAAAGGCAGAATCCAGCAGGAGTCCAACCGCGGTTCAGGCGAATAGATCAGACAGGGCCAGTGGATGAGAGGGAGGGAATCAGGAAAACAGAATCAATCGGGAAACGCTGAAAAGCTCTCACCACTGGTTACGGAATAACTCGACCGGGGACACTGGCCTGAGAATAAACTTCTGACTGTAGCAGGGACATGAACCTTGGACATAGATCTAAAACTAACAGACAGGACAAAAACAAAGGGCAAACAGAAATCAAACAATCATCTGGCCATGATCGCTCGCTGAACCAAATATAAAGCAACAGATGCAGGTGGATGAGATCAGGGATAATTAGAAAACCGAGCAGAGCTAGGCAGGTGAGTGAAATGAACAATTAAGGTGAGCTATCAGGTCAGATCATGACAAACATAAACTTACCCCACCATTCCACAAAGCCTTCCATCAGCTCTCTGTAGTCCCTGTCCTAATCTGATGCACCCAATGACCGCAGAATCATCTAGTGACTTGTGGGCTTTCTTGTACTGAAAGTGACAGGTGCATAGAGTAAAAATAAATGGTGCGAATACAGTCCACTGCTGAGCCTTTCTGCTGCTGACCACCTGGTTATACACACAATTTTTCAGTCTCACAAACTGTGGTCAGCGTTACATCCAGGTCAGGGGTCGGCAACCCAAACTGCTCAAAGAGCTATATTGGACCAAAAAAATCTGTCTGGGGCTGCAAAAATGTAAAAGTCTTCTATAAGCCTTGTATGGCAACACGGGCTCTAAGTGTTTTATCCCGCTATAGAAAAGGACTATGTGGGCTTAAATATATAATAAGCATTCATGACTAAAAGTTTATCCTGGAGCAAATGTCACATAGTAGCAGGAGGGCAGGGAGGAGCAGTGAACGCTCTCACTGTGTGGAATTCACTACGTGCCACTTTACCGCCCAGTTTAGGTTTGCATTGATGAAATTATAGAAACACAATAAAGGAATCTTTCTATGGTGAACATGTTTCTGTTGGGAAGAGCTGATTGAGTCATGAGGAACCAAGCAGGAAGTGACTAACTCTGAAATCCCACATCCTCCGTCACCAGCATTCCTTGGTCTGATTTTTATTTTGAGGATTTGGGGAAAAAAATTGAAGAAAGTTCCCCTCCCTGTGTTGGATCTGTGGACAGTTTTCTATGCTTGCAACCAAAGTTGCAGCATTAGTTCAGTTTGGAGATGCAATCCACTTCTTAAATATATCTTTGCGCTCCTCTAATTTATCCAGAAGTTCTGTAATCACACTTTTTCTGTCACTCCCAGCTTGGTGGTGGGCTGCATGTTCAGCCTTCCCTGGAAATGCTTTTCCAAATGACTCTTTTTATTATTTGACAATAATTAAAAGAGGGAGGTCTATAGATATATACCCACTGTGCAGAGCACATCTATATGATGTCTTTCAGGTCACCGCTGCTCGTCTTTGTGTCAAATACAATGCCACATAACATATTCTATCCAGTGTCTAGATCACCAAGAGCACCTTTAGCTTTTGGCATCCAAGAGGCTGCTAAATGCTGTGCAAATGTTGTACATATTAGGTCACAAAAATGTCTACATGACTATCTCTGCTGCAGATCTGGCTTTGGTCCCTTAAAAGTGCAGAATGGAATGTCAGACCATGTATTTTTCCCAACGTCTACAGGCCCAATTTAACTTGCGCTGCTGCCCACAGTATCAAGAGGCTAACTTGCTGCTACACCCCATCATTTTACAGCTAAAATGTTAACAAATAATGCAAACTTTCTTTCATTTTTTAAATAAAATGATACAGCATGTGGTAAACTTTAACAAAACACACTATAAGTATAACTAGAACTTCCTGGTCAAGAGTCTTTTAGTGCAACTATTTAATGTAATGTTTGGGCCTGCTTGTTTGAACAGAGCAGCTGTATTCTTTGCTTTATATTAGATTATATACACAGAGATCACTCTAAACTCTGAGGAGTCGTGAGCTTAACTTGTTTTTCAGGTATGTCAGTGCAGAAAAGGTCTTTTCAGACTGAAATGTGGATGCCAATGTAAACAGTACGTCAGTTGCAGCTTTTGACAATCAGTTGCTACTAACAACCAGAACTTTACAGTGCACATGCAGAGAACTATTAATCTGTAGTGTGTGATCAGAGAAGAGATCAAGCAGGGCGCCCTGCCTCTCTGATGACAGGTGATGTGCGGTGCACAGGGGGGGGATTTACCATTAGGCAATACTAGGCAATGGTCTAGGGCCCCAAATTCCTCGGGGCCTCATAAAACTCTGTTTTAGGTGTATTGTTCCTTATTTGTGCAAATTAATTATTTTTTTGTTAA
The DNA here is from genome assembly GCA_030533445.1 of Cyprinodon diabolis. NCBI lineage: Eukaryota > Metazoa > Chordata > Actinopteri > Cyprinodontiformes > Cyprinodontidae > Cyprinodon > Cyprinodon diabolis. Next base: position 3,442,624 of record CM060064.1, on the reverse strand, counting down.
AAAATCTTTTTGCTAAAATGTCACCTGAACACTTATAATGTTAAGTGTGTCTCAGCCCCCAACCCCCCCCCCCCCCCCCATTGTCCACCATATTGGATCAGTCCATTTGCTGCACATGTTCAGAAAGGTCCAAACAGACAGCAGCAAACCATTTGAAAACAAACGATGCAAAGAGCAGCGTTGCCAACTTAGCGCTTTAGTCGCTATATTTAGCCACTTTTCAGACCCCTCTAGCACTTTGATTTCTAAAAAGCTCCTAGCGCCAAATCTAGCGATTTTTTTCTGCTACTGGAGACTTTGGAGACAACATCTAAAAGCAGCGAACTCTGCTCTCCAGAGCAAGTAGATTGGTAACCCCGCCTCCTGCTCTCCTCTATCTTGTCTGCTGTCATGATTCATGCAGCTATTATTTCATCCAAATGAAAAATGGAGAACAGATAAGCAGATCATGGCTTGTCTACAGTGAAAAGAAGGACTGGGTTATTTACTTTGGCCTTTTTGGAAACACAGGAAGGAGCAATCAGCTAAGTGAGCTTAGTGCTTGGAAAAAATCTTTCATTCCTTTAGAGACAGCATGAAAAGTCAGCTGAGTACAAAACATAGAGAGGAAAACAAGAAGAAAAGGGACAAGAAGAGAGGGACACAACCTAGAACAGATAATGGATGTCTATTCTATTAACATTTCTCTATCTGTAGAATGGGGCTGTTTGATGTGTTGCCCCCCCTTCTAATGTCCTGTCAGAAGCTAAATACATTTTTTACATTGGTATTGCTCCAAAATGACCGCTCTATAGGGCCGCTACCTGTGAGGAGATTTAGTGCATCAACATTGCTGTTGACTTGTCTTGTTCATCAGATTTATGATAACTTTACACTGGTTCATGCGCTGCTCCTTTTTCTCATAGGCGAAGCGTGTACACTCCAGAGCAGAAGGTGGCGCTACTGCTACCAAAGCCAACCACAAGTAGTAAACAAGAAGAAGAAGAAGCAGCGTAGCCGGGTGTAGCAGAAAAAAATCAGTTGTTGTGGAGAATTGTGTGGGTATGGCGAGTGGGAAAGAACAGGAGTTGGAAGACGCGCCAGCAGCACTTTATAGGTCTGCTGTATGGGACCGCTTTGCATTTAGAGTGACCTACGATGACGGCGGAAAGAAAGTTGTGGATAACAGTGCAACAGTGTGCAAGCATTGTGCAACACGTTTTGTTTATGCTAAAAGCAACACGACCAACATGTCAGGATAACCCCGGAATCCCACATACTCCGTCAGCGCTCCGCCCCGCTGCGCTCCAGACCGCCTGCACAAAAAAAAGCCTACAGCCTCCACTGTGGCTCCCATCCGCTCCGCTCTGAGTTCCTTGGAGATCGTAGAGGGAATGCGCGAGATGATTAAATTCATGCAGCAAAACATGCGGAAATGATCCAGGGTTTCCCCGGATCATTAAAAATAATTATAATTCATTAATTTTTTTGGATTTTTTTCATTAATTTTTATGGGATTTCAGTGTAACAATCAACATATACCAAACTGAACCGAAAACCGTGACCACGAAACCGTGAACCGAACCGAACCGTGGATTTTGTGAACCGTTCCACCCCTAAAATGTATAATAATAAAGCGGGGGACCAGGGTTTGATTTCAGGTTGTGCAGGACAAAAAGAGTTCAAACTTTTACAGGTCAGTGAGCAAGTGATAATGGTTTACTGTGGCAACCTCTGAACATTGGAGAATAACCCAAGCTGATTGATCATGCAACATGTGGATAAAGAGGAATGCATACTAATGCATTCCCAGTGCATTAGTCCACCTGACCTGTGTGCTAGGAAACATGCTCTTTGCCCTATACAAACCAGTGGACTTAGGTTTGCAATTTATACTCAAATACCTTTAATCTTTGTTTTAATTCATATAAGTGGCCCCTATTTTAGGAAACCAAGATAAAGTATTAAGTCAGGATTTTTCGGATATGCTGGCCAAATTAACCCGCAACTCTGTTTAATGAAAACACTAACATAATAGTTTCCATGGTAATTTATTCTGAGCAGCTATCCTGCTCCCAAGCTAACAGCCAGGGTTAATCTTAGCTAGTTCCTGTATCAGCTCAGTCAGTGAAGACACCAATCAGAAACCAATCATTTCTTCCTCTTAGATCATTAATGGGTGGTGACAAACATTTAGAGAAGTACTGTCATCTACAGTGGGTGAAATACTGCCACACAGTGATATGATTTAAATATATTTGATTTGGCGTAACTGAAGGTTTACGGAGTTTAGCTTTATATTTGTCACTACTCTGAGCTAATTTAATTTACCTGTAAAGAAAAGTTCAGAGCGATTTAATTTGTTAACATCTCTTTAGCAGCATTTTTTGTTTTTGAAATTGAAGTTTAATGTCTACAGACATCCCAAGTCTCCCGGAAGTTCCGGGAGTTTCCCTGAAATCGATAGTTGTTCACTGATGCCCGCGAGTCGGGTAAATTATCCCGGATTTTAGACTATGCGAGGTGGTGTTTTTTTATTAGTACGAGTGAGAGTGAGCAGGCAATACAATAATTTGTGCACCATGTGTAGTTTAGAACTACTGATATTACGCAGGAACAACAAACGAGAGCCGAGGAAAGCTGTGCAGCCATTAAAAATTTCCTCACTTTCTTTGATGGGCCCTTGGCCGGTCCCCTACAATTCCTTTTTAAACATCAATATTTCTTATAAAGTATTTTTTCTGTCATAATTTGGACATCAATATCTAAAGAGAAGCGTCATCTCCTGGTCAGACCCTGTAATTCAGTGAAAGGGTGGAGTCAGAGTAAAGAAAAATGCAAGATGGGGGTCACTCCAGTGGCTGGAAGTTGGAGGGGATTTCGCTGATAGTGGGATGGAAGCGGGCTGCCATTCAGCTGTTGTTTGACGGGGAAAGGGCCATTTTGAATTGGCTGCTGCTGAAATTCAAAAGCCATCTCCCAAATTTGTCTTTACTGCATTTCACAACAAAAGTACAAAGGTTAGCAGAACTTTCACTGTTTGGAATGAAAGATTACAACTACATTGGGTTTATGAGATGATTTTTTTTCCTATAAGTTACACAAAAAAAAGTTTTATAGCCAAAAACTGATGCTGTATCCATATCTGCTATATGGCATACTGATGGAAAGAAAGTCGGCTCTTAATTTGTAGCCATTGGGCACTCAGACCACCGATAGCAGGCAAGGCTAGTGAAGGTTCTTGTCCACTGATGCAACGCCTTACCCCGAAATCCCACATCCTCCGTCACCGCCCCGCTCCGCCCCACTGCGCTCCAGACAATCTGCGCAAAGCAAAGCCTACAGCTTCCACTGCTTTTCTCGTCTTGATCCGCTCTGATTTCCTCGGAGGTTGAGAAAAGCATGGGCTATATTATTAAATTCAAAGCAGCAAAACATGCAGAAATGTACCAGGGTTTCCACGGATCATTAAAAATCATTAAAAGTCATTAAATTATTATTTTTTGATTAAGGCCTTAATTGGCACTAAAATTCATTAAATGTGATTATCCTGGCATGTGAAATGGATTATTAAAAAAAAAGTTTATAAAAAAAGTTTCATCAGATATGTTATATCGCCATTAATTTGCGCAGAACTGCTTGCAGTTGATCGTAAAGCAGTTGTTTGGAAAAGAAGGATTAGGCGGAGAATAAGCTAGAGAATGGGGAAATGCAAATTTCAACAAAAGTGGCTGAAAAACAAGGAAATTTCAACAAAATTCAGGACATGGCTGCAGCCTGTCCACAGTAAAAATGATTGATTTTGCCGTGTTTTATATATATATATATATATATATATATATATATATATATATATATATATATATATATATATATATATATATATATATATATACATATATATATATATATATATATATATATACATACAAGAGTCATGGAACTGTGCTTACATCTCCTTTATATTTCATGTACACTAATAACTTGTGTACATGGTTCTTGTTGACAGCATTAAAATTATTTCTAATAGCCTTAAAAGAGCATTAAAAAGCATTAAATTAGAGTTACTCATTCCTGTATGAATCCTGTGAACGCTTAATTTAATTTGACATATTAAAAAAAATCCCCACCATCATCCAGCATATGTTCAGTTTCTGCCCAAATAAAAACATTTTGGAAAAAAGGGCATTTTTAGCAGGTGAATTTCAATCTTAACTTGATAATTAGATGCGAATATTGGCATTCTTGGCTCGCCATATAGCGGTGGACGTGGGACAGCTCTCATTGATTAGATGACAGACAAGTTCTCCGCAGGACGTACGTAAGCGAGGGGGAGCGCTGACTGAGTATGTGGAATCTGGGGGTTAGAAGGACAGAGGAGGGCTTACCTCGGAAGCCGCCATTGCCCAATAAGGCTTCGAATGTTGCTATAAATATAGAGATTTATCCAATGTTCATAAAAAATTCAATGTATTTATACAGGCCAAATTCCCAACGCATGTCAGCATTTTAGAAAGAGAGTTCTGTAAAGTGCAAAGGTTGTAATCGTTTTCAGCACACCTTTTTTTAGTAAATCTAGTTTTTATTCAAAATGCAAACAACTCAATATGTATAATTGTATAATAATTATCTTTTGAACATATCACTGTCTCATATCCTATTAGAAACAAAGCTTTTAAGTAACTAAAAATATATATTTAAATTCCACATACCTAAAAAATGTATGTTGAAACATTATATGAGGTGAGTTACACCTTCCATAAAAAGTTTCTTCATCTTGTAAGAAAGACGCATTCCCAGCGCTGAGGGCTGCCTCTGATCATCTTAAATTCTCAAGTGTGCTTTTGCTTTAACCCATTGTGCATGTGAAATCTGCATTTTTATTATTTCTCTCCTCTCATTGCAACACTTATATTTCCAGAAAAGTCACCGGAAACCAAGTCTTCGACCAAGATGAAGCCTATAGAGGAAAGCATGGAGGACGATGTTTTTGAAGAATCCTCCTCCTCTCTGCAGCAGGAAAAAGCTTATCACAAAGATGTGTAGCAGGCAGGTGAAGAACAACCAGGATCACCAGCTTTTCTACAGCCTCATTTAAAGCCTGACTACTTTTCTCATATTCCACCATTGTCAATAAATAAAATGTCCCTTAATAGTATGAAAATTAGTTTTTATTCATAGACAGCATTAACATCTTCAGAGTTTATTAACAGGAGTGCATGACTTGATTTTTCTTTTTACTTGTGTAGTTTTTACTGTTTAAATCTTCCTTTTTTTTGTTTAAAAAACAAAACAAAAGATCTTCATGGTTTGATGGAATGCATATAAATAGTATTCTACTCCCAAAACTTAAGGTATTTGTATTTAGGATTTCCTAAACTTCTTTGTAATCTTTGTTTTCATAATGTGCAGATTCCTTGTATTCTGCAGAGATTTGTCTTTTTAAGCCTTTGAACTATTTTAATGCTCTGTTGGAATTTATATCAGTGCAAAATGAAAATTGGGTCATTTATTTGTCATCCACTTGATTTTTTTTATTTTCCTTTGAAGTCACAGTAAAATATGTTATTTTCCCCTGAAAGGTAGAGTATTGTAGGCCCTACCAACTCCAAGCCATTTTCTCTTGTAAAAAAAAACATCTTCACAAATGTACAGTAGCACTAAATAACGTTCAAACTGATATAATTTGAGGTCTGTCAAAAAAACTGAATACAAAAGCGGTCTACTTGTGAAATAAAATCAAAGATTTCAAGAAGTATTTTTAATGTCAGGGTTTCTGGTCATTTAAATAAACATTTTCACAGAAGCCAAGCATATTTTTGAGGGAGTTTCTTTCATTTAATTACACAAAGTTTTGTTTTCTCCATTTCATCCTGTGGATACACTATTTTGCTTGGATTATATTTAAATTAGTGTTGTGCTATTTTACCAGAAGATTGTAAATATTATAAATAACTATAACTGGAAGTTATAGATAATTAATAAAACATTCAAATCAATTGTAAAACCAATTAATGATTAGTTAAATGATTATAACTGATGTCACTGATATTCACCAAGGTTCTTTAGTCTTTACTCAAGCTTGGACTACTGCACTGGCTGTTCAAATCCAGCTGTCTTTCATCAATTTAGTAATTTAGACTATGGCTATCAGCACAGCTATGAATTGCCAACCAAATAAATTGTTTCTTTGATTTGACAAAAGAGGGTTGATTTGGCTCTGAGTGATAAATCAATCACTGCATAATAACCTCAAGAGACCACAGGTTAAAACATTGGTACCTTTATTATCTAATAATCCTGTTGTCGGAAAATTTGTATCTCTCTTCTATTATATATTAATTTATGCTATTTACTCACTCAAAGATAACTTTTCTTTTTGGGGAGCAGAAAGGCAATTCAGGTTTTTTTTCCACCTGTGAACCAAAAGACCTCGCATAGGAACGTGAGGCTCTCTCTAAGGGTGAGAGGAAGGTTGTAGGTGCCACCAGAAGGTACTTCATTTTACTGAGAGGTCGGTAATTTAGAGTGGGATCCCCCCCCAGTTATCCAGGTTGGCACCATAGGATTGGTGTGTATCGAGCAGAGTTAAATTACCTGTAGATAATGGGAAAGGTTTTGCAGTTCTATAGTGTCATATCAGACCTTGATGACTTCAAGCTACTTCATGGTGTATGCCTGACTAAACCTCCTGAAAAAAAATAACAATTTCTGATTTTTATAGCAGACCAGACGATTTCCCGTTCTATCAAACCTGACAAATCCAAATAACACAATAATCATTTTGTTCTCAGACAATGCTTATGCCTGCCCCAAAAGCCCTCAAGTTATAACAGTTTAGATAATGAAAAACCTTCATATTCATTTCTATAAATTAAAAAAAGACTTACAAATTGGCAAAATTAACATTTAAAAGCTAAGAAAATTATCTACTAGCCCATGTAAAAATGTATACAGTTTGCATATATTTGTATATTACATATTTAAAGAAATACCCGTAAAACAGAAAATTTCATTTTTCTTGATAAAACATTATTATTAATTTAAAAATTCATAGTGTAGAAATCAACTCTACGGAGGAGGATTAGGGCCACTGAAAAAAAAAGTTAACTGATTTTTACATTTTATTTCAGTTTAACATGGGGAAAAAAGTCAGAATTCTGACTTTTCTCTTAGAATTCTGACAGCTAACAAACATGTTAGCATCAAGCCATAGCCATGTCTGTTTTAGAGACTAGCTTTCTTGTTTTACAGTTTTTTCTGAATGCTTAAGCACTAATCGTGATTCTTGTAGCACAATTTCTAAAACTATTAATACGTATAGCAAAACCACTCACTGAGTTTCCAAAACTAAAAGCACAAACACTGCATTGCACTCAGTTTGCAATTTTGTAACACACATTTTGCAAAACTGTAGGCACAATTCACTGCACAACACTCTATTACCACATTTCCAACACACTCCTAGCAAAAGTATACACATGTATGGCTATCATTAACACTATTTTGCCAACTGTCTGGCACACTTTCACATGTGAAAACTGTTTTAGATAATTAGTTCACTTTGCAATCAGCCTAAGCACTATAAATAAGCCACAGGTAAGCTGTCTGTGTAGAGTACAATGGATGAAGCAGTAAGAGTGAGAAGAGTGAGAATCAGAGGAGGCCGAGGGAGAGGACGTGGAGTTGAAGAAGCAAGAGGGTTAGAGGAAATTAGAGGAAGAGGACAAGGAGGAGCAAGAAGAGGACGAGGAGGGGAAAGAGGAAGGGCAAGAAGTGTAAGAAATAGAATACAGTTTTTTTGGACTGCTTACACACTAAAGTTAAAAGTAGTACACTATTAGCAAAACCTTACACCCAAGAAGCAAAACATCAGCCCTTATTTGCACAACTATAAGCACATTGTCAACCTCACACTTGTTGCAAAACTCTACACACAGTGATTTGCAAAACACTAAACACACTTAACATACATTACACACAAAAATCTATTATGAAGTCACTTCCTTGCAATACCAAAGCACTGACTGTCAAATTACCACACCTTCCAACCAACTGATTCAACACAGTCATCAGGTGTGCAAGCACTTGTTTGCTTAATTGTAGACACACCAATCAGGTGTATAAGCACCATAAAAAGCAGCAGGTGAGTTAATCGGTCTTCAAGCACAATGGAAAGAGTCAGAGAAATAGTAAGACGAGGTGGAGGAGAAAGAGGAGGACAAGGACAAGGAGGAGGACGACAAGGAGGAGGAGAAGGACAAGGAGGAAGAGGAGGAAGAGGAATCAACAGAGGAGGAATCAACGGAAGAGGAAGAGATGGAGGCCATGCTGGAGGTAGAGGTAGAGGAAGACAAGAACGTGCTCAAAGAGGACCGAATCTGACAAATGAGATCCGTGCAACACTGGTTGACCACGTTGTCAACCACGGGCTGACGATGAGGGAGGCTGGACTGAGAGTACAGCCAAATCTAAGCCGATACACAGTGGCAAGTGTGATAAGAACATTTCGACTGGAAAATAGGTATTGTAAAAATATCATCATATCAAAAACATTTGCACGGTTTCAGCAACTGCTTACAGTACTGTATTCTATGCACTATCAGCACTTCTGTTACCTTTTCCTGTGAAATTACTGTACTATTGTTTACTGTTTTTTTTTCTACATAGGATTGAGGGTCAGGAACAACGAGGGGGAAGGCCTCCTATGTTCACAGAACAGCAAGAGAGGGAGATAGTAAACATGGTTTTGGCCAACAATGCTATAACCCTCAAACAGCTCCAAGCTAACATTGTCAATAACTACGTCGGTTTCAACAATATCCATCAGGTCTCAACATCAACACTGGCACGCATCCTAACAAAAAACCATATTCAAATGAAGAAAATTTATCGAGTGCCTTTCGAGCGCAATTCCGAAAGGGTGAAACGACTGCGACATGATTATGCAGAGGTATGTATTCACCTAAGCATTGTGATCTTGCATACTGTCTAATAATCTTTTACTGTACTGTGATATGTATACTAGATCTACACTGAGCACAATTTTGCCTGACACTGTTCTTCAGAGAGTTTTAGAAATGGATGGAGAGGAGATCCAGCATGAGTTCATTTACGTAGATGAGGCTGGGTTCAACCTGACGAGAACACGAAGGAGGGGAAGAAGCATCATTGGCCACAGAGCTATAGTCAATGTCCCAGGGCAACGTGGGGGTAATATAACACTCTGTGCAGCCATTACACAGAATGGGGTCCTCCACCGCCATGCCCATATGGGCCCTTACAACACAGCACTCATACTTACATTCTTGGACCAATTGCACAACATAACAGTTGCAAATCAAACCGATCATATGCAATACATTGTTGTCTGGGACAATGTGTCTTTCCACCGCTCTGCTCTGGTTCAGAACTGGTTTCAGCAACATCCACATTTCACCATCCTATATCTTCCACCATACTCTCCATTTCTCAACCCTATAGAAGAGTTTTTCTCGGCATGGCGGTGGAAGGTATATGATCTCCGTCTCCAGGCTGAGGTACCCCTTATCCAGGCCATGGAGGAGGCCTGTGACCAGATGGAGGTAGCAGCAATTCAAGGATGGATTCGTCATTCAAGACGTTTCTTTCCAAGGTGTCTTGCTAATGCCAACATTGCCTGCGATGTTGATGAAATTCTCTGGCCAGATCCAGCTAGGCGAAGAGACAATGTCTAGTTTTTGTTTTGTTTTTTACAGTAAAATTACAGTACAATACGTAAAGTGACATTTTGTTACAGTATTATGAATCTCCATGTCAACATTTTGGGCGTGTTGAGAAATAAACGAGTTTCTTCAGTCTGCAACATTGGTCTTGTGTAGTGTTTGGTAAATTTACATTATATTTGTACTTTGTTGATGGTAGCCAACTCTAATCATAGGGAAGTAGAAGTGCTAAAAGTGTTTTAGGTTTATCACAGCAGAGTGTAACTCGTGCAAACAGAGTATAGTAATGTGAAACGTGTGTGTTTCATATGGTAACAAAGTGTGGTTTTTAAACAGAAGTGTATAGTTTTTACAAGAGTGTTTAATTATGCAAAGGGTCTGTAGTGTTTTGCTAATTGGGTGTGTGGTTGTGCTAATTGTGTGTAGTGTTTTGAAAACACGGGCCCTGTTTTGAAAATCGTGCTTACGCAATCCAAAAAAACTGTAATGACCTTCTGCTCCTCCATTAATGAGGCGACCCCTCGGGCACGTAAAAAGTTGCCTAATTCCGTCATTTTCCACCAATGTGTCACTGGCCCTCTCAAACAACTCACATCTTTGTCAGTGAAGCTGAGTGCTCCCACATTGCTTCCTTTATAGTGCCTGTCTACATTAAGATCCAAAATTCTGAGATTAAAGTCAGAATTCTGAGATAAAAGTCAGAATTCTGAGATTAAAGTCAGAATTCTGAGAAAAAAGTCAGAATTCTGAGATTAAAGTCAGAATTCTGAGTAAAAAGTCAGAATTCTGAGATTAGTGTCAGAATTCTGAGTAATGTTAAACTGAAATAGAATTTAAAAATCAGTTAACTTTTTTTTTTTCCAGTGGCCCTAATCCTCTTCCGTACAACTCTGATTAAAATGAATTTATTTTCTTTATACTTTGTACAAAGACATTGGGATTTTCTTTATTCCTGTTGTATCCATTAAATTAAAAATGCACTCTAAATGTTGATGCAATGGTCATGCAAAAATGGCAGGAACACCAGAAGAATGCTAATGGAATTTGGAGGCGAGCCTGACTTCAGGAAAAATCTCACAGGGTCTAAGTTTGCAATGCCTATGGGCGTAGATAACTAATTTCTCTCTATTATTTGATATAACCGAGACCCTGTAAAGTATCGTAAGATGAAATATAAATAAAGTCAAATGTGTTCAATAAATGATAAAGCTGTTTCATTTGTTTTGTTCATGTTGTATCTGAGGTGTTTCCCTTTGCGCGCCGTGCTCTTTAAAATTACGTCACACATACGTCATCATAACAGGAAGCAGGAGAAGCTGGACAGCCGCGCCAGGCTCAGGGAGCCATTTAAACGTCCAGTCAGTGTTAGAAATGGTTTGGGCTTCAGTGGAGATGATCCAGAAACTCCAGCGGTCTGTTAGGAACCAATAAGCCCGCTGCTCTCCTATGATGGAGCGGGCCATGGAGCAGCTAAATGTACAGCTCAGCCGGCTGACCCGCTCCCTGCGCCGGGCCAGGACCGTAGAACTTCCAGAGGGTAACATGTTCTCATTATTTTCAGTTTTATTTTCTATCACATGTTTTCTAAGCTTTGCTGCGGGCACCGAGCCACAGCCATCTAGCCTGAGTAATGTCTGGTCTGGGTTCAGCTCTGTAGATCTGCTCTAAGTAGATCTGAGCTTTAAACCCAAACAGATCAGTTCTAGGAACTGATCTGAGCTTTAGACTGCTGGACTGAGTTGAGCTTTCATTTTAGTCTCCACCTGTAGAAACCATGCGGAACTGCTGCTTCTTTCTTTGTTTATATTCTGATTAGATGGACAGATTACCTGGGATTATGAGCTGATCAACTACAGCAGTAAAACCTAAAGGGCAACCGTTGAGTGCTACAGGGGCGGATATAGGAAATTTGGAGCCATAGGCAGAGACAGGCAGGGGGCCCCCCTGAACTGAGAGGACAACACATCAAACAGACCCTACAGATAGAGAAATGTTAATAGAATAGTCATCCATTATCTGTTCTAGGTTGTGTCCCTCTCTTCTTGTCCCTTTTCTTCTTGTTTTCCTCTCTATGTTTTGTACTCAGCTGACTTTTCATGCTGTCTCTAAAGGAATGAAAGATTTTTTCCAAGCACTAAGCTCACTTAGCTGATTGCTCCTTCCTGTGTTTCCAAAAAGGCCAAAGTAAATAACCCAGACCTTCTTTTCACTGTAGACAAGCCATGATCTGCTTCTCATAATGAGGAGTAATCCTCCACTGTAGCACTTTATTCTGAGCAGAGATACTTTTTATTCAATTCAGTTTATTTCTATAGCGCCAATTCACAACACGTCATCTCAGGTCACTTTACAGAGACAGTTCAACCAGATCATCCAGTCAGATTGATTCAAAGTTTTCTAGGTAAAATCAGTTGATTGCATCGACTCATTGACTCAAATGCAATCCCTCACACTAATCATGCTTGTAGCGACAGTGGAGAGGAAAAACTCCCTTTGAACAGGAAGAAACCTCCAGCAGAACCAGACTCAGTGTGAGCGGCCATCTGCTGAGGCCCACTGGGGTTCAAGGAGACAGAAGCAGATATAGAAAAAGAAGCATAGATACAAAAGGCAACTGTCCACCAGCTCCACAGGCGGCCCCGTCCAGGAAACACACAGCCAGGCAGACGAGCTCCGAGCCAGCTCCCATGTCAGAGGATGAAGAGAGCACATCCAGTTAGTCACAGTCAGAGAAACAGGACTACACTGAAAAACAGGCCCAGTTCAAACATCTATAAACAAAGGTTATTCTTAACAAACCAACATACTGAATGCTTTATTCTGTCTTGTTTTGGCTTATTGTTCCGTTTGTCTCCTTTATTTATGCCCACAGACAATGAGACCGCGGTCTACATCCTGGTGCCAATGGTCATGGCTGACCAGCATCGGTGAGTGTCCATCTGAACGCCACGCGAAAGACGATTCCCCAACACAGAGTTGATGTTTATTTCTCTCCTTTCTCTGAAAGATCTGTGTCAGAGCTGCTCCTCAACTCCAACTTTGATGTGAACTACGCCTTTGAACGAGTACAGAGGAGTTTACTCCACATTGCTGCCAAGTAAGACTCTGCCACTCTGTTTTTATTTCAATGGAAAAGGAGAAAATGCATCTTGATGTTAGCGATGGACAATTATTCATTATCTTTTTTTTAAAGACGTGTGTTTCCCAGTCTCGGATATGATTGGCTGAGCTGCATTCCATGCTGTTGTTAGGATTATTCTTATTGATGACGTGTGAGTCTGTTTATCCCTAACATTACCTGCCTGTCAGAACTGTTTTCCAAGCAGTTTCTCTAATGAGGACAGTTCCTCTGTCCAGATATACGGTTAGAATCTTCATTCTGCACGAGGCAAAGATATGGGAATGGAATGAGATGGTGTCATTGATCTAACAAGTGCAATATTTTGATACGGCTGGAGCCATGGACGCCTCCTCGTCTTCTCAATGTTCTGCTCAATGTTCTTTTTTCTGTTTGGTGTGATTGCACCTGGCGGAACCGGAGCAAAAAATAGCTTGGCTCTGTATTTTAACGGTGACGGACAGAGAAGACGTACATGGACGGTGACGTGCGGCAGAGTAGCAGTGGATGCGGAACAGTTCCTCTTGATTAGCATGACTGCGCAGGACATGCGTGAGCAGGGCGGGGCGGTGAAGGAGGATGTAGAACCTGCGGGTTATAAAGCACCTCGCCATACCGTCACATACTAACATTAAGCTAACAATTGCCCTATTAAATGAATCTATCACATTAACAAGCCCAGATAGTTTGATGAGAATTGATGACTAAATCTAGCCTCGTGAGACCATCCTGATCTCGTGAGCTTTCAAGGTTTCACTCATTAATCAGTCTGGAGACTCTCCCTTGAAGAAAATTTGGAGCCGTTCACCAAACGAACGACCAATCAGCGTTGAAACATGAAGGAAAATATTTTGAAACCTTTTGAACCGTCTGTATCGTGTTTCTGGTTGTTTTTAAATGATGCATCTGTCAGTGTTTTATCAAAAAGATGTTTGAAGCTTTTAATGCCTGACCGACCCTTAACCCTGTGGGAGTTTTCTGTATATATTTCTTGTTTCATTAATTTCATCTCATGAATTAAAATGAGTATGTTGCAAGCCTGGGGCTTTCTCTAAAAAAATATGCTACGCCATTGGTCAACAACACTTGCTCAGTGCTGTCTTGACTTTTTTGGCAGCCTACCAATGTGGCAAGTAGATTGATAGTTTAACCCGCCAATCACAGAACTTCCCAGGCATTTGGTCTGTGAGTGGGTGCCAATTTAATGTCCTGCTTGTATTGAAAACCCGTGTATAAAGGTAAAAAAGAAATACAAATGTTCAAAACTTCAGGATCTGTAATTTAAGCTCTTAAATTGTTTCCCAGGATCTCAGTTCTTCAGTGAATTTCTTTGATTCAATTCAGTTTATTTCTATAGCACCAATTCACAACATGTCATCTCAGGTCACTTTCCAGTTGGAAGGAAAACCAGCTGATTGCATCGACCCATTGACTCTTCAGCAATCCCTCAAACTAAGCATGCTTGTAGTGACAGTGGAGAGGAAAAACTCCCTTTGAACAGGAAGAAACCTCCAGCAGAACCAGGCTCAGTGTGAGCGGCCATCTGCTGAGGCCCACTGGGGTTCAAGGAGACAGAAGCAGACACATAGAAAAAGAAGCATAGATACAAAAGGCAACTGTCAACCAGCTCTACAGGCGGCCCCGTCCAGGAAACACACAGCCAGGCAGACGAGCTCCGAGCCAGCTCCCATGTCAGAGGATGAAGAGAGCACATCCAGATAGTCACAGTCAGAGAAACAGGACTACACTGGAAAACAGGCCAAGCTCCAACATCTATAAACAAAGGTGTTGATGGCAGCATCACAGCTGATATTTCAGTCACAGCCAAACAGGAACAGACCAGATGAAGCTACTATGAGAAAAAGCAGAGAGAGCAGAATGTTCTTTGCTAATTAGTTTAGATTTTGGTTGTGGGCAAGAAACTGTCTGGATGGAGTAAAGAGTGATGCAGTCTGAGGTTGATCATAATTGTCTCTGGAGTTTGTGAACAGCTGCACTCTGATGTATTTGATGTTTCTAACTCAGTCATTTTCCTTACCTTGCCAATAATGTTGCCTCCTTTTATGGTTTTAGCTTAAAAAAAAACAAAAAAAAAAAACTTTTCTTGTTTTGTGCAGCTGTGGGTCATTGGAGTGTCTGGTTCTGCTGCTGAAGAGAGGAGCCAATCCAAACTATCAAGACATCTCTGGATGTACCCCTCTGCACCTCGCTGCTCGGAATGGGTAGGAAATGAATGGTTCCTGATCCATCCGCCCACTCTGGCTTTATCTCTAATTGCTTTTACAGTTTTGAACTTGTTAATTGGTAAAAATCTACCAGATTGATTTTATTCTCCTTTGAATCTGAATTCATTAGATCGTCACTCAAATAATTAACTGTTTTTTTTTAAAAAGTAGTTTGAAGGAATAGTGTCTTAATTATTTTTAGCTTTTATTATGTGGTTGTATTTGAATTTTTTAATGGTAATGTATTTTTGTTTTTTTGCTTGGTTTTTACTCCTGAGGAAAAGGATTGAATTTTTTACGCTATCATGTTACATGTTTACCATGCTTTCATATTTATTTATTATATCTTCCCTTTATAAATAAATCATAACAAATACTTACCCGCTGTGGAGAGTCTGGGAGCTCCACCCAATGGGATGCAGCCCCAGAAACCTTCGGATTGCCTTTCTCTTCACAGGAACCTATCAATACCTATCCATTCAGTTTATCCCTTTTTATCGCTTTTTGTACAAAAGATACACTTTAAACTACCTCAACAGATGTGTATCCCGTTAGTGATGTACAAAAAAACTATTTGATTACTTATTTTTTGGTGTTGTTTGTAAACGTATGGCGATCTGACCTTAAAATGTTTGTTTTTTTGTACATGACTACAGCGATCCATGCCTGTCGAGGTAGTTTAAAGTCTATTTTTCATACAAAACTACAAGGATAAACGCAAATCTAATGGGTATAGACTATGGGTATGCTGCTCTGACAAGGTATGTTCACCTGACAGAACACCGGCTTACTTTCACCACTGTGTACAGCACCCCAAGAACGATACTGACATTATATTTCAGTTATGTAAAGAGAGCTTAGATTCAGAAGAAGGACCTTTTACTGATATAAACACCACCAACAAGAACCCCTACAGATAAAGACTGGATGGACTAGGGGTGGAACGGTTCACAAAATCCACGGTTCGGTTCACGGTTTCGTGGTCACGGTTTTCGGTTTGGTTCGGTAAATGTTGATTGGTAGGAAAATCAATTGTCTTGTATAGTATAACACGTGTTGCACAATGCTTGCACACTGTTGCACTTTTATCCACAGCTTTCTTTCCGCCGTCATCGTAGGTCACTCTAAATGCAAAGTGGTCCCATACAGCAGACCTATAAAGTGCTGCTGGCGCGTCTTCCAACTCCTGTTCTTTCCCACTCGCCATACCCACACAATTCTCCACAACAACTGATTTTTTTCCCTGCTACACCCGGCTACGCTGCTTCGCTTCTTCTTCTTGTTTACTACTGGTGGTTGGCTTTGGTCGCTGTACCGCCACCTTCTGCTCTGGAGTGTAAACGCTTCACCTATGAGAAAAAGGAGCAGCGCATGAACCGAACGCAACACATGCGAATCGAACCGAACGGCTCGGACGGTTTTCATAAAAGACGTTGTAGAAGAAAGTCACACCATGGAAAGACTCACTTTTATAATAAGGTTAAGACAATAGGCAAAATATGAAGATCTTTGGAAAAAATGGACGATGCATATTAATGATTACTGACCACCTGTTCTTTCTAAATTGTTCTGCTTGAAATTATTTGTAACTTTTAACAATAATAAAATACAGGTGAAAAGAAAATGCTATTTACAATTCCATAGGAGCAGGTCTAGCATTTACGGAGGCAGACACTTTTGCACTATGGCAGCGTAGACCTAAGCTAGTCACTATAGGGATCACCATTACGCTCTAATGTGACTGGGGCAAGTATAGAGTAACAGCAACAGTAAGACGGATCCTACCTGATAAAATAATCCTAAACCAACAGAAGACAACGATGTGGAACAGGTAATGTGTATATTTGCTGTATTATGCATAGATAAAATCTATATCCTACCCAGACTAATAAAATACCATTTAAAAAATGATCTATGTAATCAAACCTTTGTCATGACGAAATAGATGATGCGGACGTTGCAGAAGGCTTTTTTTATCCAATCATCAGATATCTGCAAATAAATGACACACTGCAGCTTTAAGGCCGATCTTAACCCCCGATTGCTCCCCAGGAGCCCCATGATGGCAGCCCACTGCTCCTCGAGGGGAGGGGTTAAATGCATTTCTCCAATAAAGTTCAATGATCCTGATTCCTGTCGCATTGGTGACATCATCCACGCTAACCCAGCATGGGAGTGTCGGCCTAGCGTTTAGGGCATAGAGCTTGGAATCCTGAGGTTCTGAGTTCGAGCCCCACTTCCACAGCCTGTACTCTGGCTCCCTGAGCAAACACCTCTAACCCCACACTGCTCCCCGAGGGGATGGGTTGAAAGCAGAGAGTTAATTTCGTTGCTCTGTACTTGTGAAAGTCCAATGACAATAAAAAAAAAAAAAAAAAACTTATTTAGAGTAGAAGCGAACAATATTCTGTCTGATTTTGGCAGCTCTGGTTTAAGGACTTTTTTTTTTTTTTTTTAAATGATTGTGATGAAACCCTCAGGCCTGACTAATTATATTCATATCGCTGAATTCCAACCAAGCTTTGTCCTCCACTGTTTCCTCAGGCAGAAGAAGTGCATGGGCAAGCTAATGGAATATAACGCTGATGTCAACATCTGCAACAATGAAGGCCTGACTGCTGTGAGTTGTTTTTGGTTGATAATGTTTCATGCTTTCCACCTCTCCCTCTCTGAATCAGACTGTCATCCTCTACTGCAGATCCACTGGCTAGCTGTTAATGGGCGGACGGAGCTTCTGCATGATCTGGTCCAGCACGTGTCTAATGTGGACGTGGAGGACGCTATGGGGCAAACCGCGCTACACGTAGCATGTCAGAATGGACACAAAACAGTGAGCAGATTAAAAAAGATTTTTCTGAACTGTTAAAAGAGGGTTTGGGGTTTTTGGTTGTAGTGACTTGTTCTTAACAAAAAAAAAAAAAAAAAGAACCTAAGCCACGATGAGGCTGCTGACCGGCACTCGCATTGCCCGCTTATATTAAATGAATAAACCTTCACGTTCTTGGCTTGCAGAGCATGTATTGATCCGACGCCCTCACAAAAAGCAAACTTTAACTTTTTCCCTCTGGCTTACAACCAAAGGATCTTACATTTGCCGCAACACAGTAAAAAGTAACAAAAAAAATAAACCTACAAACAACTGGCAAAGATGACAACGGTCAAAAATCGGTTTGTTTTCGCCGCAATCAGCACACCTGCCGTGCGACTATCTGTGACTCTATTTAAAACAGATAAATCCACCCACTGTCTGTGTTCTATATTACAGCAAATAGGAAAATATATACAAAAACTCCAAAATATGGCTCAAATGTTGGGAAATTAGCTAATTTAAATATAGATAGCCATAAAAGTTTGGATTATCTGGTCACACTAACAACACCGAAGGGCTGGTTATTCTCCCGTAGCAGATATTTTTGATTTTGCCCAATATTAAAGCGTGGGCTGCGCTATGTGATTCCGCGCCACAACGCCAGAGGGACAATCAGGAACTAGCTGTGGGTCTAGATACGGCCGAGGAGGTGAGGACGTGGGGCAAGCGACAATGGAGGGACATGAGGGCCAAAAAAAGAGGGGATCCAGGTGGAAAAAGGTCCCAGCGTTTTCGCACACCTCGCTCTTTTAGCTGGCCCAACTTCACTTCACGGGTACTTAACCTGATCCGCCAGATGGATTTGCTCCGCATATCCATCTGGAAACCTTCCGTAGAAGTAATTTTGGGAAGGGGCGAAAATACTGGTTAGCTGATTGGCCTATGTTGGTGATAGACGGGCCAAATAAACCAATCAGATCAACGAAGCATATGACGTACTAACAGAGCGACGACGAAGAGGAGCCAATTAATAGATCAAACTCTCGCCGAAACCAGTCGGGAGAAGAGCAAAAACATCTTTTCCTCTGAGAAAAGCCTCCAGAGCAGTGTTTTGCTCTTCTTTCATTGAAGAAATACTCTGTAATTCCGATAAAAGTTGCTCGATAGCCACGCTAACGCTAGTTTCATCGGCTGAAGCCGCCATGTTCTTTAGACTGAACTGTCGCGCTTCTCGTTGCGTCACACCTCAACCCGCCTCAAAGCCAACGCTGATTGGACGTTCGTTTGGTGAACGGCTCAAAATTTTCTTCAACGGAGAGTCTCCAGACTGATTAGCGAGTAAAACCTTGAAAGCTCGCGAGATCAGGATGGTCTCACGAGGCTAACGGGCACGTCCTGGGTGTCAAAAAGTCTGGTTTACATGCAAAGTCTATGGGAGATGGCATCCAGGGGTCCAGCAACGCGTTTGAGCATCGGGAGCGATGCATACGAGTGTTCTGGTCTCCGAGCATCCGAGCGTTTCAGTAAATTAAGCTTTTTCCTCTGGACCCCAGAGCGTCAACCAATCAGAAAAGCTGATCCAGGAGTATTTTGGGGGAGATGGACTCTACCTGCAAGCTGTCATCGCTTCTGCAGATATTCTGCATATGAAGAATAAATACATATCAAGGGGTTAAACTTTACACTGCTGGGTGTCCACGCTGTCCCTCAGTGCATGCAGGTCACATTGGGCTGTGAAACGGGGAGTCTGATGGTGGCCACATTAGAGCAGTAATCTGAAGGACCATGCAGAAAAAAAATCACATTTCTTCTCAAAAAAAAATTGAACTGAGCATCCAGAGCTGCAGCCATGGTCCCTCCAGGTCGATCTGGTCTTCCTCCTGGTTGGATTCACCTCAGCTGATTCCATTGGTTGTGGAGGACAGGTGGCTCTAATTCAAGCCCCTCCCTAATGACCTCGCCCTATCTTTGAGGGAGTGTCGGCCACCATGAGGAAGAAGCTTGTTTCCGCCATTTGTCTCCACAGTCTCATTCTTTTTGTCATGATCTAGAGTTCATGGCCCTGCAGGAGGAGAGGAACGTTGGCTCTCTGGTAAACTGGCTAGGCTCCTTTTTTAACCCCATCAGACCGATGCAGTGTCCACTTTAACCCGGGCTTACACTTTACAATTTTTTGCCTGTTTTCAGGCCGATTATCCAGCCAGGCAAGAATTTTTCAATCGGGGCGACTTTCAGCCTGATTGTGCGTCTTGTGTCATGTAATGAACAGGGGGTAACGAGGGGCAATCAGCCTCTCACGATCAGGAATCCTGAGGTCAGGAGAAAATCAAACATGTTGAAATTCAGTCGGCCATCATAACGTGGTTGTGGGCAAATCTCTCAGTGCGCAAAAAAGGATTCTTCTTCTTCTTCAAATCAGAGGAAAACACAGAAGCATGGCGGGATGCGAGTGACATGGATTTCTTTCTGTAAAACTGACAGACCGTAGTAGGCACGTTTGCTCAGCCATGTCTTTGTCCAAATACGTCGTCACCTTCTCTTGTTAGGGCACAAAATATCCAAGTCAGCGCGTTTCACTCTAGTGAGCTTCATATTCCTCTTCTACTCGTTTGGCTTCCAGATAGACGAGTCCCAGTAGCGCCATCTCACTGCGGAGCTGAGTCCCACCTGGTTTTTAGACGTTCAGTGTGAGCAGGTAGATCGCATCAGAGCGTCGGGTCGCACAGTGTGAGAACAAACATCTTGAGCTGTAAACTTTTAAACCCTGTGGTTTCGTTGTACAGTGTGAGCTGTAGCTGCGTGCAACGATGGAAATAAATCGCACAGTGTATACCTGGCTTTAGGGCAAGATGATTGTTCTAGAGTTTAATGTGCTCAAATATTCCACTTTTTAGGATGTGGATCCAGCAATCCTTCTGTTTCCCGTCTCCTCTGTTTTAGAAACTTTTTGCTCACTTAAAATCCTCCTCCTACCTTTAACACCTGTATACTTTAGATGCTCTATGAAGGCTTAAAACTCTTTGTGAATAGCTTTTATCTTACAGGGAAAATTGGAGAAAATGCAATACGAGGACCGGAAAAAATTCTCTGAATCGTCCTGAAATGATTTGACTAGGAGCCACTTTTTTCTGAGGACTCCTTGAGAAAAGGGACCCTGGTGTTTAGTAGAAATGCTTCACAGGATGTGATGTAAAAGTGAACTTTTTCACACAGACGGTGTTGTGTCTACTGGACAGTGGAGCGGACATCAACCGGCCAAATGTCTCTGGAGCCACACCCCTTTACTTCGCTTGCAGGTAAAAGAAAAACATATTTGTTTTTGTGACTGATGCAAATTAAAATCTTAGCCTCTTCAGCAGGAGTATCGGGATTCTCTCCTCGCTGTCCTGCTTCTATTCTCAATATTACTCAAACAAACTAAAACATGGATCTCAGCCATTTTCAGATTGTTCTGGCTGTTCTTGTTGGACCATAAGCAAATCTTGTGTTGCTCCTCAGCCATGGCCAGAGAGACACTGCACAGATCCTGCTCTCCCGCGGGGCCAAATACCTTGCTGACAAAAATGGAATCACGCCTTTGGATCTTTGTGTGCAGGTGGCTGATTCAGTTCCATTCACTGTAATAGAGCATGTTTCCTTCTTTTAACTCATTTTTTGCTGCTTAGGGCGGATATGGGGAGACGTGTGAGATTCTCATCCAGCACCATGCTAGACTCTTCCTGATGCTAATCCAGATGACACAGAATGAGGACGTTAAAGAGAATATGGTAATTATTTTTATCTTGTCTCAAAGTGCAGCAGTTTAATGCTTTACACACACACAAACTGTGTGTATGTATTATTTATTAATGATCTTTTAAAATGTATCGTTAGATTTATAACAAATAGCAGATTTTTCCAGCTTGTCTCTGATCTCTTAACCTGACTCCGCCAGATGGATTTGCTCCGCATATCCATCTGGAAACCTTCCGTTGAAGTAATTTTGGGAAGGGGTGAAAATACTGGTTAGCTGATTGGCCTATGTTGTTGATAGACGGGCCAAATAAACCAATCAGATCAACGAAGCATATGACGTACTAACAGCCAGGCTACTCTTGCCGAAACCAGTCGGGAGAAGAGCAAAAACATCTTTTCCTCTGAAAAAGCCTCCAGAGCAGTGTTTTGCTCTTCTTTCAGTGAAGAAATACTCTGTAATTCCGATAAAACTTGCTCGATAGCCACGCTAACGCTAGTTTCATCGGCTGAAGCCGCCATCTTGTTTTTTAGACTGAACTGTTCAACTTCTCGTTGCGTCACACCTCAACCCGCCTCAAAGCCAAAGCTGATTGGACGTTCGTTTGGTGAACGGCTCCAAATTTTCTTCAACGGAGAGTCTCCAGACTGATTAGCGAGGGAAATCTTGAAAGCTCGCGAGATCAGGATGGTCTCACAAGGCTACTGATCTCTGACCCTTCCCCTAAACTTAGCCATAACTGGTCATGTTTGTCCAGACATCGGGCCTCAAAAGGAGCAGTGGATCCACACAATGTGCTGTTTTTCCAGAAAATGGGCCCAAAATGTATTAAAAACAGTAACACACACTGTGGTATCATTGAAAGATGAGAAAATATTGAGTAGTAAAGGCAGGCGAGGTTTGATAAAGACTGAAAAGGAAAACTATTACTGAAATGAGTTGGTTTTTAGAGAGCATGTCTCTAAAGCATAAAGTAATAATAATGTCTTTGTTTTTTATGCAGCTCAGGCAGGTACTGGAGCACGTCTCCCAGCAGAGTGACAGTCACTACCAGAGGGTTCTGACTGGTCTAGCAGAAGTGGCCACCACCAATGGACATAAGCTTCTCAGGTAAAGTTACATGTTAAACACAAAGTGTTGCATGATTGTGATCTGTAAGGAAAATTCTACATTGTTTTACAAATATGTGTGAAAAGTTATGTTTGCCCAAATCCTATCTACCAACACATGACCCTTCACCTAAATCTGCAGGCCGCGAGAAAAGAACATGAACTAAACATGCAACTGATGCTTTTATATATATATAAATATATATGTAAATATATCCTTCTACGAAAAAAACAAAAACAAAGAAAAAGTTCTATGTTACAAGTTGGAGAGGCCAGTTCTTGTTGTTGGAGGCGTAACATGAAACACCTGCAGCTGTATTCATTATCAGTCCATTAGTTGTACTACAAAGTATGCAGGCCAAACTAGTCATATTTGAACTGTCATTCATTTGTTTGCTATTCACTAAATATAAAGTGTTTCATATTGACGATCAATCCCCTTGGTGAAAACCAGATTGGGAAAAGAAGTGGACATCATAATTAGCAACAGTGACTAGTTAAATATGTGTAAGTATCACCATGCTACCTCAAACTCCCCAGACACGATGGGAGTTTTCATGGAAAATTTTTATCAGTTTCTTTATCAGACAATATATCAAAAACAAGCAGTTAAAGTTGCAACAACCATGTTGGAAAGAATAAAGAAAACATATATTCTGGAAATGTTCTAAACTCGTACAATACTGGAATATGTTCATAAGGTCTTATTGTATATCAAGATTTAGTGCAAAAGTACCATTTAAACCTGAACTGCTATATTTGTGTAACCTCATTGACGGCACAATTTATAAAATGATGAATTTTTGATAAAGTAGCTCAAAAGTGTATCACGAGGAAATGGATGAAGATCGAGGTGCCAACGAAGGATCAATGGATAACAATAGGAGGCATACCTGTAATGGAAAGGTTAACATATAGACTAAGACTACAGCAAGCACTGAGGGACACAAGAGTAAAAAATGTATTTTCTTTTTTCTTATTCTGTTCTATATTCCATGTCATGTATATGCTTGAAAAGACTCATAAAATATAAGTGACAAAAAAAGAACAAACCCCTCGTTTCCATTCAAAATGAACTTCCCAGCTATGTTGTAAGTATATTCTTTTTAATGTTTCACTAACTTCACGTTTGTTGTTTTCATCCCTCTGTCAGCCTGTCCAGTAGTTATGAAGCTCAGATGAAAAGTCTTCTGAGGATTGTTCGTATTTTCTGCCATGTATTCCGCCTTGGGCCTTCTTCACCCAATAATGGGAATGATATGGGCTACAATGGAAACAAGACCCCTCGCAGCCAAGTCTTTAAGGTTAGTAAGTAGTAGTCAATACTTTATCATATATGATCTGGTTGAAGAAATTACATCTCAGGAATGAGCTTTCACATTAAAAGCTTTGCTCCATGTTGACAAAATTCAAAATATGCCACAGCTGAGACTGTAGAGCCGACTCTCCACAGGCCCGATTATTTGAACGGGCCTTTCACTCCCCCCCAAAAAAAAAATATATATATATGGGCTGAAACTCAAGAGGCCCTGCAGTTCGACTGTGGGTCGGCTTAAGAGATTTTCAAATTAAGTGCTCTGGGTTCAATACTACAACCATAATTATAGGTTCAATAAATTACAGAGAATCTAACTGCTGTGTTTATGGAAAGCAATTGAAATAATAAATATTTAGGAGTCGCTCTACAAGGCAGTCTGATCAGCAGCAGCTTTTTTTTAACAGCTTATGTTCCTGCCTGCCTCTTTTTTAAGAGCCTCTGGAAGGCGCTGCATGCCATGTTGTTCCTTCCTCCTCGCTGCTAGACAAAACAACATTTTGCCGGCACAATTTCAAAAGTCAAACAGTGCAGCTATTTATACGAAGTATAAAGGGAAAAAAAAAAACCCTGCCTATATCACAGTTGTCTTTATTTTACATGTCAGAAAGAATTTACAGCTTTCTTTTCCATTGAAAGTGGCTCCAAATGTCTCTTTGAAGGTTAAAGGTTGCCAGTGTTTAAGGTTGCAATAATCTTTCTACATAGTCAATCATTGTAATCCTAATAGTTGCAACATTAACACCAGGCTGTATTAAAAATAAAAACGAAATGTTTAAAATATGTTACGTATGTATGAAGCATTTACTATTTGAGCAAAACATCAGGCTGATGCAGTGCACTGGAAATAGGTCTTCTCACATCTGCCTTCTTCTAAATTACTTGATTTTAAGAGACTGGCTTTTCCCGAATAAAACAAACCTGGATCTATCATTATATAAATAGCTTATGTAGTTTCAAACTGAAAGAATTACATACCATGTCTTTATCACTCCAACTCACAATAAACTGCTTTCATAGAGTTTTTGTTTGATTTTTGTGGCCATCTACTAAAATCCCAATATTATTAGAGGTGTCAAAAGTTTTAAAGTTTATTACTCAAGTAAAAGTAGAAATCTGACTGTTTAAAAGCACTTGTAGAAGTTGGAGTATACTACTTAAAGTATAAAAGTAAAAGTAATGGGTCAGAAGCTTCACTGCACTACCCTATTAAAGAAAGAAGTTCTACAATTCTGGATGATAATCTCCTTAGACTTCAATTTTTAGATTTATAACTAGTTGTAACAGTGTCAAATTTAACTTTGACTCATCTTGAAAAACTATTTAGATTTTATTGGGCAGTGTGCTAGGTGGAAATGGGACTTTGGCACATTGCCAAAAGTGCCAAAAATTGCCCTTATAAAAGAAAATCTGGTCAGACAAATATGCTGATTTCCATTATTGGAGACCTTCTCCATTAGGAAAAGCCTTTGCTCCTGAGATTTAGCCGTTGTTTCATTGAAATTTACCAATAATATCACCAAACTGAATAGAAAAATATGTGAAATGTGAAAAATATATTTTAAACATATTTTAGAAATTTTAAAGCTCCATTTGAAAGCCGTGTGGAAGAAACACCAGGTGACTGTGTTTTGGCCATTTTTAAAAATGGGCCCGATAGCAGGCCCGCCGGGCTTAAGGGGTTAATTCATAATGATTGTCTAAAGCTTTTAAAATGAAAACAAATGCCTTTTGTTTAGGTACTATATTTGTGTTGCACATTTATCCACAGTTATAAAATCTCTTGATGATCTTTTGAAATAAAACTAATTTAAAGATGGGTCATCCATCTTGGTTTGGCGTTATGTCTGTCTGGGTGAGTTTCATATCAGCTGCGCTGTACGACAATTGACTCCTTTGGGAATGAAGATGATGATAATTGATGGGTTATTAAAAGTGCTGCTCAGGAATAACAGATAATTGGAGAGAGAACGAAAAGGACCCGATGCATCCAGAAGATGGAAAAAATAACACTGCAGCCTCAAACATGAGACTCAACCACCTGAAAAAGAAATGTTAAGAAGTTGAGGTACATAAGTTCCAACTGATAAAGTCCTGTTTTTCTGTGTGGGTAAGCTGCAGTAGATGGTGATGTTTCCAGTCCTGATTTAATGTAGCCAGATTTCTGCACCTCAGGTTTTCAAGCCGTTGGTCTTGGAGCAGAACTTGCAGTTGGCTGAAAACTTGGTATGTGGAAAGTTTTGTTCCTCACAACATAAAATTGATTGTTTAGAGAGGAAGGACAGCGGTGGCTGGGCTCCGATTAAAATTCAGCTTGGTAGCTTACTTTGGAGAGGCCTTATATCTAATCACACAACAGATATGAATGAACCCTACATTTTAAATTAATACTTTACAAACTCTATATAAACATTTTTTTTTCTAGTTATTCGTTTAAACATCCTGAAATATACGACAGACATAAAATGAATCATTATCACCTCAAGAGTTGTAATCTAGTATTATTTAAGCACACTGGATCCCTACCAGGCACTGTTTGCTGGTGGTTCTTGTTCCACTCTTCTCCTTCTCCTCCTCTTCTGTTACCTTCTCCTATTCTTCCTCATTACTCTCCTTCTCCCTCCTATGACCTGCGTCGTCTTGCTGTGGGTCTGATGGGGTCCCTTGCCGACCGACTCTCGTTACACGGGCCTTTGCTTTCTCCAAAAAAGGAATTTGGTTATTTTTGCATACTGGCTGCATCTTTTCTAAACTTTCTTTATACTGTCATCTTTCAGTTTATAAAAGATAGAAACTTTCAGAATTGTTGCCAAATTTAAAAAGAATTAGTTTATTTCCTGTTTTTCATCTGTTTCATATTTGGAGGGGCCATGTAAAGCTCCTCTTAATGTGTAAAATATCAGATCA
Source organism: Cyprinodon diabolis (assembly GCA_030533445.1). Taxonomy (NCBI): domain Eukaryota; kingdom Metazoa; phylum Chordata; class Actinopteri; order Cyprinodontiformes; family Cyprinodontidae; genus Cyprinodon; species Cyprinodon diabolis. Next base: position 3,415,725 of record CM060064.1, on the reverse strand, counting down.
AGTCTCTTAAATTCAGTTGAATTAATTTCAAAAATACTTTATTAATCCCCAAGATTTATTAAATGCTGCAGTAACTCTTAGTTGTTTTTGTTTTTTCTAAGGTAGGTGTTGATTAGCCACGTGAGACCATCCTGATCTCGTGAGCTTTCAAGGTTTCACTCGGAGATCAGTCTGGAGACTCTGTTAAAGAAAATTTGGAGCCGTTCACCAAACGAACGTCCAATCAGCATTGGCTTTGAGGCGGGTTGAGGTGTGACGCAACGAGAAGCGCGACCGTTCAGTCTAAAGAACATGGCGGCTTCAGCCGATGAAACTAGCGTTAGCTTGGCTATCGAGCAAATTTTATCGGAATTACAGAGTATTTCTTCACCGAAAGAAGAGCAAAACACTGCTCTGGAGGCTTTTCTCAGAGGAAAAGATGTTTTTGCTCTTCTCCCGACTGGTTTTGGCAAGAGTAGCCTGGCTTGTGGTTGTGTTTTCGTCGTCACTCTGTTAGTACGTCATATGCTTCGTTGATCTGATTGGTTTATTTGGCCCGTCTATCACCAACATAGGCCAATCAGCTAACCAGTATTTTCGCCCCTTCCCAAAATGCGGAGCAAATCCATCTGACGGAGTCAGGTTAGGTGTTGATAGCTGTAGGCTGTAACGATCGTCTGTAGTGGTCTGTATTGCTCCTGGTCTGGGAAAATCTCCTGAAGAGGATTCTCACTGTTTCCATGATGTTCGTTACTTTATGAAGAACTCTTAATGGGGAAATAGTCCCCAGAGGTTTTAGAGGAGTTCCTGGAACAGAGCTGGACTTGCTGGTGGAGATTCTCAATCGTCCAGGTCATAGTCATTCTAAAAAGTTAAAGTTAAAAAACAAACAACTGGATATTGTTTTCTAAGTTTGAAGATGTTTCTCTTGCCATCCAGGAAGCTTTCTCAATTCAAAATCTCTGGATTAGCGTTCCAGGCGTTTTTAGAGTAGCCGAAACAAAAGCCTTGTAAAGGCTTAGAAAACATGCAAATTCAAGCTGGAAAACCATCTCCACCCCTTAATAATGGGAGTCATTGAGGTAGTTATTGGCCTGCAATACCCAATACTGTCCCATTCCTTTGAAAAGGCAGTCATTAAGGATCATTGCTGGCTTTGCTGACCTGGTGAGAGATTTTGTTGGTATTGGGAAGGAAGCAACTGTATCGCTGCCTTGTAGGTTTTTGAGAGCTGAAACTCAGACTCAGGTTTCAGTTGTCAACAACCTACAACAGAAGGTTTTTACAACAGTATGTAGTCAGTCACACAGTCAGTAATTGCATCAAAGTCTCCATGTGGCTGACAGTGCATCCCAGTCTGTTGCCTTAAAACAACCTTGCAGGGTTTGTACAGCTTCCTGTGACCCTCTTCTTACACTTCTTTTTAAATGCAAGTTGTCCCGTTTAAAGTCTCAACTGAGAAAAGCAGTGTTTTGATCTGAAGAAGAGATCTTACTACAAAAATTCCTTGACATTTGCATAAAACAATTCCAAAGTTTTGTTTTCTCTGGTACAGCAGTTCACAAACTATTGGAACGTTAGCAGTGTAGCACAGAGCGAAGCAGTAAATACACCAGATGCGTAACCGTGCGCAAGTAAAGCAGCATGAGAAAAAGAGCCGGGATCAAGGTGGAAAAAGGGTCCTGGCGTTCTTACGCACCTCGCTCTTCTAGCTGGTTCATCTTCACGAGTCATTTTCCACAATGGTGGTCATGTAAACAAAACAAGCCATTAAGGTAGCAAACAGGAAATACACATAATGTAGAGCGGATGTTGATTTGACCAATCGGAGGCGTTCTATCTGCGGTCATCTACAATTTTGGAGAGGTGCACCAGAGTGTCTGCGGAGGGGGCGGGGCATATCTGAGTGCACTGCGACACGCACGCAGACCACCTGGTTTCTGAGCATAAACCAGCCTTACGAAGTATCTGAAAAGGAAAAAACTATCAGTTTAAGTAATTTTCGGTCTCAAAGCATTCAACACCAGAAGCAAAATACATCAGAAAAAAAAGAAATTGGAATTCACAAACGGAGAAACTAAAGTTCTTGTAAAAAATAATGTCGGAGTGAAGCTAGTAGAGCTACTCCAATGTGAAGCAACCTTTAGAAGGTCAATTCTGTTCTAGTCAGCTGAGGTTTAGGGGATAAAAACAACATGGCCACCATCCATGATATCCCAGCAAAGCTTTCTATGGCCAGCCGGCCCCTGGTTTTAGATGTATTTGTTTTACAACGTCTGTACTTTATCGTTATTTTATTCCAGGTGTACTTTATATGTCCTCAGGTGGGTTGCAAAGCAGGGATCATTCTTTGTAGAGCAAAGGGAACAGCTGACAGGGTGTTATGGATGGGTTTTACCAGCAACTTATGGACTGAGTGCTGTACGTCCCAGTAAAATGTTAAAGATGTCTGTAAAAACACCAACGCATGGGTTTAACACCTTTCCTAGAATCTTGTGAGGGCTGGCTCTGAATGTTCAGTCTCTTGGGTCCTGCAGAGCTGTGCTGTGGCCAGTTTGAGCTGCTGCTCATCAGGATGAGGCGTCTTTCTTCTTCTTTTTCAGGACTGGACTTGTGTGAATCTAACTTAGCAAACACGATACTCACAGATACTTTAGAAAACCCATACAGCTACTGTAGTTGATTGTGGTCACAGTGTAAGCCAGAAACTGTCATAAGATTATAGATTTTATATGCTGTTATATTTGATCATTTGAGAATATAGATTTGTGGCCTGACAGCTTTAATGTCATATTTGTGTATTTTTTGAATAATAAAGCAAGTAGACGGAGTAGTAGAGTATTTATATTCTTTCATAAAATAACTGAGTCAGTTTTGCATAGTTCCAGACTATCCTTTCTTCTCTTCTAGTTACTCAATCAGAATATAAAAATCAAATCATTTTAAACACTAAGTTTCTGTAAAAATGTTTCTTTTTTTCCAGTCAGAGAATGATGGGGTGACTAACTTTTCCAACTTTTCTTTGCTTCGGTTCAGGGTGTAAATGGAAAGCTCTGAAGCTCTTGAAACGCTTCCTCTCTGGTTGTTTTTCCTGAAAAGAGATCACTGGGGACAATCTATTTAAATAATACTTCATAATAGATATGTGTTAAATAACCAGGAGACATGACAACAGATTTTAATAGAAATTATAATCTTTCTCAGATCAGAGAAGTTGCTTAGGGTTAAAGAAGGCAGCTGCTTACCAACCGGGCTCACATCTCGAAAAGCTGCCACGATTCACTGTTAAAGAAGCATTTTATACAACCAGTCTGCCACATCATTACATCATTACATCATACAGTAGCAGCCAATCAGAATGGCCGTTCCCAGTCAAACGCCAGCCGAATGGCAGCCCACTTCCCTGCAGTTCCCAGCGAAATCCCATCCAACGCTTCCCTTTAGATCTTAATGTCCACTAATCATTACAGAACAATTTAGTACAAAGATTGATGTTTAAAAAAGGAATCTTAGGGAATCAGCCAAGGGTCCATCAAGAAAAGTGGGGAAGTTTTAAATGGCTACTACTGTATTAAAGTTTGTTCTTAGCTGAAGGACACTGCTCTCATTCCATTCCCAATTCTTTGCCACATGCAGGATGAAGATGATAACTGTATATCTGAAGATAGGAACTGTCCTAACAGGGGACAGCTTCATAAGTCATAGCATTTCTTAATAAGTATCATCATCACATTATAAATTATTTTGCACTCATATTAGATAGCAATAGGTATCAATAGTGCACCTTTGACTACGCTCTAGCTCTTATTCTTAGATATCCTAGGGTCTTCAATGAGCTGTCCAGGTGCTCCTCATCTACTTTGATTCTGACAGCAGTCAAACAGGGCTGAGGTCTAGGTTGTTGTTTTGGTGTAAAGTTATTTCTTTACAGCAAGAACCAATCGAACAGTAAGGATCTAATCCAGCCCATCCCTACAAGAACAGTTTACAGGGCATGAGACAGAGGTCTAAGACTACGTTCACACTGCAGCCTGAAGTGGCCCGAATCTGATTTTTCCGCCCATATGCGACCTGGATCTGATCTCTTCATTAACAGTCTGAACAACAGATACGATTTTTGTTCCCATGCAACCCAGGCCACTTGGCTATGTGGTCCTGAAACTGATATGAATCTGATCTTTTTAGATGGGACCTGTGTCTGAATGGCCAGGCCGCATTCATCCACCCGATCGCAATTAATACTCAATATTCTGCTTCTTGCTACGCAGAAACTGGAAGAAAAACAACAACGATGGCGGACGATGATGCGGAGAGCAGTCTTTGTTTTCAACCTTCTTGAAAAGATTTTATTGATAATGCACCTACTATGGTCGGGAAAGAAACTAAGGACTGCTAGACGCGCTCCAGCACGATCGTCCATGTTTACTTCCGTAAACACAGAGCACACTCGCTTGTGACGTCATTGCGACCTCTGCTGCGGATGCAGGGCACTTCAGTTGTGTGAATGCAGTTCACACAGGAGATCACATACAAGTCGCATAGATTCAGCTATGTGAACGACCACGTTAAAGAATAGGATTGAGCCTCAAGGCCTGCAGTGTGAATGTAGCCTCAAATGCATTATGAGCTTTATAGTTTCAAACCTTTATCGTTCTGATCTCAGTGCTTTGGTGTGGCTGAATACCTGGCAGAGAAAAATGGTCAAATGGACACATTTTTTAATAGATATGGACCTTTTTATGTTTATTGTTAAATAATCCAGATAAAAGGTTTTTATTACATCAGTTTTTGAGGTTTGTGTAAAATGACCCACGTGAGAAAAGAGTAAAATGCAGTTGCTGTTAAAATGTTTCTATTGGCTCAGGTGATGGCTCTCCAAAAATAGTTGCTAATTTTAATAAATAGGCAGCAGTTACGTCTTGTAAAGCACAAACAGCACTTTTTACATCACTTAAAAAAGAAAATCAGAAGTGGTTTATGTCTCTATTTATAGTCTGAGCAAATGTTCCTGCATAATCTTTGCATAGTCTGATAGATGACATTATTTTTGTTCCTACATTGTTCTTTCTTAATGTCTGTGTCTCTGTAGCCCCTGGAGCTGCTTTGGCACTCACTGGACGAGTGGCTGATGCTCATCTCTACAGAGCTTGAAAGAACCAGGGAAAATCCTTCCTCCTCTAGCAGTGAGATAGCCTCCCTTCTGCGGAAGCAGCGAGACCCAGAGAACTACAGCACCACGCCAAAGCTCTCTGTGCTCGAACAGCAGATTGTCATGGAGGCAGAGGTCTGTGTTGACGGGGAGGATGTGATCTCCATGACGGCAAACAGGCTCAGTGCTGTGATCCAGGCCTTCTATATGTGCTGCTCATGTCAGATGCCACAAGGGTCAGTGCTCAGCTTCCTTCCTTCCTTCCTTCCTTCCTTCCTTCCTTCCTTCCTTCCTTCCTTCCTTCCTTCCTTCCTTCCTTCCTTCCTTCCTTCCTTCCTTCCTTCCCTTTCCTTTTCTTTTCTTTTCTTTAGCTCATTAGCTACCATCTTGTGGTAGCAGCATATCATAAAAGTAACACCATCTACAACACAGTTAGAATTAGCAATTCAGTTTGTGACTGAAACGTGGATTTAATCCTAAACAGCCTATGTTTTCACTCTGGTTTTTATTTTTATTTTTAGCTTAGAAACACTTTTAGTTTCTGCACAAGTAATATTTGTCATATTCCTCTCATTGCTGTCTTTGCCTATTCAGAATGACCTCCCCTCGCTTTATAGAGTTTCTCTGCAAGCACGACGAGGTGCTGAAATGTTTTGTAACCAGGTGAGTCAATATGTCCCTTGGCTGTTCATCAGGCCCACATCGCATTAGAGATGAAATATCGATCACTCTGCTTTTTTTTGTCCTAATTTGTTTCCACTGTTGTCTCTTTGTTCTGTGGATCTCCCCTGAGTATTTCCTTCACTGTCTTCTCTCTCCAGGAATCCAAAGATCATCTTTAATCATTTCCATTTTCTGCTTGAGTGTCCAGAATTGATGTCACGTTTTATGCACATTATAAAGAACCAGGTACGACACATAATCTCATAATACTATACATCTGCAAGTTTGTATGCATTTTGTAAACTTTTAGTCAGTTTTTTATTTTTAAAGAAATTTCCAGTTGTCATAAAATTGTGCCAAAATGAGAATGAGGCTTTCATGGTATTACCTAGCCTAGCCTAAAGTTATACAAAATCGATAAAAATGTATGTAATTTTTATCACATTTATAAAAAGGAGGAGAGCAACAATTATTCGTGCTGCTGCTGCTAACAGTTGGCCATTGTAGCTACAGTGATGCCATCTGTACATTTATTTGTTTCATTTCAATACTTGGACACAAGGTGGAGCATCGGCAGTGACTGTTTAATTTGACAGTCAAAGACAAACATTTAGAAATAAAAGTCTGAAAACAAGAAGTAATTAAAAGAAAAGTTGGTCAGCAAGGAATAATCAATGGATCATTATCTATACCTAAAACTAAAACATTTGCTGTGATTTAACCGCTTTACGAGCAAAATCAATGGGAACTACTAGACACATCTGCAATCAACAACAATTATTGAAGATTTCCAGAGGACTTCACCATTGAAATTCACCAGAGCTATAGTGAAAGTGACAATGCCCGCGTGCATGGCAGCTGGATGCTGGAATACATCGGGTAAAAGTGAAAATAAAAGAGTTATTCCACCTTTCTGATTCCTGATCCTCCACGGACGGGTTGGTCGTTGGATCGCCAACTTGAAGAGGGAGGATTTGCCATCGAACTTCTGGCCAGAGAAAAAACACGTAATATGTAGCCAACATTTGGAAGAAGAATGTTTTCAAGATGACTTGGATAATAGCGCGTTGTGACAAACACCAGATACAGCACTGGGACTTGATCAACAGCCGATACCGCACCGTGACGTCACTAACCAGTAGGTGGCAGTAGTGTTCTTTGACAAACATGGATGCCTCCAGTAAAGCACATTCACATGAAAATTACTCTGAATTAAAAACACTGATCATTTATTGAACAGGATGGAATCATTTCATATTTAAAGGACTTTCAGAAGTTTGTATTCTGAATATGACCCGACTTTTCCTTTAAATATGCAACTTAAATGCGACTCCAGTCCGAGTCCCAAACTCGAGTCCCCATCTCTGGCAAATCACTCACTAAGGTGTGTTCAAGAAATTTGATTGATCATAAAATCGGAGACATTTTGACATTTTAAAGCAGTTCTTGATGGACGAGGCACCAAGGATGAGGAGTCAGAAGATTTTACTAGAGTTAACTGAAATAATATTTTGGAAGTTGGACACAGATAAAATGAGGATTTTTCTCCATGATGCAATTGTTTGAGTGAAACCTTCACTGATTGGTTTTTGTGCTGTGCAAAAGAAGTTGACATTATTTTAGCTTCCGATGTTACAGGCTTGAGATGTTCCATCGCTACATGAAGCCAGTCATTTGGCACTCCTCCAGCCAAGCAGTTTTTGCTTTAGCACACGGGCTTCAAGGAGTTGATGCAATCAGCTGGTTTTCCTTGGATGGAAAACTTTAAACCAATCTGAATGGATGATCTGGTTTAATTGTCTTTGTAAAGTGCCTTGAGATGACATGAGTTGTGAATTGGTACGATAAAAATAAACTAAATTGAATAGAGTTGAAATGACTGAGGGAGATAAGTTGCCTCCCATGTGTCAAGTCTCTATGACATCACTATCATAGAAACGGAAAGATGTGGGGGAGTTTTAACCTGAAAGTAATACTGTTCTACACAGTGAGAGAAGCCCAATCACTCCAGAACGTTCTTTAACATCTTATTGAAAATACTTTAAAAGGTTCTGATGGTGGGAAGGAAAGCCATACATCAAAACTCTTTTATATATTGATACAGGAATGCCCCCCCAAACCTTGATGACAACATGAGTTCAACATGGAGCAGCTGTAGCTCATTGAGGGTAACAGTAGATTCCAGAATATTATAAGGTTGTGAGTTTGATTCCAACTTTGGGGCTCAAACTCAGAACCTCAGGAATCCAAGCTCTATGCCCGAACCACTAGGCTGCCACTCCCCAGTCTGTATATGATTGTGCTAATGGGACTGTTGGAGTGAAAGCTGAATGAATTGTTCTTTAGAACTGCAGGTCTTTAACCATTTCCGTCTGCAGATTGTTGTCTGTCCTTTTTGACTTAAACCAACCCCGAGACCGCTCCTGAGGCATGAGACCCCCCAGGATACTTTTTATCACCAGAAGCCATTAGATTGGTTAAACCAGGGGCAGATTTAGGAAATTTGGAGCCCTAGGCAAAGACAGGCTAGCCTCGTGAGACCATCCTGATCTCGCGAGCTTTCAAGGTTTCACTCGCAGATCAGTCTGGAGACTCTCCGTTAAAGAAAATTTGGAGCCGTTCACCAAACGAACGACTAATCAGCGTTGGCTTTGAGGCGGGTTGAGGTGTGACGCAACGAGAAGCGCGACAGTTCAGTCTAAAGAACATGGCGGCCTCAGCCGTTGAATCTAGCGTTAGCGTGGCTATCGAGCAAGTTTTATCGGAATAACAGAGTATTTCTTCACTGAAGGAAGAGCAAAACACTGCTCTGGAGGCTTTTCTCAGAGGAAAACATGTTTTTGCTCTTCTCCCGACTGGTTTCGGCAAGAGTTTGATCTATCAATTGGCTCCTCTTCGTCGTTGCTCTGTTACGTCATATGCTTCGTTGATCTGATTGGTTTATTTGGCCCGTCTATCACCAACATAGGCCAATCAGCTAACCAGTATTTTCGCCCCTTCCCAAAATTACTTCTACGGAAGGTTTCCAGATGGATATGCGGAGCAAATCCATCTGGCGGAGTCAGGTTAGAAGACAGGCAGGGGGCCTCTGAATTGAGAAGACGACACATAAAACAGACCCATTCTACAGATGGAGAAATGTTAATAGAATAGACATCTATTATTAGTTCTACATTTTGTCCCTCTCTTCTTATCCCTTTTCTTGTTTTCCTCTGTTTTCTTTTGTCCCTTTTTCTTTTCATATTAGCAATGTCCTCGGCTGGCTCTTCATACTGTCTCTAAACGAATCAAAGATTTTTGAATCACTAAGCCCATTCTAACTTAGCTGATTGCTCCTTCCTGTGTTTCCAAAAAGGCCAAAGTAAATAACCCAGTCCTTCTTTTCACTGTAGACAAGCCATGATCTGCTTATCTGTTCTCCATTTTTCATTTGGATGAAATAATAGCTGCATGAATCATGACAGCAGACAAGATAGAGGAGAGCAGGAGGCGGGGTTACCAATCTACTTGCTCTGGAGAGCAGAGTTCGCTGCTTTTAGATGTTGTCTCCAAAGTCTCCAGTAGCAGAAAAAAGTCGCTAGATTTGGCGCTAGGAGCTTTTTAGAAATCAAAGTGCTAGAGGGGTCTGAAAAGTGGCTAAATATAGCGACTAAAGCGGTAAGTTGGCAACACTGCTCTTTGCATCGTTTGTTTTCAAATGGTTTGCTGCTGTCTGTTTGGACCTTTCTGAACATGTGCAGCAAATGGACTGATCCAATATGTTGGACACTGAAGGGAGGGGAAATGATTTTTATCAAAAACATAATTAATGTGCACAAATAAGGAATAGCTGTATTAACCATACATGTAAACAGAGTTTTATGGGGCCCCCAGGAACTTTGGCCCTAGGCAACTGCCTAGAATTAACTTATGGTAACCCCCCACCCCCCCGGGTTAAACCTCCACACGTTAGAGTTTCTACGTTTCTAGATTTTTCTATGGACTGAATGTGTTGTTCTAATGAATTTGGGATCTTCGGAAATCTGCTCAACATCTCATTCAGTAGCATTTCAGACATTAAGGCAGAGATTCTTCATTTGTCCCTGAGTTCAGGCATCAGATGCACTCAGCTTAGTCTTTATGTTTTCCCTATTTCTTAACTACTTTATGAGAAATGACTTTGAAAGTCTCCTGTCTTCACTTCAGCATCATTTAACAGTATTACATCTATGGTTATAACACTTGTCTTAAGTTAAATTTATATTGATTCATGCATTTCAAGTGCTGCTCTGAGTTTCTCACTCTTCAGTATTTATATATGAGCCGTAGTATTTGTGCCTCGTTACCCATGGATTATAGCTCAGTCGGGAGTAGGCCCTTGTATTAATTACAGACTTTAACCTGCTGAATTTGATTTCATCTGCTGATTCGTTTCCAGTGTGCCCCACAGCCCTGAGGGAGAATCCTTTGTCTTTTTCTCTCATGCTCATCCTTCAGTCTACCTCTAAGGCTTTGGGCACAGAGGCATGTATTATGCAAATAGACTCAATCCTCATCTCTGTATTAGAGATGAGTGTTTCACCTCCAAAGCCTTTTCAACCCACCAGCACTGAAATATCCTCAGCCCGAAAGTTAACGGCGCAGCAGCGTGGTAATTAGTTAGGAAAAGTGCAGCGCAGCCTTCGTTAAAGTGAAGTCTTTGTTGTTCCCTCCAGCCTTTTAAGGATCGCTGTGAGTGGTTTTACGAGCATCTGCTGGCTGGCCAGCCGGACTCAGACATGGTCCATCGTCCTGTTAACGAGAGCGACATCCTTCTCATCCACAGAGGTACCCAGAATCTGCACAACTATCCCACCGCCATCATCTATGTCCAAATGCTCCTTATGCAAATGTCTTTTACAGCCATGGTTAACTTATTGCAAAGCTCAGGATTTCATTAGTAAATCTCATTCATCACTAGATTGCCAGCATTTTTTGCCTTATTGAAATCAAGTTTTACTATAAATCAAATTAAACTAATTAACTAAAACTTTTACCGTATAATGTGTCTTTATTTATGTATTTAGCTTTAATTCAAACATAATAAATATATATATATATATATATATATATATATATATATATATATATATATATATATATATATCACTGGCGTCTCCCCCGATGAGGAAAGGGAGGAAGATCCTCCCTAAAAAAATTGCGAAGCCATAAGCTTCATGAAGTCCAGCGGGCTTGATGAGGCGATGGCTGAGGTGTACAGACTAATGTCTCTGATTGCTTCTATTGGTGCCACCTCAGCAGGAGTTGAGAGGAGCTCTCTCTCTCTCTCTCTCTCTCTCTCTCTCTCTGTCTCTCCCCCCCCCCCCCCCCCCCCACCTGTCCTCCCTACTTTATATATATATATATATATATATATATATATATATATATATATATATATATATATATATATATATATATATATATATATATATATGCTAGAATACATGCAGACCTTGGATTTCATTGAGCTGCATTCACATTAGAAGCTGCTAAATAAATAAATAGGATTAGTGTTTTGGCCCTTTAAATAAGATTATTATACATACTGCAATTGAAATATAATATTGCAAATTTTTTTCTCAACTCTTCCACTATATTCCACTTGCAGATCACTTTACCTTTCAACTAATGTCAAGTGCAAAAACACTTATTTCATTGAATTTCGCTTTGCAATATGAAAATCCTCTTAGAGAAGGATGTGAAATCTTTGACTACACGGTATCTATCGGTCCTTCTCCAGGCTCTCTATTAAAGGCCAACCTTATGCTTCTCCTGTGTTCCAAACACAGACTCCATATTCAGGAGCAGCTGTGAGATGGTTTCCAAGTCCACCAATGAAAAGCTGAAACAGGGCATAGCAGTTCGCTTCCATGGTGAAGAAGGAATGGTGAGTTTATATTGACATTCACGGACATTTGATAGTTGGAAGAAAATAAGCCTGGTGTATCCTAAATGAATGATCTGCTCAGCCATGAGTCATGGCTTTCATGCTGTTTTAAGAAGTGATGAATGTCAGAACCATTGAAGTCGTGTTGTTTCATTGGACAGCTGCGTAAATATTTCTTTACCTTATAAGGAAGAAACCTTTTTTATTCTTAAAGAAATCTACTTGAATAAGTGTTGTTAACAAGTCTCTCTCCTTAATAATATTCTTTATAAGAGAATTTTACTTCCTTAATTTGTCCATCAGAGTTTCTTTTTCCTAATGTTTTTTGCTTCTGGTGTTAAATGCTGTGAAACTGGAAGGATTTTTACTGATATTTTTTGCCCCTTTTTGAAAACTTGTTATGAGGTATAAGAATAGCAAGTTTATTTTTTTTTTTACACCTTGGAATATCTCATTAACGTTTTTTAAAGCCAAAATAATACCTCAACTTCTTCTGCAGCTAATAGCTGATGCAGGAGCAAAGGAGAAGAACGAGGAACAAGAAAATTAAGCAAAGCAAAATGTCTTCAAACTTGGAAACAAAGTCCAGTGGATTGTTTTTTTTTTTAAACTTTTTTGGAATTTAGCTGGTGTTGCTCATGTCTTTCTGTTCCAGGGCCAGGGAGTGGTTCGGGAGTGGTTCGACATCCTGTCCAATGAGATCATCAACCCAGATTATGCTCTGTTCACCCAGTCAGCTGATGGTATATGGAAAGCTTCTTGCTTTTGGAGCATCAGCTGGTTTCTGTCATACTAAATTTTAAAGCTAATTTAAACATATTTGTTTTTTTTGTTTTTTTTGCCTAGGAACAACTTTCCAGCCAAACAGCAACTCCTCAGTAAATCCGGACCATCTGAACTACTTCCAGTTTGCGGGTCAGATTTTAGGTCTGGCTCTGTACCACCGGCAGTTGGTCAACATCTACTTCACCCGCTCCTTCTACAAACACATACTGGGTAAAACAACAATGGAAAAACATAAAGATGTCTCGATGTTCCAAGAAAGTGTAAAAGTTTGAACTTGCTGCACGTTCAACCTGAGTTGATTCCTTTCCGCTATCATCGCAACCCCTTTATAGGGGAACAGAAGACCTTGCCGGTTCAGCTGGGCCAACAATTCCCTTTCAGAGACATAGACCGGTATGGGGCATTGCAGGGTAACAAAAGAAACCAAACGAGTGGTGCAGTTAGTGAATCAGCTATCACACCTTTGCATGGTGTGATACAAAAAGGGCGAGATGTAGAAATGGAAAGAAATAGAGAGTAACTCTGTTGGAAATATTAGAATTGCTATTCCAATCTGCTGTTCGTCATGTTTACCCGTTAAATTTGATGACTTATATTTTTGTTTTGTTTTTTTGGCGTACTTTAAATTTTATTCAAGTATAACCAAAGTTTATACTGGCTGAAAATCTATCTGAATATACCGTATTTTCACGACTATAAGGCTCATATAAACGTCTTTTTTTCCCCTCAAAATGTGCGGCACGCCCTATGTGTGTTGTTACGGCGGACGTTGTTGAGACCAACATGAGAACGTTAGAGGGGGAAGTGTGGGCGTGGATTGTGTATAAAAGAACTGGTATGTGCTTCATGCAGAACTCCTCATCTCCTCATTGAGGAGATGATGAAAGAGTGGCTGAGGGAGGTGAATGTAAGGAGACCAGGTGGTTTTTTTCCACGCATCACCATCGCTGTTAATCTGTGACTCCATGCGTGCCCATCTCACAGCCGATGTGAAAAACAAGGTGAAACAAATGAACGCTGTGCTTGCTGTTATTCCGGGAGGTCTGACAAAGGAACTTCAAACGCTCGACATCGGTGTGAAGTAATGCTGCGTTCACACCGGACGCAGCAAGAGCAGCAAAATCGCGTCTGCTGCTTCATTTTTGCTGCTTGTACCAGTTAGCTCTGACGCTGAAGCAGCTTTGCTGCTCTGGCTGCGCGGTCCGAAAGTGTGTCTGACGCGCGTTGGGCGGAGCTACTCTATCCTTTCTCTGCCTTGCAGCTATATTTGCTGGGATCAGTGGAAAAAAATTAGTTTTAATATGTTTTTAAGTGAGAAAATACACCTGAAAACTGATTCATTGCAGTCAGTTCATCCAGATTACCATCCTGCCTTCCAATATTATTTCTGTCGGAGCCGCTCAGACCCCCACATGCCAGCGGTGCGCTGTTAGTAGGAATCCCATTCAACAGCAGCCTCTGGCCGGGTCGCCTCCTCGCGGTTCACCGCGGCAGCTGGCAGGTGTTTCTCATCTAAATAATCTAAACTGCAGGCACTAGGATAATAAAAGTGAACATATTCTGCCGGCAGATTTCTGCATTTTAAGTGAATTTATGCGTAAATACTTTGTAATAAATACATGAATAAAGCACAATCATACTCAGTTTTGCTCCCGCTCTATTTTTAAATACTCAATAGAGGTATTTAAACGTAGTAGAGGACATTTACAGGTATTTAAAACCCCCGCCCTATAATCCGATGCGCCTTATGTATATGTTAAATACAGTAATGGCAACATAACTGAGACTGCGCCTTTTAGTACGGTGCGCCTTATGGTCATGAAAATACGGTAAATGGCTTCTTTTACTATTCATTTTAGAGAAACTTTCAGCCAGACCCAACCCTCATTAAGCTAAATTCAGAAATCGCTTACACAGGACCTGTTTTACATAATAAGAATTAGAGCAGTGACCCATGTCAACACTATAACATCTATAAGGAGAAAAAAAACTACAAAAGGAAGATTTTTGAAGCAGCTTTAACGGAATCCAGGCTAAAATCAAATTGATACGTGTTGCCGTGACTGAACAGCAAAAATGCTTGAAAACCCTTGAGTATGGCTCGATAAAAACAATTCTGTAGAAAAAGATGAGTTTGACCTTCAGTTGTATGAACCTTTTATAAAGCCTGAGGACTGCAAAGCATGTAACACCATCAACAGTCATTTACCCAAAGCTGTGCTGCTGCCATCAACACCTTTGTTTCTAGATGTTGGAGATCAGCCTGTTTTCCAGTGTAGTCCTGTTTCTCTGACTGTGACTAACTGGATGTGCTCTCTTCATCCTCTGACATGGGAGCTGGCTCGGAGCTCGTCTGCCTGGCTGTGTGTTTCCTGGACGGGGCCGCCTTTTACTGTTGCTTTTTCTATGTCTGCTTCTGTCTCCTTGAACCCCAGTGGGCCTCAGCAGATGGCCGCTCACACAGAGTCTGGTTCTGCTGGAGGTTTCTTCCTGTTCAAAGGGAGTTTTTCCTCTCCACTGTGGCTAAAGCATGCTTGGTGTGAGGGATTACAGAAGTCAATGAGTCGTTGCAATCAGCTGGTTCTCCTTAGATCAATTTGACTGGATGATCTGGTGAACTGTAAAGTGCCTTGAGATGACGTGTTTTTAATTGGTGCTATAGAAATAAACTGAATTGAATTGAATTGACGGTGGTAGGCTACGTTTCAGCCACATCTGCTAGGGAGGAAACTGACTGTAGGGGAGCTGTCATACAGTTGATACCACATGGCCCCCTGACCACCATCAGCATGGGAAAAAGTTAAAGTATCTTGCTCAAGAACGCAACAACTGAGAACCAAACAAGTGGGTATTTTGAACCGAGCTCAAGCCTTACCTTCCGACCAACCGTTGCCCTAAATTACCTGTAGGGATCTAAAAGCGTCATTTCCACATGTGAAGGTGGCCGTTAAGGGTTTGATTCATTTTTCTCATTTAGGTTGGTTTTTCTTGTCGGATATCAAACAGTTTTTTGTTCGTCTTTAATATTTAAGCTACAGTAAAGCATAAATAATAAATCCATGAATCTATTGCATTGATCTCCAAGGTATGTTAAAGATCTCTGGGATCCTTTAGTTCATTTATAGGAGAGAAAACTTTTAATTTTTTTGTCTTTTCACCTTAGTGGCACTCCGTTTGCTAAACTTAGTAAATTTAGACTCTCTGCGGATTTACTTCTTCAAAATGATGATGCTGCTGAGGTTCCTAGAACTTAATTTAGTTAAACTCCTGATCAAAATGTAATTTCTTTTGTCATCCTTTTTTATTGTAAAAACAAATGTCACATATTGCTTTAAGTGTCATGTCATCTTTCTATCAACGCTTTTGTTTTATTTTGGTTCTCAGGTATTCCAGTAAACTACCAGGATGTGTCCTCTATCGATCCAGAGTACGCTAAAAACCTGCAGTGGATCTTGGATAATGACATCAGTGATCTGGGTCTGGAGCTAACCTTCTCTGTTGAGACGGATGTTTTTGGAGCGATGGAGGAAGTGCCCCTTAAACCTGGAGGGAGCAGCATCCTGGTCACCCAAGACAACAAGGTTGGTTACTACAAAACACACTTTTTAGAAATACTCCAAGCCCTAGTTAGGATCCAGCCACACTATCAGGAATTCAGCATTATGTTTTTACAGAAACGTTGTCATAGGATCATGTCTCTGACTCCAGGGAGGTGGGTTGGCATTGCTTGTCATCCAGGACATATTAATGTGAAGATTCATCACTGCAGCCCAGATATTGAACTTTTGGCAGTTGGTTTTCATCCATATTATTTAACTAGATGGTTTACCAGTGTTCTGTTAGCAATGGTTTACATTCCACCTTTGGCCATACACTGCATTTAACAAAATCACTTCCATTGCTGCTAAAGCACCTGTCACACTTTGAATATTTATCCAGCATAGGGCTGACGGGCCAGAATCTCCTAAAACACTGCTATATGCTGAACTTTCTATTTATTATTTTCAATTTTGAGCGTATACATATAGTATTCATAAGGAGTCCAGAACTTATGTCCAACGAAAGCCTAACTCATGCATAACGCACAGCAGCGTAATGCCAATGAAATGATGCCCAAGCCAGTGTCCTGAGGGGGGCAGCGATGCACCCAGATGTGCTAGGCCTGCATAAAGAGATTTATTTGATTGTGTTATTAAATAAGGTTTGCAGTCACAGCAAATTCATATCTACTAGAAAGTTTGTCGGCCATGAGTGTAAACGCAGGGAGGATCCTGCCAATATGCCATTATACAATAGCTGTAAGTTGGAAACATGTTCAGCGCTCGTCTGGAACATGTCAGATATGTTGATGTGCGTTCTTCATAAGTTACGCAGAAGTTATGCACAAGTTACTCATAGGTTTTCGATAAGATAGATTCCATGACTTATAGGTTAATTACGCTTTAAAGGGGTCATACAATGCAAAACCGAGTTTCCACTGTCATAGATGAATAACGATAGTTCAGTGGGTGAAATGGACGTACAGAGAAGTTCAAACCCCATCAACACCTCCTTTCTCTGCAAATCTCACAATTCTAAACTTCCACCATAAAAAGGGCGGATCGAAAGTAGCCCGAGTTGACATCAATTCGGGGATGTTGCCTTATTTGTTTCTGGCCTGTACTTTTGTCACGTCCTGAAATTGACATACAGACCAGCCCACTTGTTCACTCGTCCAAGAACTTGAATAGAGGTAGATGGAAGACAGCAGTTTAGCTGTTAAGCCTACAGTTGGGTTTACTTCTACAAGAATTAGGTGGGCCGCTTGGCCACTGACTGGACTGGACCGGGCATATAAACCGAGCCATCAGCTTCGGGGCTGGTCCAGATAACTTACCTGTAACTTATGGCATACGCTGGCATACGTTGGGAAATTTTGACCATGCTAAATATTTCTCGACTCATTTGCCATATAGTGACATGTGCTACTCCACATGTGATAACTGACTTATAAATTATGGCAAAACTTCCCATAACTTCTCGAATGTATGCCAGTGTTTTTACGAGATTTTGGGCAAGTCAAGCATACGCTGGCTAAATCTTCAAGGTGTGACAGGGGCTTAAGCTAAGATGTTGCTGCCAAATGCATCTTTGGCAATAAATGTTTATTTTAATCACGCCTCCCTCTCTGCTACACTGCCAATATTTCAATAGTTTTTCAGCTGCTGCATTGAATGGTAAATGACCTGTACTTATATAGCGTCTTTATTCAAGTCAGGAGACTTGACCAAAGCGCTTTACACTACATTCATTCACCCATTCACACACACACTGATGGTGGCAAGCTACATTGTAGCCACAGCTGCCCTGGGGCTCACTGACTCGCTGCCGTACACTGGCGCCACCAGGCCCTCTGACCACCATCAGTAGACAATGCATAGAAAACAAAACTTTGCACTAATTTTATGCAAACATTAAGGACTCCTAAATCTCTGACGTAAGAACTCCTCTTGGGTAACAGAAGATGGTCACAGGAAGCTGAAGAAGCCCTGTAGGCTTTCTTTTTTGAGACTTCAGACTGGGATGCACTGTCATCCACATGGAGAGGACATCAATGCAATGACTGAGTGTGTTACTGACTACATAAACCTCTGTGTGGATAACACCATCCCTACAGAACACTGAAATGCTTCCCAAATATTAAACCAGGGATCACTACTTTTGCGTTTCTCACCCCCGTAACCCTCACCACCCAGCCCCCACCTTCTCGCGGTTTCTTTCCAAAGCCAGCTGAATAGAGTGGACGACAAAGACAAGAACCTGCAGAGAGTTTAGCATTTATTGCAACTCAATGTAAATAACATCAGGGGGAACGCGATGTGAAGTTTTTTAACAGGGCATTCAGATCTGGTGAAATTAATAACTGGGGATGTCTAATTCTGAAATCCTGTTTGTTTGGGTTGTTATAGATACTGCAACATCTATCTATCGATCTACTGTATCTATCAAGACGTATACTCTGCGTGAGACTTAAAATATGGATCTCCATCCCTGCCACAAAGGCCATCAAATAATGTTTAAAATAAAAAATACAGTAGGTTGAGAAGGCAGAGCATCCATCCATCCATCCATCCATCCATCCATCCATCCATCCATCCATCCATCCATCCAGATTTCTCCCTTTCTCCATATAGGCTATCATTTCTGGCTGTTGTCAGGTTAATCATTTGATCGTTCACGCTCTCCATAGTTCTCCTGTGGCGCGAGCACAGGGCGACTGTTGCGCGCCTTTAGCGAGCATGCGCGTTTCCTGTCGCTTGCGCGGTGACTCGTGCCGCCTGCGCTGTGCGGAGATGCAGGGGAAACCGTATCTGATGGGGAAACGCAGCTCGACGTAACACTGGTATTTCCATCAGGAAAACGCTGTTTTGCTGCTGGAGTCCTCCTCACTCTCCATCTCTCTGTGTGTGCTGTACGTTAACACCCGCCAGCAGAAACACCCACCTACCCAACTGACAGACGGAATCTCACTATACATCAGCCATTCTCATCCTCCCCTCTCTCATGACAAGGCGCGCACCTCTGGATGACCTAAAAAATAATCTTTAATATCTCTTAAACAAAAGTAGCACAAACAATATTTTTTTCTGCACAAATCTGCACTAACGTTGCACTAACCATTCAGTCTATTTGCAGAGTTTTTTGACGTGGGTGGGTTGTCAGCTTCACGCAGCTGCGCACGAGTCCTATCATGAAAAAAGGTTCATTGTGCGACCTGAGTAACGCGCAGTAACGGGGTGTCTGCAATGGTAACTGCGTTATAGTTACAGTCAAAGTAATTAGTTAGATTACTCGTTACTAAAACAAGGTAACGGCGTTAGTAACGCCGTTACTTTCAACACCGTTTGTCCCATCACTGCTAACAAAACAAAAAGCCTTTATGAAGGGCGACAGGGAATTAATGAAGATTATACAGAAGCAACTTAAGGTCAAGATCAGAGAAAGCAAGGAGGTATACAGGAAAAGGCTGGAAAACAACCTCCAGCAACACTATCAGAGATGAAGAAGAGCACACGCTTCAAGCAGAACGATGATCAGATAGATGGAAGTCTGGACAGAGCTGATGAACTGAATCATCAGGTTTAGTTCAGAAAGCAAGTTCAGCTTCCTTCTTTCTTCCTAACTACGCGGACGGTTCCGTGCGGAACACATCGAAAGCAAGTTTGCAGACCCTCCCCTGCGGCGAGGGTTTGCAAACATCTAGGGACATCCCATGATTTAGCTCACCACCATCAAAACATTGTGGAAAGAAACAACTGTCCCTCCTGAATTGCATGAAGAGGCTTTGATAAAGTTATAAACGGCTGTGTTTCCTACTTCCTGGTGTAGTGTGTTCTTCTCACCTTCTAGCTTGTGCTAGACAGACACCCCCTGGAGCCGACCAGAATGGGGGAAACCTACACAGAATATAATGCTGCAGACGCTGGGAGGGACGGCTCATTTTCCACACAAAATGTCCGTCGGTCATGCATTATGATAGCCTCGTGAGACCATCCTGATCTCGCGAGCTTTCAAGGTTTCACTCGCTAATCAGTCTGGAGACTCTCCGTTTAAGAAAATTTGGAGCCGTTCACCAAACGAACGACCAATCAGCGTTGGCTTTGAGGCGGGTTGAGGTGTGACGCAACGAGAAGCGCGACAGTTCACTCTAAAGAACATGGCGGCTTCAGCCGATGAAACTAGCGTTAGCGTGGCTATCGAGCAAGTTTTATTGGAATTACAGAGTATTTCTTCACTGAAAGAAGAGCAAAACACTGCTCTGGAGGCTTTTCTCAGAGGAAAGAGTTTGATCTATCAATTGGCTCCTCTTCGTCGTCGCTCTGTTAGTACGTCATATGCTTCGTTGATCTGATTGGTTTTTTTGGCCCGTCTATCACCAACATAGGCCAATCAGCTAACCAGTATTTTCGCCCCTTCCCAAAATTACTTCTACGGAAGGTTTCCAGATGGATATGCGGAGCAAATCCATCTGGCGAAGTCAGGTTAGCATTATGAGCCCTTTGGTCTGACCCTGGCGACAATTCCAGTAATGTAGAAAACCTCCAGCCTTGTTTTCTTGCCAAAGAAAGTTCATTTCCTTGTTCTGTACTTGTGATAGTGTAATGACAATAAAATGCTGGGGAAAAACATACATTCAGCCTGACTTACTTTGCGAGAAACTCCAGAAGACTAAGGTGGAGGCATCAACAATCACCTGGATCAAAGACTACCTGACAAACAGGGGACGGTACTCTCACCGTTCCTTTGAATTAAACTGAATCAAATTGAAGATGATTTGTACCAATGCCAGACTTTGGTTTAGAGCAATATTTCTTTTTAAACTTGCCATTAATCTTTGGTTTCTTCCATAGATTCTCTCTTAAAATTTAGTCAAAGATGCTTGATAGACTTAGGAACCAATCACCCAAGATAAATAAATCATTACAATACAAGCTGAAACCGGCTGTAGAGCGGTTATGAGAACAGTTTCAGGGCCAACAAAAGGGTTCTTAATTCTAGATGTTTAGATTTTATTCAAAGTTTTGTCTTATCAAACTCCTTTAATATTGAATTGTCTTTAAGGAGATGCCTGTCTTCTTTTCTTTCGTAAACAAACTTTTTTTCATCATATGGTAAAGGGCCTGTACTTGTATAACACTTTTTCAAGACAGGAGATTTGTAGTGCTTTACACTACATTCAGTCATTCACTCACACACTGATGGTGGCACGCTGCCAGGGCAGCTATGGCCACAGTGACAATCACTGACAGAAGCGAGGCAGCTGGCACCATCAGTACGCAGTGCAATTTAAGGGTTTTGCTGAAAGACACCAAACTGAAAGCCTCAGCCAGGTGTTGAACTGACAACCCCAACCCTACTGTCAGTTTATATAGGTTTTCATTCATTTAAATATATTCTAACACTGCAAAAAAGAATTTGGAGTTTTCTTGTATTTTTCTTTTCTTTTCTTTTCTTTTTTATATTTGATGATCACACAGACTCCTCACATTTTCGCTCTTTTTTTTCTGTTAAAGCAGAAGTCCGGTCAGCAAGGAATGATCAATGGATCATTACCTATACCTAAAACTAATACGTTTGAGGTGATTTTATAAATTTATTGTAAATTAGTAAAAGTCAGGGAGCGGCCATTTTTGCCCATATATAGTAACCCCTCCCTCCTGCCATCTTCCGGCAGTGACGTCACGGTTCGGTAAGCCTAGCGCCATTCTCCCCGCTTTAGCTAAATCAATGGGAACTAATAGACACATCTGCAATCAACAACAATTATCGAAGATTTCCAGAGGACTTCACCATTGAAATTCACCAGAGCTATAGTGAAACTGACAATGCCCACGTGCATGGCAGCTGGATGTTGGAATACATCGGGTAAAAGTGAAAAAAAAAAGAGTTATTCCACCTTTCTGATTCCTGATCCTCCACGGACGGGTTGGTCGTTGGATCGCCAACTTGAAGAGGTAGGATTTGCCATCGAACTTCTGGCCAGAGAAAAAACACGTAATATGTAGCCAACATTTGGAAGAAGAATGTTTTCAAGATGACTTGGATAATAGCGCGTTGTGACTAACACCAGATGCAGCACTGGGACTTGATCAACAGCCGATACCGCACCGTGACGTCACTAACCAGTAGGTGGCAGTAGTGTTCTTTGACAAACATGGATGCCTCCAGTAAAGCACATTCACATGAAAATTACTCTGAATTAAAAACACTGATCATTTATGAACAGGATGGAATCATTTCATATTTAAAGAACTTTCAGAAGTTTGAATTCAGACTTTTCCTTTAACATGGCTGATGATGAAGGGTCATTTTAAAGCACGCAGTTGAGATATTGCTGAAGACATCTCACTGCCATTTTTCTGGTCTTTATAAACAGTACTGCTGTTTATGGTCGTGTTCTTCTCTTTTTTCTCCTGAATCTATATTTATAAATATGGATTCCAGCTACCATATCCCTAGTTGGAAAACATACCAGTGTGCGACAGTCATTCAAAGTTATTTATATAGATGGTCATTTAAAGCATAAGCTCAATGTTTTTTAAAATGTCAGAACAGCATTGATCCCTTTTCAAATGCCTTGTAATTCTACATTACTCCTGTAGGTGGTGCTGTATTGTAAGGCTCTGAAAAGCCCCCTGGGGAAAGAATAACTATTCATGAACTTTGTCCTTCTCTTGTCCATCTGTATTTGTAGAGGTTTTGATCAGTGAGTGAATGTTTTTCTCAGGCGGAGTACGTCCAGCTGGTGACGGAGCTGAGGATGACACGAGCCATCCAGCCTCAGATAAACGCCTTCTTACAAGGATTCCACACCTTCATCCCCCCATCGCTCATACAGCTTTTTGACGAATATGAATTGGTACGTGCCTCTCCTCCCCCTCTCTGCTTTCATGTATCACCTTTTACTGCTGCTGTTGTCCTTGCTCCCCTCTGCGTGACACCTCTCACATCTGATGAGGGATTGATTAGCCATGTGGGGGGGAGGGGCCTTCTGTGTCACCTTGGCGCCTGTTTCTCTTCAACCCCATTTGGGGTCTTTTCTGTATTTTGTGTTTTTGTGTTGGCAAATGCCACATCATACATGGATCCCTGTGCAGCACGACATATATTCCAGCCTGGAATGCCTTCATGGTGACATGTTTTCAGGGCAACCCAGCAGTCAATTTAGTGTTTTCACCTCGCAGCAGCTTTTCCATTTTCCCTCTGACTGGCTGCTTTTAGCACTCACATGCTGCTTTGAATTTAAAGCACTGAGATGGTAGGCTTTTCTGTTTTCCAGCTAAAATTTCATTTCAGCTTGAATACATTTTTTAAGCATGAATATAAAATAACTGTAAAGTTGCAGTGTCATATTTCCACCATAACAAAACTTGTAAAACCATTTAAGGCTTAAAAATTGTGTCATGTGGAATGAACGCTGGTGCTGTTATGTTCCAGCATTGAGGTTGAGGGTTCCATCCCAGCCTGTTGTTTGCATGTTTTTTTTCCCTACTTGCGTTGCTTCTCTCTGGGTACTCCGGCCTTTTCCCACTGTTCAAAAACGTGACTAACAGTTTACTCTAAGTTTCCGTTAATGTCTGAATGTGCATTGTTTTTCCTGTATGTCTCTGTTTTTCCATTAAAAATGTCTGTAAAACTTTGTCCATATTCTGCTATTTAACAAACATCAACACAGCTTTAAGTGTTTCAATTAAGTAAAAAAAAAAAAAGAATATTATACAGTTAGATTCTCCTGCAACTTATTGTCATCTTCACCTTATTTGCATGTATTTACAGTAGCAGCCAATCAAAATGGCCCTTCCCGATCAAACACCAACATAATCTTCCCTGCATCTCCTGCAAAATCACCTCCAACTTCCAGCCACTGGGTGTGCATATTGTTTTACTCTGACTCCACCCTTTCACTGAATTACAGGGTCTGACCAGAAGATGGCGCCTTTCTTTAGATCTTAATGTCCACAAATTAGTTTTGCGCCGATGCCATTTTTTGGCCCCGATACCGATACCTGGTTGTGCAGTATCGACTGATACCGATACCATAATAATGTAAAATAATTGCCATCATCGCTTTGAAACAGGAAAAAATCTAACACAAATTGAATCCAGTAGAACTTTTTATTGCCTACCAGGAATGGGTGACAATAGTTGAATAAACTTATGGCTCTCAAAATGGTATCTGTGCCCTACTTGTTGGTACTCGCCGATACCGATACCACCATTTTAGGGCAGTATCGGGGCCCCGTCCGATACTGGTATCAGTGCAACACTACCACAAGTCATGAGAGAATATTTTAGTACAAAGATTGATGTTTAAAAAGGAATTGTAGGGGACCAGCCAAGGGCCCATCGAGGAAAGGACGGACATTTTTAATTATTTGACCAGTGGTGGGCAGGGCATATGGTACCTGGGCCTTCAGTGAACACCTCTCAACTTAATCTACTTCATATCCCTTAACTTCCAATTTGGACGTCAATTTGCAGCAATGTTTGTCAAGGGGTTAATATCACCCCTTTCACATTTTTATGAGAGAAACCACCAATACTATTCAAATGTAAAATATAACAAGTACAGGTATAACCGAGAGGAAAATTGGTGTGAGGGTGAATACAGAGATCCATTAAGCAAGAAGCCAAGTTAAGACAACCTCAATCCTCTACTCTATAACCACAGTTCTGCCATATTTACATCATCAGTAGCCGTTCAGATTCAATATCTATCAAATTACCAGATAAAATAAGAGCATAAAGCATGAAAATAAAATATATGGCCCTCACCAGAGATGCTGATTATTTATAAACAAATCCATCCTTCTGACTTTGTGCAGGAGTCTAAGGCTATGTTCACACCGCAGGCCTTGACGCTCAATTCCGATTTTGTTGTGAAATCCGCGTTGCGGTTCACATTTCCAAATATATGAGACTTGTATGTGATCTCCTGTGTGAACTGCAGTCATACAGCGCAAGTGTCCCGCATGTGCTGCGATGACGTCACAGGCCAGCGTGCTCCGATGGTAGTGCCGGCGCGAATCTAGCGGTCTTTTCCAACCAGTAAAACTCAATCTTTTCAATGTGGTTAAACATAAATGCAGCTCTCCGCTTCATCATCTGCCATGGTTGTTTTTTCTTGCCGCCTCTGCGTAGCAAGACGCAGAATAGTGACCTTTGTCGGTATTAATGGACACAGGTCGCATTTGAAAAGATCAGATTCGTATCGGATTCAGGACCACATAGCCAAGTGGTCTGGGTCGCATTGGAAAAAATCAGATCGTGTTGTTCAGACTGTCATCAAAAGATCAGATCCAGGTCGCATATGGGCAAAAAATCCGATTTGGGTCACTTCAGGCTGCAGTGTAAACGTAGCCTTATGCTCTGTTCACACCGCACGTGATTGAAGAAGCAGCCGGTTTACATGCAAAGTCGCTGGTTGATGTGCATCAAAGGTCCTGCAGCGAATCTGAGGCGCGTGACGAGCTTCAGAAGCAGCAGCTGCTGGAGTTGGGAAATTTAACTTTAGCTGCTGAACGCGTCGCATCAACCAATCAGAGAAGCTGATCTGGGAGCTGGCAGGGAGTCAGACACAGCACTGCTGATGCAGAGCGCTATGATCACTCCTCTGAAACAGTTTATTAGTGCCTAAATTAACTGAAAATGTAGAAACCTGCCAACAGAATATGTACACTTTTATTATCCTGCTGCCTGCAGTTTGTAGCACAGACCAGAAAAACGCTAACATCTACTTCCAGCCACCACCAACAGGAGGGGAAAACCCCCAAGAGGCGAGCGGGCCTGAGGCAGCTGCTGCTTGGGATTCCCAGTGACAGCGCAGCGCCGGTATGTGGGGGTCTGAGCGGCTCCCACAGAGAAATAATCTTTGAAGGCAGGATGGTAATCTGGATGAACTGACTGCACAGACCATGTTTTCAGGAGGACTTTCTCACCTAAAAACATCTTATAACTACTTTTTACCCACTTATAACAGCAAATATAGCAAAGCTGCTCTCTGCCACTGAACACAGGAGCAGCAGAAGCATCAGACGCATCTCGACACACTTTACTGGATGTGCTTCTGAAGCATCAAAGATTAACTTGAGGCACGTCTGACCCTAATATGTAATCAAGAATGATGCTGCAGGGTTTTTTTTGCTGCTGAAATCAGGTTAGGTATGAACGCAGCATAAATGTCCGTTCTCTGTCCGATTGCCTTGTTTGTTCCTGGTTTTCTATTTTTAAATGTCCTAGCTGTGTTTGTCTGTGTGTTTACAGGAGCTGCTGCTGTCAGGAATGCCAGAGATCGATGTGGAGGACTGGTGCAGAAACACGGAGTACACCAGCGGCTATGGCCCCGAGGATCCTGTCATCCAGGTAGGCTGCTGTGCTTTCACCTAACTGACTGATCCAGTGAGGTTTGGTGAAGCGACCTTTACCTTCAGGGCGCATTCCTTCCTACAGACCAGTTTTATTAAATGATGTTCAATCCTTTCTTACAGACAATGATGCTTTAAATTCAGTTCTATAAAGCAGCTATTCAATCGGTGAACATGAGCATAAGGAAAAAGCCAAAACATTATGACCATTGACTGTGATACTGGGCAGGAAGTGAAAACGTAATCTGATGTTTTTAAAAAATGCAAACATGGATTTTAAAAGAAGAGACAGGTCATTATGAGAGATGATTTGAGATGTTCATGTGTCTACAACCTACTTATAAGCTCTAGTATCTCAATCTTCTGGAAAACAGTAACTTTACTCCTTAGAAAGAGATGGAAAACCTGTAAACCAGCATGATTTCTGGTCCCTCCTTGTTATGCAAGCAGCTGACTGTCCCTATTTTCTACAGTGTTTTTGGTTGGTGGTGAGGAGCCTCACCCAGGAGGAACACGTTTTACTGCTTCAGTTCGTCACTGGGAGGTCAGGCTACTGCGGTTCTCTTCATTCAGTATCAGTATCAGTAACGTGTTGCTATGGGTGTAAAATAACTAAATGATCTGTATCAGTTCCAGGGTTCCTCATGGTGGCTTCGCCTATCTGATGGGGGGCAGCGGTTTGCAGAAGTTCACCATCGCTGCAGTGCCATATACCTCCAACCTGCTGCCTACTTCCAGCACATGGTACTCACATTTTCAGTTAACCATCAGTTTTAATTAAATACTCAGTCTTCCTGTTTTTTTTATTTATTTAAAAAACAGCATAAAACAGCATTTAATTAAATCTAGATTATTTCAGATTGTTCTGTAACCTTCTCATTTTTAGTGGATTAGCCTGGATATTTTAAGGTCTGCTGGATGTTTGGTTTGCATCTGGGGGCATCACGTACAAAAGAACCTTCAGCTTTCATGCTAAGAGGTGGTGGGGGTGAAAGATTCGGAAACTTGTAAATCTCAAAAAACTCAGACATACAGAACCATGTGCGAATGTCACTATACACTTTACCCTTATACAACACTGTTGGCATGACATTTTTACCTGCCTGCCTATCATTTTGAATTTCTCTTTGAAGCGTTTGAAGCATACTAACTGATTTAAAGACAAAATCAAAGGGATGTTTACAGCTTCAGCATTTTTATTTAGGTGTTGACGTTAAGGACTTTTACATTTCATTTGCCCAGAAACAAGTTTTACTTGCCCAGTATAATGTTTGATAAATATAGTTCCTAATATTCATTTTTGTATATATATCAATGAAACATGTTTGTTTTTTAAATGTTTTTTGTAATTCAGTATTTTTTAAGTTTCCAGGTTCCTGGTGTGTATCTGCATGCGTCAGATAATGAACTCAAGCCTACATTACCGTGTTAACATGCTTTTCAATCCTTTCTTTTCAAACTAAACTTTGCTTTAAACTGTTGTGTGCTTGGAAAAATATAAATTGTAATGTTAAAAATCTAAAAACCTTGACAGGTTAAAAACTTAAGATAAATCACAAGACAGAATCAATGTCACAAATGAATAACTTTTATTTTAGAGTCACAGTATGTTTATACAAGAAAATACTATTAATATAATGTGACTTTTCTAGAGAATCATTATACATAGTTATTTTATACAGGGTTTCCACAGTCTGACATCATTTCAGAATTCCCTGACTTTTAACTGACTCAGGATTAGTTTTCACTGACAAAATAAATGCAGCAACAAGACAATAATAATAACATAACAGGTCACCAATCTAACATGTTCAGCTCTATAGCATTTAAATGCACCTCTCCAATACATTTTTTAATGTATGACCTGCATCACTGTACAGAAGACTGCCACATGATAGCGCTTTCTAGCTTGTTTGTTATTTTGGTAACTACGTCAAAATTACTGCTAGTTGGACAAAAATCACGCCATCTGGCGGAAAATCACCCGGCTTTTTCAAATCACGCGAGAATGTGTACAAAACAACAAAAATGGCGCCGACAATGCTTCTGGGTAATTGTCATCGAATGTCGGTGATTTTAAAGTAACTTTGAGTGATAAATATTTTTTTTGCGATTATTGCACTTGTCCGACGGGCAAATGCAATGATCGCATTTGTACACTCCCAACAATAAAAACTACTTGCCCCGGGAGATCGGGCCCTGTATACTGTCGAATCCAGTTTTAAGTACAGTTTACATCCAACTGAAGTTTGTGATGCCTTATGATATTGGATGAAGTTGAATGTGATTCAGTGTAATTGTAAGGGTTTAACAAAAAAAAAAATCTAGTTTGATGCCCCCCTGAGTTATATAGAACTGAGTAGAGCCCGGGTTTAGCTGCTGCACATTTTAATGGCTGGTGAAACGGTTGCATGGATTCCTGCACACAATGATGTAGAGTTCATTGTTGCACACGCCAAGTTGTTCAGAAGATATTTTAAAGAAAGTTTTTTTGTGCAAGCACATGTCCTGCTGCTTAAAATGTTTTTTCTTCAGTACTGCTCTGACATTACCCCCCACCCCGCCGTTAATCATATAGTTTGGCTTGGCATTATTCACATAAAAACATGTCAGGTATAATTTTAATAAAAAGAAACAAAAGCTGACTACAAACTTTAAAAAAATAAAATCTATCCGAAGCAGACCAACAGTGCTGGAGCGGATCTGGTCACACTAATTCCTTTCACCTGCATGTTTTCTGGTCATGTGATGAATTACAGCTATTCTCTTCTGATGCTGTTGGGTTAATTGATTGCCTTCCTCTGTGTAACGCCTTGCTCACACTGGCTCCGGTGCGGTTACCGAGCCGACGGAGACCGCAACTCCCGCACACCCCCTCTCACACCGCCCTTTTGACTACGGTGCGGTGCGGCTCTGCGGCTCCGGCAACAGGTCCGGAGATTTAACAGAAGTTCACTTGAGTTCACATAACTTCACGCGATAACACGGCCCAAATAAGGATATTTGCGAGAGCTTGTTGCGGAGGGCTCCGGCACGCCGCAAGGATAGCTTTCTTGCTGAATTTTCTGCAGCGCCGGAGTGTCTCGGTAACCGCAGCCGGACAGCTCAGCAGCCGGTGAGAGAGGTTTACGTCTTTTTAATGACTTGGAATCACTGCGGCGCCACACCCACCGCAACGGTAAGACCGGAGTCGGTGTGAGCCAGGGGTTAAGCCCCACAGCTTCTATGCCGTGGAGTTATCCCAGAGGGCATGATTAAAAAAAAGACTTTAAAAAAATAATGATTGTGGCTCTGAAGGAAGCTATCACAAGGAACTAGGTGAAAAAGAAGCCACCTTAGGTAAAACAACGGATGGAAGTAATGAAGATATGAATTGAATGCCTTTAATTGGATCTGCCAAAAGGACCAAAAACTTGAAGACTTTTATTTTTACGGCATTGACTGAACTAAAATTCTCACTACAATTTCCTTTTTTTATTTTTAATCTCTTTATTGTTTGTCTTGTTTATGAAATCATGCTGAAAAAGGTCAAAATAAAGAGTAGAAACAGTTGAGATAAATTAAGATCCCTTGTAAGTCCAACAATGGGGGAATTTCTCCTCTGAGTTTTACCCCGTACCTTCGGGAGTAGTGTGCTGCCACTCTGAGTCTTCCAGGAGGCGTAATGTGAGGTTAAGGACCCAGAGTGACATTCTTGAATTCACATCTGCGATCTAGCAGCCTCTCAGGATGCCAAAACTTCCACTGCAACTTTTCAAGGACCTCTATAGAAATAATTGATAATCTGTTAGACTCATCTCTGTGGACGAGTCTAAAATCAGCTTCAAACAAAATCAGATGTCAGTTTCAGTCAAATGTCTTCTGAATGACAGAGTGACTGATTCTCTGCTAAAACCAGATGAAAGGATTTCTTGTTCTTTTATTCTGGAAGAATGGATTGATATCTACAATCACATTGAACCTAGATTAAATAGTTATCTTTATGTAATGTAGCGCATGCTTTAGACACGCATTTAGGTATTTAATTAGTTAAATTGGCAGAACTTTGTCTAATTCTGATGGTTAATTATAGTGCTTCTATAAAATAAAATCTTTGGTATGAATAGATATAAACACCATCATTGGTATACATCTTCCACTTTGTCTTTATGGAGGTTTAATATAGATCTATGGTAACAGTTTACATGCTGCCAGCTGTGAAGCAAAACTAAAAACTTCTCAAGTCTGACCTTTTCCATTTATCTTGGTGATGATCGTTGGAAAGGAAAGAAAATCCAGAGTTTCTAAGCTCTGGCTACGTAATCCAGTTCAGTTTATTTCTATAGCGCCAATTCACAACATATTTCATCTAAAGCACTTTACAGTTCACCAGATCATCCAGCCAAATTTTTTCAAACTTTTTATCTAAGAAAAACCAGCTGATTGCATCAACTCATTGACTCTTCAGCAATCCCTCACACTAAGCATGTTTGTAGTGACAGTGGAGAGGAAAAACTCCCTTTGAACAGGAAGAAACCTCCAGCAGAACCAGGCTCAGTGTGAGCGGCCATCTGCTGAGGCCCACTGGGGTTCAAGGAGACAGAAGCAGGCATAGAAAAAGAAGCATAGATACAAAAGGCAACTGTCAACCAGCTCCACAGGCGGCCCTGTCGAGGAAACACACGGCCAGGCAGACGAGCTCCGAGCCAGCTCCCATGTCAGAGGATGAAGAGAGCACATCCAGTTAGTCACAGTCAGAGAAACAGGACTACACTGGAAAACAGGCCAAGCTCCAACATCTAGAAACAAAGGTGTTGATGGCAGCAGCACAGCTGACAGCCAAACAGGAACAAACAAGGCGAAACTACAATGAGAAAAAGCAGAGAGAGCAGAATGTAAAGGCTTCCTTTATAGAAACCGCTCTTCCTTCACCACTTCTGTGAAACTTACCTTTATCCAAATGACATTCTACCCATTTTAGACTATTGAGACACTATATATATATATATATATATATATATATATATATATATATATATATATATATATATATATATATATATATATATATATATATATATATATATATATATAGTGTCATCAGGTTTCCCATAAATGCTCCTTTTAATACACACCACTGCGCCCTTTATTGATCTGTCAACTGGCCCTCCCTTCACAACGATGCAAAATTCCACTGGTTCATCTTCATTATTAGGTCACATGCTGCAGCCAAAGCCTGTCACACCAACACCCGGTCCTCACTTCATCGGCAATTATGCTGCGTTCAGAGCGCACGCAGCAAAAACGCACATGTTGCTTAATTTTTGATGCCTGTCCAAGTTTAGTTCTGACGTGCGGCTGAAGTATCTTTACTGCTCTGGCATTGTGGTCGAAAAGTGGGTCTGATGCATGTTTGTCGGAGCTCCCCTATCCTTTTTCTGCCTGGAACAATGGCAGCTAGATTTACTGTGATCAGTGGGTAAAAATTAGTTTAAATCTATTTTGAAGTGAGAAAGTCCACCTGAAAACATGGTCTGTGCAGTCAGTTCATAAAGATTACCATCCTGCTCTCATTTATTTATTTTTTTCAGTCAGAGCCGCTCAGACCCCTGTAAACTAGTGGTGTGCTGTCACTGCGATTCCCGTTAAACAACAGCCTCTGGCCTGGTTGCTTCTTTGCGGTTTTCCACCAATGTTTGCAGCGACTGGAAGCCGTTTTTCACGTACATAATCCAAACTGCAGGCAGCAGAATAATAATATCGAACATATTTTTCCAGCAGGTTTCTACATTTTAAGTTAATTTAGGCATTAATAAACTGTTTCAGAGGAGTGATCACAGCGCTCTGCATCAGCAGTGCTGTGTCTGACTCCCTGCCAGCTCCCAGATCAGCTTTTCTGATTGGTTGATGTGGCGCGTCCAGCAGCTGCATTTACATTTCTCCAACTCCAACTTTTTCTGCATCTTGATGCGCGTCAACCATTGACTTTGCATGTAAACCAGCTACTTCTTTTGCCTCTGCTGCTTGCAGTCTGAACATAGTATTACTTATTCCAAAAACCAACACTACTTTTGGTCTTGGAACGCTCTGCTAAATATTCTTAACCTGGATAAACTAATTTCAATTTCATCCTTCAAATCAACTCTATCATCCTTGTTCACATCTGCAGCTGCTTCTTTAAATAATCTTTTTGGGTTCTCTTTTGTAATTTAAATTGTATTTTATGTACGTATTACTAATGTATTGTATTTATTTTAGCCCTACTTCCCTTTTCCTAAGTGGTTACTCCACTTTTCCGGCATTAAAAACTTTTTCTTAATGACTTGCCTGTAAAAATAAAGGTTAAAAAAAAGTTTCTCTCATGTACCACTTTATAACCTATGATGCTTTTTTTTTTAGCATCAACATGCTGAAACTGCCAGAATACCCAAGCCAGGAAGTCCTCAGAGACAGACTACTGGTGGCTCTGCACTGTGGGAGCTATGGCTACACCATGGCATAAACATCCCATGCTGTTAGGTTTTCATCTTCTTCATATTTGCTTTTACTGTTATTATTATCATTGTTATTATCATTAAGTTGTAACAAAATGCTGGGAAAACTGAAATTTTGCACACATCTGTGCCAGAACTTGAATCCTATTGTTCATTTTATTTACTTATCAGTAAGTATTGTTTACATCACTTATTTATCACTTAAGGTGTAAGATACCCCAGAAGGAATCATGCTAAATGTGTTTGAAGAGGATTCTGTATGTTTCAGGAGGTGGTCAGTTGTCTGTCCAATCATTACAGCTTTGTCATATTAGAGGTATGAGCTAATAGGAGCTTTAGCCAAAATAACAGAACAAAGGGAATCTTGTTTGTTTCTAACAGTTTCTACCACAGTGGAATAAGAATACAACTTTAAAACATTGCCGGGAAACCAGGTTTAAGAAAAAAAAAAAAAATGTTTTCATTCCATATAAGTTAAACTGTTTGCTATTGTAAAACCAAGTCAGTTGCCAAACTATTACATAGGGGCTGTTTTCACTTCATTTTGCTCCTGCACCCTAGCATTAACATCGTGTCCCTTCCTACTTCTATTTATGACCAATATTCCCCCTGTTTGCCCACCTTGTCTATTTTTAACAGGATTTTCATGTGTTCTTACTGTCATGCATACTTCTGTTTATCTGTGTTTGGCTGATTATGGAGATACACGTTTGTTAAAAAAGATCATTGAAAGGTTTCACCACAGAGTAACGATGAAAAATTACATGTGAAACTAGGGCGCTGAATAAATAATGAAACCATTTATGATCTGTACGTTTAAAATACTGTATCACTATTTTCCATAATGGACTAAATGTAAAGTATTCTGCGGGAGGAAGAGAAAAAAACATATTCAATCCTGGTTTGACAAATCTTGTACACTACAAAAAGTGAGCTAAACATGTCTAAAATGGAAAAAGTTTTGAAAAAAAAAAATAAATAAAACATCTCCATTTTCTCATTTCTAGTGTCTATATTGTTATAATTGGGGCCGAAATACTAATTTCTCTGGGAGATGGTTTACTTAACTGTCAAAGGACGGGAAAATGCAAATATTTAAAAGTTAGTTTTTTTTCTTTTTAACTGTTTTTAAGTTAAAGTTTTGCAGTGTAAAATTACTCAAACTGCAAAGATGTGAAGAACAAAGGGACAACATGGATGGAAGAAAAATGCTGATTTATTTTTATTTTTTTTATTAAAGTTAGTCAGAAAATTGGTCCAACTGATCCTTAACCTGTCTGAGAAGATTTGTTCTGTTAAGAGAGAGTATTATAGTTCTTACCACTCAATCCAAGAGGCGGTTTATTCACTGAGCTTAAGAAACGTTTTCCCCATCGTCATTTAACACGAAGCCTGTTCCTTTGATTTGGATCAGATCGGCACACTGCAAAAAAACAAGCCAGAAATAAGTAAAAATGTCTTAAATCAACTGTATTTTTGATTAATTTTAGTAGATAAATAGGATTATTAGCCAATGGAATGAGTATTTAAAATCTTAAAATAAGATAATTGGATAGTATGCACTTAGGAAAGCACCAAAACTTGAGTAGAAAACATAAAACTAAACACATCTCAGCACCGATCAAACTTCAGTCATGATGTTTATAATAAACTTTGCTATTTCCGTCTACAGAACATTTTGCAGACAGAAATGAGGCCGTTTAACTCAATCTCTCAATTTATTTCTGACTGAAAATCTTCTGGCCGTTTCTAAAGACTGAACATTTAACTGTGATGGAGACGATGGGCTGTGCACTGTGTTGATGGGGGTCCAAAGTGTTTTCCATTTCCTGCCACAGCCCCCGGAGCTCTCCCATCAAACTCCACACATGGTGTCATGTGGATGACTTCACAGAGTCGTACTGTATTTGATGTTTTGCTGTGTTCTGACCATCAATATTCGAAGTGAAACGTTTTTTGTTTTCGCCCAAATGTTCTGCTTGCAGTGCCATAAAACAGTGAAACCTTTATACATTCCTTATGATACTGATGAAAATAATCATGCTAAAGAAGGTTTCCAATGTGATGATGAATGTGTTGCATCCTTCCTTTTCTTCTCTAAAGGGAAATCAGGCGTTTATTTGTTTTATCGGTTAATGTTTCAGTGTTGTTTTCCGTTCCATGCTGAAATGCTGATGGAAACACAATCTTGTTCACTGTAAATAAGTCTTTATAAATATTGTACTGTAAATTTCCTCAGCCTTGCATAGTGTATTTTACTTTATGTATTTAGGTTTGATCCAATAAAGAAATTCATTCCTAATCTGAGTGAGTTTGTTCTCCTGATCTGCGCAGCATTTGTTTTTTTTTTACCTGCTAATTTTGGATCGGAGTTTGTTTCCTTTGGTTATGACTTGTTTAGGTGAGAATACTCTCCAGTGAACCAAAGCCCCTCTTTAAACTGGGCCTCCAGACTCCAGAAACTTTATTTTTGCTATGAATGCAAACTGGGCTCAATCAGAACCAACTACAGAAAAC
This sequence comes from Cyprinodon diabolis, assembly GCA_030533445.1. NCBI lineage: Eukaryota > Metazoa > Chordata > Actinopteri > Cyprinodontiformes > Cyprinodontidae > Cyprinodon > Cyprinodon diabolis. Next base: position 3,380,346 of record CM060064.1, on the reverse strand, counting down.
ACACCCTTATTTTGGACTAAATACCATTGTAGCAGGACCTATTCAATTCAGTTTTTTCCTATAGTGCTAAATTCACAACACATCCCACCTCAGGGCACTTTACAGACAATTCAAGCAGATCAATTCAGTTTATTTATATAGCACCATCTCAAGCCAAGTTGATTCAAAGTTTTCTGTCTAAGGAATGCAGTTGAATGCATTGACTCTTCAGCAATCCCTCACACGTAGCATGCATGCAGTGACAGTGGGGAGGAAAAACTCCCTTTAACAGGAACAAGCCTCCAGCAGAACCAGTCTGTGTGAGCGGCCATCTGCTGAGGCCGAATGGGGTTCAAGGAGACAGAAGCAGACATAGAATATATATATATATATATATACATACATACATTTTTTTATTTATTTACAATATTTCAAAATATATTGATATAAACTCACCGGCCACTTTATTAGGTACCCCATGCTAGTAACGGGTTGGACCCCCTTTTGCCTTCAGAACTGCCTCAATTCTTCGTGGCATAGATTCAACAAGGTGCTGGAAGCATTCCTCAGGGAGTTTGGTCCATATTGACATGATGGAATCACACAGTTGCCGCAGATTTGTCGGCTGCACATCCATGATGCAAATCTCCCGTTCCACCACATCCCAAAGATGCTCTATTGGATTGAGATCTGGTGACTGTGGAGGCCATTTGAGTACAGTGAACTCATTGTGATGTTCAAGAAACCAGTCTGAGATGTTTCCAGCTTTATGACATGGCGCATTATCCTGCTGAAAGTAGCCATCAGAAGTTGGGTACATTGTGGTCATAAAGGGATGGACATGGTCAGCAACAATACTCAGGTAGGCTGTGGCGTTGCAACGATGCTCAATTGGTACCAAGGGGCCCAAAGAGTGCCAAGAAAATATTCCCCACACCATGACACCACCAGCCTGAACCGTTGATACAAGGCAGGATGGATCCATGCTTTCATGTTGTAGACGCCAAATTCTGACCCTACCATCCGAATGTCGCACCAGAAATCGAGACTCATCAGACCAGGCAACGTTTTTCCAATCTTCTATTGTCCAATTTCGATGAGCTTGTGCAAATTGTAGCCTCAGTTTCCTGTTCTTAGCTGAAAGGAGTGGCACCCGGTGTGGTCTTCTGCTGCTGTAGCCCATCTGTCTCAAAGTTCGACGTACTGTGCGTTCAGAGATGCTCTTCTGCCCACCTTGGTTGTAACAGGTGGTTATTTGAGTCACTGTTGCCCTTCTATCAGCTCGAACCAGTCTGGCCAATCTCCTCTGACCTCTGGGATCAACAAGGCATTTCCGCCCACAGAACTGCCGCTCACTGGATGTTTTTTCTTTTTCGGACCATTCTCTGTAAACCCTAGAGATGGTTGTGCGTGAAAATCCCAGTAGATCAGCAGTTTCTGAAATACTCAGACCAGCCCTTCTGGCACCAACAATCATGCCACGTTCAAAGTCACTCAAATCACCTTTCTTCCCCATACTGATGCTCGGTTTGAACTGCAGGAGATTGTCTTGACCATGTCTACATGCCTAAATGCACTGAGTTGCCGCCATGTGATTGGCTGCTTAGAAATTAAGTTTTAACAAGCAGTTGGACAGGTGTACCTAATAAAGTGGCCGGTGAGTGTATATTTTTTAGATGTGCAAAAAAAAAATGTAATCTTTAATGACGAGTAAAGTGTCATTTCATTGTTTCTCAGATTGGTGACATATTTCCACCAAAGGGTGAAAGAGTTTTTACCCATTGATTCGTTAAAAGTTGTACATATGCAGTAGCTCCTCTGCAATACAAACATATAGGCTGGCCCAGGGCACAGCTAAGCAGCGACCTGAGGTGACAGGAAGTGTATTTGCTCACCACTTCTCACCACAGCGCAGACGCTTTGCGGTTGATTGACGGGTCAAGTTGTGGGAGTTGGGTACGCATTGGAGAGAGAGAGAGAGAGAAATGCTGCAAGAAACGTCTTCTTCCAGGACCTGGTTTAGCTCCAAGGCTAGGCTAACTGCATGCAGGGAGGCTAAGGCTTTATTCTGCTTTTCCTGCCTCCTTTTTCAAATGTCAGGATCTGATCCAGCATGGATGAAGACAGCTAGGACTGATTTAAAGCACTTTTTAGAAAAGGCAAAGAAGAATGAACAATTTGGGATTCACATGGAAAATAATAGAATATAGTCGACTTTTTCTAGATGTTTATTAATTTGAATAGTTGCTTAAATAAATACATTCTCAGAAAATAAATCGTTTTTATACATTAAAAGAATATAAAGCTGGCTAATACCTTCTCCATTATCAAACTGGTGTATTATTTTTTTTTGGTTGGTGTACCGAACATTAGACCATGCAAAACACAGATTTACCTTCACAAAGCCTCAGAAGGGCAACATTTCTGTACAAAAACTAAACATGTGCATGAAACAATGTTTTGCTTTCAAGATGTGTTTATATAATGTTTTTTGTTGTTGTGGCATTCAAAAAAATATACTGGTGTGATAACTTAACATGTCTTTGGTGAAAAGTCCACCAGCTTGGCTCTGGACCAGCTCTACACCCTCTGAAAGTTAGTCCATTTTGCTAACTAGCTTTGTTAAAGAGTAATGTGACGGAGAGAGATTTTCAGGAAAATAAACCAGCCACTGTGTACAGCCTACTGTTATGTTAAAAAAAGGAAAACCTAAACATAAAATATTTCATTTATACATGGATTTTATGAGTCACAGCCCTCTGTTTGTATCTATTTAGAAAAATGCAATTAAGTGTGTTAATTTTTAAACACTTTGAAATGTTTCTAATTAAATTATTGAAATCTAAACATTAAAGTCCCAGCCTTATTGCTGGCTTGGGGTCAAAATGGTTCATAAAAGAAAATGATCAAAACAGAGGTACACATATTTATCATCTTTGTACATCGTTAGCGCTGCTAAACAATCAAAATGACACCAATAGTGAGGAAATGTTTGTGCTTTATTTCACCTTATTTTCATTTGTCTTTTGGGATGCAATAAAAACAGCCAATGGGACTCTACTGACTGGACGACACTAAAAGTCATGGTTTTAGATATTTTTTATGCATTTTCAAATATGTGTAGCATGAATAGTCTTACAAAACAATCCTCCAAACTCAATGTCTCTATGGCCTTTTGTTGTTTTTGATAAAATAAAGAAATAAAGAATTTGTTCTTTACTGCTCTGAAATGTTTGAATTGTTTCTGGCCTGCAGGTGGTGTTTGCATTAGATTTTCTTTGTTATCAGCTTGATCCCTTCAAAGTCTTCTCCCTCTCCACCTTTATCTGCTCTCCAGCTCCCCCGATCTGATGCTCTTCATTGAAGCAGACTGCAACCCTCACTGTTGCTTACTGGGATTGGGATGCAACCTTAATGCGCTCTGGCATTCTTGTTACAGGTACTGCTTTCACTTATTAATTCTGGCTGCTGGGGAGTGCAGGGAGTGAGTAAAGGCACAACCATGGAAACAGATTTAGTAAAGGCCTACATTGTCAGGTCTAAATATTCAGAATGTATCAGGATATTCTAATCTGCTGCTTTTAGTCAAAACCATCTTTCTTTCTGCATATGACTTCAGATTTAGTTAGAATACATGCAAATAAGAAACATCTTAAAGGTACAATTGAAAAAACCCTGTTAACATTCCCCATAAACCGCCAAAAAATCTTTAAAATGATACAAGCTTCATTCTGAAGTACTAGGCAGATCTTTGCAGTTATTCACAGAGGACCACTCATTTAACTAAAGGTTATTGATTCTTGATTAAGCAAATCATTCAATAAGACATTATTTGGCCAAATAATGTTTTATTCACCTCATGGATTTGCATTGTGAATTGGTCTGAAAACATTCCAATTTCTTAAAATTAGTGTAAAGCTCATTCGATCACATCCCAAAAATCTTCCAGAAAAACTATTTATGCATTGTCATCCATATTTTCATCCCACTGTCATGCTTTTTTAGGAGTAAACAATCAAAGTAGCAACTTAACATATTGTAGCACATGTCAAAAGTAAAACAGGAACTAGGGACAGAACTGTTCTGACTCTTGAAGGAGGCAGTCCCATTTTCCTGCTGCTCCTGCACCTCCCTGCTCTTTCCCTGCCTTGCTGTATCTTGCCTTTTCTGAGCTCTCTCTTTATATTACCCAAATTCAAACAATGGATCCGGTCAGCTTGTCTCTCAATGAAATTGATAAAATTTTCAACTGGAAGACAGGGAAAGGGGGACCCGTCCTGTCCTGCTGGTACATACTTTGTGGGATACACCATGGACTCCTGGAAGGCTTGGAGGATGGTGTGTTTCACAATGTCCTCAGTGGAGGATATAGAAGATGTATGGATTTTTGGTTTTATGATACTCAGATTTCTCCTGTTTGGATTTGAAGGATACCTGATGTATCTACATTTACAGAGGAAGTTGGCAGAAATTGATCAGGCTGCCTGCAGCAGTTGACGCGCTCACAAAGGCTGTGAATGAGCAAGATCCGGAGTTGAGCCATATGCTGGGTGGGATTGAACGCAGGCTAGCTGCGGTGGTTGAACTCAAAGGTGAGCTGGGATAATATAAGGCGGAAAAGCACAACAAACCTGGACTACTAGACTCACCATGTAAGAGCCAGCAAGTAAAAGAAGACTCAAGGCTGACGGTTATTCTTGATTCTTTCCACAGAGATAATGTCAGCACTATAGGTAAGCGCCTGGGACCTGGGAAGCCAGGTAACCGGTGGGAACTTGGGAAGCCATAGGAGCACGCCAAAGGCAGCATCCTGAGGCATGCATGGCCTCAGTAGACCTGTTCCCTCTTTCAGCCCCCCCACCCCAATGTATGTGATGTATTGTGATGAACGGTTTGAACTGAAACTGAAATGTTGATTGCAATGTAAATTGTACTTGACAATAAAGTTGATTGATTGATTGATTGATGAATTGATTGATTGATCTGGATGAAAAAAGAGGAATGAATTCACTATCAGCTGGAGCAGGTTAAAGGTGTAGAGCAGGCATCCTCAAAGTCGGTCCTCGAGGGCCGCTGTCCTGCAGGTCTTAGAGGTTTCTCTGCTTTAGCACAGCTCATTCTGATGATTGCAGTTCAGCAAAAGCCTGTTAATCAACTATCAATGTAAATCAGCTGTGCTGGAACAGGGAAACCTCTAAAACCTGCAGGACAGCGGCCCTCAAGGACCGACTTTGGGGATGCCTGGTGTAGAGGTAAACTTGCCGTTTGATCTTTAGATAGAAAACTCTGAACCAATCTGACTGTATGAAATGGTTAAACTCTCTATAAAGTGCCCAGAGATTATATATTGTATGAAAAGGCGCTATATGAATAAGATGAACTGAACTAAACTGAATACACATGTCCTAACGAGGAGAAGAGCTTGCATCAGGCTATAAGAATGAGAAGTGGAAGTGGAGTTTTGGACCTTAAGGTTCCATCTTTCTTTCATATGAGAGCAATGGCCAACTTTTCTACCCCAAAGCAGACTACTGGCCCTGCGGAGAAGAGGCCAGCTGACAAAGTGCTGCATGTCCTGCAGTGTCATGATCTGCCATTCTGCACTTTTTGGTGCTGTTTAAGCTTTCATTTTTGGTTCTCAGTTATTTTTCTGTATTGTCAAGATTTACATCATTTTCTAATTTTAAGTTTTAGTCTTCCTTGTTACTCTATTTTCAGCATTTCTGCTATTATTTATTTCTTAGTCTAGTTTAAGTCTGTTATTCTTACTATTATCCTTAGTTTGTGTTTTTCCATGGCTTCAGTTATCTCCAGTTCCTTCTCTTATCCTCTAGTTTTCCCCTTGGTCATTACTTATTTTCTAGTCATTAGTTTTATTCATCTAGAAAGACTTGAATATTTCATAGGAATTAAAGGAACAGCTCTAGACTGGTTTAAATCTTATCTATCTGATCGAATTTAGTTTGTTCACGTTAATGACAGATCTTCCTCATGCTCAAAGGTTACCTGTGGATTACCACAGGGATCAGTGCTAGGACCAATTCTCTTTACTTTATACATGCTCCCAATCGGTAGAATTATTAGACAGCATGGGATTAATTTCCACTGTTATGCTGATGATACCCAGCTATATCTGTTTATAATCCAGATGACGCTAACCCATTACATAGATTACAGGCATGTCTGAAGACATAAAAATCTTAATAAACATTGTCTTGGAATAATTAGATTAGACCCTTTTAAGAAGGTAAGTAAAATATGCTACCAATGAGGTGAGCACGATCGCCCCTAAAATAAGCAACTTTTATATGCAGGTCAAGAAACTGGAGAGTTTATATTTTCTCTCTTGTTTTATGTGGACAAACCTTCTATTAGCAGATCATTTACTGACATACTAATATTAAGTGCAAAACATTCATTTCAAGAACATGTTACTTTTCATTAACTCTTTGCTGTCTTGGCTCTTAAATGGGGCAGCAGATTCCCCTGTTTGAGCTCAGCTCCTCGTGCATTTTCTATGTAAGAAAGGGAATTGTGTAGGATGACTTGAATCTAACTAAACTTAAGAACAAGTTTTCCGAGCAACAACAATAACCAAAGAAACCAAAAAACAGACCTGATGTTACACAGTAAGGACATAGAGAATAAATGATTGATAAAATAATTTGAAAAGCTGGCACTGATTGGCTTTAAATTAAGGCTACTACATGAATCAAAGGATGCTTGGGGGGTGCGGGGTGTAAATACCCCATGTTTATTTTCAATTCAGAGATTCTCCGCCTACTCCTCCCTTGCTTTGGTCTCAGAGGGTAAGCCAGGGTTATTGTGAAGATCACCCTACATGTGTTTTCTACATTGCCTCAAGGCACTGTGAAGGGGTCAGGCCAACCAAGTGCAGATAAACCACTTTAAAATCTGTTTCTTTGTGTAGGTGTCTCTGGAATCTCTTTCACGCTGACCTTTGCTCTTTGTACTTGACAGTCATGAATACACATCAGAGCTGGGTTGTTTTTGAAGGGTCAGTAGTCAAACAGTAATCATGTTTCTACAGCGAAACTCTCCCCTTCCATTTGACATTAATTCAGACGTTTGACCCTGGGTCAATAGCGTGTTTCTTGTTTAGAGATGCTATTCTTCTGAACAATTGCCTTTTTTTCTACAACTGAGGAAAGATAACATTTATAATTAATTTGGCAGGTGAATTGTGTGCATTTATGACTTTCGATGAACAATAAAAAAAACTGGATTTTTTAATATATAAAATGTTTGTTAATAATTGAACCTGGGGTAACCCGTTTTGTTATAATACTGTCAGGTTGGGTGGAGGCTTAGAGGGCACACATGCAGAGATTAGTTTTGCTGATTAAGGACCAACAGGCATCCAGAAAAATGTGAAAATGCTGAAAACCAAACAAAATTCAACAAACAGGGAAAATACAGGTTGGGAGCAGGAGACGAGGAAGCAACAAAACAACAAGGAACCGGCAAACAGGAGCTGCAGGGATGGTGTATATATGGGAAACAGAACAAAGGATTGGCTACTGAGCTGATATGGAGCAGGTGTGAATAGGACTAACTAGGACGGAGCCAAGGGGAAGGAACAGGCACAAGGGGGCAACAGAGAAACTAAAGAAATACCAAACTGATAGAAAAACAACTAAAAAGACACAGAATAAAATCCATCCATCCTAGGGCTGGGCGATAATTCAATAACGATATATATCGATCGATAGACGTGTGGCGCAATAGAAAACAATAGGCTCGATAAAACTTCGATAAAAAAACGCAGTTTTCCTTCCTTCTCATTGTAGCCTATCATGTAGGTTTATGCTAGTCACTACTTCCTCCCAACCAATCACAATCGCGGACCCAGGCACGCCGTCACAAAGCGCCGCCCTCTCAAACCACAACACAGAGCACATGCAGATGTCGCAGCAGGAGAGGAGGAGGAAATTGTTCCAAAGAAGGGTTTTTGTAGTTCGCCAGTTTGGCAGTATTTCGGTCATGGCAAGTCGGACAAAAAACAAACCACAGTCATCTATAAAATGTGTCGGGAACCAGTGAAAACGAAGTCTGATAACACAACCAACTTTTTTTTTTATCATCTCAGCCGCTCACACCCGCAGGAGTATGAGCTGTGTAGGCCCCGGCGCGGCTCTTCGGGAATTTCGGGGAAAACAAAAAAAAAAAAAAAAAAAAAAAATATATATATATATATATATATATATATATATATATATATATATATATATATATATATATATATATATATATATTCCAGTATGGGCTGGAAGTCCCAAGGTCAAAATGGAAGACACCTCCTAAGGTAGTTGAGAATGACCGAGCTAAGATGCTATGGGACTTCAAGATCCAGACTGACAAACAGGTGATGGCTAACCAACCAGACATCGTGTTGATCGACAAACAGCAGAAGAAGGCAGTAGTGATAGATGTTGCAATCCCAAGCGACAGCAACATCAAGAAGAAAGAACACGAGAAGCTTGAGAAATACCAAGGGCTGAAAGAGGAGCTAGAAAAGATGTGGAAAGTAAGAGCAGCAGTGGTGCCAGTGGTAATTGGAGCACTGGGGGCTGTGACCCCCAAACTGGGAGAGTGGCTACAGCAGATTCCAGGTAAAACATCAGAGGTCTCTGTCCAGAAGAGCGCAGTCCTAGGAACAGCTAAGATACTGCGCAGAACCCTCAAACTCCCAGGCCTCTGGTAGAGGACCCGATCTTGAGGATGACACATACCACCCCACGAGGGGTGAGAAAACAGTTGTATTCAGTTCTGGGCAGTTTCCCACGTAGTTCTAACAATTGAGAGAAAAATTCTGAGGGGCCAGAAACTTCAAAGTAATAACTCAGGTTAAAGCAGGAAACTAAGCTGAACCAGGTTTATTTGTTATATTTATTTTGGTCACTTTAGTTTATCCTTTGTCAGTATTTAATAACATAACTCAGGTCTTTTAAGTTATTTTTCTTTAAAACAATTCTGTTATGGTTAAAAAAGTTGGTTAAATAAATATTTAATTGGAAGTCTGTGTTTGTGTTCTTTATTATAATTAAATCATTTAGCAATATCATAAAAAGTCCAGGCAGAGCTGCACATAAAATATGGTTTCAAATCTTTTCAATAATTATCGATATTGATCAATATGCATTTTTTTTTATCGATAAGCTTTTTTTCTATATCGCCCAGCCCTAATCCATCCTAGAAGAAGTTTTCAACTCGATCCCGATTGTTTTCCATGTCCGGACTTTTATAATCCGTACAGCTGAAAATTTTGAGTTCCAGTTTATCGGCAGTAACAGTTGTAGGTGTTAGTGTTGTGTCCATAGGTGAAGAAAAAACAGTTCCTGTAACTTGTTGCATGGTGAAATTACATGACATTACCTGAGCTCCAAATGTTCCTCAAAGAATTCAGTCATATTTATCCAGCTCTTGTCATGATAGGCTTAAGAGGCTGAACCCACTTGCAGAACACCACAGGAAGCTGAGTAAAAGTTTAACAGAGTTTTTTGAAAAACACACAGAGTAATTATGAACTGGTTCTGGTACAGGTCCGGGACTGGAATCACTGACATCTGCAGAGATGGATAGTTTGATTAGCCAGGCAGCGAGATGGCTTGTCGAGTGTGTTAATTCAGAATGTACCTAGATGAGGTTCTGGCAGATCCTTTGAGAGAGGGGGGGAACCGGTTGGGTCCAGAGACTGTAGATTCAGCAGGGAGCTCAGCGGCAGCAGCGTCTAGCTTCTGACTCGTGAGTTTTCAGACCTTGACTTGGTTTCCTAGCTCTTCCTTGAGAGCTGTTGGGGGTCCAGAGACTATAGAATCAGCAGGGAGCTCAGCGGCAGCAGCGTCTGGCTTCTGACTCGTGAGTTTCAGACCTTGACTTGGTTTCCTAGCTCTTCCTTGAGAGCTGTTGGGGGAATCCAGACTGATGTCTTCGGGTTTGGCTTCCTTGGGCAGGCAGGCAGGTTTCCAGACAAAGCTCATCCAGAGCTTCAGACTTCGATCAGGTTTCCTATGAGGCAGAGAAGACAGAGGCAGGTTAGAATCTAGTTTCTCTCTAGAGTCTACTAGGATTCTATAAATTAACAGAGGCTCAGGTTTCGCTAACCAAACTTGGTCAATACTGCGGCGTAGAAGGAAGGTCTGATGCTGCTTATGTAGGAAGGTCTCCCGATGGGCTGATGAGCTTCAGGTGTGCTGGAGGCTCCAGCCCAGGAGACCCACAGCGCTCTCTGCTGGAGACAGATGGTAGATCTCCAGATCCCAAAAGTAACCCCAGTCCCTAACAAAACATAAAACAGAAGAGGATCCTCGGCGCCCTCTGGTGGGCAAAGCCTCAGGATCCCAACAGAGCCCCCCCCTCAAGGGCGGATTCCAGACGCCCTCAGAACAGTCCATGAAAAAAGAAGCAAACAAAAACCAACCCACCCAGGGCGGGCGGAGGGGGCACTAGGGCAAGGAGGGCAAGAAACAACAAAAATAGAGTCCAAAAAACAAAAAACAACCCACCCAGGGTGGGCGGAGGGGGAAACAGGCCAGGAGGGCAAAAAACAAAAACTGAGTCCAGAACAGAAAACAATCCACTTGAGGTGGACGACAGCGACGAAAGTCTCTGATGACTCATGAGACAGAGTCTCGGGTGGCTGGCCGTGGGACCGGCAGCAAGGCAGAGGTTCAGGTGGCCGGCCGTGGGACCGGCAGCGGGGCAGAGTCTCAGGTGGCCGGCCGTGGGACCGGGAGCGGGGCAGAGTCTCAGGTGGCCGGCCGTAGGGCCGGCAGCGGGGCAGAGTCTCAGGTGGCCGGTCGTAGGGCCGGCAGCGGGGCAGAGTCTCAGGTGGCCGGCCGTGGGGCCGGCAGCGAGCAGATTCTCAGGTGGCCGGCCGTGGGGCGAAAGCATGGCCGACGTTGCGGGGGCCGACTGCAGGGCCGGAGAAGTGGCCGAAGTTCTGGAGGTCGGCCGTTGGGCCGGTGGCGAGGCAGACGCTCAGGAGGCCAGAGGCATGGCAGAGGTTCTGAAGGCCGGCTGCGGGGTCGGAGGCGAAGCTGACGCTCTGGAGGCCGACCGCGGGGCCGGAGGCGAAGCTGCTTCTTAGGAGGATGACGCCCCAATTTCAATAGGTAGCCCCAAGGGGTACCCCGTCCCCTCTTCAGCGGCTCAGCGACGATCTCAGAGGGGACCGCGGACTGCGGCTCTGGAACAGGCTCTGAGGTGACCGCCGACTGCGGCTGTGGAACAGGCTCTCAGGTAGCCGGCCGTGGGACCGGCAGCAGGGCAGAGTCTCAGGTGGCCGGCCGTGGGACCGGCAGCGGGGCAGAGTCTCAGGTGGCCGCCCTTAGGGCCGGCAGCGGGGCAGTCTCAGGTGGCCGGTCGTAGGGCCGGCAGCGGGGCAGAGTCTCAGGTGGCCGCCCTTAGGGCCGGCAGCGGGGCAGAGTCTCAGGTGGCCGGCCGTGGGGCCGAAAGCATGGCCGACGTTGCGGGGGCCGACTGCAGGGCCGGAGAAGTGGCCGAAGTTCTGGAGGTCGGCCGTTGGGCCGGTGGCGAGGCAGACGCTCAGGAGGCCGGCCGTGGGGCCAGTGGCGAGGCAGACGCTCAGGAGGCCGGCGGCGGGGCCGGAGACGAAGCAACGTCTTAGGGGGTCCGCCGCTGGGCCGGAGGCATGGCAGAGGTTCTGAAGGGCGGCTGCGGGGTCGGAGGCGAAGCTGACGCTCTGGAGGCCGACTGCGGGGCCGGAGGCGAAGCTGCTTCTTAGGAGGATGACTCCCCAATTTCAATAGGTAGCCCCAACGGGTACCCCATCCCCTCTTCAGCGGCTCAGCGACAATCTCAGAGGGGACCGCGGACTGCGGCTCTGGAACAGGCTCTGAGGTGACCGGCGACTGCGGCCCAGGAACAGGCTCTGAGGTGACCGCCGACTGCGGCTCAGGAACAGGCTCTGAGGTGACCGCCGACTGCGGCTCAGGAACAGGCTCTGAGGTGACCGCCGACTGCGGCTCAGGAACAGGCTCTGAGGTGACTGCCGACTGCGGCTCCGGATCAGGAACAGAGGAGCCCGCCGACTGCGGCTTCGGTTCAGGAACAGGGGAGCCCGCCGATTGCGGCTCCAGATCAGGGACAGAGGACCCCGCCGATTGCGTCTCCGGATCAGGAACAGAGGAGCCCGCCGATTGCGGCTCCGAATCAGGAACAGAGGAGCCCGCCGATTGCGGCTCCGGATCAGGAACTGAGGAGCCCGCCGATTGCGGCTACGGGTCAGGAACTGAGGAGCCCGCCGATTGCGGCTCCGGGTCAGGAACTGAGGAGCCCGCCGATTGCGGCTCCGGGTCAGGAACTGAGGAGCCCGCCGATTGCGGCTCCGGGTCAGGAACAGGGGAGACCACTGACTGTGGCTCCACATCAGGAACAGAGGAGACCATCGACTGTGGCTCCAAGTTCAGTATGGAGGAAACCGCCCACGGCGGCAAAAGTTCAGTCTCAGAGGTGGCTTGTGATGCTCGTAGAGGACTCTTGGCGGTTTGGAGCGCCTGCAGAGAGGTCCTAGGAGGCGTAAAACCACATACCTCGAGTTCAGGCACCTCTTTAAGGTTCAGCTCAGGGACCTCAAGACGGCACAGCGCTAACTCAGGGGTCTCAGGACGGCACGGAGCTAACTCAGGGATCTCAGGACAGCACAAAGCTAACTCAGGGGTCTCTAGACGGCTCAGAACCGGCTCAGGGGTCTCAGGACGGCACAGCGCTAACTCAGGGGTCTCAGGACGGCACAGAGCTAACTCAGGGGTCTCAGGACAGCACAAAGCTAACTCAGGGGTCTCTAGACGGCTCAGAACCGGCTCAGGGGTCTCTAGACGGCTCAGAGCTGGTTCAGGGGTCTCTAGACGGCTCACAGCTGACTCAGGGGTTTCTAAATGGCACAGAACTGACTCAAGACGGCTCGGAGCTGGTTCAGGAGTCTCTTGACGGCTCAGAGCGGGCTTACGGTGACGCCGTCTCTTACGTCGGGCGGTAATGGGAGCTGGACTAACTGGTTCACAGGCTGATTCTGGCAACAGGCTATCTGGTGTACAAGTGGATTCAGGTTCTAGTATAGCTGGATCAGAAGTGGGCTCAGACGCTACACTGGTTGGAGAGTGAACTGATTCTGACTCAGGTCTGCTAACAGATTCGGTGGCTAAGCTAACTGATTTTATATGAGGTAGTATGAAAGGGAAGAGCTCATCTCTATCCCCATAATAGAAATTCCAGAGGTCTGACTCGTGGGTAATTGGAGCTCTGGCTGCTTGGGTGGTGACTTGTGGGTTAATTTTGAGTTTCTTGATGGATGGAGCAAACTGATGATCACGTAAGTGGTTGCTGAAACGGACTGAACTGGACTGAGACGGACTGAACAGAGCTGTACAGAGCTGAACCGGACTGGACTGGGCTGAACTGGGTTCCTAGATCTGGCCTTGGCTCTGGCTCGTAGTCTGTGATCTTGATAAACGGCTATACAAATTAATTCCTCCAAGGTTGCAGGTTTGTCTATTGTGGTTAGTTTGTCCCTAATTTCTTTATTTATTGAATTGAGGTAGATGTTTTTTAGCATGGCGTCACTCCAACCGGAAGCAGCGGCTCTACCCCGGAAGTCTTCCGAAAAACTCTTCTACAGTTCTATTTCCTTGTCTGATATTGGACAGCCCATGAGACTCAGCAGATTTAACGGAAAATTTTGACGTGAATACATTTAAAAATTGTTCTAAGGTGCCGGTTGCACTGGATTCAGGAGAAAAATTAGTCTTTTTCCACTTGCGGGCTTTACCAGATAACCGTGAGAGAATAAATACTATCTTACTTTTGTCGTCAGGGAAACCGGACGGATTGAGCTGAAAAAAAACAATTTACACTGCCACAGAAAGCTTCTACATTCACTTGAAACACCAAAAAAACGTGACGGAACAGATTCTGACCTTGGAACTGAAACCGGAAGAAACGGGAGGAATTCCGGAAGTGACGAGACTGGCTCCGCCCCTTGAGGCGGAGTTGACTGCGGAACCGGAAGTTGAGCTGGCGCCATGTTGTGATTCTCACAGAGCCTGCAGATTCTTGAAAGGTTTGGTTATTTAACTCCAAGCGGATGTATTACTCACGGAAAGTGGAATAGTATACATTGCTCCTCGACTAACCTCCGTAGGGTGTCTGCTGGTTTTTTTTTGTGGCCGCATTGTTCTGTCATGATAGGCTTAAGAGGCTGAACCCACATGCAGAACACCACAGGAAGCTGAGTAAAAGTTTAACAGAGTTTATTGAAAAACACACAGAGTAATTATGAACTGGTTCTGGTACAGGAATCACTGACATCTGCAGAGATGGATAGTTTGATTAGCCAGGCAGCGAGATGGCTTGTCGAGTGTGTTAATTCAGAATGTACCTAGATGAGGTTCTGGCAGATCCTTTGAGAGAGGGGGAGAACCGGTTGGGCCCAGAGACTGTAGATTCAGCAGGGAGCTCAGCGGCAGCAGCGTCTGGCTTCTGACTCGTGAGTTTCAGACCTTGACTTGGTTTCCTAGCTCTTCCTTGAGAGCTGTTGGGGGAATCCAGACTGTTGTCTTCGGGTTTGGCTTCCTTGGGCAGGCAGGCAGGTTTCCAGACAAAGCTCATCCAGAGCTTCAGACTTCGATCAGGTTTCCTATGAGGCAGAGAAGACAGAGGCAGGTTAGAATCTAGTTTCTCTCTAGAGTCTACTAGGATTCTATAAATTAACAGAGCCTCAGGTTTCGCTAACCAAACTTGGTCAACACTGCGGCGTCGAAGGAAGGTCTGACTGCTGCTTATGTAGGAAGGTCTCCTGATGGGCTGATGAGCTTCAGGTGTGCTGGAGGCTCCAGCCCAGGAGACCCACAGCGCTCTCTGCTGGAGACAGATGGTAGATCTCCAGATCCCAACAGTAACCGCAGTCCCTAACAGAAAACATATAACAGAAGAGGATCCTCGGCGCCCTCTGGTGGGCAAAGCCTCAGGATCCCAACATTATGATTCTTCATAAGTCTCAGAATTTTGAGAGAAACCAATGTTTATGAGTTGCACTGATTGTTTTTAAACAAATTGAAATCCTCAACTATCATTAAGGACATAAATAATACTCGCATGTCATCTCAAGGCACTTTACAGTTCAACCAGATGATACAGTCAAATTGATTCAAAGTTTCCGATCTAAGGAAAACCAGTTGATTACATCGACCCATTGACTCAAATACAATCAGTTATGTTTGTGAATGTGAGAAGGAGGATTTTATATTCTATTCTGGATTTAACAAGAAGCCAATGAAGAGAAGCCAGGATAGGAGAGATATGATCTCTCTTTTTCATTTTCATCAGAACTCTGGCTGCAGCATTTTGGATCAGCTGAAGGTTTTTTACTACAGTTTGTGGACTTTCTGATAGTAAAGAATTACAATAGTCCAGGCTTAAAGTAACAAATGCATGGACTAGTATAGTCTGTAAAGACTCAATCTCAACGCTATTTCTGACATTTTGAATTGAAAAAGCTTCCTGGATAGGAAGCAAAATGTCTTCCAACTTTGAAACATGAATGCATTGACTAGAAGTCTTAGCATTGCCCCTGGACAGGATATTTCAAATTTTTGCAGTATTCCGCAGATGAAGTAAGCAAATGCTGGACATTTTTTTTGATATGCGATTTAAACTACAGGTCCTGATCAGAAACAACACCAAGATTTTTTACTTTATTATCTGAAATCAGTTTAATCCCATCCAAATGAAGTTACTGACTAATCAACTTCTTTATCAAAGACTCTTGTCCAAAGATTATAACTTCTGTTTTGTCTGCATTCAGCAGCAGAAAGTTATTCAGGTTTTAATGTTTTTCAAAACATGCCTGTAATCTATGTAATGGGTTAGCTTCATCTGGATTCATCAACAGGGATTCCTCTGACTATCATCTCATCCACGCACAGAGTTTGAAGAGGCATATGAGTCCACGCAGTACAGGTTGGAATGTGGAAATCAGTTGGTTTTTCTTTAACACTGTCATGATCTTGGCAGATCCACCTGTTCCCACGCATTGGTGCCTGATTCTTTGAACTTCCAGTGAGACTAATTCTAGCGTACCATGTTGTGTTTAGTTCTGCCTATTCCTGACCATCTTCTGCCCCTCGAACTTCTGAGTTTTGGCCACCCCTGTTCTGCTATGTTTGCCTGTCCTGTTTTCCAGACTGTTACCTGGATTCCGCCTGTTGTTGACCTTGGACCTGTCTTCTGACCATAACATGGATTTGTCCTTCTGGATCCATCGGTTCCCTTGCATGTTCTGTTTCATTCCTTCTTCTGGGCTTAGACTAAACTTTGCCAGGTTGGCTGCTTTCATGCTCATTTGTTGCTCACCCGTTTGAGTTCTAAAGTCACTTACATGGGTATTCTGCAGAGAATCCAGTGAGCCTAACCCAGCTGACGAGCAACCACACATTGTTTTAAATAAATGCTTGCTGCAAAAACTGATCTGTCTGCTTGTATTCTGGGTCCAACATTCTGAGCCTTCTGACAAATACCAGTGGCACATTTAGATTGGCATAAAGGTAGTTAATTCAGTTAGTTGTTGGGCAAAATAGTATCTACATACAGTATTGCATACAGTAGTGGCTGCTAAATGCTGAGCTGAGAAAACTTTGTGGTTCAGTCCACCTGTCTTCCTCCAGCGCAGCTGAAACATTAAGCCAAAATCTCAATTTTGTTCTGCTTAGTGAGAGCTAGGAGTCCTTTTTGCTTCTGTTTGGTGCCACTTTCTAAATATGTTTCACAAAGCATTGCACACTTAATTTTATACAAGGGCATTTTGAACCTATGTGTTCAGTATATGTGACATCGTGTGTATGGTGTACTTTTACATGAAACACACAAAAGCCAACTAAGTCAAATGATTCAAAATCCAATGAATAGTCTTCAAGACTATTTTCATTAAATTTCACAATAAAAGTAATGTTTCTAAACAGTGAAATTAGTACTAGTAACAGGGGAACAAAATCCAAAATAAGGAACAATTGCAGGAAATAAGGACACTGTCAACAACCCTGTTGACTTTCCATTACGATAATTGTAGTTACTTTAAATGCAGGAATTTCTATTGAGAAATTAGAAGCACCTTTTCAGGGCTGTATCAACTGTTCTGAGTTTGATTCATCAAGGTTGTTCCATAAGTGGTATTTTTTGTGCCTGGCCTACCACCTTGGCTGCAGTAAAAAACAGATTAAAGGGTTCTTGCTTTTATTTCCTACAAGGTGATGAGTGGATGAAGAGTTTATATTGACAAGCAGTATTTGTTTCCACAGCCATTCTTTTTCTACTGCTCCTTCTTTACTCGTCAGTGAAAGATAAAAAGAAATGGATGGCTGTAATGGTAATGAAATAGCTGAATACAATGCTGAGGATAGCTTAAAAATGGCTGTTGAGGCAGGGTAAGAGAATGCTGTATTAAATCATCCCCCTGTGTTTCTCAATTATATTGTCTCAATTATGTTTGTGTATCTTTCCCCATTACTGTGTACAGGTTTCTCAGAGAAAAAGTACAATATATTTATAACTTCTAAGAGGTCTGTGTAGTTTCTGTCAGTCTCAAGGATTTTCACCAGTCATTTAATATGCAAAGGGCAGCTGGTCATTTTGTTATCTTGGCAAGTCAGTCTGTTGTAAATAGCTCTGAAGTTATCTGGGTGGCACAGTCATTCGGTTAGAAGTAATTGGATAATTAATTTAGTCCTGGACAGTTCAAACTGATTTTTGTCTCCTGCACCCTCTACTACTAAGCAGTTCTCAGGGACTCATGACTGAAGCGTACCTCACAATATAATGTAGGATAGACTTGGTAATGAACCCTTTTCAAAGGTTAGACTTCTACTGCTCTTAAAATTTGTTAGAAACATGAAAAGTATTTGCATATCACTACAGAATAGTGCTTTCAACATGTTAATGGTTTAGGCTAGATGAAGAATTTAAGTTCTAATTTAAAAGATTATTAAGAATGATGCAAATTAGCGAATTTGAAGGTTCATGAGTTAACAGTGGCCAAGAATGCAGACGTACATCTCACAACTGGGAGAGTACAGCCCTGCTCCAGTTCACAGCTGTTGCGTCTTTGGGCGCGATATCTCATTGCCTATTGATGGTTGTGGTTTCTGTGTCGGCAGGCTTGCTTTTGTCGGTGGGCCTCTGGGAAGTTGTGGCTACAGTGTAGCTTGCCATCACCAGTGTGTAAATGTATGTTTGAATTTTTCAATGTGTGAAGAACCCAATTGCAGAGATGAGGATGCAGAAATTAGTGATGTTATGAGATAAAACAAGGCTTCTAGGTGTGCGTTGGGTGGTGGAGGGGGCGTTTCCACAAAGTGCTTATCGAGGCTTGGCTAATGTAGGGGAGGGGCCCAAATCGATGACGTCCAAAGCCTCGCTACCGCCATACCACCTGATGGCTTCGGAAAGAGATTAAAATCACCTGCAAACTTCGACAGGCATTTTAACAGCCTCATTACTCAGTACAGATGTGGGAGAGTTGCAGTCAGTTGAGAGTTTGGATAGAGTTTGGAGATAGTGGAGAGGATAAATATGGAGCCAGCGAGAAAGAGGAGGATATGTCACCTATGTGGCATTTCAACCTGTTTTCTCCCACTAAGGCAATGCAAACCTATTGAATCTAACCCATTTAAGATTCATTTTATTTATTTTTTGACAACAATTTATTTTCATCTTCCTCATATAGTTGTAGGAGAAGTGTTTGTTGTGTTCCAACGAGTTAGGATACAATAACTCCTCTCATGCCTTGCATGAGAAAAAGGAGGCAACTGCAAAGTTATTAGAATAGTATGCACACACAACCACTATTTTTCTTGATTGTATTTTTTGCAAACTAATAACTACCAAAACAGGTAATGGACAAAGTATTTATTTCTTTTTAACCAATTCAAGTGAATTCAATTCAATTTAATTCAATTTATTTATATAGCGCCAATTCACAACACACTTTACAGTTCAACCAGATCATTCAGTCAAATTGATTCAAAGTTTTCTATCCAAGGAAAACCAGTTGATTGCATCGACTCATTGACTCAAATACAATCCCTCACACTAAGCATGCTTGTAGCGACAGTGGAGAGGAAAAACTCCCTTTTAACAGGAAGAAACCTCCAGCAGAACCAGGCTCAGTGTGAGCAGCCATCTGCTGAGGCCCACTGGGGTTCAAGGAGACAGAAGCAGAGACACAAAAAGCAGCTCCACAGGCGGCCCCGTCCAGGAAACACACAGCCAGGCAGACGAGCTCCGAGCGAGCTCCCATGTCAGAGGATGAAGAGAGCACATCCAGTTAGTCACAGTCAGAGAAACAGGACTACACTGGAAAACAGGCCAAGCTCCTACATCTAGAAACAAAGGTGTTGATGGCAGCAGCACAGCTGATATTTCTCTCCAGGATGGAGTCACAGCCAAACAGGAACAGACCAGATACTATGAGAAAAAGCAGAGAGAGCAGAACATTACAGATTGAACTAACAGATTCTGCAGAGTGGGAGAATAGAGATAGAATGTAGCAGAATGATGAAAAAGGGGTCCCTATGTCCTCCAGCAGTCTAAGCCTATAGCAGCAGAACTATAGAGATAGCTCAGGATAACCTGAGCCACTCTAACTAGAAGCTTTATCAAAAAGGAAAGTTTTAAGCCTAGCCTTAAGAGTAGACAGGGTGTCTGCCTCACGGACTAAAACTGGTAGTTGGTTCCACAGGAGAGGAGCCTGATAACTAAAAGATCTGCCTCCCATTCTACTTTTAGAAATTCTAGGAACCACTAGTAAACCTGCAGATTGAGAGCGAAGTGCTCTGTTAGGAACATAAGGAACAATCAGATCTCTGATATCAGATGGAGCTTGGCCATTTAAGGCTTTATATGTGAGAAGGAGGATTTTAAATTATATTCTGGATTTAACAGGAAGCCAATGAAGAGAAGCCAGGATAGGAGAGATATGATCTCTCTTTTTCATTTTCATCAGAACTCTGGCTGCAGCATTTTGGATCAGCTGAAGGCTTTTAACTAAAGTTTGTGGACTTCCTGATAGTAAAGGATTACAATAGTCCAGCCTTGAAGTAACAAATACATGGACTAGTTTCTCAGCATCACCCCTGGACAGGAGATGTCTAATTTTGCAATATTCCTAAGATGAAAGAAGGAAATTCTAGAAACCTCTTTGATCTGGGATTTAAATGACAGGTCCTTATCAAAAACAACACCAAGATTTTTTACTTTATTATCTGAAATCAGTTTAATCCCATACAAATGAAGTGACTGACTAATCAGCTTCTTTTTCTAAGACTCTGGTCCAAAGACTATAACTTCTGTTTTGTCTACATTCAGAAGGAGAAAGTTAAGAATCATCCAGGTTTTTATGTCTTCAAGACATGCCTGTAATCTATGTATTGGATTAGCTTCAGCTGGATTTATAGACAGATATAGCTGGGTATCATCAGCATAACAGTGGAAATTAATCCCATGCTGTCTAATAACTCTACCAATTGGGAGCATGTATAAAGTAAAGAGAATTGGTCCTAGCACTGATCCCTGTGGTACTCCACAGGTAACCTTTGAGCGTGTTGAAGATCTATCATTAACATAAACAAACTGAATTCGATCAGATAGATAAGATTTAAACCAGTCTAGTGCTGTTCCTTTAATTCCAACAAAATATTCAAGTCTTTCTAAAAGAATATTATGGTCAACTGTATCAAATGCAGCACTAAGATCCAACAGGACGAGCACAGATACGAGTCCATTATCTGAGGCCATGAGAATATCATTAGTGACTTTCACCAGAGCTGTTTCAGTGCTATGATGAGCTCTAAAGCCAGACTGAAACTCTTCAAAAAGTTCATTATGGTGTAAGTGGTCGCAAACTTGTTTGGCAACTACTTTCTTATGTATTTTAGATAAGAAAGGAAGATTGGATATAGGTCTATAATTGACCAAGTCATCTGGGTCAAGAGACGGTTTCTTAAGCAAAGGTTTAATTCCAGCAACCTTAAAAGCCTTTGGTACATATCCCTGTAACAGAGATACATTAATCACATCTAAAATGGAGGAGGAGGTCAAAGGGAATACCTCCTTAAATAACCTGGTTTGGAACTGGATCTAACATACAAGTTGAAGGCTTAGATGAAGACAATAGTTTTGCTAACTCTGAAAGTTCAAGCGGATAAAAGCAGTCTAAACCTGGTTCAGATTCCATGACTACCTCAGATACAATCGTGGATAAAGGAGTGCTAATGATCTTATTTTAATAAGATCAATCTTATTTATAAAGAATCCCATAAAATCATTACTTTAAACAGCAGGTGGAATGGACGGTTCAACTAAGCTATGGCTCTGGGTGAGTTTGGCAACTGTTTTAAAAAAGAAATTTAGGATTATTCTTATTCTCTTCTATTAATGAGGAGAAATATGCTGCTCTTGCTTTACAAAGGTACCTCTTATACAGCAGTAAACTATTTTTCCAGACTAGGTAGCCACCAGGAAGCAAGAGCTGGTTGAGATTCTTGTCCACCTTGTAGTGAAGGATACACAACCCTTCAGCATTTTGGATTCGGTTGGATTCAGGGCATTTTTGTCAAAATTGGATCCTAATAATGTTTTTCCAACTCGTTATATATGGATGCATTCATTAATTGAAAGACTTCTTTGTTTGCCTCATGAGTTTGCTCTATGTATTTTTTGTAAGTTTAGGCTCTAAAGGCCATGGTGGAAGAAACTTTGAGTCTGTTAAAGTAGTCATAGAATGCAAAATCGAGTTTACATTGTCATAGATAAATAACGATAGTTCAGTGGGTGAAATAGACGTACAGCGAAGTTCAAACCCCATCCACACCTCCTTTCTCTGCAAATCTCACAGTTCTAAACTTCATCCATAAAACGGGCGAATCCAAATGAAGCACCGAACCGACATCAATTAGGGGATGTTGCCTTATTTGGTTCTGACCTGTACTTTTGTCACGCCCTGAAATTGACATACAGACCGGCCCACTGGTTCACTGGCCCAAGAACATGAATAGAGGAAGATGTAAGATACCAGTTTAGCTGTTTAGCCAATAGTTGGGTTTACTTCTACAAGCAGTGTTGGGCACGTTACTTTGAAAAAGTAATTAGTTATAGTTACTAGTTAGTTCTCCCAAAAAGTATTTAACTGAGTTACTCCTCAATAAAAGTAACTAGTAAAAGTAACATGGGGGGAACGCTATCTGATGGGCTTCTAAACCTCATCAGATAGCGTTCCTCCTGTCTAAAATGGGGGGAACAGAATCTGATGGGCTTCTAAACCCCATCAGATAGCGTTCCCCCTGTCTAACATGGGGGGAACGCTATCTGAATGGCTTCTAAACCCCATCAGATAGCGTTCCCCCTGTCTAACATGGGGGGAACAGAATCTGATGGGCTTCTAAACCCCATCAGATAGCGTTCCCCCTGTCTAAAATGGGGGGAACAGAATCTGATGGGCTTCTAAACCCCATCAGATATCGTTCCCCTTGTCTAACATGGGGGGAACAGAATCTGATGGGCTTCTAAACCCCATCAGATAGCATTCCCCTCTTCTTAACGTGGGGGGAACGGTATCTGATGGGCTCTAAATAGCATCAGGCTGCATTACCTCTACTCATGGGTGTGAAGTTTTTTAACAGGTGATTTGAATCATGATAGATCTATCTATCTATCTATCTACCTACCTACCCATCCATCCATCCATCCATCCATCCATCCATCCATCCATCCATCCATCCATCCATCCATCCATCCATCCATCCATCCATCCATCCATTCCGATTTCTCCCTTTCTCCATATAAGCTAACATTTAATTGTTTTTGCTCTCCGTAGTTCCCCTGTGATGTTAGCACAGGTCGGCTGTTACGCGCCTTTTTATGAGCATGCATGTTTCCTGTCGCTTGCGCAGTGAATTGTGCCGCCTGCGCTGTGTGGAGATGCAGGGGAAACCGTATCTGATGGGGAAACGCAGCTCGACGTAACACCAGTATTTTCATCTGGAAAACGCTGTTTTGCTGCTGGAGTCATCCTCACTCTCCATCTCTCTGTGTGTGCTGTACGTTAACACCCGCCAGCGGAAACACCCACCTACCCAACTGTCAGACATAATCTCACTATACATCAGCCAATCTCATCCTCCCCTCTCTCATGACAAGGCGCACACAAGTCCTATCATGAAAAAAAAGGTTAATTGTGCGACCTGAGTAAAGTGCAGTAACGGGGTGTCCGCAATTGTAACTGCGTTATAGTTACAGTCGAAGTATTTAGTTAAATTACTCGTTACTAAAAAAGGTAACACCGATACTCCCATCACTGTCTACAAGAATTACAAAGCAGGCAGTTTCTCTATTGCAAATGAGCCAGAACCACCGGCGTGTAAGTATTATTTTTTTGCTAAGCTGTGGATAGCAATGCTACCATATCTAGGGTTACCAGATTTGGGTTTCTGAAAAGGAGGACACTTTTTTTGGGAGGGGGTTAGGCTGCTGGGCCGCTGGCTGGACTGAACCCCAGCAGAGAGGCATGAGCTGCCTGTCCTCAGCAGGAGGAGGGGGGCTGGGGGTCGGTAAGGCAGGTAGGGGGAAGCACGGGGCCGCCGGTGTCCAGGCTACCGTCACTGGGTTGGGTTTGGTCCCTCCATCCCCCGCTGGCTACCTGGTCCCATCCGCCGGGATTCCCGGACCAGCCCCGGAGCTGACGGCTCGGTTCGAGTCCCTGGTGTGTTTCGACTACGTGTTGCACTGTAGTTGAACAAAATCCAGGACGATTTTGAAATTCCTGCCAGACAGTGGCAGCTTGAACCCGGTGGACAGGGGCAGGGAGCCAGCCAGGGACGGAGTGACTGAACCTGATGAACCTGATGAACGCTGGTGTCAGGTCGTGTTCAATCTCTCCGTCTCCTGCTGCCTCCCTGCCCCCTTCCAGGGTTCCCGGACCAGCCCCAGAGCTCACGGCTCGGTTATAATGCCCGTTGTGTTTCGACTTTGGTAGTCGACGAAAGTCGACCAAAGTAGACCAAAACCATTTTGAAATTCCCCCCGGACAATTTTTTTACGTATGAAAAGTAGGACATGTGCGGGAAAAAGAGGATGTCTGGTCACCCTATCCTATAACAATTTGATGTTTCAGTGAGTGCTTGTTGCTATGATGCGTCTTTTGCTAAGCAGTTACACTTGTTGTAAACCAACCAATCAGCGCACAGCTCATCTAAATATTCATGAGCATACCGTAAAAGGAAGAAAACCTGCCATTTCATTCTAGGGCTTATAACCAGGCTTGCATTAGGGCTCATAGAACAGCAAATATGCCATTTTCAGCCCAACCATTGTTACACACACAATTCATAGACCTTACGGACCAGCACCAAATACCCTATAGAATCATCGTATCACCCCATTAAGAAGAAGGCTAAGGCTAAGTATAAAGGTATCTGCTGTTATCTTTACTACTGATATGTGGACATCCATCATCATGGGTGCCTACCTGGCTGTAACATGCCATTTTCTGGATGACAACATTAGGCTCAATGTAGTGCTGCTGGGAGTGCAGTCATTCCCCCAATCACACACTGCTGAAAATATGGCTTTTTTTTTTTTTTAAAACATCCATGATGGAGGATTGGGCGATATATAATAAGGTTACTGACAGTGCTCCTAATTTGGTTGCCTATGTGAGGGAGCTGAAGCTTCGGCGTCATAATTACAAAGCCCACACGATGGATGTGTTGCTGAAGAAGTCAATTGACCAGCACCCTGTGCTCTCTGTCATCAGGGTCAAATCATGGAAGCTGGTTGGCTACTAAAGAAGCAGCACCACTTCTAAGGTATGCTCTTCTCAATTATTAGACCTCTAATCTAATAGTTTTTATGTTATTACTACAGTGATTTTATTGTCTATTTATCTGGGTATTTAAGAGGAGAAGCTTTCACAACATTGCAGCATCGTCTGGGGCTACAAGAGCTGAATCTGATGAAAGAGGTGGAAACCAGATGGAGCAGCACATATTTAATGCTGAAGCGTTTGATTGAGTTAACCCCTTGAGCCCAGTGGGCCCGGTACCGGGCCCAACTGACACCTGCTCATGTTTATCTATTTATAGACATGGCCAAAACAACGTCAAATGGTGTTTCATCCAGAACGCCTTTCAAATGGGGCTTCAAAATGTTTTTTTTGTTTTGTTTGTTTTATAGCTGTGTAAACAAATAAAATGAGATTTGAAATTCCACCTGACATGTTTGACTCTGCGGGACTAATGCAACAGCAGGTATTAATTTTTAGCCACACCCCCTAATGGCCAGTATAATTGGAAACTAGAAGCTCAGCATTTTCCATGGCGGGGTTGGAGGTATTTGTGCGACCCTTTCAGGTTATGTAAACGGCATGTGCTACATAAGCTTGCTCTGCTCTATTCTTATTTTCTATTCAGTTTGGTGATATTATTGGTAAATTTCAATGAAACAACGGCTAAATCTTAGGACCAAAGGCTTTGCCTTATGCAGAAGGTCTCCAATAATGTAAATCAGCACATTTATCTGTCCAAATTCCCTTTTATGTGTTGAAAAATGCATTTAGCCACTTTTGGCATTGTGCCAAAATCACACTAGCACACTTCCTACTAAAACCTTTGTGGAACAAACCCTTCACCTTATTCAGTCCAAATTTGTTTGAGTTATAGTCCAGATGTGGATCTATAAAGTCTGAGAGTTCATCCAGAGTTTCTAATGAGCTTTCATGGTGTTTGGCATTGTTTATTTTGGAAAAGAATTTGGCGAGGCTAAATATTTTTCATTTTTTCAATAGATTCATTCAGACATGGTTAACTTTAAAACAGTGGTTCCACCTGAAAAATATTACTCAATGCCTTTCTGTTATACAAATACAAACAATTGTATTTCTAATTTATAGTTTGGGAGTGGAAGTTTCTTTATGTCACATATGTAATTTCAGGTGGAATTTGCTCCTCAGACATTCTGGGTGTCATGATTTTATCAAGAGCTCGGACCCACATGCAGATAAACCAATCCAGAGAGACAAGGGGAAAAGTTTAAGAGGTTTATTGAGAAGTTTTTGTGGAGATTCCAGTGTTGCTCTGAACACTGCTCAACCGGAACTGAAAGGTGAGGGGAAGACACTGCGGTCAGTTCAGGTTCAGTGGGAGAACTGATTCTCGAACTTGAAGAGGAGAAAAGTTAGGCAGACTCACGTTTCCAGAGATCAGGTTGACTCTTAGACTCGAGTAGGTGATGAATGTGTTCCGACAGAATGCGGTTGTTTGTAGATAAACGGAGAAGATTGACTGCCACTCAGATTTCCTGCGGTACTTGAAAGGACTGTTATGCAGATGAATCCCTTGCTCAGTGTGAAGCTCAAACGATTCCTCAAACGGGAAAAAGTGGATCCAAACCTCCGGTTTGTATCCCAAGCTCAGTTTGAAGCTCAGTGGATCCAGTTTGCAGGATGACTTCCTGCTGAGAGGCAAAAACAAAATAACAACGTTAATACTCAGGTTGACAAAAACTCAGTTTGACTCAGCAAAACTCAGCTTGGCTAGAGTACCCAAAACTGGCAAAAACTCTGGTGTGGTAGTGGTAGTCAGCCGCTTAAGAACACTCCGTTAACGAGGTAACCCCTTGCAGGTGTGTGAGGAGGAGAATCGGAACCAGGCGCCGCCTGGTGGAGGAAGGAAGACAAACACACAAAAACACAGACTGGAGTCCTAACACCGGGCTTAAGGGGAAATGAAACATTCAACCAAACTAACTTAATTCATGAGAATGTTTTTTACTATTTTCGATAATTATATTACAAATATGAAAAATATATAAAAAAAGCTTTGTTTTATAATTTTTTAATAAGGGTGCCGCCATGTTGTAGTACCTCAAACGGTGGCATCACAGGTCTGATTAATGCTAAAGCTAGGAATTGAATACATTGGATGTACCGGTGATAGCTCACAACCATAAAACTTTTAAAACATCTGATATGATGGAAGAGGAAGCTGAATGGACACTGGAGCATTGCTTGAGCTTTTGAGCCCATTCACAGTGTGAATTGAGTTATGAGATATATTAAGGCTAATTCTGACCTGAGCATAAACCTCCACCTCTCACACTGTGGTTGATCCACTTTATTCCAAACAGAGAGTCTAAGCTTTAGTAAACTAGAAATGGCATGATGAAATTAATATGACTGTATGTCTTTTTAACTGGCTTAAAGAAAAAAAAAGGGTTGTGTGCTGAGCTGTGTGAGGGTGTCTTACCTTTCTCCTCCTCAGAACATCTTCAGGCCAGGCGAACTTCCAGCTGGTTCCAGTTGGATGCATTCACGGGGCAATATTTAGAGGAGTTGATTGCCTGGGAGAGACGCCAGACGGTTAATATCCACACTGTGGTAACCTACCTGCTAGCTCCATAGCTTCTGAGAGCATAAGGCTTTTATTGAAGACTTACCTTGTCCTCCTTCCCCCCTTGCAGTTTGGTCGCCTCCAAGTTGGTCCTCCACCATGTCCTCCACACTATCCTGCTGGGTCTTTCCTCGAATGCTGCTGAGCCGCTACACCCTCTCAGTCAAACTCAATCCCTCTCGGCTAAATTCTAATTTATGGACTATGTCAAATTCGAAGGCCGATTACGTCATAACGCGGTCCCGATGTCTGGTCGGATTCCAAGACTCCTCATTATGCGGCCTACAAATGCATCCTTGTTTTTTGCCCGATTAGAAAGATCGGTCCGATGTATCCTATGTAGCCTTGGATATCCCAGGACTCATTGCGAGACCAAGTAAGCCGGCTGCTCTGTGATTTAGAGGAAAAAGGTACTTGGTGCAGAACAGTGTTGAATATTGGAAGTTCAGTTTATTATAATACAAGTCTGTGAATAGATCCGTCTGAAATTAACGAAAATAGTTGTTTTAATGGTTATTGAGTCAGATGGTGGATAATGTTTGGTTTTACTAAAGGTTTTTATCTGTTACAGTCAGATGGTGGATAATGTTTGGTTTTACTAAAGGTTTTTATCTCTTACAGTCTCAATCGGTTTGGCTGAAATTTAAGGACAGATTCTAATATATCTACAGTGTGGGGACTATAAATCTGATAGGATTTTTATTTTTCATTGCAATTTTGCACAATTTGCTTATGTAAGTATTTTTTTGTTGTTAAATATAAAATATTTTGTATATATATATATATTTTATTACTACATTGTTTAGATTTACTTATATATTTCTACCCCTTAGAGGATAGAATAGAATAGAATAGAATAGAATAGAATAGAACAGAAAAGAATAGAATAGACAATCCCTTTATTGTTCCAAAATGGGGAAATTCTGGTGTCACAGCAGCAAAAAGATTATACAAAAAAAATCGTCACACAAATGTCGACCTTGTATAAGACAAAAAATTATAAGAATAACATAACAGAGAAGAGTTAAACCAATATACCGTAGGTATAGATGTACAGATTGCTTCTAGTTTTGTCACGGGTTTTTGTCACGGGTTCCTGTGTCTTATTGGATTTTAAATTTGAATAATAAAGGAGCTCTTCTAATTGTAAAATAATGTATAAATAAAAAATGTTTTGTATACTATTTCTGTTTCATCATTTTAAGCCAGACCTACCCATGTACTTTTAATTGGGAGACCCTAGGCCACTTGATGTTATTTTTAGAGGTCACTAGTTGGTTTTAGGGCCATGTCCTCGGTCACAATCCGGGTTCTTCCCCCGTGGTACATAGAGACTATTAATAACAGGAGGTGAAATGCAGCTCTAGACGAACTGGGCATGTGGTGACGTCACCCTTCTGTTCCAATTGACCCATATTTATGCTGTGTGCTCCCGTTCTCACCAAGTCCACACTTTCCTGTGTTCTTCTCAAGAACATTCTTTATGAATTGCTCTACTGTCCTAATTCTATTGTCAATATTAGAAATGTAATTTTAACTTCTGCCTATGAAAGAAATTATCTTATAGGCAGCCTTTTATATATATATATAGTTGTATATATTCTTAAAGGAATAAATATATTGAAATACATTTAATTTTAAATATATATTTTTGAAAGGAATTAATGTTTGTGATCTGTTCAGTTCACACTTCTGAAGAAGCAGAATGTTGAAGCATATCTTGCTGCTGAAACGTCCTATGCAAACAAACTTGCTTTACCAAAAACGAGAATGTGGTGTCTCATTTTTGAGGGAGGAAATCTTGTACTTCCCTCATTAAGTGGACTTCACTGTGCAGGGAACTCACTGGAGTGTTCTCAGAGCAAAGTGAAAGGAACTGGACTGGGCTGTAGCGTTACTATTTCATAACCCCCCCAAAAAGTGCACAGAAGTGACTGAAGAATAGCTGCCTACCCCTCACCTTTAGCATTAAAAAATATCATTAATAAGTTTGATGAAATGTGCCCATTACGTATAAACTTTCTGAAGTGCAAGCGTCAAAAAAACATATCAGGGTGACATACCATGAAGACTTTCACTGATCGCTACAGGTAAAGTGCATAAAACACGACATTAACATACATAACACAGATTATTGGCACACATTTTGTAACATTCTGGTGTAATAGAATTAAATTGAAAGTATTTTCTTCTACACCATTCTGGCTTGCAACTTTCAACTCATTATGCAAAATAAACACAGACCACACAGGAAGTTTGAAGCTCCCTGGCGTTCTGTGGTTTGGCTTACAAAGAGGCCCCATTAAAGTGATTACTCTGATTAGTCTCTGAATGCATCCTGGAGTGAAATGTTCTAATGATCTCAAAGTGCTCAATCCAGCTCTGACTGACATCCATGCTCACAGTCTTCACACAAATACCTGGTAATATATAACACAACGTGCTACTGAAGTTGGCCTGTCCATATGATATAGGTTAAGTTTTCATACATATGAACATGATGTTATTGTCGATTTGTGAAATAAGGCTATAATCAATAATATGGCAAGGCAGGTTTATTGGTATAGCACAATTCGGTACATGGACAATTCAATTAATTAGATAATAACATTTAAGGAATATAAAAGCAAAAACATTTGTAAAACAAATTCAACAACTGAATAAAATAATAAAAAAAACATGACAAAAAGCAGGTAGAACAGAAAATATAACAGTTGGACCACAACCTTAAACTAATATCAAATCATATGCAGCTCTAAACACAGTTTAGAGTTTTAATTTTGACTAAGAAAAAAATTAGGCTTACACCTCTTTTATAGTCTTCTAGAAGTTTGTCACAGATGATTGGAGCATAGGAACTAAATGATGTGTCTCTGTGTTTGGTTCTAGTTCTGGGTGTACAGAATAGGCTGGAACTAGAAGACCTGAGTGGTCTGGGAGGTTGATCTACTGACAACAGATCTGTTATGGATTTAGGTGCCGATCTATTAAGGGATTTCTAGACTAACAGAAGGATTCTAAAGTCTATTCTCTGAGCTATAGGGAGCCAGTGGAAGGACTTCAGAACCGTGCCGATGTGTCCATCGTGACACTGAGGTTCTGTCTGAACGTACGCCCTAATCACTACATAGTTGAAACACAACTTTTTGAAATAATTTTACTTATGAATGGGAGGTTTGAGATTGATCTGTAGTTCTGCAGGATTCATTTGCGAAAGCTTCAATTTTTCAACAATAGTTTGATAATTGCTGTAATGCAAGAAGCCAAACAACCTTCATTCCAAAGGGGTGGACCAGTATCCTGTCTGGCGATGTGGCAATAAGAATAATTGTCTTGAAGCCAAAAAGAGCCCAACAGATTTTACTTTCACAAGTGAAGCAGTACTGCTATCACCATAGTGTTCCGCTATTTTATGCATATAAATTGCTTTATTATAATTATGCAGGGAGATTTTCAGATTATATGGACACTGCAATGCAAGTAGAACAGGAAAGGAAAAAACTGAAAATAAGGACAAAAGATGAAAGAAAGAGGAGATAAAAGGGAGATAATGATAAAACTTTTTCAGTCTGCTTCATCACATGCAAAGAGATGTAAAAAGAACAGCACAACCAACAGACATGGTACGAGACATACAATAAAGTAACACCCTGATACTATGGCTAAAGTATAAGTCCTATTATTCAATCTGATGTGTTACCTGAAGATAACAATATGGGCTTTCTGTATGGAAGTGAATGTCTAAGTACCTGGAAGCAAGCACCTGTTTGTGAAAGTGAACTTGTGCACTGATAAAAATGACTTTTTGGTGTAGTAAACTCTATTAGAGTATTTGTAATAATTTCTAATTAGAATTTTTAAGCTTGTGTAAGAACTAGAGTTTCTGAAGTAAAATTAAACCTTTTTTTAATGTAATCCATGAATTTTGGAAGAAGAGTAAATTTTACTTAGATTTTCTTAAACTATTTAAATATTTACCAGTTGTATGAAGATAAACCTACAAATACTGGATAAACGTTACTCAAAAAATGTTGCATTTTGAAGCGGTAGCACGGCGCATGCGCACTGTAGTGTCACAGCAGGACTGATTCTGCTCCGAGTCCAGATGTCAGAGACGGAGCAAGAGGTAGTCCCAACAACAGTTTGAGGTAAGTTATTATTGCTCTACTTTACATTTGTGATAATAACTAAGTCTGCGTGTACATTGACGCGAGAAATGTCACTGTTCATAAGTTTATAAACTGACGTAGAACGCGTTTGTTCCTCGTAAAAGTTTTGGGCGCAACATGGATGTAGCTAGCTTAACTGACCGGGAGCTTGAGGTATTTAAGATAAATGAACAACGCTTAGCCTTGGGGGGGTAGCTGTGTCGTGCTTGCTTAAAATAAGCGTTTGTGCTGCTGTAGTTTTGCAAATAATATTACATTTAATTTCGGCGGGGGGGGTTGAACTCCGGATATCGCTTTATTTTGAAGCGGCGGGCTGTGATGACGTCACCGGCCGAAAATAAAATTGATAATGTCATGTAGAGTAAAAGTTTAATTGCATAATATTGCATGCTGCGCATGTTTGATGCAGCCTTGAGTTCCATGCACACAGCACGTGATGTACTGTGATGTACTGAAAATACTGTCGTCCAGCGAGCGTTACTTGAAGACGTAAACGCCAAATGGTGTCAGAAGACAACTGGATTGGAGCTGTGTAACGTTGGACGTGGAAAAAAAAAAGAAAAAAAAAAACTAAGTGTGTATCGCCATGGCAAAGTTTGCCCCACCGGAGCAGTTCCACTTCTCTAAGCCCGAAGCATGGCCTGACTGGAAGCTACGATTCAGCAGGTATCGCATAGCTTCACTGCTTGCGGAGGAAGAGGAAAATGTGCAGGTAAATGCATTGATTTATTCCATGGGAGCGGAGGCAGAGCACATATTCAAGGCTTTCACGTTTACTAATGCAACGGATGCTGATGTTTACGACGTTGTAATGGCTAAATTCGACGAACATTTCATTCCGAAACGAAACGTGATCTATGAACGCCCCAAGTTCCACTCAAGAGCTCAACAACCAGGCGAGAGCGTGGAAGCATTCGTAAGGCAACTGTATGAGCTAGCTGAAAACTGTGACTTTGGAGCACTAAAAGAGGAACAAATGCGGGATTGCATAGTGATTGGAATTCGGGATAAACAAGTGTCACAAAGACTGCAAATGAAAAGTGATTTAACACTGAAGACTGCCATTGAAACAGCCAGGCATTGTGAGTTGATTAAGTTACAGAATACAGAAGGGGGGCACGGCGCAGAGCACGTGGACAATGTAAAGTCAGTGAGGAAAACCGAACATAAGAAATTCCACAACATGCCGAAGGTAAACAAAAGGACAAAGCGAGGAGCATGCACGAGATGCTGGCGTAATCATACGGAGGCTGAACAGTGCAGTGCAAAAGGCAAAAAGTGCATGAAGTGTAACAAAATTGGGCACTTCGCAGCTGTGTGCTACTCAAAAGCTGTACAAGAGATTACCTAAGCTGGTGATGATGAGACAGTGTTCTTGGGCTCAGTGGAGCTAAGACAAACAGATGCACCAGTAGCAGAGGATGAGCCACCATGGCGCACCACTCTAGATGTAGCAGATACGCCAGTGTCATTTAAAATTGATTCCGGTGCAGACACCTCAATTATGTCTGAAGCCACATACGAAACACTACGGAGCAAGCCCAAGCTCAGTGAAGTGAAGAACACCCTCCAGAGCCCAGGTGGTACGGTGGCCACACGGGGCCAGTTTTTAGCTAAATTAAAGGCTAATATCATTACGAAACTGCAAAATTGCTGCTTCAGAGTAATTGTAGTCAAAACAAATGGCGACAATCTCCTGAGCAGTACAGTGGCAACCGGACTGGGCCTAATTAAGCACATAGATGTGATCAGCACATTCAGTGGCTTAGGGACACTGAAAGGAGTGCCAGTGAAAATCACGCTTAAAGAAGGCGCAGAGCCATACAGCATCGCCACGCCACGGCGAGTACCAATTCCACTACTCCCCAGAGTTGAAGAGGAGTTAAAAAGAATGGAATCTATGGGCATAATAGAAAAGGTTACTGATCCGACCGAATGGTGCGCGCCTATGGTACCAGTCATGAAAAAGAATGGAAAAATAAGAATTTGCGTGGACCTGAAAAAGCTTAATGAAAATGTGAAACGTGAGAAGTTTATTTTACCTACCTTGGATGACATCATGCCCAAGCTAGCAAAGAGTACCGTGTTCTCCAGGTTAGACACCGAGAGCAGGTTCTGGCAAATCCCTCTGGAAGAGGACAGTGCACGTCTAACCACCTTCATCACGCCCCTAGGCAGATACTGCTTTAAGCGGCTACCGTTTGGGATTACATCGGCGCCCGAGATCTTTCAGCGAAAGATGTCTGAACTACTGCAAGGGCATGAAGGGACAGTCGTGTACATGGACAACATTTTGGTCTGCGGAGAAACAGGAAATTCACGACCAGAGGCTAAAGCGAGTCATGGAGACCATCACCGCTGCAGGTCTACGTCTAAACAAGGAAAAATGCAGACTTAGCCGACCGGACCTGAACTTCCTGGGACAAGTCGTGACCAAGGACGGCATAGCACCTAACCAAGAGAGGGTCAAAGCCATAACAAACATGGAACCACCTCATAACGTGAGTGAGCTGAGACGGCTACTTGGTATGGTGAACTACTTAGGCCGTTACCTACCAAACCTCTCCACAGTGTTACAGTCGCGTACGTTGACTGATGCCAAGAAGAGATACGCTCAGATTGAAAAAGAGTGTCTTGCAGGACTGTGGGCCTCTGAGCGTTTCTACCAGTATCTTTGCGGCTTAGAAAGATACAAGCTACTTACAGACCACAAGCCACTGGTGACCCTAATCAACTCGAAAGACCTCGATACCACACCAATTCATTGTCAGCGGCATGGCCGAACGAGCTGTGAAGACGGCGAAGTGGATTCTCAAACAAGATAACCCTCACCTAGCTCTCCTGAGTTATCGCTCAACACCAACAGAGCCGACTAGGCAAAGTCCAGCCAAGTTGCTAATGGGCCGAGAAATCCGCACAACGCTCCCCGTACTCAAAGAGAGCCTGCGGCCAATGTGGCCTAATCTAGAGACTGTCAAGAAAAATGACGCAAAAGCAAAACAGTCCTATGAGAAGTACTACAACCGCAGGTAATCTGCCAAGCCTCTACCACCACTCTCCATCGGCGATAAAGTCAGATTAAAGATTGACGGAGAAAAGGTTTGGACAACACCAGTGACTGTGCAGCGCCAAGAGGCTGCGCCGAGTTCCTTCACACTGGAGACGGAGCGAGGCGACACCCCACGACGGAACCGGCGCCACATCATGCCGATCAACCAGGAGCTGTCATAAAGATTTTGTTTATTATATAATGACTGACGTGAAGTGGGTTTACAAGATTAAGCATATAGTTTAAAGTTAGGCTAACAGTTAATGTTTGTATAGTGAATGCCTACTATACTTGAAAAGGGGGGGAGATGTCATGTAGAGTAAAAGTTTAAGTGCATAATATTGCATACTGCGCATGTGTGACGCAGCCTTGAGTTCCATGCACGTGATGTACGTCAGTCAGTCAAGTAGTCTGTAAGGGCCACGTCATCAGTCGGTCGTGTCTATGTTCAATAAACCTTTCGCTAGAAAATACTGTCGTCCAGCGAGCGTTACTTGAAGACGTAAACGCCACTAATTTTTTTTTAACAGTTTTAACAGTAGATGTTACACAATGTCCCTTTAAATGTTCAAGTTAAGAAGAAAGTAGTCAAACAAACAGCGGTATTCTTGTGTTCATTCTTCCATGATAAATAAGTCACTTTGATTCATGCAGCTCTTTTATTTGTTTCTCAAATAAAAGAATAAACATTATTTTCGGTTGTGCATTACATGCAGGAGGACAACCGGTGTGACTTCAACAAACATATCCTCAAGATTGTTGTTCTCCATGGTGCTGATGAGGATCCCGTTAAAGTCTCCATCCTTGTTGAAGGCCAGGAGATTTTACCACCATGCCACAGTACTGCAAAGCCTGCTCGCTGCTCATGGGACTGATTTATGCGCTGAACTTGGCATACCCTCTCCCTTTGCACTACACTTTTGAAGTGTTCCAAAAACTTTTCCTGGAGTTGGATGGATTCAAACTATCAGCAAAAGTAAACAACTTGAAGTTAAAGCTGCTTTCATCTTAGAGGAGGCAAATGTGGCATCAAATGCCAAGTATTAGAAGTGGGTTACGGTGGCCCAGAGGTGCCAACACTAATACAAAACCCGCAACACAAATACAAATGCCGCAACATAAATGCAAAACCTGCAACACAAATACAAAAGCTGCAACACAAATACAAAACCTCCAACACGAATACAAAAGCTGCAACAGAAATACAAAACCTGCAACACAAATACAAATGCTGCAACACAAATACAAAACCTGCAACACAAATACAAAAGCTGCAACACAAATACAAAACGTGCAACACAAATACAATAGCTGCAACACAAATACAAAACCTGCAACACGAATACAAAACGTGCAACACAAATACAAAAGCTGCAACACAAATACAAAACCTGCAACACAAATACAAAAGCCGCAACACAAATATAAAAGCCACAGCAGAAATATGAAAAACACAACGGAATGGCCTCAAAGAAGATATAAAACTACAACAAAAGTTAGGCAACCGCTGGTCGTTATACACATAGACATTTCATACGTAGACCCCTTATTGGACACTGGCCAACGTGCCTTGAGGACGACCATCTCGGATCAGACCACAGTTCAGACAGCTGCAGTCAGAATGAATAGGAGGCTCCTTAGATCTCATTTTATTCACATGAAAGATGAGCCAGAGATAATATAACAATAATCTATTACATGTCACAACTCTTTAAAAGACCAAAAGTAAATTCTAAAATGACCTTTAAGTTAGATTAAACATTTTTCAGATTAAAAAACTATTTAAACTGAACTCAAACTGGATGCAATACATGCAAAGTTATATATTTTGCAATTGAATATTAACATGATAAACACAAAGTTTTATGTTAGTATATTATAAGATTATGTTTAACAAATATATGTTCACAAAGTATATTATAAATAAAATATTCAGTGTTTTTAAAGATAGCTCTGTGATAATGAGTATCATGAGCTATGGAGGAATCTTAGTTGTATTGTGATTTACAAAAGAGAGTAAAGTTGTTATTTTGTTTTTAAATTAATTTTATGTTAGTTTTTATGTATTTGTGTTGTGGCTTTTGTAATCTTGTTGCAGGTTTTGTATTTGTGTTGTGGCTTTTGTATTTGTGTTGCAGCTTTTGTATTTGTGTTGCGGCTTTTGTATTTGTGTTTCGGCTTTTGTATTTGTGTTGCGGCTTTTGTATTTGTGTTGCGGCTTTTGTATTTGTGTTGCGGCTTTTGTAATCGTGTTGCGGCTTTTGTAATTGTGTTGCGGCTTTTGTATTTATGTTGTGGCTTTTGTATTTGCGTTGCATCTTTTGTGTTTATGTTACAGCTTTGGTATTTGTGTTGCAGCTTTTGTATTTGTGTTGCGGCTTTTGTAATCGTGTTGCGGCTTTTGTAATTGTGTTGCGGCTTTTGTATTTATGTTGTGGCTTTTGTATTTGCGTTGCATCTTTTGTGTTTATGTTACAGCTTTTGTATTTGTGTTGCAGCTTTTGTGTTTATGTTGCAGCTTTTGTATTTGCGTTGCAGCTTTTGTATTAGTGTTGATACCTCTGGGCCACCGTATAAAATAATATGTTCAAATATTTAGTAGAGATTTTTATGTTAATTGAGAATGGTTAGAATGATTTTGGTTCATTGTCGAAATTGCATTCTTCAAAATCCACTTGTCTGGACGCCTGGTTCAAATATTGAAATTGCACTTTTTGTGTGTAGGTTTGTAAGATTTTTATTGCTGATTTGAGTGGTGACTATATTAACTGTTGCTTTCACAACAGTTTCCACTAACTATAAAAAGTAATTGAGTTCAGATGAAAAATAGCTGAAATATAAACGGGGAGGGGGGGGACTAAAGACATATTTATATATAATCTCAAAGTATTTGTCTTAACTGTGTAATAAAAATGTGTTTGAGACAGAGAATCCCTGAACCTCAGAATAGCATCCTGAGGGATGTTGTACAAACCGATTTTTCCTAAATGTAGAGCAAGTTACGTAAACTGCCCACATCTCCAAATGCATAACAGTGAGCAGATATGCAGTTAAATTAAAATGCATCCCAGTCTGTGGAGAACTTTGCCCAAGGTTTATAATGGGATGTTTATTGCAAGATGAAGAGTCAGATTAGTACACATTTTGTCACAATAGAATGACAAACCTCAGTGTGTTTCACGGGGATTTTATGCGATAAGCCAAAAAAGTGAAGGAAAACAAGGTGTTCTTTTATTAATAAAAATGTTTTAATTACCAGACCTGTGTTGGTGTATATTTAATACTGTGTATTTGTTGTTTACAAGTTATACCAAACTTCTCTTTTTTCTGTACAAATTCTAATGCAGTACAACAAAATGCACTTAATATTAATGCAATATTTGCACATGCTTTTTTCATTTAAATAGAGGCATACATAATCTATACTCCACTGCTCAAAGTTTAAATGGCTGTTTCAGTTCTGATCCTCGTCCAGAGGTTAATTTGAGCATGTTTGTGTAGGTTAAATATTCTTGATCTTACATGAGTAAATTTCTGTAATGAATCTTGAAACTGAGTTTTAGAGGGTTTCACTTTTTTTTATTGCCTATTTGAATAGTACAATTCCAGTTAGACTGTCAAATTTCTGGCTGGCCCATGAAAGATTGGAAAATTTAAAACGGCGCAGTGGGTAGCACTGCTGCCTAGCAGCAAGACGGTTCTGGGTTCGATTCCCAGCCTGGGGTCTTTCTGCATGGAGTTTGCATGTTCTCCCTGAGCATGCGTGGGTTCTCTCCAGGTACTCCGGCTTCCCCCCACGGTCTAAAAACATGACTGTTAGGTCAATTGGCTTCTCTAAATTCTGTGAGTGTGTGCATGAATGGTTGTTTGTAAATTACTTCATAACAGCAAATTCTACAGGTATATAACATTTACTTAAAATTTTGAGTAAAATGCAAGTTTACTTTACTTATTTTTTTAATAAATCTAACTTACAACTTGGGTGTAATTAAGTAAATGTTAATATCTTCACAACTGTTATGTTTAATGGAAAGTAAAATTCACTTGATACTGGCAAGTAAGTGTTACTTGATATTGCAGCATTTAATTTTACCTAAATCATTTGATTGCAAATACTTACAATATATTTTTTAAGTAAATATTATGAGCTGTTTTTTTCAGTGTGCATGTAAAGTTTATCCAAAGAAGAAAATGCTCAATAGTGGTTGTGAAGAGCCGAAGAGGCGTCCTCCCAGAGCACTGAGTCCAGCACTGGGAGACCCAAACCCCCAGACGCCCAAAGGGTCCCCAAGAGCGAAGGCGCCAAGGAGGGGCCAACCCAGGAAATCCGACCCCCCACCAAGGGAGGGGGAGAGACAGCACTGAGGAGGTCCCAATGCCACTGCAATGCCAAAGCCCCTGGCCGGCATGCCAGCCACGATAAAGTGAATCCAGCCATGGGACCAAGGGATCCGAGGCCCCAGGGACTCTCCACTCCCGGGCGGGAGCCACAGCCGGGCCTCAGCCGGCCAGGCTCCACTGAGATACTGCCAGAAATAAGCCAGTAGCCACCTGGGCATCCACCCCCAAACCCTGACCTCCACCACTGCACCGGCAAGCCCAGGCGCCATTCAGTGGAGGGAAAGCGGGACGGGGGAAATGGGCTCCGCACTAGGCGGAGACTTGAAATGTTCTTGGGAGAGGGAGCAGTTCAGACCCCAAACTGAAAAAAACAAACAAAAAAAACCAAAAAAAATCTCACAGTCTCAATCAAAATGCAAAATAAAATTGGGGTGGGGAACGTCATCAGAAGGTGGGGCCTCCAGTAACGACCCCCTCCCCAAGAACCTACATGTGTTGCAGTGTGATGGAGCAGGCAGAGGGAGGATTCCCGGGGATGGGGAGAAAAAAGGACTGGGGTGCTTACTAGACTCCCAGCGAGCCAGCTCCCCTGCTGACTCCAATAGGCACCCCCGTTCCCCGAGAGCCCCCCGGGAGAAGGTGGCTCCACCATTCGCACAGCCGGTGCATAGCCCGGGGGCCAGGCACCGGCGGCAGGCACAATGCAGAACCCCCCCCCGTGGGCGAAGCCTGCACCAGCATGGACCAGGATGGCATGGACCAGGACCGAGACAGGGAGCCAGACCCGAAGCCCTTCTAACATGCTCATACCTCCACCACCACACCCCGCCCCCCCACCAGAGATGTAATCCCTGCCCTACATTAACATTCAAACCACTCACCACACAAGCGACAAAATACATCCGGGCCTGGATAATTCCCACTCCTCCTCCCTTCCCTTCCCCCACTAGCAGAGTGCAAACCCCTAAATAGGTAAGCATCTGCCATAGGTGCCCCCCACCAGCTCAACAGGCCCCCCTGCACACCAGAGGCCCCTGCAGGGCTGGACAACTGGGCGTACACCGGCCCAGACCCCGAGCAGCATTCTCCACAGAAACCGAACCCCCGACGCCCTGCCGGGGCACCCGCCAGAGGGCAACGTGCCCCAGGGATCCCAGACCCCCGGACCCACCCAGCAGCAGCACAGCTACCAGGCCAGTGGCCCACGTCCGCCACCACGGACCCCCCGAGAGCACCGCAAGCGGCCGCAGTAGGACATCCTGAGGTGTCCCAAGCCCCGCCCCAATGGGGGTAACAGACACCGGGGTCAGACCCACCAGGCACCCCACTCCGAGCGCCCCCCCAAAGCCCACAAGGACCTCTAAACCAGCCCCCGCGCCCTGTAGGACGCGCCCCACAGCCCCCCACTACACTAAGTGATGGAGCCAATCAAGGGAGCCCAGAGATGCTGTCTCAAGATTAATATGATCCAACAACAGATCTCTGTACTGATTGATGCTGAGTTTATCCTTATTTTCCAATTCATGAGGATAGTTTTATTTGCGATACATAATGCAGTAAAAGCCATGCAAACTGATTTTTTTTTCCAGAGAGCTTCCCTCAAAGTCACCCAGCAAGCAAACCGGAGGGGAAAGTGGGATTTTACAACCCAGGCACAGTGATAGGTCCTTACATACCTGCACCCAGAACCTCTGAACCGGCGTGCATAACCATAACCTGTGAATATAATTATCAACATGATTGCCTGTGCACTGTGGACAGATATTAGATTGTGCAAAACCCATCTTAAATAATCCTTGACCTGTATAGTGCACTCTGTGGAGGATTTTGTATTGTATTAATGCTAAATTGGGGTTTCTAGTCATATTAAAAGTTCTTAGACATATCTGAGCCCAGATGTTTTGTTCAAAGCTGACTGATAAATCCTCCTCCCATTTAGTAATAGGGAGAGATATTGTATCATCCAGTTTAGTCAGTGTCCTGTATAATTTAGACAGTAGTTTGGGGGGGGGGGGTTAACTCTAGGAACTCTGATATATTAGTTGGAATTTGTAAACCTTCATCAATAATAAATTTGTTTCTAATTATAGCTTTAATTTGCTCATATTCTAAGACTTTATTTTTGTTAATGCCATATTGCAAATTTAATCTAGCAAATGTGATAAACTCCGTACCTTCAAACAAATGATCCAGATAGTTAATACCTTTATTCTTCCAGTACGGAAAGTTTATCATATTATTTTTCTGTAGAATGTCAGGGTTATTCCAGATGGGTGTACGACTGCACGGGATAAGTGATGACTTTATCATTTTTAGAAATTCCCACCATGCTGTCAGGGAAGAGCTGATGTTAATATTTTTAAAACATGGGTGCCGCTTGATATTAAAGCTAATAAACAGCTAATCTGAAATTATGATATTACTGCATATTTCCTGTTCTGTGTCTATCCAGGGCTCATCTAAGGGATTATGTTTTATCCATTTAGAGATGTATTGTAATCTATTTGCTAAGTAGTAGTGTTGGAAGTTAGGTAAATCTAGTCCCCCTCTGTCTTTAGTTTTCTGTTGTGTCTTTAAGCTGATACGAGGGGGTTTGTCCTTCCAAAGAAATTTAGAGATGGAAGAATCTAGAGATTTAAACCATTCGGGTGATGGTTTATTGGGGATCATTGAAAATAGGTAGTTAATTCTGGGTAAGACCATCATTTTAATTGATGCTACCCTACCCATAAGGGAGATCGGAAGCGATTTCTATCTTTCTAGGTCCTCTTCTATCTTTTTTAAAAGAGGGATGTGGTTAAGTTTTGGTAACTCAGCTAGTTTAGATGACACAGTAATTCCCAAATATTTGATATTTCCTGATTGCAATTGTAGACCTGAGGGATTCTGTAGCGAGCAATTAATTGGTAGTATTATAGATTTAGACCAATTTATAGAGTATTCTGAGACCTCTGAGAAAGATTCTAGTGATCGAATTAGTTGAGAGAGGCAAGAGTTTAAGTACTGGAGACAAAAGTAATACATCATCTGCGTAAAGACAAATTTGACTATTTTCATGCCTTTTATACCTTTAACCACATTAGCTTGATTGTAGCAGCCAGAGGCTCAATGAAAATAGCAAAAAGTGAGGGGGAGAGCGGGCATCCCTGTCTGGTGCCCCTCTGGAGACAAAAGCTGGAAGATGTTTGATTATTTGTCCTGACACAGGCTGTTGGGAAGCTGATATGATATGATATTTTAAACCAATTTATAAAGGAATTGCCAAAACCAAATTTATGTAGAGTAGCAAATAAAAATTTCCAGTTTACTCTATCGAATGCTTTTTCTGCATCTAAAGACAATATGTAGGATTATATATTTTTACTGTAGGAATAATCTATTAAATTCAGCAGTCTGCGTGTGTTAGCAGCTGACTGCCTTCCTTTAATGAAACCAATTTGATCTGGGTGGATTATGAGAGGAGTGACTTTATCTAATCGTTTTGCTAAAGCTTTACAGATTATTTTAATATCCACATTAATTAAGGATATGGGACACCAGCTGGTGGGAAACATAGGATCTTTGCCTGGCTTAAGCAGGAGACTAATGGTGGCAGAATTCATATTAACTGGAAATTTGCCATTATCTTGAGTTTCCTGCAGCATTCTGTGGAACGTTGGGGCCAGAATGTCCCAGAACTCTTTATAGAACTCAGTAGGGAACCCGTCTGGATCTGGCACTTTATTGTTTGGCATGATTTTTATTGCTTCCTTAAACTGTTGACAGCGGTGAGTCCAGGGTCAATCTTTGATTCTATGATAATTTAGGAATACTTATTTTAACCATAAATTGATTGATATCATTATCTGATGTGTATAAAGATTTATGGAAAACTCGGAAGGCATTGTTAACACCCTCAGGATCCTGTAATGTATTATTAATTGAGTCTGTAACTGCATATATAGTCGTTTTTTCTTTGTTTATTTTTAGCTGATTAGCTAAAAAACTTCCTGACTTATTTCTATGTTCAAAGTTTTTGTCTTTGTATTAAAAATTTATTTTGTTTTTCAATATATTCGTTTAATTCTGGTTTTATTTTACGGATTTTACCTAATTTTTCCTCATCTTGCGAGCTTTCCAGTAACTTAATTTTTTCCTCTAATTTCTTTTTTATGAGATGAGAATGAAATAATTTTACCTCTCATCACTGCTTTCCCTGCTTCCCATAGTATAGATGCTGATGTTCCTGGTAAATCATTGCACACCAAGTATGATGCCCACTCTTCCTTGAAAAATGTAAGAAATTCTTCATCTGTAAGCAGTGATGTATTAAATCTCCAGCTCTTGTTTTGTGGGGCTATTTTTATTTATTTATTAGGGTTAAAGTAACAGGAGCATGATCACTGACAGCAATAGGATGGATTACAGCATCTGAGACATCAGACAGCAGCGAGCTGCTGATTAGGAAATAGTCCAAACGAGAGTAGGAATGATGGACATTAGAAAAGAAATT
The DNA here is from genome assembly GCA_030533445.1 of Cyprinodon diabolis. Classification (NCBI taxonomy): domain Eukaryota; kingdom Metazoa; phylum Chordata; class Actinopteri; order Cyprinodontiformes; family Cyprinodontidae; genus Cyprinodon; species Cyprinodon diabolis. The sequence goes on along the minus strand of CM060064.1, from coordinate 3,336,843 downwards.
GTCTTCCTTACTGTTAGGATGAAGAGATCGCCATGCATCGCAAAGACCAAAATCACTCATGTATTGTTTGACTACATTTAATGATTGCCAACTGCGCTGAGTCCCTGTTGTATTCAACCTGTCTATTTCTCCATTTAGACCAAAGTTGAGGTCACCCACAATAATTAGAGAACAGTCCCCGTGCTTTGAAAGTGCATGAAAAACTTTGTGGAAGAATGAGGGGTCGTCAACATTTGGACCATATATGCTAACAATACACCACTTTTGGTTATGAATAGATATTTTATTTATGATGAATCTCCCTTCAGGATCTATAATTTTGTCTAATAAAGTAAAACTGAGGTTTTTGTGGATTAAAATTGCTACTCCTCTCTGTCTAGAGTTATAGCAGGCTGCAAACACATCAGGGAACTCAGGGGAGTTAAGATCACTTACAGTTGTCGCTGTTTATGGGTTTCTTGCAGACAACATCTGCATGTAATCTTTTAAGCTGGTTAAAAATCTTAAGCTGTTTCTCTCTGGTGCCAGCTCCATGCACATTCCATGTCACAAACCTTACATTCATCATAGGTGTGAGTGAGAAGATGAAAAGTACATGTCTCTGAATAAGTAGTTATACCTAGACGCAGGTAGCATCAAACCGTGTGCTTGTGATCGTGTGGACCACAAGGAAGAAGCAGACGAATAAGGAAAAGGAAGACAGAGAATTAAGAGAGTGCAAAGAGTAAGAAAAGGTGAAAGAAGAAGAACCCCAGCCCATGCATTCTGTACCCAGCTGTAAATAACAGCCATACCGTTCCAACGTGCTCTAGAGCTGTGCATGTATTTCATTTATCACCGTGAAATGTTCTATACACTTTTATCAAGAGTCACTTGCTTTAAATCCACCTGTTGTGCATCTAATAAAGCCAAGGAGTGATCTTCTGATCCATGAACAACTCACCATTAATATAGAGTTTATCAACTGCTACTGTAGCTCTGATGCCTTCAGAAATATATTTCTTCCTGATTGGGAATAAGACTCGCCTACAATCTAGTATTTCCTTTGGATACTGGTCATTAACGCTGAAATCTGTTCCTCTCAGCTCTCTGCCCTGACTCCTGACCTGCTTTTTTTGGTTGCAATGCTCAAATCCGAGCCGGTGAACGCGATGGAAGGTGATGTTTTTTACCTGGTCTACCGGGTTTTCTAGCTTCTGCTGGAGGAACTCACGGATTGTCACGTCGGGATCCTCCTCCTGCTGCTCCGCGATTCCTGCGAAGACGAGATTGTCTCTAATGCTCCATGACTGAATGTTCAGAATGGATTTCTTAATCTTCTTATTTTCGCGGGACAGCTGGATCATCCCATCGGTGAGTTTGGTGACTTCCCCCCTCAGTGCTTCGTTCTCGCGGTAACGGAGGCTTGCTGAGCTTGGCTGTATTCCAGCGACTCTCTCAGAGCTTGAAACTCTTTATGCAGGTCTTCTACCAGGGCGAGGCAGGCGTCCTAGCTGGATAGCTTTTTGTCGATGGATTCCAGGACGATGCTGTAGCGCCTGTCTAGAGACAAAGTAGAAGCAGCACTGGATGAACTAGATCGACATCGTTTAGTAGAAGGCGTCACTGAAGATGCGGTATTCCAAGGCTTCCCCATTACAATGTTTAAATGGCCAAGCTCCATCTTATATCAGAGATCTGATTGTTCCTTATGTTCCTAACAGAGCACTTCGCTCTCAATCTGCAGGTTTACTAGTGGTTCCTAGAATTTCTAAAAGTAGAATGGGAGGCAGATCTTTTAGTTATCAGGCTCCTCTCCTGTGGAACCAACTACCAGTTTTAGTCCGTGAGGCAGACACCCTGTCTACTTTTAAGGATAGGCTTAAAACTTTCCTTTTTGATAAAGCTTATAGTTAGGGTGGCTCAGGTTATCCTGAGCTCTCTCTCTATAGTTATGCTGCTATAGGCTTAGACTTTTGGAGGACATAGGGACCCCCATTTCATCATTCTGCTTCATTCTCTCTCTGTTCTCCTATTCTGCAGAATCTTTTTGTTCAATCTCTAACCTTCTGCTCTCTCTGCTTTTCCTCAGAGTAGCTTTGCCTCGTCTGTTCCTGTTTGGCTGTGACGTCATCCAGGAAAGAAACATCAGCTGTGCTGCTTCCATCAACACCCTTGTTTGTAGATGTTGGAGATCGGCCTGTCTTCCAGTGTGGTCCTGTTTCTCTGGCCGTGGCTGGGTGGATGTGCTCTTTTACAGCTGCCTTTTGTATCTATGCTTCTTTTTCTATGTCTGCTTCTGTCTCCTTGAACCCCAGTCGGCCTCGGCAGATGGCCGCTCACACTGAGCCTGGTTCTGCTGGAGGTTTCTTCCTGTTAAAAGGGAGTTTTTCCTCTCCACTGTCGCTACAAGCATGCTTAGTGTGAGGGATTGTATTTGAGTCAATGAGTCAATGCAATCAACTGGTTTTCCTTAGATAGAAAACTTTGTATCAATTTGACTGTATGATCTGGTTGAACTGTAAAGTGCCTTGAGATGACATGTGTTGTGAATTTGGCGCTATATAAATAAACTGAATTGAATTGAATTGAATGTTGTCAAAACACTCGTCCAGGTAACTCTCCAGGCTCGTCAAGGTCTGGTCTTCCAGTTTGTTCCCTCAGAAAATACGGGACAATTTTTAAAGTTTAAACCTGACTTTGTTTAATTTACAATTATTGGCTTGTACTTACCTGAGTGGATTTGTTTTGAATTACCTGTATGTCACCATTTTACTTACGCACAGCTATCACGAGATCTCAGCTGCTCATTCCTTCTCCGTGCCTGTCACTCATTTTTCAGCTCAGTGCTGCCGTGGTGCAAAAATGTCTGCCTGCATACAAGCATGACATTATCCTATTTAATTACAAATAGCAATTTCTGAGGCAACGCAGATATATAGATTCACTTACAGGTTGTTGGTTATATAAATAATATACTTATGTATAATATATTACATTTCTGTCAGTAAATCCATGTCATTATTGCACACTGTAGAATTAAAGAAAAAAACGAAATATACAAGAAAACAAGAGATAGTGGAAAACCGAACACCAAGAATTTACTACTGGAACAGAAGCAGGAGATTCTTAACATAATAATAATAATAAAAGAATAACAAACTTTAACATCCAATCGATAAGATCAGGACTCCAAAGTTCCTACTAAAGAACTTTTGTTTTCCTTTCATCTGACTCATTAAAATTGTTTAATATTCTTAAATGTTTAGTAGCTGCTGAGCTGCTTTTGCTGGCAGAAACTATTTTTTGTAAGATAAAAATGTATCAAAGATAAATGATGAAAAAGAGAGTGAACTGTTGCCTGGCACTTAGTGACCCAACACAGTTATGGACCTAGTATCCCTCCCATCACACATATGCAGTAAGGGGCACCATTCCTCGCTCCACATCTAAAAGCATGTGCTTTTTCTCTCTGATTCTAATAGAGGGAAAATTACCCTCTTTCACCGTGTAGCCTGATGAGAAGCTGCAGTTGGAGGCTTTTAGTGTTTCTGCTGGTCAAACAGAAAAACAGAAAAGGTGAACACAGGTGAAGCCGAGTGTGTTTTGCCGACTTCGAGAGCTTTTAATCTCCATTAAGGCTGCATAATGTCACAATTCAGATCTGATTTACTTTGACGTCTCTCGTCACGGCTCTAATCACCTGCCCACGGCCACCACCCAGTAGTTGTGCTGACATTACTTGCTTTCAAGGTCTGCAGTGGCAGCTTTGAAAGGTAGAACAGCTTTTTGCTGAGCTACACCTGATTTATACAAAGTAAAACAACATGCATAGCGATTACAGGGATAAAATATTCTTTAAAAATACAGACTAAATGTCTGAATATGCCTTAGCCTATAAAAGATTTAGTCATTTGGAAACTGGCATACATTTTTAAATGCACAATTCAGTGACTAGCTATATCTTTACACTCTAAAATAGAAGAAAGCAAAAACACAGCTCAGGTTATTTGAACAGAACAACAAATTTCATATGACATTTGCTGAAAAATAAATTTGATGCCCAGAAAACAATAAAATACACCAATCTCATAGTACCCCTATGGCAAAGAAACATTCACAGGATACAGTGAATTATTAAATTAACTTATTCTCACATAAACTTAAATAAAAACTGTATATTATCAATTTTGACATTTCCTCATGCCAAACTTATTTTCCTCTATTTTCCTCTAAGAGTCACATACTGTCCATAAATGACCTTGTTGAACAATTTGTGGGAATCATTTAACCTTTCGTCGTATCTTACAAGAGAAATCAATGTGACCTCATAATTTCAGCCATCAATAAAGACTGCTGAGTTTGTCATTTCAGAGAGGTTAATAAGTTTAACCCTCTTTGCTGTTTCTCCCTGGCTGAAACATAAAAAGTGTCTTGATTACAGTTTCAAACTTTAGATTGACATTTCCTATTTACAACTGTGAGATTTTTTTTATAGAGCAAAAGTCTTTTAGGACCCAGCTGCTGCTCAGTAACATTGGGTGATGTGGCCTCATTTGGGAGGAATTCTCTGCCAATATAAGATGTCTCTTCTTTTAATGAGGTGGAAAGGGGTCGTCCAGGTAGCTGTAGTTCAATATTTGTCTAAATGCAAATAGAGTGGTCGAGCCTCGGTTGGGCAACGCAGGCTAAATATTGCTTATTTCTGACTTTTTTTTTTTAGAAAACCAATTGAAATCAATAATTGAGGTAAATAAAAAGTCTATTGAACAAAGATTTATTTTGCAAAGCAAAAAATTTTATATCTAAACAGCAATAATTTGACTTTATTGATCTCAGACTGGAAAAAATCACCTTTGCATTTAACCCATCCCCTTGGGGAGCAGTGGACCGCCACTATGCTGCGCCCAGGGAGCAGTGTGGGGTTTAGGGTCCTACTCAGGACCCTCTGAGTTCAACTCAGAACCTCCGCGACCCAAGCGCAACGCTCTAATCACTAGGCTGCTACTCTATTTGAGTTAATAGCTTTATTCCTGGGAGAAGGAAAGGAAAATGCAGCAGTTAAACCAGGCATAGCAACGGACAGGGTGTCATACTTTGGATCAGACAAGCTGTTTATAATCAAGGAACCAACTGGAGTTTCGTCTCATCCTCACCTCTGTTTTTTTCAGCTTGAACAGTTTCTGTCCTGGAGTCATACCTGAACCAACAGCTGTCAGTATTGCTCCAGGTCTTTGAGATCCCCTGAAACCTCTCCAGTTAGAGTTTAGAGCTGGGATGTACACAAAGTAAAAAAGTAATGGTGGGCAATAGGACTCCTGCACAATTTGAAAAAAAAAAAAGAGACACTTTAGCCCTGTATCCCAATCAGAACCTAAAAGTCATCCCTCTTCTCTTCTGAGTCAGTCAGGCAGAGTTTCATTAATGGTTATGGTTGTTGAATTGCTCAGAAATCAGTCCTCCTCTCAGTTCATGTACTGGGACAGGAGACATTAGTTGGCGCGATCAGCCAATCAGAATGGGATATGAGAATCTGACACATTTTACAATGATGCAAAAATGGAGTTAAAGCCTTTTCTAAGTTTCTGCAGACTAGAGATCAAATATTTTAGTGAACCAGCACAAGTTTAGAAAAAATGTTGCGATGTCTAGGGCTTTTTTAAAATATATTTCTTCTTAACTGTGGATGTTCCTCCATCTGTTCTTCAGTGTTAGTATTTATTTAAAGGTCTTCACACAGTACATTTATAATTTCACTTTTGTGGTGTTTTTTTTGGCATTAAGTTGTTTACTATTATGGGTGCACACATTTAGTAAACACCTTTTGTTTATTTGAATTTAATTAATTACTTTTCTTTGCTGAGTTGAAGGACTGGCTGAGTGGAGAGGACTGGTTGGAAGGCAAAACAGGAAGTGGGACGTACCATCAGGCTGCTGGAAGCAGGGGACTGGATATTAGAGTCTGCTTCTCTCTCTCCACTTATGGCATAACTGTTGAAGCACTTTTGGTGTTATGTTGTTTTCTTTTGATAGTTGTGTTGTAGTCAAAAGGTGTTAGTTTGAATTAGTTATTTATGTTTATGCATTGTGTGTCTTTGTCTCATCTCCCACCCCTCCTCGTTTGTGTAGGCTAGCCTTTGTGTATAAATTCCCCTGTGTGTTCATTATGAGGTCTGTTTTTTGGTTCGTTATCCTGAGTTAGGTATGCCTTAGTTGATTTCATTTGGGCACATTTTGTTATATTTTTTTTAGATTTGATGTAAGTCCCTTTTTTGTTAAGATTATTTTTGGAAAATAAATAGAAAATACTTTTTTATATGCCTTTGTCCTTGTGCCTTACTGGACGGACCACCACATTAACCTATAACTATTCTAAGGAATATAGATGTCCCAATTCAATATTGACATTAGAAGTCAAATCCGATACTAGCCAAATAAGAAATGTTGGAAATATAAATCCATCTCCGCATCTAAAACCTTGTTTATCAACAAAGTTATAAAAACACTCTGCTTCATCTTTAAACTTGAAAACAAAGTCGAGTGGATTGTTTTTTTAAAACTCTTTTTGGAATGGCTATGATCTTGATGACTGAGAATCTGCACCAGCACTCTGCTTCTATCCGCTTCTGCTTGAAGTTTATGGAACTCAATGTTAATAATTAATCAGTCAGTTGTTCAAAGCTGCGATATTGGTAAATTATTTCGTGACATCCCGATATTTGAATAACATGTCTACATTCAAGGTTAAACATATTAACACAGTATAAAAACTCAGCGTTAATAAATGTTGTGAATCAAAGTTATTAAAAAGTTATTCAAAAATACAAAAAAAATTATCTTGCTTTATTTTTCAAGGATAGCAATTAATTTGAAATGTGCCTCTTGAGTCACAATACACATCTTAGATACTTTAATTTGGTTATGGCAAAATAACATAAAAACTGTAAAGAAGGTGGAAACTTGCTTCTTATTTCAAACAATAACACAAAAAACTTAACTTGCTTCTTAAATTACGGTTTTCATCAATGAGGGATGGAAGACATCCAAACTTACATGGATATTTGTGAAAGTGATTGGCTCTAAACATAATCACTGTCATGATTCTGCCCTTTCTGGACTTTTTGGTTCCGTTTTCTCTTTGAGTTCACAGTTATTCTTTGTTTTTTTCATTCAGTTTTTTTCTGGGTCATTTGTTTCATTTCCATTTTGTGTCATTCTAGATGTTTTCTAGTTATATTTTAGCAGTGTTTTATTTTTTTGAGTTACTCTCTGTAGCCCCCTTGTGTCAGCCTCCTTTCCCCCAGCTCCCTTCTAGTTGCTTCTATTCACAGCTGCTCCCTATCAGCTGATTAGCCCCTTTGTTCTTCATATAAATACACCTCCTGTGCAGTTCCTCATTGCTGGATTCTCTTCATTACTTTATTCATTCGATTCGATTCCCCTCCCAGTGTCTCCTAGTTATTGCTTCTTGAGTTTTTTTGTCGATCTGTTCTGAATAAGAGCCTCTGTATTTTTACTTCTTCATTAAATTTAGCAAGAAATCCTCTCTGTCTCTTCATCTGGGTCCTCAACAAGTATCCACTAGTCCTGATAATGACTGGTTGGGCCATCCATAGTAGATACAACTGCAATTAAGTGTTTGTTCCAGCATAAGTCTAAGGCAAAAACTTATACCCACTCATGTTTGCATAAAAAAAATATGTTGATAGAACCAATTGAAAGGATTTCTTGATTGAGAGCATGTGTGGCGGTAATGATAAAGGTCTGGCTGTGGCTTGACAAGGTGAAATAAGGATTGATAAACTGGTTATAAGTTAACTGCGATAAATTTTTCTCATATGTAGGTTTGTGTCATGTTGGTTTGAAATGTCTGACCCACATGCAGAGCACACCGGTACACAGGAAGCAGTTTAAACATTTATTGAAAATAATAATCTGAAAATCCTCTAAGGAACGATCACCAGAAGAGGTGCTCGCGAGGCGAATCACTCGAGCGGGAACACAAACAATCTAGGAAGCAAGGAAGAGAATAATTAATGGAGTAAAAAAAAAAAAAACAACGGGAGAAGAAGCGGACGTGACGCACCGGCTTACCACTAAGGCTTGGGAACCGGACCGGGGGGGGGAGGCTGAGTGGACTTAGCTCTGTTGAGGGAGAGGTTCCAACAGCTGACCGGTGGAGGAGGGCGCAGGCTGGGTCAGAGCGGCGCTGGCCGAATCCAGAGACAGCAGGGGGAACCAGACAGATCCGAAGGGGGTCCTTCCACAGCCCGATTCGGCGGATCAGGTAAACCACGGGGAAATCCAGGAGTCTGAGACAGAGGATCAGCTGAGCCAGAAACGAGCAGAGGCAGACAGGCAGCTCCACCTCACAAGGGCCACTGGAGAAACGCGCGCAAACCTGGGAGACACAAAGAGCACGAGCTTAGCAAAGATTTTTGTCAGTCTGGAGACTGAGGCCACTGAAGCATACCAACAACGGTTAATACTCTGGCGTCCTCCTGCAGTCTGAGTGCTGATCTTATAGTGCAGCTCAGCGCTGCTGAACACGCTGCAGGTGTGCGCACCCCGCCCACCTTTCAACTGCCGTCACCTGTGTCGGCAGTTGAAAGGTGCTGACAGTTTGGATGATTTTTTTTTTCCCTGGTTAACAATAAACATTTATTTGAAATCAGATTTTTGTGCATAGTTCAGTTTCCTTAATAACTAAATGAATTTGATGTTCTAAAACACATAAGTGCAATAAGCCTGCAAACAGTAGAAAACTCTTTTTCCCAAAACTTAACTTACTATTACTTAACTTACAGATTTAGCCGTTGTTTCATTTAAATTTACCAATAATATCACGAAATTTTGAATAGAAAATAAGAATAACAGAGCAAGCTCATGTAATTCATGATGGTTACATCCCCTGAAATGGTCACACAATGACCTCCGACCCCTCCTTTGAAAGGTCTGAGCCTCTAGTTTCCAGTGATGCTGGCCATTAGGGGGCGGGGCTAAAAATTAATACCTACTGTAGCATTACTTCTACAGAGTCACACATTTAAGGTGGAATTTTAAATCTTATTTCATTTGTTTACACAGCTAAAACAAAAAGTATTTGTGAAAATATAATTTTGAAACAAGTTTTAGAAATGTCAAAGCCTCATTTGAAAGGTGTGTGGGTGAAACACCATGTGACTGTGTTTGGGTCATTTCTATAAATAGATAAACATGAGCAGGTGTCAGTTGGGCCCGGTACTGGACCGGTCGGGCTTAAGGGGTTAGATAAATGAAGACTACACCTGCTTTTACTTCTTTTAGTTGGTCCTGTGAAACCTATTGGCGGGTTTATTAAATAATTAATAGGAATATTTGGGCACAACAGTGACCCATTGATAGCAAGCATGATTGTTATTTTCTTAATATGATGTTTTTTAGTGAAACACCTTGAGGCTGTGGGTTTAAGCAATTTATTGTCTACTCTAAGAACACGATAGGAAGTAGTGGAAAAGACAGCTGATCATTTTTCATTTTCCTGTGCTTTCTCAAGCTCATCCCTACAGATTGCAGATAAAGATAAGTTCTGCTTCCTTTTGCTTAGATTTCAGCGCAAGCGGAGCGAAAAAAAAAAAGATTAATCCTTTGAAAACAAGGATTATATATTTTTTTTTAGCAAGCGGTGTGAGGGGTGGCATATTACAGGACAAGATGTAATTTTCCACCCTGCTGACTTGTTACTGGAGCATTGGAAAAGACATGAAGGTTTGGGTGATATAGAGAAAAAGGGCCTGGGAGATTTTTTTTTGTTTCAATCTGACTATGATATTAATGCTAAATAGACACTTTATGCTTAAGTTTCCTTTCTGAAAATCGATTGTGACAAATGTCTATTCAAGTGGCAGTATGTATAAATGTATAAGAAACCGATGTCTAAAAACTGAAAATGCCAATACAACATTTTATCCGGGTTAAATAGAGGACATGGGATGTATCTAAAATAAGTACCACATCCTTCAACCCTCTTGACTGATAATGAATTATGATTTCCACTGAGCATTCATCCAAACCATGTTTAACACTACGGAGTTCGTCTGAATAAAAGTAGAGGGATTAAAAAGATTTTTTCTGTCAGAATTATCATACTGAAGACTCTCTTTGGTATACTTATGTAGTCTGTTAACACCGTTCCTTAGGATTCTGATTTCTAGATAAATGAAAACCTATAGCAACATACTGTATTAAACAATTAAAAAATTAAATCAGTTAGTTTTAGTCCAGTTATAGTCTGTGAGGCAGACAAACTGTCTAGTTTTTAAGGCTCATAGTAATTCGAAAAAAGTTAAAAAACAATCAACTGGACTTCATTTCCAAGTTTGAAGATGTTTTGCTTTTCCATCCAGCATGCTTTTTAAATTCAAAATGTCTGGAGTAGCTTATAGGGTGGCCCAAACACAAAAAATTGCATGTAAAAAGAGCACAGTAACATTGAAATATAAACTAGTTTCATTTAATATATCATAACAAAACAGACTATGTGCTTTAGTGTTATTTCTACGGAAAGCAATGGGACATTTTCTGGTAAGAGAATGGAAAACCTTTAAGAATGATACTGTCACTTCTCATGTTAATCCTACGTTTGAGACCTTAAAGTATGCAGATGGGAAGGAGTGCTGTGACTATTCCATTAAAAATTGATTCCAATGAAATAGTTTTTATTATATTTCTTATCATAGGCGGTTCTTCAACTCTGTTGTTGTTTGACAGTCTGATGAAGAGTATTAAATGTCAGGAATCCAGTTTGTGTGGTCTGTTTTTGTGTTTCCTTTCCTCCTCCACCAGGTGGTGCCCAATCCCCATTGGGTCTCCCTGCACACCTGCAGCTCATTGCATCATTACCTGTGGAGTGTTCTTAAACTGCTGACTGCCACTACCTCGACACCAGAGTGTTTGCCAATTCAGGGAAGTCATCCTGCAAGCTGGATTTGTTCGGTCCTTCTCTCTCTGGAAGGTTCAACTGAGCTTCTAACTGAGCTTGTGTTCCAAACAGGAAGGTTGGACCCACTTTCCCCCAGAGGTCGTTTGAGCTTCACACCAAGCAAAGGTTTCATCAGCACCGCAGCCTGTTCAAGTACCACAGGAAATCAGATTGGCAGTCAGCTTCTCTATTCACTCCAAACAGGAAGTTTGGATCAACTCTCCCCAAGAGGTCGTTTGAGCTTCACACCAAGCAAAGATTTCTTCAGCACTACCACCTGTTCAAGTACTGCAGGAAATCTGAGTGGCAGTCAGCTCCTCTATTCACCAGGGAACAACCGCAGTCTGAGTAACCCAGTCCACCCATCACCAAACAAGACAATCCATGGTACAACCCTCACAGACTGGATTCCATAAAGGACACCTTTCCCTGGAGAAGTGAGTCTGCAACCTTTTCCTCCAATTCTAAACCAAGATTCAAATTTCACACTGAACCTGAACTAACCGCAGTGTCTTCCACTCACCTTCCAGTTCCCGTTGAGCAGTGTTCAGAGCAACAACTGGGCTCACTCCCTTCTACTCTGAGCTGCACTGGTTTCATCACAGTTTTCTTAAATAAACCTGTTTAAACTTTCCCTGGTTTTTCTGTTTGGTCTTCTGCATCTTGGGGTCAGACCTTAGAATTAAATCATGATATAAAATAGTTTAACTTAGCCAAAATCTAAAACCTTGGTTCTTAAACGAAAATTCTATATTAAACTGTGATGTAATTTCATCATATCATTGTTTATTTTTCAACCATGTTTTTCATTCTTCTTTCTATATAGTAACTTAGTTTAGTTTAGTTTTAGTAGTTTAGTCAAGTGTTTTTAACTGAAGAATGTTTGACTGGAAGCTTATATTTGGAAGTTGTGGTACATTTATTTTGTACAGAGTAATCTGTTTGACTATGATTTGAGCTCGATTCACACTCTCATTTGTTGATCTAACACACAGCCAGTAGGGCATATATTCATAAACAATATATGACAGTCTGAATATAATTGAAAAGAAACATATTTACCACCCCTACTGGGGTCGGCAATAAATTTATTAAGGTTATCAATGTTGCACAACATCCTATTCAGACCCTTTTTGTTACATTAATCTCAATGTATCTCTGCTTCTGTCTCCTTAAACCCCAGTCGGCCTCAGCAGATGGCCGCTCACACTGAGCCTGGTTCTGCTGGAGGTTTCTTCCTGTTCAAAGGGAGGTTTTCCTTCTCACTGTCTCTTTAAGCATTCTTGGTGTGAGGGATTTAATTCGAGTCAATGAGTCGATGCAATCATCTGACTTTCCTCCGATAGAAAACGAGGAATCAATCTGAATGGATGACCAGTTGAACTGTAAAGTTCCTTGAGCCTCATGTGTCTTGAATTAGTACTATATAAATAAACTGAATTGAAATTGTCCTTCCATCCTGAGAATAGTCAAAACCTTGAGTATTTAGAAAAAGTAAAAAAAAAAAAAAAAAGCCAAAGTAAAAGCAAAAAATAACATGCTAAAATTTATATGGTTAGCATTGCTAAAATTAACATGCTACTTTGAAATTAATGGTAATATTAATAAAGTTTGATTACAGCTAAATGAGACATGAGGTAGTTAGGTTGAGTCTAAAATGCATTGAAAGAAATTCTTCAGTCAGCTGCACTCTACTTTGTGGAGTTCTGCGGTGTGATGTACGTTTAAAGCCCCAGTCACACCTCAAAGATTTAGACCAGAGTATGCCTGACGTACGAAAAATCTGGCAAAAATGCTGGCATACGTTGGACAACTTATGGGTATGTTTTGTATGTGATGAGCACGCTGAAGTATGCTAAAACAAACTGGCACATGTCAACATACAGCGAGCATGTCGAGAAACTTTGAGCATGCTCAAAATTTCCCGACGTATGCCAGCATCTGCCATCCGTGGGCCATCAGTTCCAGGTCAGTTATCTGATGGTTGACATCCGTTCAGTTTCAGTTACTCATCAGTCATGGCGTCTAGCTTATCCTAAACCTCTGAGTAACTTGTGCATAACTTCTGCGTAACTTGTCCAGAACTTTTCTCCATCCCATATCAACGTATCTGACGTGTTCCAGACGAGCGCTGAACGTGTTTCTAACTTCCAGCTACTGTATAATGGCGTATTGGCAGCGTTTTGGTATAAAGGGGGTTCACAGGAGGAAACCGTCAGTTCTCCTCCAGACTTCATCCCCATCATAGGGTGAGCCAGAAGGTGAGAGAGGATGGATCTTTCCTGCGTTCACGCCCACCACCAACAAACTTTCCAGAAGACACAGCGCTGAATCTCCTGCCACCAAAAACCTTCTTTCTTTCTTTTTATTTTGTTATTTATTGTTTTTTTTTTTTTGGAGTGGGCAGCAGCAGCTTGGAGTGGGCAGCAGCTAGGTTAATGCCCCGATCAAAGACTTATTTTTATGCAGACCGGGCCACTGAGGGGAGCAGCTTTAACTCATGCTTTGTAATGCCTAATAAATTATGCAAATGAACATTTTGCTGCCGTGTGTAATGCATCATTTCGGCTGTCGTCGGACATAAGTTCTGGACTCATTATGAATATGCTATGCATACACCCAAAATTCATAAAATACTTCAAAAGTTCAGCGTATGCCAGCGTCTTAGGAGATTCTTGGATGTCGGGCATACCCTCGCTAAATCTGCAAGGTGAGCTAGGGAGCTAAATACAAGCAAGTCTTGTTGCGTTCACGTGAACATAAGTTACTGCAACAAACAGCAGACTGGACTAAAAATGTGTCATGCAAAATATCATGTCAGATTATTCTGAATAGGGGAGGAAGGATTTGAATGAAACTGTATTCAGACTGAGATGACTGGTTTATAGATAATTTAACTTTATCTCACACTGGAGAAATTCATTTAACCCTTCCATTTGGGGAGCAGTGGGGGGTAAGGGTTTTGCTCAGGAACCCAGAGTGGAGGCTGTGGGGATTGAACTGGGTACTTGGAACCTTTTCAGAGCAAAAGTGCACTGCTCTAATCCACTGGGCCAACACTACCCACTATGGTCTTACTCAGGCACCAAGAGTTACAGTCTGTGGGAGTTGAATTTAAAACCTCCGGGACGCAAGTGCAATGCTCTAATATCTAGACCACAACTCCCCAAGATCAGATTCTGAATACCTGTTGAGAATTTGGTCTGATTTAAATGCCTGTTAGGATCAAGTTATTTTCAAAAAGGCAATCTGAGTCTGGTTGTGCACCCCAACTCAATGCAACCTCTTCCCATTCGAGTGGCTAGATGATAGTCAGTCTTCTACACTCACCGGCCACTTTATTAGGTACCCCATGCTAGTAACGGGTTGGACCCCCTTTTGCCTTCAGAACTGCCTCAATTCTTCATGGCATAGATTCAACAAGGTGCTGGAAGCATTCCTCAGGGAGTTTGGTCCGTATTGACATGATGGCATCACACAGTTGCCGCAGATTTGTCGGCTGCACATCCATGATGCGAATCTCCCGTTCCACCACATCCCAAAGATGCTCTATTGGATTGAAATCTGGTGACTGTGGAGGCCATTTGAGTACAGTGAACTCATTGTCATGTTCAAGAAACCAGTCTGAGATGATTCCAGCTTTATGACATGGCGCATTATCCTGCTGAAAGTAGCCATCAGAAGTTGGGTACATTGTGGTCATAAAGGGATGGACATGGTCAGCAACAATACTCAGGTAGGCTGTGGCATTGCAACGATGCTCAATTGGTACCAAGGGGCCCAAAGAGTACCAAGAAAATATTCCCCACACCATGACACCACCACCACCAGCCTGAACCGTTGATACAAGGCAGGATGGATCCATGCTTTCATGTTGTAGACGCCATATTCTGACCCTACCATCCGAATGTCGCAGCAGAAATCGAGACTCATCAAACCAGGCAACGTTTTTCCAATCTTCTATTGTCCAATTTCGATGAGCTTGTGCAAATTGTAGCCTCAGTTTCCTGTTCTTAGCTGAAAGGAGTGGCACCCGGTGTGGTCTTCTGCTGCTGTAGCCCATCTGCCTCAAAGTTCGACGTACTGTGCGTTCAGAGATGCTCTTCTGCCCACCTTGGTTGTAATGGGTGGTTATTTGAGTCACTGTTGCCCTTCTATCAGCTCCAACCAGTCTGGCCATTCTCCTCTGACCTCTGGCATCAACAAGGCATTTCCGCCCCCAGAACTGCCGCTCACTGGATGTTTTTTCTTTTTCGGACCATTCTCTGTAAACCCTAGAGATGGTTGTGCGTGAAAATCCCAGTAGATCAGCAGTTTCTGAAATACTCAGACCAGCCCTTCTGGCACCAACAATCATGCCACTTTCAAAGTCACTCAAATCACCTTTCTTCCCCATACTGATGCTCGGTTTGAACTGCAGGAGATTGTCTTGACCATGTCTACATGCCTAAATGCACTGAGTTGCCGCCATGTGATTGGCTGCTTAGAAATTAAGTGTTAACGAGTAGTTGGACAGGTGTACCTAATAAAGTGGCCGGTGAGTGTAAATGGCGCATTTACATTACACATTTTTGGTCCAATCAGCTGTTTTATTTAGATCAACTATGTTTATTTACACAGTACAAACATTGTCATTGTTTCTTTTTGAGCACAAATAATACCAATAAAAAAGTTTCCGCCAGAATTACAACTTATCTGGGATGTGTTTGATTGAAGCAGCTCTCAGAGCAAGACAAGAGCAGATGAAATGCTTGACAAAATGTAAAGAGACTTGCAACCCGACCCAGAGATTAAGAGATTAAGAAGAATTTAAATGTAATACTCCTGTACCTTTCATGATGTACACTGTTAAAAAAAATTAAAGGAACAGTTTGAAAACACTTCAGATCTCAATGGCAAATAAAAAATCCTGCTGTTTATTTATACCGACATGGACTGGGTGATGTGTTAGAAACAAAAGGATGCCACATAATTTGATGGAAATGTAAATGATCAACCTACAGAGGGCTGAATTCGACTTGATGCTATACTTTGAATACAAAGTGTTCTTCTATTTTTTTTTAGTAGTGTATATTTGTGCATCTGTGTGTATGTGCTGTCTGCACAGCATCCAATCAAATTACAACCACAATGTTTTGATCTGAAGGCATCCATCCAATGAAATTGCTGGACAACCAATGAAGATGATCAAACACCAGTTTGTGAGATTGTAAGAAAAATCACCACCTTCCACTTCTTTGTAGCTGTAGCATTGTTTCTCGGTGTTTTAAAAGCATTTTCCTTTTTATTTTTTTGCATTTCTGCATTAAAATCTCTAGTTCCAGTGGGGTGAAATAGGCACTTCCTGTTGCCTGTTGTCATGGTGAGTCATAGAATTGGTGCTCTACTGATAACGGCTTTTCATATTTACTTCATAACTGCTAGTTAAAATTGATTGAACTAATTGATAGCAGCCGTTGTGAAACTGAACACTCAGAGTTCCCGACATTTTGGTTAGATCAATTTAAATTTGAGGATTTGAATCTGAATTTGTTACACCTGCTTGATGAAACAGACCCCAGCTCTTCCAGAGATGCTTACCTATGATTAGAATAAATTCTATTCAGGAAAGTAAATTTAAAGTTTGTACATATCACAACTGAATACGGATCTGTCTTTAGACATTAGTGCATTAGTGCAGAGCTTTGCAAGAAGATGATAATCTTAAGCTTAGGGTCCTTTTCCGATTGAACTATAGCCATGGATGTTAAAATTCAAATCAGTTCTTGATTAGGCTCCCTGAGCACATATTTTCTGTTAAGATTTTGTCAATTTACTATAAAACTCACATTTCATATTTAGAAACTTTCCTGCTGCTCAGACAACTTCATCAACACTTGTCATACTTTTTGATTTCATTTGTACAGTTATATTCACAATAAGACAAATAAAGGAAATAAAGATTTCTTTTTAACTATTGTGCTTCACCCACTTCACAGTGAAAGCACTACATTCAGCAGCTATACTCATTGTACCGCTTATTAAACTGTTTCGTTTGGTCTAAAGACCAAGGCCACATTAACCCATTGAGATTAAGTCCCACTTCAGAGAACCAAAAATATGTCTGATCAGTTAAGTGTCAAATCGATTTTAATGCTTAACAACAATATTTAGCTTAGTACCCCCAAAACAACAGAAGTAATTTTTTAGACATTGGTATTTAGGCTAAATCTGGTTGATCCGTCATAGTCTTTATTTAGTCCAGAAATAGTTGTTAACAATTGGGCTGTGATTGATGGGTCTAATTTTCCCCAATTTAGTCCAATAATTGAAAACTGGGTTTGAAATGTCTTTTCAATGATGTGACAAGCACTGGGTCATGTGACAGATTCAGTGATGGGCCTAACCCTCTCAAGTTGCATAGGTGAGCTTTCCAAAAGCCAAAACTAATATCACTGCACTAGATAACAAGATCATTAAAAGTAAGAGTTTCTGCTTTAGCATTGCTAGAGGTTTGCTTTCAGGTTAAAGAGCACTCCAAATTCTAAATAAAACTGCATTGGTTTTTACTCCACCTGCCAGTTATTCAAGGGTAAGGCAACTCAATACCCACATGGTCCCCCAATCTCAAAAATGAATCAAGAACCCCGGCACATATACACATATGGTTTCAGAATACTGTGAATGCTCACCAGAGGGTGTCTATAGTGATATTACAGTAGCAGCCATTCAAATTGGGAATTCCCAGTCAAAAGGCAGCCGAAATGGAGGCAAAATATCCTTCAACTTCCAGCCACTGGCCTTCTTATTGCCGTAAATATTTTTTCACTCTGACTCCACCCTTTCACTGAAATACAGGGTCTGACCAGGAGATGATGCTTCTCTTTAGATCTTAATGTCCACAAATCATAACAGAAATAATATTTTAGAAGCTTAAAAAGGAATTGTAGGGAACCAACCAGGGACCAGCCTACTGTAGGGACAGCCAATGGTCCATCAAGCAAAGTGGGGAAATTTTGAATGGCTACTACTGTACTTGTGCTGGTTCAAAGAAAAAAATAAATAGCAAACGTTTTCTGCTCATGGTGGCATTTACAAAAAGAGAGGTATTTCTAACTAGTGAAAAGACAATAAAAAAGAAGTCAGGCTAGTGTTTTAGTAACACTGGTGCAGGCAGTGTTTTCTGAGGTACATTTCTGAAGTACATGTGAGCAAAAACAAGAACTGAGATTATTGGAGAAGCCTCTTTCCATGAATGCAAGCTTTCCTCTGCCAACAAGAGGTCATGTCATCATTACCGCCGCACGACAAGAGGCATCCTAATGGGTGCCTTAATCAGACCATGGACTCCCTGGCTTAATCATCCCTGTCAGGGGCAATAATTATTCTACCATCATCTTAATTAAAACTTGGCCTAGTAATTGAGAGTTGTTGTTTACCTTTCAGGGTTTGCATTTATATGCTTGCCATCACTCACAGCCCCTGATTTTCAATGTGTTTTTTTGCTTCAGGATGCAAAGCTTTTATCTGCCATTTTATTGGTGTGTTTTTTTATTGAAGAAAGACAATGTGGACTAGAGGGGAACTTCAATCAACATATAATTATCTTGTGTATGCCACTTTGTCCCAGACTGGACAAGAGTAAAACACTTTGATGCGTGGATCAACGTCCCAGCAGGTTAAAAACGGAGAAAAAGTTTTTACTTAGAAAGACAAAAAAGTTGTAGAAATAATGAAACATAATCAGAACACAGAATGAATGCTTCAAAAGTAAGACGTAAAAAACAGATCAGTGATGCCATTACATTTTGCCTGATTTATACATGTACTGTACACTTTGCATTTTTTAGATCTTGTTGAGAAAAAGCATGATAGAACAGAAAGATGTGCAAGTGTAGCAGGTCCCAGCTATGCCCCCACTGACAGATCGATCATCTGGACATGAGTACTGAAAAAAACAGAACAATAATAGATGAAAAAGGTCCACAACTGGTCTTTTTCCACATTCTTTGGATTATGTTTAATCTCAAATTGCCTCAACAGGGAATATGGTCTGTCATTTTTTCTGCATTAAAGCACTGATAATAGCCATATTGTACATAACATTCACATTAAATGTATAATTTTGATATTTCCAAGAAATGAATTCAATCAAAATTTGTTTAAAGGCAAAGATGAACGATTTCCCCTTGTAATCATGCCATCTATCCTTAATCATGTCTTGTCTGTCACCAAACATCTATTCACTTTCCTCTTAAACACACATCATTATGTCTCAGTGTAAAAGTATTTTCTTTAACTTTGCATAAGGACATTAGGTGTTTGCTTATGTTGTGAATAACTGTATGTTCAATGCCTATCCAGGTTAGATGCCGTATTAATGTTGTGAATAACTGTTATATTCAATTCCCAGCCAGCTGGGAATTAATATTTTCTGATACTTTAAGATGTTTATTGCTCTCCCCTGTAAAGGGTGTAAATATCTTATTTAATCAGATATTATTTGGGCTGTTATATATTGTTTATGAACACACGCCCTACTAGCTGTGTGTTAGAACAATTAATGAAAGAGTGATTTGAGCTCTAATCATGGTCAAACACTTAATTCTGCACATACATGGAATAAATTCACCACAACTTCTGTTCAAATTATAAGAGTTTATTAACAAAAATCATTCAGCTTCAGGTCAAACACATTTCAGTTTAACACTCTTAACTAAAACTAGTGATACTCAACTAAACTAAACTACTATGTACAAAGAGGAAGGGAAACATGGTTGAAAACCATATCACAGTTTAAGATGGATTTGAGTTTGAAAACCAAAGTTTATCTGGAAGAATTTGGGATATGATCAAATTAGCTTTTCACTAATTTAGAGAAATTGGAATGTTTTCAAACCAATTTATGCAAATCCATGAGGTGAATAAAACATTATTTGGCCAAATAATGTTTTATTAAATGATTTGCTTAATCGAGAACCAATAACCTTTAGTCAAATGATTCTTTACCCTCTTTGAAATAACTAGCAGCGAATAGACATGAGGATTTCATTAAAGGATCTTTGGTCATACCTCATAATCAAAATGTAATGAGCATATGAGGAACACATGGACACTATTGGTATATCAGTGTTTTAACCCTTAGTGAAATAAAGCTTCAACACAACTCAAAACATATTATTGTAGCATAGAAGAGCATGCAGTCCATCCTGTTAGCTTTGTCTTTACCCATCAGTAAACACGTGAAATGATCAAAATCATCAAAAGACATATTGTTGTTCTGTCCCTATTACTGCCAGACCTGTAAACCTCTGTTCCTGTCCTTTTGGAAGACCTGAGTTTCATCCAGCAACAGCTTAGCATGGCAGGCTAACAGCAACATGGGGGGTTTCTTGTTGATTTGGTTTACAGCAAGGAATCCTTAGGAGACTTTCTCAGTCAGCCTGGCTCTGTAAGATCTAAAACTCAAGAGAAATGTGTTGCGAAAGGTCTGTTTAGTAGCACTGTTGCTGAAGTGAGATAAACTGTCAGTCTTGGATGGAACAGACTTGGCTACTTCTAAGAGGATATTTGTTTTGTTGCAATTTATCTTCAGGATATAGGAGGTGACCAGGCTTTAATTTCAGCAAGGCAGGTGGTGAGGGACGATGGAAAAAAAAAAAAAAAAGCTGATTGTCATTTGCGTAACATTGAAAATTAAGATTAGATTTCCAAAGCATGTTACCAAGGGGCAGAACATAGATAATAAAAAAGTAGGGGCTGAGGCACACTAGTTGTGATATGATCAGAGCTGAAGGACTTACTTTCTGTGAACTGAGTCGGGCCAGATAGTTAGGAATGGAACCAGTGGAGGGGTGTGTTAGTAATGCTGATTGAAGAAGGATATATTTGGAATACTTTACACCACTTAGACTTGGATCAGTACACTTCCTCTGTACTGGGCCACATCTCCACCACCATAGATAGTGTAACCACCAACAAATGCATCACCATGTACCCCTACCAGAAGCACTGGATGAACCAAGATGTTCTCCTCCCGCTGAAGGCCTGCAACATTGCCTTCAGGTCAGGAGATGCAAAAGCTTACAGTACAGCCAGGGCTGAGCTGAAGAGTGGCATCAAGATGGCCAGACACCACCACAAAAGGAAGATGAAGGATAAGTCATCCAACTCCGACCCCAGACGTATGTGGCAAGGCCTTCATATTTCCCCAGACTGAAGGACCACCAACATCTCCCCAGCCTCCCCTGATGTATCTTTCCTTAATGAGCTTAATAACTTCTATGCTTGTTTTGAGAGAGGGAACACTACAGCTCCAACCAAAGCAGCCATTACCCCAGACCACTAGCCACTGACTCTACTCTCCACTGATGCAGAAGGGGTCCTGAGCAAGATTTAAACCCACAAGGCAGTGGATCCTGATAGCATCCCTGGACACAGGAGTTCTGGCGGACATCTTCAACCTGTCCTTGGCCCACGCTGTAGTACCAACCTGCTTCAACTCCACCTCCATCGTCCAGATCCTCTTAGCTGCCGAGAGCCCCTGGAATGAGCAAGCCCTAATGGATGTGTTTACTGCTGCACTAAGTGAGAGGATTAAGGATGAGCTCTCCACTCGGGATTATCCTCGTTCTCTAAAACAACTGAAGGAGTTAGAAACCCAGATCGACCTTCCCCTTCATGAGCTACGCAGAGATCATGGACCTGCTGATCCTCATTCACCGCCTCATGGGCTTTGATGATTCACATAACCGCATCTGAACTTCCTCTGTCTTCTGGTCCAGGACTAATGCAGCTGGGATGCGCACGCTTTTTGAAAGAGGATTCAGATCGTTGCTTCAGAGTAAAGGTCTGCCTCTACTGTAGTGGGAAGGGACGTCGGGTGAGTTTCTGCCCTGTTTAAGGGACAGGCTCAGTAGAAGGGGGGAAGATCCTGCTGAGCCAAGCCAGACTGTCAGCCTCCCCAGAATTTCTGCTCCGTGACTGTTTCTGTCGGTTCTCTGAGACTAATATTTCAGTTTTTGTTGACTTTGGAGCTGATACAAAGTTTATGGATGGGGACCTGGCCAAGCGACTCTGCATCTAGCTCCTTCCCCCGCCGGACCCCCACAAGGTTCTAGCCTTGAATGGCAATGAACTTAGCCAGTCTTCTCTCATGACAGAACTGGTGGAGCTAGGGGTGGGTGGCAACCAAGCTGCCGTTATTTCCTTTTTGATCATAGATTCACTTCAGGTTCTAGTTGTTTTAGGTTTAACCCAGCTAAATAAACATAATCCACATATTAATTGGCAGAAGTTGGAGGTTTTAGGCTGGGCTACTTCCTGTCATGGTTCCTGCCTACGCTCAGCCAAGTCAGAGGTGTCAGTAAATGGTCAGGATAATGACTATTGAGAAATGGGAGTTCTACATTAACACAGTGTCTTTTCTGGGTTTTGTGGTCTTCCTGATCAGATCTCCATGGACCCCATGAAGGTGTGAGCAGTTACCGACTGGCTGGTTCCCGGAGATAAAAAGCAACTACAGAGGTTGCTGGGGTTTTCTAACCACTACTGTAGGTTTATCAGGAACTACAGCCAGGTGGCTGCGCCCCTTCATGCTCTCACTTCCTCCAAGGTTAAGTTATCTTGGTCTGATCAGACTAAGGCTTAAGTCTTTATTCACCTCTCAGTCAGGAGGCGAACAATGAAAAGATTCATCTTGATTGTTCTGTCATCCTGGTGTTTCCAAAACCATCATTTTTGTTCGGGCTCAGTTTTGGTAGCCTTCTCTGTCTGTAGATACGAGAGAGTTTGTGGCAGCCTGTCCTCTCTGCAACCAGTCTAAGATGTCCAAAAGGCCTCCATCTGGTTTTCCCTGAGCTCTGCCCATCCCATCCCGGCCCAATATTGGCATGGATTTTATTACTGGGTTACCTACTTCTGAAGGTAACACCGTCATCCTCACTGTTAATGAAAGATTCTCCAAAATGGTCCACTTGGTTCCGCTGCCGAAACTCCCGCCAAGGAGATGGGGGTGGTTGTCATTCGAAAAGTTTTTCGTCTTCATGGTCTCCCCGCAGACATTGTTTGCAACAGGGGCCCCCAGTTTCTCAATTCTGGAGGGAGATCTGCTCCTTTTTCAGGATCTCAGTTAGCCCGTCATCAGGCTCTCAACCCCAAATGATCGTCAGACAGAGAAGGCCAAAAAGGAATTTGAGACAAAGATCCTTAATCCTCTGTGAGGCTGACCCCACTTAGTGAACCAGTCAACCTTCTTGTATGGCATATGCAATTAATTCTGCTGCTAGTACCACTGGGCACTCTCCATTCTTTGTTGTGTTTGGTTTTCAGCCACCAGTGTTCACCATTGATGAGAAAGAATCTAAGGTTCCCTCTGCCCGTCTATCTACTCTTAAGTGCCAGTGGGCCTGGAGAAGGGCTAGAAAGGTCATTTCTCAGGCCTTGGTTGGTCAAGCTAAAGCTGCTAACCATCGCAGGGTTCCAGCACTCACGTACCAGATGGCTCAGAAGGTTTGGCTGTCCACCAAGGATCTGCCACTCAAGGTGGATAGCAGAAAGTTGGCCCCTCGCTTTATCAGCCCGTTTCCTATTTCTAAGCTGATGAACCTGGTGGCAGTACACCTCCAGCTCCCTCTTCCATTAAAAGTCCGCCCTACATTCCATGTGTCCTGGGTCAAACCTGTTGTTACCTCTCGATTTGCTGCTATTTTGAGTGGTTGAGAGGAGACAGAGACAAAACATGGTACCTGGAGAGCCGCAGAACTTTAAACTGGCTCCAACCAAAAGCCAGGATAACAGGATTAAAAACTGACTCCCCCCACATGCTGAGCCAAAACCGAGCTGGTTCCATGGAGAAGAGCCAGAATCCGAGCTCCCCCTGCACTCCAAGCCAAACAAGACCAAAACAGGCTCAGTGGAAAAGAGCCGGGACATGATCAGGAGACACAAGAAAAGCAATAAAACCCATGACGATGACGAAAATATTTCGTCAACACCCCTTTTTCTGTGACGATGACCAGACGAAAACGCCCAAAAATTGTTTCCAGAAAATAAAAATATGACCAAAATAAAAAAAAAAAGATTTCGGTCAACAATACTAAGACAGACGAAATTTACGATCCATGGATGAATGGACATTAAGAAATGTCCATTAGTTGCTATATAAGTGTTTCTTGAGCTTCATAGAAGATTACGTGTTGGTACCTCATTTGTCCCTACAAGGCGCCTGTTTGACAGTCCCTCGCGCCGCTCAGTCAGTAGCAGCACAGGGCTTATACTCATAGCTCAACTTTGCTGTCATTGCAGATACCAGTGTGCGGTTTGTGAAACAACCCATGGATGTACAGAGCCATTTCGTTTAGAACTCAAAGGAGAACACCGGACGCCACCAAAGAGTCTGCGGCTTCAACATGGCAGGGAAGAACACAGCGACTCTCAAGCGACATCTGATGAGCCAACATGATGCCATATGAAAGGTAAGGAACGGGTGAGCTTGTAGTAGTAGGAACGGGTGTGTGCGTGTGCGCACATGGCCGCATGCATGTGAATGTATATGTGTGTGCACGGGCGCCCATGCATGTAGCTGTGTGTGTGTGTGAGCCTTCCTGTGCCTGTATCTGTCAGTCTCTCTGTCATAGAAGAAAGATGTTCTACTAATACACTGGATATTAATTGTTTAAATTTGTTCCTCCCAACAATCATTGGTTGGGGAAGGAAGGGAAGTTTGTTGCAGAGATGTTGGGAGCACCCCCACCGTACAAACCTGACGCCAAAGAGAAGAAAGCCTTGGAGAACTCAATGGCAAAGTGGATTGGGCGTTTTGGCCTGCCTGTAAGGACCATTGAGGATGAAGATTATGTGGATATGCGTACAGAGGGCTATACGTTAAAAAGGGAATCAGTGTGTGAAGAAGTTCTATTCTGCACAGTGTTATATAAATAAAATAGAGAAAGAGAGAGGCTGTGTGTGAAATTTTTATTCTGCATAGTGTGATATTTGTTTTAAAAAAAGCAGTGTGTGGAGAAGTTCTATTATTTACAGCAGTGACTAAAATTACAAAAATGACTAAAATGACTTTAATTTGACTAAGACTAAAATTCATTTTTTTCATTTAGACTAAGACTAAAACTAAATCGGGAAGGCAATGACTAAATATGACTAAGACTAAAATTGGTTTTGTCATTGTGACTTAATTACAAAAAGCTGACGAAATTAACACTGCTTAGCACACGTGCCCCTCAGGAGTCATGACATGAACCACAGACTTAAATAACAAAACAGAAAACACATTGAACAGACATGAGTAATGGTCTGGCCCTTATACATGGACTGAACTGTATGTAAAGCAGAAGGAGGACATCAATGAGAAGAATGATAATTAGAGAGCAGGGAGGGTACGGCAGGTGAATGAAGTGAGTAATTAGATCAGATACCGGGGATGCGATCATGACAACTGGTTAAAGAAGGGAAGTGGAGGACTTGGATCTATGGATTAAACCAAAAATGCTTGGGTGCTGAAAACAGGAGAATGACAGACAGGGAAGATACTACATAGAAAATACAGATAATGAGGTTGGAGACAGGCATTGATGGATCCTGTAGATCTTGTCTTTAGAGAAAGTAACAGTTTCACTAAAGCTTGAGATTTCAGCATATTCTTCAAACTTTCTATATGGAATTGCAAGCTGATACGGGGTGGAAGAAGGATCTGGAATCAGGGTTCTAAGGATGTGAGAGAAGAAGCAGTCCATGTTTTTAGACTTTGTATTCTTAGATTTTGTATGCAGAGAGTGTATACAAATCAAAAGTTCTATTTGTACAACTTTCAAGACATTTCCTAAAGTGCAGCAGTGATCAAATGTTAACATTGTGGGACAAAAAATAACATGGTGCAAAAGTTCAGAGAATTAAATATATATTGTGCAATGATGCAGTGTTTTGGTTTGGTGTTGTCAGTATGGTACAGAGTCTGTGACATAATTTAGAGTTTTCAAAACAGTTCAGCTGTCTGATGGCGGTGGGGAAGAAGCTGATACAGAATCTGCTGGACATGCATTGAATGCTGTGAAGCCTCTTCTCAGAGGAAAGCAGGGAGAACAGTCCATGGTGGGGATAATGTTTCAATAACTCTTGTTTGCAATGTTCATAAATGATTTGAGGAGACTTTGTTATTAGCAAGATAGAGAAGTATTTACTTAAATTAAGTAATGATCAGTTATCAGAAGTTCATAACCAGAGCATGTGATCGGGCTAAGACCAGAGAACCAGAATCAATCAAGAGTATGTCCTTTTATGCATTTGGGGAACTCAGTAAATTGATCAAAACCAAAGTGTCCTGGTTGTTTCCAGGTTTCAATCACACAGAAATTTAAACTTAGGGTAAGTGAGGAGATTCTGGATGAGATATCTGTTACTTGTGAGTGAGTGGATGTTGAGGAGTCCAATGTTAGTGGTGCTGTCGGTGTGCTTGACTGGAGGTTTAGCCAACCTAGTTAGGCCATGTTAGATGGTGTTATCTGCCACCCCAGATCATATAACGCTGGAGAATAAACTCATGACCAACAACATGAGGGATGTGTGGAGTGGGATGAAAACCATCACAGGGTTCCGGAAGTCCACTGTTGTGGGGTTGGAAGGGTGCGTGGACCGGGCCAATGAACTGAACTTATTTTTTAATAGGTTTGATACTGCGGCCCATCCCCCACAACCCTCCACTGCTGGCTTCCCTCCAACGACCACTCCACCTTCTTCCACTCCTCCTCCATACAGACCCCCTGTCTGCTCTTCACCACCACAATCCACATCCACCGTCTCCACCCCTCCCCCCTGCTTCAAATCCTGTCCTACAGAACATGAGGAACTCACCCCTCCCCCTACTGTTACCTCTACAGTGTCCTTCACTCCTGACCTAGTGAGAAGACAGCCAACCAGACTCCACTCTGGCAAAGCTGCGGGCCCCGATGGTGTACTCCCCTGGGTGCTCAAAGCTTGTTCTAACCAGCTGTGTGGAATATTTAGCCTAGTCTTCAGCCTGAGCATGCTCCTCCAGAGAGCACCCGTGCCGTGTAAGACGTCCTGCCTCGTTCCCGTGCCAAAGACGTCACGCCCTAGTGACCCTCAGGACTACAGACCGGTAGCACTGACGTCCCATATCATGAAGACCTTTGAGAGGCTAGTCCTGGAGCAGCTAAGGCCCATGGTCAGGCCCTTCACTGATCCTCTACAGTTCGCCTACCAGCCCCGCCTGGGAGTTGAGGACAGCATCATCTTCCTGCTGAACAGAGTCTACAATCACCTGGACAAGCCGGCGAGCACTGTGAGAATCATGTTCTTTGACTTCTCCGGCGCCTTCAACACCATCCGCCCGGCTCTACTAGGTGAGAAGATGACTGCGATGCAGGTGGAGGCCCCCATCGTGTCCTGGATTGTTGATTACCTGACGGGCAGACCACAGTATGTACGCCTACAGAACTGTGTGTCTGACAGGGTGGTAAGCAACACTGGGGCGCCTCAGGGGACTGTCCTATTCCCCTTCCTCTTCACCCTTTTCACCTCGGACTTCAGCTATTGCTCTGAGTCCTGCCACCTTCAGAAGTTTTCTGATGACTCAGCAATTGTTGGCTGCATTGAAAAGGGTAAGGAGAGTGAATACAGGACTGTGGTGGGCAACTTTGTCACTTGGGAGTGAGCTGAACCACCTGCAGCTCAATGTGACAAAGACTAAGGAGCTCATAGTGGATCTGAGGAGGACAAAAACACCTGTGACCCCTGTTTCCATCCAGGGGGTTCCTGTTGACACTGTGGAGGAGTATAAGTACCTGGGAGTGTACTTTAACAATAAGTTGGACTGGACTAGAAACACCGAGGCGGTCTACAAAAAGGGCCAAAGCCGACTATTCTTCCTGAGGAGGCTGAAGTCCTTTAACATCTGTGGGACAATGCTGAGGATGTTTTATGAGTCTGTTGTTGCTAGCACGCTCTTCTTTGCTGTCACATGCTGGAGCAGTGGGCTGAGGGTCGCTGACAACAACAGACTGAACAAACTGATCAGGAGTGCTGATTATGTTGTGGGGGAGCAGCTGGACACTCTGACCACCTTGGCAGAGAGGAGGATGCTGTCCAGGTTTCAGTCCATCTTAGACAATTACTCAAATCCTCTCCACGACACACTGGTCCAGCAGACGAGCTCCTTCAGCAGAAGACTCCTCCTACCCAGATGCACCACAGAGCGCCACAGGAAATCATTCCTACCTGTGGTCATCAACCTATATAACGCCTCCCTCAAATGATTCAGTCCCCCCCGCCGTAATTGACATTTATGCACTGTTTTTGCACGCCACGTATCACTTTACTTGGATTTATTCACTTTAATTGGACTCTTCACTTTATTTGGATTTAGTTTTTACATATACATAGATATACATACAGATATATATACAGAAGAGCTATATGTGTATATATATATTTTATCTCTTTTTATTCTTATTTTTTATCTTTATTATATTGTATAGTTGGATGTGTGTATATATCATGTAAAATTGTAACTAGAGCGTGTAACAAAAGTAATTTCCCTCTGGGATTATTAAAGTATTTCTGATTCTGAGTCTGGGGTGGCAATGAGAGGAGCAACAGTAGGATTTGATGGTCCTGGAATGGTCATTTAGGTTGGACCCAGGGCGAATGTATATCCTGTGTTAGGAGAATGATTTCCAGCTGTATGTTTGGAGTTGTTGTTGGTGGCTTAGCTGGGGTGGAGCTCAAAAATTACTGACCAGATGTACAGCTGGATAGTGAACATGTTGAGAGCGTAACAGAATGGAGATCAGGAAACAAAGGGAAAAGGGAACAAACCACTACTTTGGTCCACACACTGCCCCTTTAAATGTTTCAAAGTAAAATATCACATTAAAAGTCTGATATGTCTGTGGCCAATAAAATTTCAGCTGGACATGGTTTTGACCTTTCTTGTTAGGGTGAAACTGCCATTTTTGGGAACACAAATAACCTGGACACACTGGTACACCGCAAAAATGAACCATAAATAAATAAAGATTTCTTAGATTTAGTGTATTTAGCCTTAATTTGAGCAGGAAAATAAGATGATCTGCCAATGGAATTAAAATTTTTACTCTTAAAATAAAATATAAGATGATATGCACTTGAAATAAGGCAATGCAACTAATCTATTGGGATCTGGAGATCTGTCCACCTTTCTCCAGCAGAGGGCGCCCTAGGTCTCCTGGAGCTGAAGCTGACTACCACACCTGCGGCTGATTCGCTCATCAGGGAGACCAGCATATAAGCAGCGGCAGGACTACTCTTCAGCGCCAGAGTGTTAAGCCAGTTACGGAAGAACCAGACTGAAACCTGGAGCTCTGGAAGAGCCTCCCAGAAGAAACCTGCCTGCCTGCTCTCAGAAGCAACCTGGAGATCAAACTGTCTGAATCTGCCTCCCATCTCTCAAGAAGAGAACTTGGAGAAACTCAAGGTCTGAACTCTAACAAGTCGGAAGTCAAGCCCTGTCGCTGCCTAGCCCTCTGCCGCCTCTCAGTCTCTGGACCCTTCTGGTTCCCTCCCTCTGCCGCTCAGCCAGAACCTCTGAATAGAGAACCCTGTGTGCCCAGTCCCAGATCTGTTTCCAGCATCAGTCAAATAACTTTGTGCTTTTCTAAATAAACAGTTGAACTTTTACTCTGACTCCGTGGTGTTCTGCATGTGGGTTAGGAACCTAAACCCCAACATGACATAATCTTTCTTATTTTAAATGTAAATTGTCTTAATTTATTGGCAAAGTGTCTAACTTACCTCCTCAATGCACTACAAAAACCACTTATTTTTAAGAAAAAATTACTTATTTAGATTTCTATTTTTTTCAGTGTAGCAGAAGGTAAGATAATTCTCAATTTTATAACATGTTGATTATACAAACCTGGTGCATGAATAAGTGAAAAAGCATTTGGATTGAATAAAAACACTTTTTGTTATTATTTATATAATAAAATCCCAGTTTTTAATTCATTGCATGAGGGCAACATTGTGCAGTTGGACCACTTTTGTGTGAACTATAACAGGCTAATGGATGGAAATGTGTAGGGATGTGTCATTGTCAATAAAATAACTTCTTTTCTATACTATCTACTGTCACTCAGAACAAATAGATGCACAAGAAATGTATGGATGTAAGGAACATTTAAAGTGTAAGGCTCATTCAGATTCAACCTCACTATAAAAAAAAATGGAAAAAACTTATGGCTACAGCAGTGCAGTGTTAATTTCGTCAGCTTTTTTAAATTTAGTCTTAGTCATAATGACAAAAATCTATTTTAGTCTTAGTCATATTTAGTCATTGACTTCCCGATTTTGTTTTAGTCTTAGTCTGAATGACAAAAATCAATTTTAGTCTTAGTCAAATTTTTGTTGTTTTTGTCATTTTAGTCAACACTGTAAATGATAGAACGTCTCCACACACTGCTTGTTTAAACATATATATCACACTGGACAAAATAAAACTTCACCACACACTGCTTCTCTTTTGCTCTATTTTATTTATAAAACACTGCAGAGTAGAACTTCACACACTGATTCTCTTTTAACATATATCCCACTGCACACATTGAACCTTTTGAACGCTTGTTTCATCATATCCACAAAGCCTTCATCCTCAATGGTCCTTGCAGGAAGGCCAGAACGCCCAATCCACTTTGCCATTGAGTTCTCCAGGGCTTTCTGCTCTTTGGTGTCAGGGGTGGGGATGCATCTCTGCAACAGACTTCCCTTCTTTTCCCAACCTCTGATTTGGCTGTGGTGTCACTGTGTCAGGAATCTAGTTGGGAGGAAGAAATTTAAACGATTAATATCCAGTGTATCAGTAGAACATCTTTCTTCTATGACAGAGAGACAGATACAGGCACAGGAAGGCACACACACACAGCCACATGCATGTGCGCCCGCACGAGCAAACACGCACAAACATCCACATGCATGCAGGCCCATGCACATACATATGCATTTACATGCATGCACCCATGTGTGCACTAACACACCCATTCCCACTACTAAAGGCCCACCCGTTCATTACCTTATTCCATATGTCAGCATGTTGGCTCCTTAGATGTCCCTTGAGATTGGCGGTATTCTTCCCTGCCATGTTGAAGCCGCAGACTCTTTGGTGGCGTCCCTACTGCTGTGTTTTCTATTGCGTTGTAAACGAAAGGGCTCCATAGATCCAGGCGTTGTTTGACAAACCGCACACCAGTATCCGCAATGACTGCAAAGTTGAGCTATGAGTATAAGCCCTGTGCTGCTACTGACTGAGCGGCGCGAGGGACTGTGGGACAGGCTCCATGTAGGGACAAACAAGGCAACAATGCGTAATCTTTTATGAAGCTCAAGAAACATTTATATCAACACTTACAAATTCATTATAAACAATTACATTTCTTAATGTCCATTTGTCAATGGATCGTAAATTTCATCTGGTCTTAGTCTCGTTGACGAAAATCATTTTTTATTTGTCATATTTTTATTTTCTGGAAACAATTTTTGTTTGTTATCGTCTCGTCATTGTCATGGGAAAAATATTTTCGTCATCGTCATGGTTGCCGAAATGAACACTGCAGCAGTGTACATGTTTTCATCAGCAGGCAGCTGTATCAACATGTTTTGGAGCAAAGCCACAGAGGTGTCCCAGGTAGCTGTCACCATGCCACTAAACGGAGGGGAATTTGTCAAAAAACTCCCTGCACTTGAACCACATTGAAGTCAGACAAAGAGAAAATGTTGATCCGCTCCAACCGCTGGTCACTCATCTTACTCCAAAGCTGCAGATGATACCAATGGCTGAGAAGTTGGCTTTAGACAAGCAGAGGGTCCCTTTCAAGGGAAGACAGTCTCAATGAATACCTGCCAGCAAAGCCCAATAAATGCGGTTACAAGATATTTATCTTGGCTCTGATCATGTGCGCACAACTTTGAGATTTACACAGGGAGAGTTGTTCAACCCTTGATGTTGGAGAAAGTGGCAATGTTTTCGTCCGCCTAACCCTTCCAATCCCCAAGCAGCAGAAGTACAAGGTGTTCTTAGACAACTGGTTCATGATTGTCCCTCTCATACTCAAACTTGCTCAAAAGGGAATTCACTGTACTGGTACTGTTCTTTGCAACAGACTACCAGGTGTCAACTTGATGTGTGATGCTGAGCTGAAGAGAAATGGGAGTGGATCTGTTGAACAGAGGATGGTCATGGTTGGAGAAACCACCTTGCATGGTGTTAAGTGGTATGATAACAGTTCAGTCAGTCTTCTCAGCAGTTACATTGAAGCTCACCCGGTCACCAATGTTGATGGACGGGATGGCAAGACCAAAAAAATAAATAAAATCAAAGTTCCCTGTCCTGCTGTGGTGGGAGAGTACAATAAGAATATGGCTGGAGTGGATCTGCTGGACTATCTCATTGCACTGTACTGCAACAAAATCAGTTGGATGAAGTTGTACCACTGGCTGATGGTGTCGGGAATCCTACCTTGTCTTGAAAAACAGTTTACAGCTGAAAATGCTGACCCTTCGTAAAGCAAGAAAATCATATTTCAAGAATAATCCTAGCTTTCTTTTTTATGCAGTTGCAAAACTTGTCCAGAGCCATAGCTCTGTGGAACCATCCATCCCAATTGCTCTTAGCAGTAATAATTTTATCTTTAACACCTCACTGGACCAAGACAGAGTGCGAGAATGCTTTAAGTCTGCCTCTATCATTCCGGTCCCTAAGAAGCCTTAAGTCACCTCATTTAATGACTACCAGCCTGTTGCACTGACTCCCATCGTGATGAAGTGCTTTGAAAGGTGGGTAAAAGAACATATCGTCTCCAGACTCCCCTCAACATTCAACCTGTTCCAGTTTGCCTACCGATGGAACCGCTCCACTGAGAAGCCATCTCCTCTGCTCTTCACCAGAGCCTAGCACACCCACATACGAATGCTTTTCCTTGACTTCAGTTCAGCTTTCAATACCATTGTCCCACAGCATCTGATAGGAACACGGAAGCATCTCGGCATCAGCACATCCCTTACAAATTGGCTGCTAAACTTTCTTACCAATAGACCTCAGTCACTCTGGGTCAGACAGAACACCTCCGATGTAATCACCCTGAGCATTTCAATTAAGTATATTTCTATAGCACCAACTCCCATCACATGTCATCTCAAGGAACTTTACAGTTCATCAGATCATCCAGTCAAATTGATTCAACGTTTTCTATCTGAGGAAAAACCAGTTGATTGCATCGACATTGACTCGAACGCAATCCCTCTCAGATTTAACAGGAAGAAACCTCCAGCAGAACCAGGATCACTGCCGAGGTCGGCTGGTGTTTAAGGAGACAGAAGGAGAGATACAAAAAAAAGGCGGCCCCATCCAGGAAAGACACAGCCAGGCAGGACCACACTGAAAAACAGGCCAGTCCCAAACATGTATAAACAAAGGTGTCGTTGGCAGCAGCACAGCTGATATTTCTCTCCAGGATGGAGTCACAGCCAAACAGGAACAGACCAGATGAAGCTACTATGAGAAAAAAGAAGAGAGATCGTAACTTTAGAGATTGAACTAACAGATTCTGCAGAGTGGAAGCACAGGCTTCCGTCAGGGCTGCGTCCTTAGCCCCCTGCTGTTCACCCTGATGACACGCGACTGCACCCCCAGGTTCACCACAAATAACATTGTGAAGTTTGCAGATGACACTACGGCGGTGGGCCTTATCAGAGACGACAACGACCAGGACTACAGAGAGGAGGTGGAGCAGCTGGTGGCCTGGAGCAGAGACAACAGCCTGATCCTGAACATGGAGAAGACCAAGGAGATAATCGTCGACTTTAGGAAGAACCGGCCTAACCACGCTCCATTGCTCATTAACAGCTCAGCTGTAGAGGTGGTCAGCAACACAAAATTCCTTGGGGCGCACATCACAGACAATCTCACCTGAACTGTAAACACCACCTTACTGGTCAAAAGGGCATAAAAGCGCTTGTGCTCCCTGCGGAGGATGAGGAGAGCCCACGTGCCCGCACCCCAGCTGTCTCACTGTGTGGTGTGGAGGCTGCAGCTCCTTAGACTGGAAGAAGGTGAGAAGAGTAGTGAGAACAGCAGAGAGGATCATCGGGACTCCTCTACCTCAACTAAAGACATTTCATCCCAATGCTGCATGTCCCGAGCCAGTAACATCATCAATGACCCCTCCACTGCATGAAAAGTGAGATTTTCGTCCCCGTAAACTCCTGCAGATCTCCCTGATTTTCGTCAGTTAACGACAATTTGCAACCCGCGCTTGTCGCCGTTTGTCAGTGCCACAAATTGTCGGAAACGGACTCTGACGTATGTGGAGAGCGATCAGCTGTACTAATGGCCCTAATTAGCATATGAATGCAGCGAACCCGCGCGGCTGGCCAGGTCTGGCTTGAATAACCTACTCAGTATTGGCTGAAACCACTATTCTCAAACAAGTGAAATCGCTTGTGATTGGCAGTAAAACCACACGTGGCCAGGCCAGGCTTGAATGTTCTTACTGAGTATTGGACGGAACCACTTCTTTTTAAACAAGTAAAATCGCTCGTGATTGGTTGGCATATATATATATATATTTACATATATATATATATTTATATATATATAAATATATATTTATTTATTCATATGCTGTATATTTATGTTATCCTACACTACTACACTAATATTAGGCTACCATCAAGGACATGAATGAATTTATACAGGAAATGAACATTTGCCAGGAAGATGTTTATGCAAAGAAAGAGCTTTATTAAAACACACACAACTATATACAAAGCGAGGATCTGCCCACACAATGCGTATTCAAAAATTACAACTCCGTGGAGTGTCCGTTTGCCTCCTCGGGGTTGGAGGTAACTGGCAGCATTCCCTCCGAGGCAGGTCCGATGTGCAGACGCCTACTGTGCGTGGCCCTGTACTTCGGCATCGCTTCTAACCGGGACTGCAGCTTAACACAGAGTTCAGAGAGATCTGGCCTACGAAATGGCGGCGGCCGTACAATTCATCCAGAGACACCGCCAACGATGCCATCTTCTTCGTCAGACATGAGGTCGACGGTGGCGGACTTCCAGAGTTCCAATTCCTCATCGGCAAGCACACTCTGCCTCGATTTCACCAGCTGTAAAAAAAACAATGAATCAGCACTATGCGATGGGATGCACTGCGTATGGACACAACACATCTATCAATGCACCTGAAAAATAGTCACCAAATAAAGTCTTACCCTCTTTCTTCTAACTCGACTCCGAGCTGAATGCTTGGCAGCTTCCGCGCGAAACGTGTTCTCTGGCTGCGTATATCTGAAGCTCCTGCGTACCTTCTCATAATACGTCTTATAGGCAGCTGGAAAACAATTAAATGAGAGTGGTATGAATAAAAAATCAAACGCAAGTCACAGTAACAAGGAAGGAGAAAACATTAAAACAAGTCACTTACACACAATGTCGTCTTTATCAACATCGTGCAAATCTGGACTTGCTGATATGGCTCCGAGCAAATAGGAGGTCACCGCCTCATTATGAGGCGACAGTAGTGTGTGAAAACAAAATGTACAGTTATGGTCGGTATCTATCCGTATCTATTTCCTTTTACCGCAGAATGAAAGCATATTCTTTAACTCTTACCCTTGCTCCGGTTCATAGCGCCTGCAATTAGCCTCCGAGTTGTGAAGACGGCGTACTGCTTCCTGTGAATCACAAAAAATACACTTTAATAAAGCTTGTTCTTGCAAGGCTACTATTAGCCGTAGCTTTAGGCTAGGCTGCTATTAGCCGTAGCTTTAGGCTAGGCTGCTATTAGCCATAGCTTTAGGCTAGGCTGCTTTTAGCTTAGCTTAGCAGTAATCGAACATATATTTACTGCTAGCTTCTCTTCTTTGAGTTCGTCTCTCCCGCACAGTTGTTCGACTGCTGAAAGTTGTGGATCGCGTCCAAGAGCAGTTGAAGGCGAGTGCTGGATTGCAGAAGAATGCTGAAGGTCACAAGCTGGAGAAAACGGGGAGCTGTACACACTAGCACCAGATAAGGAGTGGAAGCTCTCCTTATCTTATGATGTTGTATGAAGTGTTAAGAAAGAAAATATTCTAAAATAGTTAACTTTGGAAAAAGGTTGGCTTCTCTCTTCCTTCCCCAGGTTCTTCTCGGCGAGCTGCGTGTGGCCACAAGGAAAACCAGCATTGCGTGTTGACGTCACAAAATTACAGAGTTTAATTCAATATAAGACAATGCACAAACTTAGAAATAAGACAATGTACAAACTTACACCAGAAACTGCAGAACAACGGAGACATACACTCAATTACCTGACATAAATGGAGAGAAGGAAAGAAAGCAAAGACGTACAAAGACATCTTTGGAGAGTTGCAAGAGCAAATCTGATTTTTTACTTCTGTGTAGAAAGTTTTAACCTCTTGTATTTAATTTATTCAAACAAGGCTGGCTTTTGCTCCTCCAACCAGGAGCTATCTCTGACACTCAGAAAAACTTAGAGCTTCCCATAATTTACGGCAAACATCTGGCTTTAGGAAACATGAGATAAGACCTCACAGAATAGCTGTTGGAATGCGGGGGGCTCTTTCCTGCCATAAATTCTCAGGAACAAACTTAAATTCAGTGCTTTGGTTCAAGGAAAGGTTATCTTCACAAACTTGTTCAGAATTAAGAAATATGTTCAAAATGAGAGTGTTCAACATACCTTTTACACATGCCATAAGATTAACTGTATTAAAAACTAAAAATAATCATTTTTCTTCAATAGTCCCTCTTTTGAGGTCTGAGACACACAGACCTCACAAATAAATTAAGCCTTCTAATAGAGGAACCAAAAAACTATTTAGTATACTAAAAAACTAAAACATTAGCCCAATTATATAACAGTCCCCTTTTAAACAGAACCTCCTAGCTCCACTGCCAGGTCATGTGTCTGAAGCTGAACTCCATTATCTGAACTTATCAAATGTATCTTGCGCTATCCAACAATTTAATACTCACCTGATGAACCACAAAATTTTAACCAGTAAAAACTAAAAATACCTTTCACTTATCAAACATGAAAAATCATAAAACTCAGTTATCTCAAATAGAAGCAGACACACAATAGAAATATCAGCCGAAAATATAAAATTAGAAAATAAAAGGAAGATATCTCGAGATTACTAAAAAATGCTCAGCAGACTTAAAAGACAATACTCGCCACAAAAATCACAATTTGTCAATACAAAACAATAACATCAAAAAAAGAAAATACATCATAAACACATAAAAATTACACATGTACACATGTTTACACATTTTCACAATTCAATAGTAAGAACTTAGAGTTCGTCTCTATGCTCCTTCAATAGTCCTCCAAAAATGAATATGAATTCTTCGTCAGGAAACGATCCAAAAATACGCGCAAAAAGAAACGAATGTTCTTTAAGAGGTCGCAAAAAACGAAAACACGCAATAAAGAGAAGATAAGTTAATGATGATCTTGTAGCCTGATCCTTCACGTGTTCCTCCTCAGTTGTAAACCTCAGGTTTCCACCTGAGTGTCCGTTGCTCACTGAAAATTGGAGTATTGTGTCAATATAACAGTGAGTTTAAGGAGAGGTTGCAATCTCCTTTTCTCAATGGAAGGACACCGGAACAGGATTATTGTGCCTGTCCGGGCCTTTTAAGCCTTGTAATTCAGGAAAATGAAGTGGTTTTGGCAGGAATCCCTGCTACACTTCTGCCTGGAACTGCAGATCCTCCTCCGCGCTGGGATGGGCCTGCAGACACTCCTCGACCGCAGGTTGAGACTAGATTCTCCTGTACGCCTTGTAGCGTGCGTTGTGGCTCCCCTGCTGCTGTGCACTGACTCCAATGGAACCCGGTGTCTCCTTTTCCTTTGCAGACGGACAGCATGAGATGTCCTCTCCACGACTCGGTATGGTCCGGTGAAGCGAGGTTCAGACTATTTTCTTTTGATGACCTTCAGGCGCACCCAGTCGATTCCCGGAACTGGTCCCGAGCCTGGACGTTCCTGTGTCGTCTGGTATTTTGTAAATTCCGCTGCCAGGACCTGTAACTCATTGAAGAAATCTTTATGAGATAAATGTGCAAGCTCACCTTTCCATCCTGGAATGCGGGTAGCAGGTCCTGGAAACATCCATCCTGTCTGGAGCTCATATGGAGAGAACCCTGTTGATTGGTTAATGATTGATCCGACACTTTATGACAGCTTTGCTGTCTTCCTTTTGTATTATAAATCTGCTTCTTTCGAGCTGTATTTTATGAATCCTTTGACCCTCTTTTTATATAAGGCCTACATGAGAAATAAATGTTTCCTATCATGTTGAACCCAAAACTTAACTGTATTTTAGAAGCAGTTCTATAATTGTTAATTTGTAAATCTCCAATTTAGACCAATTTAATTTCAATCATCATATTTTCTATTTTTTTAAAACCTTAAAGAATGATCAGCCTGTTTTACGTGAGTATAGCTAACCTTGTCACTAAATATAAAAAATGACCTACTTTATTCCAATCATAGTTTTAGATCCCAAAAATTTCAACCATTTTTACCTTTGATCCATTTATTCTTTTGAAAACCTATTTATAAAATATTTAACTGAATAATGTATTACCCTTTTTATATTGTTTATCAATTATCAATGCCTTTTCAGTTTTGGAGAGAGATTCGATACAGCTAAATTTATTAAATGATGTAAATCTTTAATTTAGACCTTCCTGGATGTCTTAGTTAAACAACTTATTTTAAATCATCTAAATAGAGATGCAACAATCCAACAATTACCTTCCTTAGTTTAAGAAACACTGTTTTATGTAAATTTTTTGATAGGTAATATTTAGTTTAGTATATTCAATTTATAAATTTTACTTCTTTCATATCCAAATAGTTAGCTCATATTTAATGCTGCTAATACACCGTAAAACATTTAATGTATTTTGATTTAACTTCAATAACCTCTTTTCCGAAAAGTAAAGAGAGATACAAACTAAAAATTTGCTTATTAGATCAATTCCATTCATGTCCCCCTGCTTCTATAACAGAACAACTGTTCTGTCATAGAATACAATAAAAATCCTATACAACTCATTGAGATGAAATCCGCTATCACCACTAACTTTAGCCTCATGTAACACAGTTGGATGCAATTCAAACATGGTGTCCCAGATGCTGTTACAATCTGCACACCTCAATCAAAGAATTTAATGTTTGATCAAATTTATGAAATCAACACAGAACTTGGTGTCATTAGCTCAATAAGCTGCATAGACACCCATCAATTCACTTTAACACCTTAATGTTAAATTCCATTTAAATTTAAATTTAGTTTTATTGAATGGTAGCCTCTGTACTATGTAAATAAAATTTAGATCATCTTCCTTAGTAGATGAAGCGTAACACACAATGCAATTCAGCTATGGTTAAGAAAAAATATGTAATTGCAATAGTTAGTCCCTGCCCATTCTTTTCAGGCAGGAAGGGAAAAAAGACACATTAGCAGTTTTTGAGACAAACAGAGTGAATCATGGAGGAAGTTAATGCATTTCCGAGGAATGCAGTGTCGTAACAGTTGGTGCACACCAACCCTCAAACTGCATTGTAAAACCTCTGACCTCAGGAGATGGGGTGTCCTTAACACTCAGAATTACACTGCAGGGGTTCAGGACGGGAAGACAACAGGGCGCATCAGTGCTATAACTAAAGTAAGAAGAGAACACTGGCATCACACACTACAAAAATTTAAAAAGAACTTATTCACCCCTACCAAGTTTTGTTGGCACCCATTTCGTCTCCAACCTGCAGACTGAAGGGAACCCCAGGAGTGGGCTTTGGCGCCCAGGTCACATGATCAGAGGTGAGAATCCAGGATCAAACATGAGAACACACAACAGGACCACCGCTGAGCGACTTGCCATGCCGCAATTCTTTATCTGCTGAATCAGAAGGTGTCCAGAGTAGCAGTCATTCCCGCAGTGCAGAAGCATCTGGATACAGTCCCGCTTTGATGAACTTCGGTCAGCCTTTCGTGGTCGTCAGAGCAGGACGTAGAAACCAGCAGATCAGTCATCCTCTGAAACCCCCGTCCGGATTTGGACAAAAGGCTATGATCTTTGTGGTCCCGACTCACTGCTGATTCCCAGCCATAGAAGACTCCCATAGATAACACTTGAGTCCCTTTTGTTTTCAGCCAGGTATGAAAAGCAACACTCAAAAGAGACATCTATTGCCAGGTCCTGTGAGCAGCACTTTGCCCTCACGTGACAGCAGGAGAACAGTTCATCTTCGCTGACCTTCGTAACCGTTCAACAGCTTTTGGCTTTCATACAGCAGTCCAGCAGAAGATGGGCACAGTTCAGCATCATCATGTCTTTGTTCAGCAACAACAGCGGCCTGATGTGGTAATCAAGAAGATCCCTTCAAATACATTGTCCCATGATCTCTGAGCTTAAAAGACCCTTTCCCCAAGATTGCCATCAAGTCAGAAGGAAGGAGAACTGCCAGAGAAAAAATAATACAAAGTAATTAAAAAATCAAAACTTATATATGCCACATTTTGTTACTTTCACTATTATAAATAAAATTTATCTTGTGATGCATCCTCCCGTGTGGCTCTAGATTTGTTGTTGTTATAGCACTAACGGCCAACCGCCCCAAATCCTGAACTGCAAAAAGAATAAACATAGAAATGTGTTAAAATAGTCCACGATCAGATGTGCCAGAATTGAGAAAATACTGACACTTACTGTTCAAAATCAATAAACGTCAATACCTCGATGACATTCACTCTACTTGTGCCAAATATCACTACAAATTTTAAAATCACAACCTCACAAACTCATTAAAGAATTAGAACAAACTCTAGAATGTCCTAGTACTGACACTAATAAAAGTTGTGATTGAATTGCAATTTGTCAAATAATTATGAATTGCATATTGTTCTACTAAATACCAAACATCCTTATCATTGTCCCACGCTTCAAGACAAAGTCCTATTTTAAAATTTCAGAAATTATTAACATTTTATTTGAATTTCATAGCAGTTTTAACCAAAATTTTCCTCAAAATTAACAATTTACACCCAACTGTATATAATCAAAGTCAGCAGTGATGCAGAAATCTAGTAACAATTTTAAATGTAAATAAACATGGCATAGATGTTATTTGAAACCGTTCAATTTTAGATGATCAAATCTAATTTAGTAGAAGCTTCTATATCACATATACCATATTTTAGTCAAGCATGGAGGCCATATGACTCTACATTAAAAAAAATCCATAATTCACTATTGTTGAATGAAAAAAATCAAAATTATTGATTAACTAATTTACAATTAACCATATCCAAAAATTTACCAGGAATTAGGGTCTACTTCTCCTTCTCCCCCTGTTGATATAATAAAATTATCATTTTGAAAATAATTTGGAATCTATGTCACTGTTATATAATAATTTGCTGAAAAACCAAAATATTATAAGATGTTCCACGATTTCTCCAATCTTCCATCTAGTATTCAAACTAGACTGAGATGATGTAAATTTCAAAGTTCCATCTGTAATATCTTATCTTTATAACATCCCCCTGTGTTTTTCTTATTTCCAAAAGAAAAACAATTTAGAGGTGGAAAACAAAAAGAACTTTCCCCCATTATGCTAAAATTTCAACATGTCCAATCAGTTACCCATATGAAATATAAACCAAGTTAATTTAGTTAGAATTTAGGTTAGTTTGTTAGTCAAAGTGGATAACACAGTTTCCTAATAACGACATTTATCTGCTTTAAGCCAAGGCTGAATTCTCGTTTCATATTAATTCCACTGCACAAGCAGATGATTCAGCTTCAATCAGATTGTGACACCAAAATATGTAATCGTCTTTACCTTAAAATTGTCCGTAAAGCAGTAATAAAAACATATTTATGAAACAAAACCTTTACTGTCCCTAAATAGTTTAAAATAACAAAAAGATCACACAGCTACTCACTAAAGTGACGTCATATTCACATAGCTTCCTAAAACCCATCAAAGGCCATCTGCCTACACATTCACTCTCATTCACACTCATCAACACCCCATTGTAAGAAAGATGCAGGATGTTACCCCAGATTTCAAACCAAAATTCGTCCTGTGAAAGTCTTAAACACAATTATTATAACACCATGGTTGAAAAAAAAAATAATAATGATGCAATAGTTCTAATATTGTTCAGTTTTGAGTGAACCTGTTTTAAAATTAAAATCCATATTATACACACAACCGTATTTCATGATAGCCCACTGTTATTAAATGACTACCTAGACCCCCTGTAGGAAAACCCAAAAACCGTTCATGTGGTCATGTAATATGCAAAATGGGCTGCACACGAAGATCGTCCTACAAGAAACAAAG
Source organism: Cyprinodon diabolis (assembly GCA_030533445.1). NCBI lineage: Eukaryota > Metazoa > Chordata > Actinopteri > Cyprinodontiformes > Cyprinodontidae > Cyprinodon > Cyprinodon diabolis. Next base: position 3,294,490 of record CM060064.1, on the reverse strand, counting down.
TCATTCATTAGTGTTTCAACATGTCCTACATTAACAGTGTAGAAAACACTGTCAAGCAGAAAAACATCCATATGTTCTCGCTTTTGTTCTCTTGTTCCACACAGTGAGGGTGTTCCATCCTGTTTCAGGAAACCTAGAAATTGAAGTGATTGTCAATGTCACAATATTATAAAAAAAAAAACAATTGGATCATTCCAGTGCTCCAGCCTTGAACTGATGCCACACATTTCTCCCGCTGAGAAAGTAAAAACATCTGTAAATCTGTTATTTTGTACTTTTCATTTCAACACAAAACACAGTTCTAAAAGTAATTCACATCAAAATCCAAGAATCCTGAAAGAGTGAGCTGGAAATATCAGTGCTAACAGAACTGAAGCACTCCCAAAATGCAAATGGGGGGGTCAATCAATCCCCCTGCTGTGAAACAAAACTTTTAACCAAAATGGAGAAACCTCTCTCCCACAGAAGCACATTTTAACAGAAAATTAGTAATACAACATCCAGCAAAAACATTTGAAAATATTTCATAACACAATCTTGAAACACAAATCACTTCTGCACAATCTCAGCACAATTCAGACACAGACAGACAAATAGACAGCAGCGCGTGGTGGAACATATAACGGGGGAAGACAGACACACAGCCATAGATCAACCCGCAGCCAAGCACGCACACAAACACAAAGAAACATACAAAACACAGAAACACAGACAACGTCGTAGTTCAGTCAAGAAGAGACAGAAAAGAAAAGAAAATGTCAGGTGCCGACTAAAAGAATGTATGACGCATCTTTTAATTTTCCAACTTCACTTTTACAAATCCCTTTTATTCTCATTTCAACTTCTCAGTCCTTTAAGGTGATTCAACCTGCTATCAGTCCTTTAAGGTGATTCATCCTGCTAAATTAAGTATTCTCGGTCCTTTATACTACTAGCAACCCGATTCAGAATGCCAGAGAAAGGTGATCCAACCTATTAGTCCTTTTTCCATGAGTGATACAACTCGGTCCAATTAACCCAAACAATTAATTATAAGTCCACTGGAGATGAGCCATAATCTCCGGGCTGATACAAGCCCCTGCTAATCAATACACAGACACCCGAAATTCTTTTATTGAGGCACAGGCATGAATCCTCAGGGTAAAGAATATAATAAAAAACCCAGCTTAAAATCAGAGTTAACGTAAAGGCTCTGTTTGAACTAGCCAAAGTTCCCTGTAATGTGTATTTATTCAAATCCTTAAACAACCGACTCTTTTAGGAGGGATTCTATCTACCTCTGCAGCTTCTAAATACTGTGAGGCCGCAGACAGCAAGAGCAATCAGCCACGGTCCAACCACACGGCGCTTCAGACAACTAAAAAATAAAAAATAATCAAATACTGTCTTACCACACCACAGCCGCCCACCGAGATTCCAGAACCGGAACGAGCCCCCATTTGTTAAGGAAGAAAATATTCTAAAATAGTTAACTTTGGAAAAAGGTGGGCTTCTCTCTTCCTTCCCCAGGTTCTTCTCGGCGAGCTGCGTGTGGCCACAAGGAAAACCAGCATTGCGTGTTGACGTCACAAAATTACAGAGTTTAATTCAATATAAGACAATGCACAAACTTAGAAATAAGACAATGTACAAACTTACACCAGAAACTGCAGAACAACGGAGACATACACTCAATTACCTGACATAAATGGAGAGAAGGAAAGAAAGCAAAGACGTACAAAGACATCTTTGGAGAGTTGCAAGAGCAAATCTGATTTTTTACTTCTGTGTAGAAAGTTTTAACCTCTTGTATTTAATTTATTCAAACAAGGCTGGCTTTTGCTCCTCCAACCAGGAGCTATCTCTGACACTCAGAAAAACTTAGAGCTTCCCCTAATTTACGGCAAACATCTGGCTTTAGGAAACATGAGATAAGACCTCACAGAATAGCTGTTGGAATGCGGGGGCCTCTTTCCTGCCATAAATTCTCAGGAACAAACTTAAATTCAATGCTTTGGTTCAAGGAAAGGTTATCTTCACAAACTTGTTCAGAATTAAGAAATATGTTCAAAATGAGAGTGTTCAACATACCTTTTACACATGCCATAAGATTAACTGTATTAAAAACTAAAAATAATCATTTTTCTTCAATAGTCCCTCTTTTGAGGTCTGAGACACACAGACCTCACAAATAAATTAAGCCTTCTAATAGAGGAACCAAAAAACTATTTAGTATACTAAAAAACTAAAACATTAGCCCAATTATATAACAGTCCCCTTTTAAACAGAACCTCCTAGCTCCACTGCCAGGTCATGTGTCTGAAGCTGAACTCCATTATCTGAACTTATCAAATGTATCTTGCGCTATCCAACAATTTAATACTCACCTGATGAACCACAAAATTTTAACCAGTAAAAACTAAAAATACCTTTCACTTATCAAACATGAAAAATCATAAAACTCAGTTATCTCAAATAGAAGCAGACACACAATAGAAATATCAGCCGAAAATATAAAATCAGAAAATAAAAGGAAGATATCTCGAGATTACTAAAAAATGCTCAGCAGACTTAAAAGACAATACTCGCCACAAAAATCACAATTTGTCAATACAAAACAATAACATCAAAAAAAGAAAATACATCATAAACACATAAAAATTACAAAAAACCCTTTTTTTCACAATTCAATAGTAAGAACTTAGAGTTCGTCTCTATGCTCCTTCAATAGAAGTTATACAGAAATTCTGGTTCCGACTGGTTTCACCCCCCCCTCCGTTTTAGCAGTCGGAACCACATTGTAGCCAGGGTGTTCCTTAATAAAAAGCTTGGAGAGCAGAGACTGCTTCAGAGTGGGTTGGAGATTGTAACTGAATGCAGTTTCTGATCCCCTCTCCTTGCAAGTGAATTATACTCAATTCTCTGTGTCTTTCTTTTGTGCAGGTTGAATAAGGTGTTTGGTGTTTAAACCTAACATTAATTGGTCCTTCGAGCCGGATTGCAAGATCCTCGACAACCCCCAGTAGGTGAGTGAGATCCAGATAAGCCTGCGGCCGCAGCAAACAGACCCTTTACGGGACTGGTCTCTCCCTTACAAGCTGGGGTCCGACGGTTGAAGCATTCCAAGGACGCAGAGAATTGTGAGTAGTTTTTTCCTTTTAATAAGGAGTGCGTGAGAACCGTGCGAGAAAAACGGCATACAGTTTAAACCTCGTGAAGGGCGGCGGTGTCCTCTATTTTCTTTAATAGTTAAATTCCGCGTGGGGTAACGAGGTCCCCCTGTTGTACTAAAACCCTGACAATTCTAGACTCTATCAGGTAAAACAGAAATTTTAAAACAGTTAAAGTCCGGGGGAGGACAGACTCCCCTAGTTTTAAACTAGTTAAATTCTGTGTAGGACGGCGGCGTCCTCTGTGTTTAAAATAAAGTAAACGGAAATAAAGTAAAAGTTAACTGCGCAGTGTGTGTGTGTGTGTGTGAAAGGAAATATAGATATCACTAGATATCTGTATTTCATACCAAAAAGACAAGGGTTAAATGGTGAGCTTTTGTGGATGTTTGTAGACAAGAAAACTCCACCTGTGAAGGTTGAAGTGAGTTTTACCACGAAAAGTAGTTGATCACCATCTTGTCTGAAGCCCCAGTGTTTAGAACACGACAGGTGTTGAAAACCCACTGGGCCCGAATTTAGTTCAAAATGGGAAAAGGGCAAAGTAAAGAAAAACAGACGTTATTAGAGGAACTCCAGTGTAAAGATTGGAAAGTAGTTGAAAATGATGACCCAGCGGCGGTAGAGCCGTTGTGTTACTGGATAAAAAAACTATGGTTTTAATGGCAAATTGAGCACCACAAACATAAAGGAATTGCAACAAAAAATAAAAACAAAAATAAAGACACTATGATGGCAAAAGAAGGTTACATGCAAACCATGGTCTGGATGAAATTAGCAGGACAGAGAGAAGAGGGAGAAGAGACAAAGAAAAGCAGTAGAAGGACTTCCCTCTCCAAAGAAGGATGTGGAAGAATGTATAATTCAAGAATGGGTAAATCGTCACCACATAGAGATGAGTGGTGGAACACTCCAAAAGTATATAAATCACGCCGTGCATGCAGAGAAAGTCATAAAAAGTAAAAAGAATAACAATAAAGAATCCACTGTGTTTTATCAGGAGGAAGAGGACACTGTGTTTTATCAGCAGTCCAGAGGTAGAGGCCGAGGCAGAGGTCGAGGCCGTGTAAGGGGAAGAGGCTTTGGATCACACTCAACTGATAATTCCAGATCGTGTTGGTCATGTAAAAAAAAAAAGGCCACATAGCTAGACACTGTCGAAGTAAACCACAAAAATAGGAAGCTCAGCATGACTAGATGAGCAGCTATTTTCTATTAGAGAGATAGAGGATGAAAATATGGATGTCTTAAAACCTAGAAGATTTGTTTATTTTGTTTTTTAAAGAAAAATATAGACCAGAAATAGTTCTGATGGTCCAGGGCACTCCTGTTAAATTTTGTGTGATACAGGAGTCTGCAGAACCACAATAAAAGAACCCATACCCTCGCACATACCCATCGTAAAGATGATTTACCTGTAGGTCCATATTCAGCATTATTACAGCAAGCACAAGCAGCTGCACAAGCAGCTTTACAGCAAGACCCAAATGAACTTGGTGCTGCTGCTGCTTCTGCTTCAGCCCCAGTCTTGCCAGCTCCTAAAGTTGAGAATCCACCGGCTTATTCTCCTACGCCCAGCACCTCCACAAGGGTTACCCGTTCTGGGGGACCTGTGGGGGCTTGGTCAAAAGATATGGGGGGAGGCTTAATCTCCCCACAGCCAGCCCCTGAACCCAAACCTGACACTGAGGTGTTTCCTTTAATTGAGCTGCCCAATCCTTTGGCGGGTCAGGGGCCAGCTGAAAATCCTTTTTTCGTGTCATGATGGTCTATAGGCAGGGGCGGATTTAGGAAATTTGGGGCCCTAGGCATGGACAGGCAGGGGGCCCCCTGACAAGAAGACCTATAAGACAGTCCCATTCTACAGATAGAGAAATGTTAATAGAATAGACATCCATTATTTGTTCTAGGTTTTGTCCCTCTCTTCTTGTCCCTTTTTCCTCTCTACAGGTGCTGGTCATAAAATTAGAATATCATGAAAAAGTAGATTGATTTCAGTAATTCCATTTAAAAAGTGAAACTTGTATATTATATTCATACATTACATACAAACTCATATATTTCAGATGTTTATTTTGTTTAATTTTGATGATTACAAATGACAACAAATGAAAATCTCAAATTCATCATATCAGAAAATTAGAATATTGTGAAAAGGTTCAAAATTGATGGCCCCTGGTGCCACACTCTAATCAGCTAATTATCTCAAACCACCTGCAAAAGCCTTTAAATGGTCTTTCAGTCTAGTTCTATAGGCTACACAATCATGGGGAAGACTGCTGACTTGACAGTTGTCCAAAAGACGACCATCGACACCTTGCACAAGGAGGGCAAGACACAAAAGGTCATCGCTAAAGAGGCTGGCTGTTCACAGAGCTCAGTGTCCAAGCACATTAATAGAGAGGCGAAGGGAAGGAAAAGATGTGGTCGAAAAAAGTGTACAAGCAAGAGAGATAACCGCACCCTGGAGAGGATTGTGAAACAAAACCCATTCAAAAATGTGGGGGAGATTCACAAAGAGTGGACTGCAGCTGGAGTGAGTGCTTCAAGAACCACCACACACAGACGTATGAAAGACATGGGTTTCTGCTGTCGCATTCCTTGTGTCAAGCCACTCTTGAACCACAGACAGCGTCAGAAGCGTCTTGCCTGGGCTAAAGAGAAACAGGACTGGACTGCTGGTGAGTGGTCCAAAGTCATGTTCTCTGATGAAAGTAAATTTTGCATTTCCTTTGGAAATCAAGGTCCCAGAGTCTGGAGGAAAAGAAGAGAGGCACTTCATCCACGTTGCTTGAAGTCCAGTGTAAAGTTTCCACAGTCAGTGATGGTTTGGGGTGCCATGTCATCTGCTGGTGTTGGTCCATTGTGTTTTCTGAGGTCCAGGGTCAACGCAGCCACATACCAGGAAGTTTTAGAGCACTTCATGCTTCCTGCAGCTGACCAACTTTTTGGAGATGCAGATTTCATTTTCCAACAGGACTTGGCACCTGCACACAGTGCCAAAGCTACCAGTACCTGGTTGAAGGACCATGGTATCCCTGTTCTTAATTGGCCAGCAAACTCTCCTGACCTTAACCCCATAGAAAATCTATGGGGTATCGTGAAGAAGAAGATGCAATACACCAGACCCAACAATTCAGAAGAGCTAAAAGCCACTATTAGAGCAACCTGGGCTATCATAACACCTGAGCAGTGCCACAGACTGATCGACTCCATGCCACGCCGCATTGCTGCAGTAATACAGGCCAAAGGAGGCCCAACTAAATACTGAGTGCTGTACATGCTCATACTTTTCATGTTCATACTTTTCAGTTGGCCAACATTTCTATAAATCCTTTGTTTTTATTGGTCTTCAGTAATATTCTAATTTTCTGATATGATGAATTTGAGATTTTCATTTGTTGTCATTTGTAATCATCAAAATTAAACAAAATAAACATCTGAAATATATGAGTTTGTATGTAATGTATGAATATAATATACAAGTTTCACTTTTTAAATAGAATTACTGAAATCAATCTACTTTTTCATGATATTCTAATTTTATGACCAGCACCTGTATTTATCAGCGTTCTGATGGCATTTTAGCCAAAGCATTTTTATCAAAAACATAATTAATGTGCACAAATAAGGAATAGTTGTATTAACTATACATGTGAAGGGCACCCCAACAGTTTTCCTGTGTGACAGTGGTGCATGCAGAACCACTGTTAAACAACAAATTCCAGGTGCTGGCCAAGGACCTGTGACTGTCATAGTCCGATCAGCTCAAGGTCATTTAAAGGCTGTGCAGGAGATCCAGCCTGTGTGGTTGAGAGACCCTGAAGGACTCTCCTGCCGGCTGTCTGTACTGACTTTACCTGAATGTCCAGTTAACCTCATAGGCAGGGATGCTCTAGCCATGCTTTGCTTAGCCTTAATCCCCACTGACTCTGGGATTGTGATAAAACGAATGGGAAAACCCATTAATACCATGGTTATACAGAGGCTGGGCATCCCACATTACCATTACACTCTGGACTTTCCCAACAAACCTCATTTAAACATCGGAGAAGCGCTGCTTCAGCAGGGAAGACAGTCTGTTCGAACTGTACAGCAGTCCATGGACCCGAATGACTTACACATTACCATGTGGTACAAAGACTCTCCAGGTCCTGATAAAGACTATGAAAAACTTACTTGGATTGAAAAACTATATTAAAAAAAATGGGCGCTGCAATGAAGGATGGTACCCAAGGGCTTAGGTTTGATTTGAACTTTGGTAGGGACACTATTGGTCTGGTGTCATTGGTACTATGCATTATGCATGCCCTTTTTTATGCTTGACATGAGCATCAGTACTGATGAGAGGAATTCATTGTTTAAAGAGAAAAGGAGCATTTTGCTACATTAATAAACATTTTATAAGCACTACACTCACTAGATGCTGTTTATCAATGTTGAAGTATCACCGGCTCTGATGAATGTGGAATTAGGACTGTTTTCCACTTTGTAAATGGTTTCATTTTCACAACTGAGACAGAAGGTAAATACAGTACTTTCTTCTGAAGATATAGAATCGTGCAGAGTTAAACCCCACTCTTATATTTTTACCTACTATGCTCTCTCTGTATCAAGCAAAATAATACATTCATTAAAATAATAACTTCACTATAAAAGTTGAACATCTGGGCTGTAGGTACTCTGTGTTGCCCATCTCATGTATTTTATCTGTGGCTGAAAATATGAATCATATTAATTGATTATTTGCATATTCGTAAATAAATTTAGTGATTCATCATTAAATGGAGTATAGAGACTCTAAAACATAATATACATGTAAAATCTGGCTTTCCCCGACAGAATAACCCACTTGGATCAGAAATCATACCAAAACTGTAAAATAAATTTATAAACATTTTGCAAATACGATTATAAAATGTTTTTGTCTGTCAATACTTTCCGTCCGGAGCTCTTTGTTTTGGTTTCACCTGGTTTAATGTCATTAGTAATCTCCTTTACAGAACCTTTGGCTATCCAATTAATCGAAAGAATTAACGATAGACTGATCGATTTGCAAAATAATTGTTAGTTGCTGTCCTAATTTTATCGTAACATTGCATTAAACATAACATTTCTTACTAAATACATGTGAAGTGGGGATAACATTCAACGAAACAAACATGTTAATCAGCCAAACTATCTTAAAATCCATGTGGCATCATTTCGTTAATGTTTTGCACTAATTTACTTATAGACTGTGTAGAAATCCACGTAAGATAAAATCTATGTTAATGATGTCCCTATGGTCCCTATGCAGACCTACGCCCATGATGGCACCTATATGTGACCAGAACATAAACCAATCCTTCCAAATAAAAATTCCTTTAAATGGGCTGCTATATTGAGTCATGATTTTACTCATGTCTCAAACGGAGGGATGGTAGGATTGATTGAGCATCATTATACAGTATATGGATTTATATCCTATGCAAAAAACTTTTGTAAGGCATGTCTAAAAAGCATGTCTAATATGTGATAAACATAATCTTCAAGGAAATTTAAGACCTAAAAAGGTGATTTCCCTTAACCTATTTATGCTTTCCAGTTCATATATATGGATTTTATTGAACTAAATCCAAGCGAAGGTAAAAAATTCTGTTTAGTTATAATAGATTTGTTTTCTAAATGGATTGCAAGAAAGTGATAGTTAGATCAGATGAGTAATGAGTAAAATCACTTTCTTAATTATTCTGTGGAACCTTACCGTACTGCTTAGCACTCTAGTAATTCTACTGTGGTACCTGTTATAGAATACACATTTGGTCTCCTTCACTCCTTCACCGACCCTCAGAGGAAGTCCATCGTACAAAGGGGGTTGTATTTTTTAGTATACAACCATCTCAAACTGGTGAAGATTGTCCACAACTCTGCCGAGAGGTCATAGGAAGCAGACCATTGTGTAAAAGATTATCCATAGAACACTTTTTGAAGTTTGAACCTAGATAATGTTGCGATTATTCATATTAGTTTTGTCTTTAGCTCTCACTCAGGGCAAGGATTCTTGTTGCCCCCATGATCCAGCTATTTGTAAAAGGGACGTCTATCTCTGCTATAACTCTACTAGAGTAATCAGTTTGGTGACTATTCCTTTTCAAACATTCTCGCAAAGATTTAAACTTGACCCGGGAAATTGGCGAGGTTATGATTTCTACCTATTTCCTCGCGTAGTTCAAAGAACTCATAATGGTTGGGGAGACGTGTTTAGAACCACTGGACAGTGGAAAAAGGGATCGTATGGATGGACACCTTTAGCTAAAAAATGGATGAGTAGAATATCAGGGTTCACTGTTAACCATGTCTCCAAAGTTTTCACTATGACAATAAACTCCACAGCAGAACCCCTTGAGAAGGAAGGCTGTTCCTCCTCATTTATATGTGCACGGTCTAGTGGAACCGATCCATGTTGGACATTGTATTTGTGCCCTGCAAATGTTACACAAGAAGAAAATGAGATACAAGGGATTCTTACTTCTGCCCAAGGTGAACAGATAAAAATTCAAAATATTAATGGTCCACTTAAAACAGATGAATTGTTTCAAGTCACCACTGGAATCTCTGGACAAACAAACAACTGGCTCTTAATGGCAGAACAAGCAGCTAAAACGGTGTCCAATGATTGTCTTGTGTGTATGGGAGCCAGACCGCTGTTACGCGTGGTTCCTGCTACTATAACTCCTCAATGTCTTCTAAACATCATGAATTATACAGTCCCAACTGATAATTGCACCTATTGGGATAAGATCTATCCCCTGACCACAGCTGAGAAGAACAAACCAATCTTTTCGAAAAAAGTAGCTGTGGCAAATTTTACCTGTGTAAACAGGACCGGAGTGAGCCCGAAACTAGGCACACTAAATGAAACACAATGTGCAAACATTTTACTGGTATCCATCTTTTTTAAACCTCAATCCCGTAGTGACATCTGGTGGTGGTGCGGAGATGACAAATTGTTTGACAGACTTCCATGCAACACCACTGGATTATGTGCTGCGGTCACCTTGATTTTACCTGTTTCTGTTACATCACTCACAACAGATGAATTGTTAACGACTGCAAACAGCATTTTATCTCACACAGGGCATACTAGAAGGAGGAGGGCATCTAAAAATGCATGGAGTGGAGATGACCCTACTTATATTGATAGCATTGGTGTACCCAGGGGTGTTCCTGATGAGTATAAACTAGCCAATCAAGTTTCTGCAGGATTTGAATCTTTCTTATGCTGGTGGTGTACTATAAACAAAAATGTAGACAGAATAAATTACATCCACTATAACGTCCAGAGGCTGGGAAATAGAACAGAACAAGGCTTCTCCGCCGTCCATGAACAATTGTCAGCTACCTCTCTGATGGCTTTCCAGAACCGTATTGCTGTTGACATGTTGTTAGCTGAAAAAGGTGGTGTGTGCTCTATTTTTGGAGATCAGTGTTGCACCTTTATTCCCAACAACACCGCTGCTGATGGCAGCCTCACAAAGGCCCTTGAAGGCCTTTGCTCTCTTAACAGCAAAATGAAAGACCATTCTGGAGTTGACACAAAAATGTGGGATGGATTTGGAGACATTTTTGATAAATACAAACAATTGGTGCTTTCTATCTTAATGTCCATAGCTGTATTTGCCGCCATCTTGACCTTATGTGGATGTTGTTGTATTCCATGTATTAGAGCGCTGCTAAATAGACTAATTACCACAGCAATACAAGCCATGAAAGCAGAAATGTATACCCTCATGCCCACTGAAAAATACCCATCGGATGATGAAGACAGCAAAGAGGATGAAATCTCTTTACATTTTCCTGACTTATATCCTAATTCCAATGACAATAACAATAACCCATCAGTTTAAAGTACCTCTGAGTGTACCCTTTTTAGCTAAAAATGATTTCATAGTTGAAAATCTGAAAAGAAGTAACTACTGAATGATAAAATAAATAGCTTAAAGTGAATAAACAGGAGGGAAATGTTGGATTAATTGTACAAGTTATTCTACTTTAATCATATTCCTTTAATCATATTATACTTATACATTTATACTTACACATTTTGTTATCCCTGTATTTTTTGTATTACACAGAGTGTTGAAATGTTTTACTTGCTTGCTGTGTACTAATGTTTTGCTAAGTCTGTGCAGAAGAATGCTGAAGGTCACAAGCTGGAGAAAACGGGGAGCTGTACACACTAGCACCAGATAAGGAGTGGAAGCTCTCCTTATCTTATGATGTTGTATGAAGTTATACAGAAATTCTGGTTCCGACTGGTTTCACCCCCCCCTCCGTTTTAGCAGTCGGAACCACATTGTAGCCAGGGTGTTCCTTAATAAAAAGCTTGGAGAGCAGAGACTGCTTCAGAGTGGGTTGGAGATTGTAACTGAATGCAGTTTCTGATCCCCTCTCCTTGCAAGTGAATTATACTCAATTCTCTGTGTCTTTCTTTTGTGCAGGTTGAATAAGGTGTTTGGTGTTTAAACCTAACAGCGAGTTGAACGCGAGACGTCGTCCAGCCATTGATCACGTACCAGCAAAATCCAAACAAAGGAACTAGAGATAAAGTTCTTCTGACAAACATGTCTGCTTGCCCATAAGCTCACACGTGATTGGACGAGCAGTCGAAGGCTCGCCAGGCTCCTCCAATCACATACGAGGTCATTGTTATACGGAAGGACTCGCGAGAACAGCTCGTGTCTATCATGTTTTTTTTTTGCTTTATTGGCAATTCCGTGTAACAATACAGAGTAATTCAAACATCAAACACAGATACACAGCAGTTGGTGACATTATGACTTTTAAAAAAATGAGACATAGAATGTAAAAAATAAATAAAAATAAAACAAGGGAAACAAACATATAAATAAATAAACAAATAAATAAAATAAACATAAAATAATAATAGCTAGGGGTTTACATTGAGTGTATGGTCATTTACAAAAGTGTATCATTTTATACCATTTTTCTTCTTCATAAATTTAAGTGACTGAAAATACAAACAAAGTTCTTTAAGAAAAAATTGAAGTTTGGCTTGGTCCTCATGTATTTGTTTTTGTGAATGTAAAATTTCCCCATCATGAGTAACACATTAAAGACTAGGTCCTGCAGGTTATCTGTCATTTCTAGTCCAAACAAAACATTCTCTTTGTCCAGATGAGAAGGAGAATCAAATTTAGATGAATACCAGAAGCAGAAATCTTCCCAGAAAACTTTCATGTACATACAATAGTAAAAGAGGTGACCAACAGTCTCAATTTCACATTCACAGAAGGTGCAATCATTTTCTTCAAAAACCAAAACGGAGCCTCAGAAATTCCTTGGAAGGATAAATGTCGGTGATTATTTTGAAATGGACTTCTTTAACCTTTGGAGCAACAGGAAACTGTAGATATTTATTCCGCAGTGTTCCCACTTTCTCTTTTGGAAAATGCTTGGAGATTAAGTTTCTGTGGGATGTATCGGGATGAAATTCCTTGACAAACAAACTACGTATGACATTGTTGGTCAGCTTTTTATCAATAACTGACCGTTGAGTAACAGAGAGGGAAGTTTTACCTGGACATGGTTTAGGAGTAGGTTGTATGACATTATGATCAGAGGCTGAGGAAGGGCTTTGATTAATATATTATATTGTTTTCTGTTATTTATTTTGAATTTAGAGCAAAGAGTTTCAAAAGGTAAAAAATTCCCTTTGTCATCAAGAATGTGCATTATCGACCATATACCACTTTCTAGCCAGCTCTTGTAAAATAAAGACTTGTTCCTGAATAGGACATATCGGGAGTTCCATAGTGGGGTGTTATGAGGACTAAAATTATGCTTAAATATTAGTTTCCAATAAAGTAAGACGCGTTGATGAAAAGAAGAAAGTTTAACAGGAAGTTTCTTAGGATCAAAATCACATTTAAGAAGGAAGTTAATTCCTCCTAATTCTATAAATAATTTGGAGGGGATATGAAACCAAAAACTATTTTCATTTTTCAGAAAAGATTTGAGCCAATTCATTTTAATAATTCCGTCTAAACATTCAAAGTAAAAATTGTTATGTCACGTTGAGACCACAAATTTAAGTTAAGTTTACATTTATCTAAAATATTCCAACAGTTTAGTCTTTCCAGTGATTTATTGTCTTTGGTGATGTGAACACCAAAATATTTCACGGCAGATTTAACAGGGATGTTATGAAGGGCAGTCTGGGAAGAGCCGTGTATCGTCGCGTCTATCATGTAAACATGGCTTTATCCCCATCCGGACAGACATTTTTATCGAAAGCCAATAGAAGTTTGGGGCTTGCAGGGAACAGACACGTCATACCCACCATCATTTCTGCCAGTTGAGCGCATTGCTAGAAGATGTGTGGTTAATACATCCTCTGTGCATTTAAGTAAGACCAAAGAAAAGGTGACGGTGGTCATGCCACTATGCACAGTAGTTGAGCTCTAGGAGACTGTGATCCCTGCAGACCCCTCATTCTAGAAAAATGTCACTTAAGGTAAAACTCCCCCTGCAACCCTGATTTGCATTTGTATAGCTCACAGCATTTTCATTTACATGTTAAAGCCTCCCTTAGAATTCCATGGGGGGGAGGCATGGGGGGAACACTGCCTAAGAAAGCCCACGTCAATTTCTGACAATTTATGGGAGTTTTCGGCGAAGCCTGCAAATTACCGTGAACAGCCGTTAACCTGAACTTCCACGACAATCTACAGTGCCGCATAGTGACGAAAATCACACTTTTCATGCAGTGCTCACAACCCCACCATGGACTGTTCTCCCTGCTGCCCTCTGGGAAGAGTCTTTGCAGCATCCGCTGCACGTCCAGCAGGTTCTGCCACCAGAATGTTGAACTGTTGAAACTCTTATCAAGACTCTTGCCACATTGCCAGACTGGACACTGTAAAAACAAAAACAATAAATGCGCACTTGTAAACATATCTGCACTACCAAGATTGCTGAGTTTTTTTCTTAATCCCTTTAAATAGAACAGACCTCAATGTTCTACTGCGTTTTGCATCATATTTTTATTTATTTTGTACTGCACTGAACCTTTCCATATCAATACCTATTGCACCATGACACTAAACTGGTTTTCCTTTTCTCCTACACTGCCTATATTCATGATCTCGACTGAACTTTATAAATGCTGATGTTCATTTCAATGTTGTAAGCTGTGCATTTACTGTTTTTTTGTTTTTGTTTTTACAGTGTCCGGTCTGGCAATGTGGCAATAAGAATAATTGCCTTGATGCCAAAAAGAGCCCAACAAATTTTACTTTCACAAGTGTAGCAGTACGGCTATCGCCACAGTGTTCCGCTTGATTTATGCATATAAATCACTTTATCATAATTCATGCAGGAAGTATTACAGATTATATGGACACTGCAATGTAAATAAAACAGGAAAGGAAAAACTGAAAAAAGGACAATAGATGAAAGAAAGAGAAGATAAAAGGGGGATAGCGATAAAACATATTCAGTCTGCTTCATCACCTGCAAAGAGATGTAAATAGAACAGCACAACCAACAGATATAGTATAAGAGATACAATAAAGTAACACCTTGATACTATTGCTGAAGTATAAGTAGTATAATTTAATCTCAGTGTTGGAGAGTAACGGATTACATGTAACTACGTTACGTAATTTAATTACAAAAACAGAGTAACTGTAATTCGTTACAGTCACAATGACAAAATATGTAATTCAGTTACGGTTACTTCCGATAATATTAAGAATTACAAATTTTGTTACATTTTTTTTAAAATATAAAGAAAAACCTTTGTGTAATATGTACAGTGAACCCTCGCTATAATGTGGTTCACTTTTCACGGTCTCGCTGCTTCATGGATTTGCATCATGCATTGTTAAACTTTATTGTCGAACATAATCAATGGTCAGAGATCGGAAGTAACGAAGTACAAATACTTTGTTGCTGTACTCAAGTAGATTTTTCTGATATTTTTACTTTACTACTTATTTTTATGGTGACTTTTTACTTCTACTCCTTACATTTTTACACAAATATCTGTACTTTCTACTCCTTACATTTAAAAAAATTGGCTCGTTACTTTAGTTTTGAATCATTTCAACGGAGTTACCGTTATTATTTTTCACGCCATCAATACCAAACCCAATCTAATTGGATGGGAATCTACGTTGCATTTGACGCACCACTAGATGAATCGGGGGTATTCATTCGCGGCAAATCATTGCAGCTTGGTGGCGGTGGCGTTAGCATAGTAGCATGGACGACGAGATGATTGAAAATGAACACAACGGAGATCTAGTCCTATTGGCAGACATCCATTTAAAATGTAGGCAACGGCATGAAAAAAGTGGTTTCTACTTTTACTTTTATACTTTAAGTAAATTTACAAGCCTGTACTTTGTTACTTTTACTTGAGTGAAGAAGTTTAATCAGTACTTCCACTTTTACCAGAGTATTTTTTAACACAAGTATCTGTACTTTTACTCAAGTACGGAAAGTGAGTACTTTTGCCATCTCTGTCAATGGTGGAATGTCGGTTTATAAGGATCTTTTGGCCCAGAAGAAAAAAGAGCGACAACAACTACCGATAACTATGTTCTTCTCTCCAAAAAACACACCTGCACCGCAGGTTTAGAAGAAAAAAACGCCACAGAGCTGAGTCAGGATGCAGCGGCTCTGTCAAACAGCAGTGAAATACTGTACTGTACACGTCAGTCACTATTTGTCCTACTGTACTTTGTATTTTTTTTCATAATCATTTTTCATTTTCTCCCGTTCCAATCCGTCGCGGCTGCTGATCCCCGCAATATTAACTCTTCAGTTCGTATTAATTATTAAAATTATTACTTATTTATTGATAACTATATTATTTACAGTACAGTACAGTACAGTAGTTATTTGTAAAAAACAAAAAAAAACAAAAAAAAACCAGACCATAACAACGTCTATACTGTACTTTTATTTGTTAAACAAATGCTTGGGCCTGTAAAAAGTTTTTGTTCCTTGATTTCAATGTTGTATGGAGTATTTCATTGTATAATAACTTTAAAAAAATAAAGGTTTCTACTTCACGGATTTCACCTATCGCGGGTTCTTTTAGGAACGTAACCCCCGCGATAAACGAGGGTTTACTGTAATATTTTTATTGCTTCGCGCCCTGTATTGCCGTTTCCCTTGTCTCTATCATATTTGCCACTCCATCCTGTGCTGGTGGAGCCTCCTTGAGGAACAGCAAGCGAGCGGACGGTTCTATTTCAGCTCAAGCAGCGCATCAAAAATGACAGCCTTCCAGCACTGGAAATTTAAGGAGCATTTCATTTACATCTGTGAAAATGGCTCAAATGTAACCGTGCAGTGCAAGAAGTGTTTGCCGGCTATCAACCTGAACCTGCTTGTGTTAGTCTGCAAACTGCATAAATGGTAGAGCCTGGGGGAGGAACAGAAAAGAGTATGGCCCGATGACAGGAGTCTGAGAAAATCTTCCATGCCTGGTGCTGGCATCTCTTCTTGTGGACATCCTGTGATCGCCTGTCAGCAGTTCCCTGTCAGCTTAGTGCTTTTTTAAGGTTCACATTCAGTTCTCCAAAATTAAATGTTGAACATGGTTCAATACTCATTAAAAACTTAAAGTAATCAAAAAGTAATCAAAAGTAATTAGTTACATTACTTTTTAAAAGTAATCAAAAAAGTTACACCACAATTACATTTTAAACAAGGTAACTTGTAACTGTAACGGATTACATTTTCAAAGTAACTTACCCAACACTGTTTAATCTGACATGTATAGTGTGGTAGCTGAAGATAAGAATATGGGCTTTCTGTATGGAAGTGAATCTCTAAGTACCTGGAACCCATCACATGTAGTTGTTTGTGGGTGTGCACTTATGCATATAAAGTTTATCCAAAGGAAATAGGCCCAATAGTGCTTGTGAATAGCCTTGTGAAGAGCATTTACTGTTGAAAGGTGTCCGCATCAAAATTTTGTTTTCTGTACACTCTGTGTATACAAGATGACCATAACGTTTGTGTAAGTCTAAGTCTAAGATTTTATGAGATTCTTCTTAAAGAAGGTTGATTGTATTAAAAGTAGGATCATTAGCACCCCTCTGAATATGATAGGGTTATATCTGAAGGCTTGTCATCTTGTGTTTCCCCCACATCCAGAGTGATGTTCTGCCTTCCCCCTGCAGCCACTGCAGGTCACATTTCTGTTCTGTTCTGTTATTTCAGTACTTAAACGTTTTGAAACCTCCCACTCTCTGACTCGCCTTGAATACTGGGTCCATCTGTCCTGGATTTTGACACCTTAACCTAAAATAATTGCAGACAACACCTCTAAACAGTCTCCCTGGAGTCACTTACCTTGTAAAAAAAAAAAAAAATAGGGTCAGCCACATTAGTATCAGCCTTTGCTCCCCACAAAAAGTTGGTAAATATAACAAAAATTGTCTTAATTATGTTAACAAGTAGACTCATTCACAATCACATATCTCTATACTTTACATTGACTTTCATTAATTTCTAATCCAATATATACAGCTTAAATAGCAAAATATCTTCACTTTACAACTAAGAAGTCTTCCTCAAATTGATTTTATTCAGTTTATTTGTATAAATTACGAAATATGTAATTTTAAGCATTTTAAAAAGATAATTTGATCAAATGATGCAGATAGATTTGTTAAAAGTGTTCTAAGGACATTGTCCATCCTCTTCCTCATACTCAAACTGTTATGGTGTTGCTTTGTGGTGACATTTATAAGTGCTCAGGTGTAGATTAGTGGGATAAATAATTCCACACTTAGCACAGAATTTCAAAGATATTATAAATATTGCTTTTAGCGACACAGATTAATGATGTCCAAAAAGAAGAATTGTTATTAAATGTATTGTGCATCTGAAAACCTTGTGTTTTTATTTGCACATCCACTTCTACATGTGAGCAAAACAGAGATAAACAGAGTAAAACAGAGGGCAATATCCCTGTCCCTTCTTAAATTGATTAGATTACGTTTCTCAGTGGCCTGCCCTCACTGTTGCTTAGGAGGCAAAAGCTCCTGAAATTAGGTGTCATTGCAAATTACATCAACAGTAGAGGTCCATTGGCCTCTCACTGGCTAAGAATGCCATTCTCATGACACACAGAGAAACAAATTTTGATTGCCTCAAGGTTAAGTGACAGAAATTGGTGCTGATGTGGTATTTATGTTAAGGGATAGGGCAGGACTGGGGTTGTTGAGAAAGAAAAAAAAAAAAGATAACCAGAAATACATCAGCTTATCATACTAAAGTAGTAGCCATTGAAAATTTCCCCACTTTCCTTGAGGGGTCCTTGGCTGGTCCCAAGATGGCACCGTGAGACAGTGGCTGTTTCTCAATTCACAAGAACGCAAGTACGGACTCTCGTCCCCACCATGTATGTACTTGAGAAGAACAGGGGAAAGACTGGACTTGTCAGCATTTGGTTGTGGTTTGGAGGACCCAAATGCAGAGGCAGAGGCTGAGGAGATTTCTTGCAGCTTTAATGAAAATAAACAGAAGTAACAGAGGCGGGAACCCAAAAATCCAAAATCAAACATGAAAAATATAAAGCAAACCAGAACTATGTGACATCTGGGGAAACCAAACACGAGGAGACAGGGAGAGACGAGGAACATGGACAACAGCATGGGAGGACAGCTAAGACAAGGAACCAACAAAGAGTGACAGCAGAGGGAGAGCATATATAGCAGAGAGAGACAAAGGGAGGGCTAACGAGCAGACAAGGAGCAGGTGTGAGAGGAGACAACGAGGGAGCCAAGGGGAAAGGAACACACACACAAGAGGGCAATAGAGGACAACAGAAAAACATGAGAACTAATATAAATCTAGAAATTACAACATTTTAAATTATTTAAATTAAACCAAAAAATCTAGAAAACAAGGAGAAAAAGTAAAGAACAGCAGAACCAAGACCATGACAGGACTATGGGATAACAGGAGCATGCAGCATAGATATGGGTCAATTGGAACAGAAGCGTACTGATGACATCACCACACACTCAGTTCGCCTGGAGCTGCATTTCACCTCCTGTTTTTAATAGTCTTTAGATAATAATACATTCTTATTATTTCATTTAGTTTGGGAATAATAATGGACACAGTCAGATATACACAAATCAAATAAACATTTTGGCACATCAAACAAAAAAGATGCCATCCGAGTCAGATGTACTTTAAACACAACTATGTAGAGAGTGGGCTAATGCAGACAGGCTAACGTTAGCCCTGGCTGCTGCAGACGGGCTAACTTTTAACTTAACTCTGAGCTCGGTGATTGCTCCATTGGAAGCTTCTACTGCGGCTGTGCATGCTGGGACAGCTGTCGATCTCAAGAATGGACAAGTCTGCTCTGATGCTCAGTAAAGAGGGAGGGGCGGGAAAAACACCCAGAGACTTTGTCCGTTCTTGGTTTGCTGTTCTTGTGAATTGGAACAGTACTAAGGCTGAAGCTGATGACATATAACTAGTACACAAGCACATGAGAACACACAAGTACACATATTGAGAAACCACCAATCACTTCTGGTCTCATCGACAAGAAGCAGTATAGTTCTGAAACAGATTGGAAACAGATTGAAACATTAATAAAATTCTGCCCGGAATGCAGCAAATTCGGCAGTCATTAAAATGCCCTCTGGATTAACTTCAATTCAATTCCGTTTATTTCTATAGCGCCAATTCGCAAAACGTCATCATAGTTTACAATTATACCAGATCATCCAGTCAAACTGATTCATAGTTTTCTATCTTAGGAAAACCAGTAGATTAAATCAACTCAATAACTCAAATGAAATCCCTCAAACTAAGCATGTTTGTAGCGTCACTGAAGAGGAAAAACTCCCCTTTAACAGGAAGCAACCTCCAGCAGAACCAGGCTCAGAGTGAGGAGGCAGAAGCAGAAATAGAAAAAGAAGCATAGATGCAAAAAGTAACTGTCAACCAGCTCTACAGGCGGCCCCGTCCAGGAAACACACAGCCAGGGAGACGAGCTCCAAGCCAGCTCCATGTCAGAGGATGAAGAGAGCACATCCAGTTAGTCACAGTCAGAGAAACAGGACTACACTGAAAAACAGGCCGATCTCCAACATCTAGAAACAAAGGTGTTGATGGCAGCAGCACAGCTGATATTTCTCTCCAGGATGGAGTCACAGCCAAACAGGAACAGACCAGATGAAGCTACTATGAGAAAAAGCAGAGAGAGCAGAACGTTAGAGATTAAACTAACAAATAATACAGAATTGGGACAATAGAGATAGATAAAGCAGAAGGATTAAAAAGGGGTCCCTATGTCCTCCAGCAGTCTAAGCCTATAGCAGCATAACTATAGAGATTGCTCAGGATAACCTGAGCCACTCTAACTATAAGCTTTATCAAAAAGGAAAGCTTTAAGCCTAGCCTTAAAAGTAGACAGGGTGTCTGCCTTATGGACTAAAACTGGTAGTTGGTTCCACAGGAGAGGAGCCTGATAACTTAAAGATCTGCCTCCCATTCTAGGAGAACCGTCTAGCAACCACTAATAAACCTACAAACCTGCCTATAAGATGGAGCTTTGCTATTTAAGGCTTTATATGTGAGAAGGAGGATTTTAAATTCTATTCTTGATTTAACAGATTTCATCAGAACTCTGGCTGCAGCTGAAGGCTTTTAACAACAGTTTGTGGACTTCCTGATAGTAAAGAATTACAATAGTCCAGCCTTGAAGTAACAAATGCATGGACTAGTTTCTCAGCATCACCCCTGGACAGGAGATTTCTATTTTTTGCAATATTCCTCAGATGAAAGAAGGAAACTCTGGAAACCTCTTTGGCTAACACTGCTCCAGACAGTCTGTTATTGTTTTGTTCCTTTTTTGTTCTTTTTTTATCTAACCGTACCGCATATATATAAGTATACTATTTTTTTTTATGTACCGTATTTTATGTAATATTTGTGCAGCTGTAGTATAGTCTTTTTTTATTTTTTCATTTTTTACCTGGTGCTGTTACATTTAAATTCCCTGCAAAAATGGAAAATAAAGGTTTTTTCATTCTTTCTTCACAGAAAACGGACAAACGGACATTATATATTTCCCGTTCCTATGAATGAAACAGTAAAAATAGACAAGATACATTCTTTAAATGTTCTTATTTAAAAAATCCAGCTTATTATTTTCATTTTATTTCTTATCAATTTCTACAGTTGTATAATCCTCTCAGACCTCCTTAATAGGCACTTGCCAAACCGAAGGATGTAATTAAAGCATGTAAGATATTAATGTATGGCTTCTCAGTATTTCCTGATGGATATATAGCTTGTAGCAAAAGTGTGTGTTTGTAGGGGAGGAAGGCTCTTAGACCTCGACAGGTTTGACATTGACAGACATTGGGGTGGAGGGAACTACCTACACTATTCTCTATTCAAAGCAGATGTAAGAGACTGCTTGTTCACTTTGATTAATGTCCTTTAACTATTGAGAGCCTAGGAATCCAAATACAGGTTTGACACATGACCAGCTAAGAAAAAAAAGCAGAAGTTAGTTCCTAAAAAAACTGAATGAGGCATAGCTGTGTTAGAGTGTTGGTGTTACATTTAAAACTAAATTAGAATTAGCTTTATAAGCTAACTTTGCACACACAGATGTGACTTTGGTTCCACATGCTCCAAAGTACAAACAATAAGCAGTGTTGGGAAAGTTCTCTTTCTACGTGAACTAGTTCAAAGTTCAGTTCACACATTTTAAAATGAACTAGTTCAGTTCATAGGTCATAATTCAAAATTTTGAACTAAGTTCACAGTTCCAAAAAATGAACTAGTTCATAGTTCTTTTTTTTTATATATATTGCTCAATTACATCATAGCCTACTGTAGAACCACAGACAGTAATTATTTTATCAGTTGTAACACTGAAACTGTGCGTCAGATTTCATCTTCATATCCAGTTTTGAATCCTTATCCAACCAGGATTTACATTAGCATTGAGGGGACAGCATTTCCCCATTGTTGCTTTAACGCTTTGTTGCTGTCCATTCACTTCACACTAGTAGCAGCTGCAGCTTTCACCCCTACATTATATTCTCAAAAACATCAGGAAAAATGTGCTGCTTGAATGGTCTTTTTTGTGAAGAATTATTAAAAGAAAAACAGGAACGTAGTTTTTAAGGTGCAAATGTTTTTTTTATTATTTTAATAATTTTTTTCCATTTGAAAATTCATTTCAGTACATACTAAAAAGGAATCCTGGAAATTTATACCAGGTAGGTTTAACAAACAAGTTACATGAATAGTAAAATCCTCAAGAACATTTTACTAACACAAACTGAGGGACCAGGCTGAGGTAGGAATTTAAGGTTACTGAAGTGCGGATTTTTTTCCTGAAAGCCGGCGGGCAAAGTTTGCAGAGGAACGTAAGATTGTTGTCATCATCCTCACCGACCACCTGGTCATAAAAGTGTTTTAAGTGATCATACTGCTACTTTGTCGCATCCACGGTCGCCTCCATGCTGCTGTGGCTTCCACGCTGCATTTTGTTTTGATGACGCACGCGGCTCTAGGCTACGACGCTGGTAGCTGGTGTTGCCAGATTGGCTGTTTTTCCCGCTACATATTAAGGCCAGTTTACGGTGTGATTTAGCCGGGGTTTCGCCTGGAGGGCTCTATAGAAATCTGGAAACCTATTGAACGAAGTTGAACTCAGAGAGCGAGCCGTTCACAGACACCAGAATGAACAAGTTCACAATAACGTTCATCAGGCAGTAATACAGTACGTTCAGTTCACGTTCGCCCAAAATATGAACAAGTTCATGAACTTTCGTTCAATGAACGCGTTCAGGCACAACACTGACAATAAGTATATAAACTACTACTACTCTATGTGTCTCTATATGCCTATATTTAGATTGTGGATCAGAAAAAAAGAATAATGTGATTAATCTATCTCTCTTACACGGATATGTACCAAAGGCTTTTAAGGTGCTGTTATAAAATCTTCACTTAAGAAACCGTCTCTTGACCCAGATTACTTGGTTAATTATAGACCTATATCCAATCTTCCTTTCTTATCTAAAATTCTTGAGAAAGTAGTTGCCAAACAAGTGTGCGATCACTAACACCATAATGAACTTTTTGAAGAGTTTCAGTCTGGCTTTAGAGCTCATCATAGCACTGAAACAGCTCTGGTGAAAGTCACTAATGATATTCTCATGGCCTCAGATAATGGACTTGTATCTGTGCTCGTCCTGTTGGATCTCAGTGCTGCATTTGATACAGTTGATCATAATATTCTTTTAGAAAGATTTCAATATTTTGTAAAAATTAAAGGACCAGCACTAGACTGGTTTAAACCGTATCTATTTGACTGATTCACTTTGTTCACGCTAATGACAAATCTTCCCCATGCTCAAGGGGTGTACCACAGGGATCAGTGCTAGGACCAAATCTATTTACTATATATACATGCTCCGAATCAGTAGAATTATTAGACAGCAAGGGGTTCATTTTCACTGTTATGCTGATGATACTCAGCTATAGCTGTCTATAAAGCCAGATGAAGCTAACCCATTACATAGATTACAGGCATGTCTTGAAGATATAAAGACCTGGATGACTCTTAACTTTTTGCTCCTGAATTCAATTCAGTTTCAATTCAGTTTATTTATTTAGCGCCAAATTCACAACACATGTCATCTCAAGGCACTTTACAGTTCAACCAGATCATACAGTCAAATTGATACAAAGTTTTCTATCTAAGGAAAACCAGTTGATTGCATTGACTCATTGACTCAAATACAATCCCTCACACTAAGCATGCTTGTAGCGACAGTGGAGAGGAAAAACTCCCTTTTAACAGGAAGAAACCTCCAGCAGAACCAGGCTCAGTGCGAGCGGCTATCTGCCGAGGCCGACTGGGGTTCAAGGAGACAGAAGCAGAGATACAAAAAGCAGCTGTAAAAGGCGGCCCCGTCCAGGAAACACACAGCCAGGCAGACGAGCTCCAAGGCAGCTCCCATGCCAGAGGATGAAGAGAGCACATTCACCCAGCCACGGCCAGAGAAACAGGACCACACCTGAAGACAGGCCGATCTCCAACATCTACAAACAAGGGTGTTGATGGAAGCAGCACAGCTGATGTTTCTTTCCTGGATGACGTCACAGCCAAACAGGAACAGACGAGGCAAAGCTACTCTGAGGAAAAGCAGAGAGAGCAGAAGGTTAGAGATTGAACAAACAGATTCTGCAGAATAGGAGAACAGAGAGAGAATGAAGCAGAATGATGAAATGGGGGTCCCTATGTCCTCCAAAAGTCTAAGCCTATAGCAGCATAACTTTAAAGACAGCTGAGGATAACCTGAGCCACCCTAACTATAAGCTTTATCAAAAAGGAAAGTTTTAAGCCTATCCTTAAAAGTAGACAGGGTGTCTGCCTCACGGACTAAAACTGGTAGTTGGTTCCACAGGAGAGGAGCCTGATAACTAAAAGATCTGCCTCCCATTCTACTTTTAGAAATTCTAGGAACCACTAGTAAACCTGCAGATTGAGAGCGAAGTGCTCTGTTAGGAACATAAGGAACAATCAGATCTCTGATATAAGATGGAGCTTGGCCATTTAAGGCTTTATATGTGAGAAGGAGGATTTTAAATTCTATTCTTGATTTAACAGGAAGCCAATGAAGAAAAGCCAGGATAGGAGAGATATGATCTCTCTTTTTAATTTTCATCAGAACTCTGGCTGCAGCATTTTGGATCAGCTGAAGGCTTTTAACTACAGTTTGTGGACTTCCTGAAAGTAAAGAATTACAATAGTCCAGCCTTGAAGTAACAAATGCATGGACTAGTTTCTCAGCATCACCCCTGGACAGGAGATTTCTAATTTTTGCAATGTTCCTCAGATGAAAGAAGGAAATTCTAGAAACCTCTTTGATCTGGGATTTAAATGACAGGTCCTGATCAAAAATAACACCAAGATTTTTTACTTTATTATCTGAAATCAGTTTAATCCCATCCAAATGAAGTGACTGACTAATCAGCTTCTTTTTCAGAGACTCTGGTCCAAAGACTATAACTTCTGTTTTGTCTGCATTCAGAAGCAGAAAGTTAAGATTCATCCAGGTTTTTATGTCTTCAAGACATGCCTGTAATCTATGTAATGGGTTAGCTTCATCTGGATTTATAGACAGATATAGCTGGGTATCATCAGCATAACAGTGGAAATTAATCCCATGCTGTCTAATAACTCTACCAATTGGGAGCATGTATAAAGTAAAGAGAATTGGTCCTAGCACTGATCCCTGTGGTACTCCACAGGTAACCTTTGAGCGTGTTGAAGATCTATCATTAACATAAACAAACTGAATTCGATCAGATAGATAAGATTTAAACATTCTCGTGCTGTTCCTTTAATTCCAACAAAATATTCAAGTCTTTCTAAAAGAATATTATGGTCAACTGTATCAAATGCAGCACTAAGATCCAACAGGACGAGCACAGATACAAGTCCATTATCTGAGGCCATGAGAATATCATTAGTGACTTTCACCAGAGCTGTTTCAGTGCTATGATGAGCTCTAAAGCCAGACTGAAACTCTTCAAAAAGTTCATTATGGTGTAAGTGGTCGCAAACTTGTTTGGCAACTACTTTCTCAAGAATTTTGGATAAGAAAGGAAGATTGGATATAGGTCTATAATTAACCAAGTCATCTGGGTCAAGAGACGGTTTCTTAAGCAGAGGTTTAATTACAGCAACCTTAAAAGCTTTAGGTACATATCCCTGTAACAGAGATAGATTAATCACATCTAAAATGGAGGAGGAGATCAAAGGGAATACCTCCTTAAATAACCTGGTTGGAACTGGATCTAACATACAAGTTGAATGCTTAGATGAAGACAATAATTTTGCTAATTCAGAAAGTTCAACTGGATCAAAGCAGTCTAAACCCGGTTCAGATTCCATGACTACCTCAGGTACAATCGTGGATAGAGGAGTGCTTATGATCTTATTCTTAATAAGATCAATCTTATTTATAAAGAATCCCATAAAATCATTGCTGCTAAGAGCAGGTGGAATGGACGGTTCAACAGAGCTATGGCTCTGGGTGAGTTTGGCAACTGTATTAAAAAGAAATCTAGGATTATTCTTATTCTCCTCTATTAATGAGGAGAAGTATGCTGCTCTTGCTTTACAAAGGGTCCTCTTATACAGCAGTAAACCATTTTTCCAGACTAGGAAGGACTCCCGCAGGCCTGTGGAGCGATATTTTCTCTCCAGTTTTCTAGCATTTTGCTTCAAAGTACGCAGCTCTGCATTAAACCAAGGAGCAAGCTGAATGCACACAAAATAGAAGTTATAGTCTTTTCACCAGAGTCTTTGAAAAAAAAAAAAAGCTCATTAGTCAGTAACTTCATTTGGACTGAATTAAACTGATCTCAGATGATAAAGTAAAAAAATCTTGGTGTTATTTTGTATCAGGACCTGTCATTTTAAATCCCCAATCAAAAATGTCATGGTTTTAAGATGTTTGGCCCACATGCTTTGGATGACAACCACACTTTCTGACCGGGGTGATATATTGGGGCAGGAACTCGACGTCGGTTTGCAAACCTCTTGTTCTGCTCAGCTGTGCGGTGAAGAGCAGTGGCCCTTGATCTCCAAGTCTGTTGGCAGCGGGTGATATATTGTTGGACGGAGTTGATTGGGAAACGGAGTTCATCGGACGGGAGGAGCGGTGATTGATAACCCAAGGCGATCTCAAAGGAAGAGTGACCAGTTGCTTTGGAGACGTGGGAGTTGAGCGCATACTCAACCCAGGGTAAGTATTTGTTCCAATCTGAGGGGGATGATGAGGAGAGGTCACAGAGTGCGGTCTCCAGTTGCTGGTTCATTCTTTCAATCTGGCCGTTGGTTTGTGGATGATAGCCGGAGGTGTGGGTGTAACGGGCACCGAGAGCAGAAAATAAGTGTTTTCCACACTTGGGAGATGAACTGGGGACCCCAGTCAGAGAGTATATCGGATGGGATTCCATGGAGCTTGACAACAAGTTGACCTCTTTGTAGAGCGTTGGGCAGCTTACGGATGAAGATGAGGTGGCGGGATTTGGAGAACTCTCTGTCTTGGGGGGCGTGATGTCTGGACAGAGCGTCAGGTTTGATGTTTAGGGAACCAGGACGGAAGGTAAAGGACAGATTGAAGCGGGCCTGTCGGGGGTTCAGATCTTGGGCAGACTGCAGGTAAGAGAGGTTTTTATGGTCCGTACAGATGACTATGGTCTGCTCGGAACCCTCCAGCCAACGTCGCCACTTCTTCAAAGCTAATTTGATAGCTTATTGTTCTCGATCTTCAACGTCATAGTTATGTTCGGCTGGAGACAGCCGACGGGGATTGAGCTTCAGATCAGGAATCTTAGGTATAGACAGGGCATGAAGAGGTGACGCGATTTGGCTGTAACCCCGAATTAACCTCCTGTAGAAGTTTGTAAACCCTAAAAAATGCTGCAGCTGCTTTCTGGACTCTGAGGTCTGCCACTCAACTACGGCTTTGATCTTATTGGGGTCAGACTTAACTTCTCCACCTTCCAGGATGAGTCCACATTTCTCAGCTTTAACAAATAGCAAGCGTTGCAAAACCTGACGGAGATTATGTTGGTGTTGGACTGGATCACAGGAGTAAATCGAAATATCGTCAAGATAGACAAAGATGAAAACATTTAGGAACTCCCGTTGGACATCGTTAACAAGGACCTGAAAAACAGAAGGGGTGTTACAGAGCCCAAAAGGCATGAGGAGGTAATCAAAATGGTTTGGAAAACCCGTCTTCCACTCATTTCTCGGACAGATCCGAACCAAGCGAAAGGCGTTACTCAGGTCAGGTTTAGTGAAGATGACTGCATCCTGGACAGGTTCCATAGCAGAAGACAGCAGCGGAAGAAGCTTAATGGTGATCTGATTTAGCCCTCGGTAGTCGATACATGGACGGAGGGATTAATTTTTTATTTCCACAAAAAAGAACCCTGTGCCCAATGGAGAGCAAGAGGGACGAATCAACCCTGCAGCGAGCGACTCTCCAATGTACTTTTCCAGCGCCTGATGTTCCACCTCGAGATGTTATATAGTTGGCTGGTGGGTAAAGGAGCACCAGGTAAAAGATCTCCCCTGGGAAGCTTGCACAGTCATGTTAATCAAGTCATGTTAATCTACTCCTCCGAACGTCACTGTCCATGTACGTCTTCTCTGTCCGTCACCACCAAAATATGGATCCAAACTATTCTTTGCACCACTCCGGTCAGTTGGAAGCTGGCCAGGTCAAGATCCATAATTGAAATTGCACCAAAAAGGAAAAAGAATGTTGAGAAGATCTGGTTTTTCAAAGCGAATTGGGAAACTAATAAATATGCTATATATTTATTTATTTATTTTTTGTTTGTTTTTTATACTTTTATAATCCCAGAGAGAAATTACTTCTCTGCATTTAATCCATCCCCTTGGGGAGCAGTGGGCTACCATTTATTTTAATTATTGGAAGCAAACTATTGGTACTTCAACATACCAGGAAGCAGATTTGTCATCTCTAGCCATTCAAGGCTTAAAAGTTTGAACAAATCCAGTCTTGTGCCATTCAGCTTGTCATAAGATTATGACTATATCAAATACCTAGAACTGGAAGTTAGTTAATTATTAGGTCAATCAAATCAAGGGTAAAGCTAGTTATTTATTATCAGTTGAATGATTATAACTGTAACTTGCTTACTGACCAAGGTTTTCGCCCCTTCCCTAAAAAGGGTTACTCCTGAATCCGGCTGTTAAAAATCCAGTTGTCTTTCACCAATTTAGTAATTTAGGCTATGTGTAATGTGCAGTCAAACAGTGAAGTTTCATTCAATTTATGGTGAAAAATTAGTAATGACTCAAGAATGCATTAAACTATGAAGTGGCTGAAAGACCCGTTAGCTTAGCTGGCCCCAGGGGTTCTGGTTCTGGTCCAACTGAAACAAAGAGATGATGATGTATTAGTTAGCTTCAGCAACACATGACTCGTTCAGTCTGTAGTGAGCATTAGCATTCAGTTAAACCTTTACCATCAGCAGTATAATCAGAAAGCTTATTTCCGATAAGAACACCAACATGATTATTCTATCTAGTTCACCCAAGCAGAGCACATATTAAGCATCAGATTGAAAGGACTGGGGAGGATGCAGTTACTGATTCAGCTTGCTCCAGTTCTCTGCAGGTCCGTCTTTGGTCCAGTCCGTTCGTCCAATATCAACTCAAAGAGATTTGGATCAATCCCGTGCAACAAGAAGAGACCATTTGATAGGGGGGTTATAACTCACGGTACCATGCAGGGCGTCTCCCATTTAGCTACTGTGGTTAGCGTGGAGCCGCAGCCTCTTGCAGCACTTCTGCGGCGCGTCTCCATCCCTCCCATCTCAGGCGGTCATGGTCTGGAGACTTCTAAAGGCTTCTTCGGCGAACAGCAATCTGGGCCCCCGTTGTTCGGCGGTTAGCAGAGCTGGATTAGCTCCTCTCTGTCTCTGTTGTGGCAGGATTAAGGATACACTGCGTTCACTCAGTTTGAATCGCAGGAAGGATAAAAACACTGTTTTCATCTGGCCACGCTTTCAGTGGAGAAGAGAGTGCAATGCCTGACTTTAAGCTAATTTATGTTTATATTTACTGCCAAAAGCTTCAGTTTGTTTGTAGTAATGAAAGACAGGAAACAAAGAACTTGGCTGCAGTTTAGGGAGGTTTGGAACTTTCCATAAAGCCCATTAGAGTTTCCCAATGGGGCAAACCAAGTTCCTTTGTCTGCCTGATTCTATAGTCAATGTGTAATTTTGTGAAAGACTAATACATTAAACAGCTTTTATGTGGATATAACAGACGTACTGTTTTTTCAAAATAAAACAGGTGACCATGATCATACATACCATGATCATACATACAAACTTAGTATTTTTTTCTTCCTCCCAACTGTGTAACTGTAACATAAAAGTGGCTAGGTTTGCAGCATCAATTCGCCTCAAAGATAATGTGAACCACCAGCACCACCACCACTGGTGGTAAGCCAGACTCACAGTGAGAAATCATTCACATCTAGGTGCTTCTGGCGATTAAGAGCTCTGTAACAGCGGCAATGCAGAACAAACCCTGTGAAGCTGACAGGGCTTCCGTATAACGTACACCCCGGTTTCCCTGAAGGAGCCAGATCAGCCAAGGCCATTAGTAGGGTGAAGATTGTCTTGAGGGGGGGCAGAAGTTCATTTGTCAACCTGATGCAGCTTTAATGAAGCGATAATGTATTAACACATTCACAGGGGGTGGCCATATACGAGTTAATGTGATGAGAAAAAGGAAGAGTGAATAATAACATTGCCAGATAAAAGGTGATGGTACTTATTCTGGAAATGTCCTAAACTTGTACAATACTGGAATATGGAATGTCTTTTGTGACGTTTTGGTGTATAGAGTACTGTTAAAACCTGAACAGCTATATTTGTGTAACCACATTGATGGCACAAAAATGATGAATATTTGACTGAAATAATGTTGGTAGCAGCTAAAAAGTCGAACGGAAATGGATGATGATCGAGTTGCCAACGAAGGATCAATGAATATCTACTAGCAAAGACATACTTGCAATGGAAAGGTTAATATACTAGACTAAGACCATAAGCAATAATGTACACAAAAATAAAAAAAATGGCTTTATCACAAGGAAAAGATTGGTGTGTCTCCCAGACTTTTTTTCTGTTTGTCTTTTCTTTTTTTCTTTATATGTATATATATATATATATATATATATATATATATATATATATATATATATATATATATATATATATATTTATTATATTTTCAATGACTAGTAAAGCTGACCTAGGGCGAAAAAATGTTTGCTGATTGACTCTTCTTAAAAGTTATCCGTACGCAGTACCTCCTTAAGCAATACACCAAAACTACGCACTGAGGAGACAGGAACTGTCATTACAGTTGTAGTGTGGGTGATTGACAGGCCGAGTCGCAGAAGGGAAAAAACTTACCAAGAGAAGCTGCATCTGAAATCGTTTTGACCTGATCGACTGAACATCTAAATTAATATCAGCAGTAGAAAAGACAGATGGAGACGGTACACTCTGTAATTTTCCAGGACCTGTTTTTTTTTTACAAGGCTTGGCTAACTGCATGCAGCAAGGCTAGTGCTTGATTCTGCTACCTTGACTGCCTGCGCCCTTTTTCAAAGGTCAGGATCTGACCCACATGTTTAAAGACAGGTAGGACCGATTTAAAGCACTTTTTAGAAAAGGCAAAGAAAAATGAACACTCTGGGATGTGAATCCCAGATTGTACATAGTATAATAAAGTGTACTTTTTCTAGGTGTTTGTTAATTTGCATAGTTGCTCTTAAATATTCTCAGAAAATAGTTTATATATATAAAAAAATAAAAAGCTGACTAATAGCTTCTCCAATTATTAAACTGGTACATTATTTTTTTTAGGTTTGTGACACAACGGGCTGCTCAGTGGCACAGTGAGTAGCACTGCTGTCTTGCAGCAAGAAGGTTCTGGGTTCGATTCCTGACCCAGGGTCTTTCTGCATGGAGTTTGCATGTTCTCTCTGGGTACTCTGGCTTCCTCCCACAGTCCAAAAACATGACTGTTAGGTTAATTGGCTTCTCTAAATTCTCCTCAGGTGTGAGGGTGTGTGTGAATGGTTGTTTGTCTCTGTGTTGCCCTCTGATGAACTAGTGTAGTGTGAAATTTAGACAGGATTGGGATGAGTCGGTAATAAAGATGACACACATATATACACACACACTGTTTATGCCAGAGTAAAATGTGTCGTTTTATTCCGCCACAGAAAACAGCAAAGCAAGCACAACAACCAAAGCACAGTGCTGAATACGAATTATATTGTTCCCCTTACCGTGACACAAAGGATCCGAGAGCCAGTCGACCCCGGCAGGGCAGCAACAAGCGCAGCTAGGCGTTCGTACGCAACCCCAGCAGACTCTGCCAGTGCCAACCACCACCCCGTACTTTATGCACCTCTTCAAAGGAAAATCTTTCTCCCAAACAGAAAACGACCGCTCCCTCTTACGCCTGGAGTGCATGATTACAGATATTATAAATTCCCCCCGATCATGCAGGGAACTCGTGTACAGGAAACCAAAACATGGAACCGACATCTCCTGATCTCACCTAGAGCTTGTGGATACAAAAACAAGTTACATCATGCTCAGAGCTCATGGACACAGAGTAAAAAACATGTGCTTAGATATAATTGTCAAAGAACATAAAATATAAAACCCATATATATCAACTGGCGACCTGTCCAGGGTGTACTCCGCCTCTCGCCCATTGACAGCTGGAGATAGGCACCGGCACCCCTTGTGACCCCACTTGGGATTAAGCGTGTTTGAAAATGGATGGATGGTTTGTGACACAGTATTGGACCATGCATTCACAAAGCCTCAGAATGACACACTTTATGTAGAAAAAGTAAACCAGTACATGAAATTATGTTTCGTTTTCATAAGGTGTTTTTTTTATGTTTTTTGTTGTTAGCATTCATATAAATATAGCAGTGTGATAACTTAGTATACATTTTATTTGTATTTGTATATTCATCTATTTTGAATAGCCAGAGAAAACTCCAGCAGTCGCCACTGGTACATAAAGCTAATTCAATTCAGTTCAGTTCAGTGACTTTATATAGTACCAATTCACAATGTCATGTCAGGAAACACACAGCCAGGCAGGTGAGCTCCGGGCCAGCTCCCATATCAGAGAATGAAGAGAGCACATCCAGCCGGTCACAGTCAGAGAAACAGGACTACACTGAAAAACAGGCAGATCTCGAACATCTATAAACAAAGGTGTTGATGGGTTGTCATGCAGCACAAACATTTCCACAGACTTCAGATTTGGACAGTAAACAGTTGCAAATGATTTCCTGGTGTTCCAAATGAACGATTGAAATTTTGTGGACACTTGAAATTCTCCTAACTTGATTTTTTTTTTGTCATTTTGTGACATTTCCTCTGGTGACATTAATATCAATTCATTTTACATACTTAAGAGTTATTGATTGAAATAGAATTAGAATTATGATATCTGAAAACACAGGACTTTGGACTGACTATTAGATGTAAGGCTTAAATATTTTGGATAGCCTTTTCTCAGAACTAAAATATGCCATTAGGTTTAGACCCTGAAAAAAAAAAAAACAACAAAAAAAAATCCCCTACAAGCAAGCACCATAAAACAAGATAAACATGGGGAGCGCTGTCGAGCTATGAGAGAGTAGGATGCACTCACCAGAAGCTCCCACAGATATTAAAGCTACAGTGTGTAATTTTCAGCGACATCTAGCCATCAAACTGCAGACCGCAGCAACATGAACATCCCCCCCCCCACCGCTTCTCCCTTCCAACAGTATGGCAAGCGTTACGGGACAAAATGTCTTCCACGACGTCCGCATCACCTACCTTCTCAAGTGATGAGGTTTGTTTACATAGATAATTTTACAGATAGTATTTCCTTAGTCTGTGTGTTCAGTACCGTCTCAGTTCATCTCTCTCAACTTGCCGTAGTTACTTTCGAGCGTAATGGGCGATCTCGCAATCGCTAGTTTGTTGGCTCTGCGCTGCCGTAGCGCAAAGATGTCTGCCTCCATGGCTGCGAGACCCGCTCCTATGTAATTATAAATAACGAATTCTAAGGCAACGCAAATATTAAGGTTAAGAGGCTGAGCTCGTAGATGATGATAAATAACATAGTTATGTATATTACATTTCTGACTGTATATCCCTGTAATTATTACACACTGTAGCTTTAATGCTAAACTTTCATTTTGTGTATACAACCTATAAGAAGGACTTTCTGTAGGTGGGTGGGTCCTACAGAAGCAAGAAAAGTTTATCTGAAAATGCCAAACAAAGCTAATATTGTATAGGCTGCAGGAACTAGAAGACAAAATTTAAAAAACTATCATGGCAAGATGAAACTCTTTCAGAGAAGTGCCTGGACTTGGAGGGCTGATCAAAACGGCAGAATTTATGACTGACAGACACAAGTTTAAAAACTAAGTGAGGTTGTTGCTCAGGAGGTTCTGAATATGGATGAAGCACCGGTAGTAGATAGAACCCATGGTGACGACCTGGTGTTAATGAGCCCCCTCGACACCCTATTGTAAAGCTCCACTACGACTCTACTTACCAAGAAATAATGTAAAAGGTTTAAACCGCTAAGGACCTCTCAGAAAAGAACCAGAGGATCTTCAGAGACCTTACCCTTAAATGGGGAAACACCGAGCTGCATTCAGCCCAGTGAGGAGAATTCCAAGTGACAAACTGTGGTCAAATTTGGACTCTTATACACTTTAAAACTGGAATATAATAAAACAGTTGGACCAAAAGCCTCAGTTAACAGTTTAAATTCAATAGCCAAAGGTAGCTTTAAAAAATATGTTTTAAACTTTGACTTCAAAGAACTCAGGCTTTCAGCTCTTTTCCAGTCTTCTGTGAATTTGTTCCAGATCAGTGGAGCATAGATGCTGCTTCTCTATGTCTGGTTCTAGTTCTGGGTGAACAGAGTAGGCTGGAACTAGAAGACCTGAGTGGTCTGGGAGGTAGCTCCACTGACAACAGATCTGTTATCGATTGAGGTGCTGATCTGTTCAGTGATTAATAAACTAATAGAATAATTTTAAAGTCAATTCTCTGAGCTATAGGGAGCCAGTAGAAGGACTTCAGATCCAGGCTGATGTACTCTACTTTCTTAGCTCTAGTGAGAACTCGGGTAGCAGCGTTTTGGATCAGCTGCAGCTGTCTGATGGACTTTTTAGGAAATTAATTAAGACTGCTTGGACATTAGTCCTTTAATGATGGAAATTTTCTTTAGGTAATAAAAGGCTGACTTAGTGACTGAATTGCATTGAAACGCACCCTGGAAAAAAAGCTATGCACAAAAATGACTCATTGGATTAACTCTATTTAATCGATGGCAATTTTTCCATCCTGTAGACTTTTGGAATATAATAGGATGTTATGGATTAAAGTTTATTGAAAAAAACAAAACAAAAGCTTATTACAGGTGTCATAAATAACTGTGTCAGGGTTGAGTGGAGGCTTTTCAGGACCCAAATGCAGAGATCAGGAGAAAGAGGTGAATCTTGAAGATTTAATGAGCAAGTTGAGGCAAAATTCAAAAATCCAAAATACAAAGAACCAAAAGACCAGAAAATGTCAGCGAAAACTCACGTGTGGAGCCAGAAATGAGGAAGCTACTAAAGAACAAGAAACCAGCACTGAGTGAGTGCAGATGTGGAGTATATAAAGCTGGGCGTACACTGCGATTTATTTCAATCGTTGCACGCAGCTGCTGCTCACACTGTACGACTAACCGCAGGGTTTAGTCGTACAGTGTGAGCTCACAGCTCACGATTTATGTTCAGCCCGACGCTCTCATGCGATCTACCTGCTCACATGTTCGACTAACAAGCATGTTGGACTCAGCTCCCCAGTGAGATGGGGCTGCTCTGACGCATCTATCCAGAAGCCATACGAGTAGAAGACGAATATTAATCTCACTAGAGTGAAACGCACTGCCTTGGCAATTTTCCCTAAAAAGAAAAGGCGACAACATATTTGGTCAAAGACATGGCTGATCCAACATGGCTACTTAGGTCTGTCAATTTTACAGAAAGAACTCCATTTCACTCATTGCACCCCCGCCACACTGCTGTGTTTACCTCTGAGAGGAAGAATAAAAAGAAGAATGCTTCTTTGCGCACTAAGCGATTTGCCCATGACGGTCGGGAGAAAATCAAACATGTTTGATTTTCTCCCGACCTCATGATTCCTGATCGGGAGGTGGTTGTGAGAGGCTGATCGCCGCTCCTAACCTCCTGTACACTACAAGACGCACTATTAGTTTCTTGCACGACTGGAAAATCGCCTCGAAAATCGCGCAGTGTACGCTTAAGGGGACAGAACAAAGGATGGACTTATGAGCCGAATATGGAGCAGGTGTGAGTAGAACTAACTAGAAGGAAACCAAGGGGAACGGAAACAAGCACAAGGGGGCAGCAGAGAGTAACTAAAAATCTAAACCCTGACAGGAAACAACTAAAAAATACACAATATAACTAAAAATAAAATTAAAGAGAGGGCAGAACCCTGACAAAGTGCAGGCACAAAGCAAGAAATTAGAAAATAAAAACATTTTTGTTAAAGGGAGAGGACATCGCTTTCTCTATAATTTTCTATGATTTAATTGCATTTAATTCTTCTCACAAAAAAAAAACATCAAAATGCTCACAATAGAGAAATGCTGTTATTTATTGAAATCATTACAGTTTTTTTTTTTAAATAGGACCACTACTTTCTGTGGTATTTAGGTTTTGTTAGCATACATGAAGGGGGTAAAGTTGACTAAAACAATGTATCAGGAGTGGTTTTAAAGTAGTGCTTTTAAACACAGCCTCTACTACTGCCCTTTTTTACTTAGAAATTGTCCCATTCACATGGATTTTAATTCTGGTAGTAAGGGGTGGGTAGCATAGGCTAGTGCTAGCTTAGCATTGCTATGGCTTCTCTCTCTTTTCTGATTCTTTCTAAATCTCCCTCTCCTCTCTCCTGCTCTCTATGTCAGATGTTTAGCTATTCCTTTGCCTGCTTTACTGGTAAATGTAATAAGTGTTGTGTTTTTGTAGCTTTGGGGGCAAGTGAGTCAGAGGTAGTATCTCGGATTCGGGCTGTTGAACATCCAGGAGTTAGAGTAGGCCTGATGCTACGTTCACACCGGACGCAAAAAAAGCAGCAAAATCGCGTCTGCTGCTTCATTTTTGCTGCTTGTACCAGTTAGTTCTGACGCGCGGCTGAAGCAGCTTTGCTGCTCTGGCTGCGCGGTCTGAAAGTGGGTCTGACGCGCGTTGGGCGGAGCTTCACTATCCTTTCTCTGCCTTGCAGCTATATTTGCTGTGATCAGTGGGAATAAAGTAGTTTTAATATGTTTTTAAGTGAGAAAATCCACCTGAAAACTTTATCAGTGCAGTCAGTTCATCTAGATTACAATCCTGCCTTCCAATATTATTTCTGTCGGTGCCGCTCAGACCACCACATACCAGCAGTGCGCCGACAGTAGGAATCCCTTCATCAGCAGCCTCTGGCCGGGTCACCTCCTCGCGGTTCACCGCGGCAGCTGGTAGGTGTTTTTCATCTAAATAATCCAAACTGCATATTGTGCCGGCAGATTTCTGCATTTTAAGTTAATTTATGCGTCAATAAAGTGTTTCAGAGGAGTGATCATAGGGATCTGTATCATCAGCGCTGTTTCTGTCTCCCTGCCAGCTCCCAGATCAGCTTCTCTGATTGGTTGACGCGGCGCGTCGAGCAGCAAAAATTCTATTTTTCAATCTCGAGCAGCAGCGCGTTTGCGGCCCGTCACGCGCGTCAGATGCTTAAACGCGCCCGACGCGCTGCTTCAGCTGCTCAGTCGCGCTAGCCTGCTGCTCAAAACGCGCCGCGGGACCTTTTGCTGCGCCTTGACGCGCGTCAACCATTGACTTTGCATGTAAACTCGCTGCTTCTGTCGCGCCAGCTGCGTCCGGTGTGAACGCAGCATAACAACCCAGATATACCTAGACCTGGGGCACGTGGTCATCCAACAGCTGCTGAGCAGCCAGGAAACAACTGGGTGGTGGTGCACAGAAAGTGTAGTCCTTGATCTTTGTCCATTGCTCACCACCACCCTGTCTATGTTTCTAATCGACTTTCACCGCTCAGTGACGCACCCTCTGGAAAGCCCACTCTGGTAATTGGCAGCTTCATAATCAGAAACCTAGCAATAAAGACACCTGCAACCAAATTTAAACATTTGTCGGGGACCAGAACAGATAAAGTCAAATCCTACCTGAAAGTGCTGGGTAAGGATAAGGTTAAATACAGTAAGATTGTTATTAACAATAGTGTTAATAACTATTTACACTGACTGGAGGTAACTAAAATTATTGTTGCTTCAGTGTGTAAGTTTGCCAAAACAATGTCGCAATTCTTACTTTTCTCTGGTCCCCTCCCTGATCTGACCAGCAATGACATGTTTAGCTGCATGTCGTCATTCAACCGCTTGTTATCTAGGTGCTGTCCTGAAAATTATGTGTACATTAATAATTGGTAACTTTTTGCATAAAATCTGGTCTGGTTTGGAGAAATCCATCCTACTTTGGTTAGTGCAGCTCTGGAATCTATTAGTCCTCCTAAACCCTGACAGCCCAGGATGCAGACCACTGATCTATATTTATTTACTGGATTAGGTTTACTAGTGGTTCCTAGAATTTCTAAAAGTAGAATGGGAGGCAGATCTTTTAGTTATCAGGCTCCTCTCCTGTGGAACCAACTACCAGTTTTAGTCCGTGAGGCAGACACCCTGTCTACTTTTAAGGCTAGGCTTAAAGCTTTCCTTTTTGATAAAGCTTCTAGTTAGAGTGACTCAGGTTATCCTGAGCTATCTCTATAATTATGCTGCTATTACGCTGCTATTTCTCGTATTCTTGGTTTAAGTATTTTTAAATTGATGCATATGATTAAACAATAGTCAAAGCTTTTCAGCAGAAGGATGAGCTGAAAGGCTTAGACGGCACTGGGACTTGTAGATGAACAGGTTAGTATTTGCATTTGCTAAAAATGATTTATGGAATATGCCCTGCACATGAGAGAGCTGGCAGTGCCTTTGCTCATCTAAAGGCAAACCTCGAAAACAAACAATATGTGATTGCCACTTACTTCCATTTGAGAGTCTGAAAACAGATTTTCATCAGGAATGGGTTTCTCATTAGCATAGAAATGAATATGATAATAGATAATGAATATATGCCTCTTGATGCTCCACAACAGCTCTAAAATGATCAAGTGTCCTAGAACATTTTTTTTTCAGCGTGAATATTAGCATACTGCAATAGGAGAGAGAGTTCTTCTTTTGAAAGCATAGAGAATCATGGAGGAAAGAGGACAAAGTCAAGGTCAGTATTAGAGAGCACCCTTCCCCCTAACTCTTCAGCCAGTCCCTATCTCTTTGTTTTCCTCGTATTCTAAATCACATACACACGCAGGGCCATGCCTGCTCAGCTTTTGGCCGTGGAATGAGGTGTCACATTTGGTTGCCTATGGGAAGATAAGCTCATTATTACTATCTTGCCTGCAGACAAACTGACTGAAACGTATTCCTGAATATGCATCTGATTCTGTTAAGTCGTTGGCGACATGTGTTGTTAGTATGTTTTTGTAAGGTCACAAAACTGTTATTATTCACACTATATAATCTCAATTAGACTATGTTAAAAGTACAAAGAGAAGCAAAACTGGCCTTAGAAATTGCAATTTATAATTACATAGGAGTGGGTTTGCATATTTGGAAGCAGTTGCTGCTAGTGCAGCACAGAGCTGACAAACCAGTGACTATAGAGATCGCCATTACACTAATGGGACTGCGACAAGTTATAGGGCTATATAAAAACACAGGCTTATAATTTTTTTAATTATCCATGTAAACTAGAGTTACACAGGCCATGAGCACCGGTCGTAATGTTTTTGTCTAAGCAGACTTGCGTCATTCTGCTGCCCTCTGTACATGTTTTTTTTAGTCAGAGTTCCCAAAACAGGGTGACAAATCAAATGGACAACATAGGTAAGGTGAGACAGCTTACCTGAGTTTAGGCTAAACCAGCAGGGAATCATTGTGCGAACAACAGCTTAAGATGGGCATACACTGTACAATTTTTTGCCCTTTCTGGGCCGATTTTCCAGTCGTGTGAGAATTTTTCAATCAGGCTAACTTTTAGCCTGATTGTGTGTCGTATAGTATACAAGCGGTAACGAGTGGTGATCAGCGTCTCACACCACCTCCCGATCAGGAATCATAAGTTCAGGAGATAATCAAACATGTTTGAATTGCAGTCGGCTGTCGTAAGGTTGTCGTGGGCAAATTGCTTAGTGGGCAAACAAGGATTCTTCTTTTTCCTCTCAGACGAAAACATAGAAACATGACGGAGTTCTTTCTGTAAAATGACAGACCGTAGTAGCCACCTTTGCTCAGCCATGTCTTTGTTCAAATACGTCATTGCCTTTTCTTTTTAGGGCTTTTAGTACAAAACTGCATGAATTGCCAAGGCAGCTTGTTTAACTCTAGTGAGCTTCATATTCCTCTTCTGCTCTTTTGGCTTCCTGATAGACGAGACCGCGTAGCGTCATCTCTCGGCGCTGAATCGGAGGTGGTTTTTAGACGTACAGTGTGACAGGTAGATCGCATCAGAGCATCAGGTCATACATTGTGAGAACATACATCGAACTTTTAAAAGCTGCAGTTTCATCTTACAGATTGAGCTGTAGCTGTGTGCAAAAAATACAGTGTATGCTCGATTTAGAGAGCTCCAAAACCGGGATGATCCTCTGTGGCTAGGGAACCACAGCTGCAGATGCTGCAGCTTGCCGCTGGTATCTCACGAAGAGAGCTGAGGAGCACAGTGGCAGTTTAAAGAGGCCTACCTTGAAACAGCGTGGATGGCCTGGAAGAGGCTTGAGGTGGCCTGGGCTAGCTAGAGGATAACCATAGAACAGCAGAAGATCTGAATAGTCCGCCAGAGGGAGAGAGGTCTGAAGGCAGAGTGGTATGGCTGCAGCTCACCATGATGAAGAAAGCATGATATTGAGGAAGCCCGCCAAGGCGACAGAGCAGGAAGAGATGATGACGGACCAAGACTGGCATCTAGAGACCAACTGCTGAAGATAGACAGAGAAGCCCTGAGGAACAGAGGTGACTGGGACCGGTGTAAGCAACGGAGCGGGATGAAGGAAGACATCAGATGTTCCATGTTTGTGCTGGAGGTAGGTTATGAAACAGTCTTTCTAGGGCTAAATTAAAATTGCTTTATTAAGAGTTACTCACAAACCTCTTAAGAGAATTCCCAACTTTATCCTTTTTCAACATTATTTTCTGTCTTCTATTTGTATTTAAGACAGCTTTTCTCTGTGGTCTCCTTCACTAAAACAGTGGTCAATCCGTGATATTTTCTCATCTCCTGACCTGTATATTTGTAAATGTACTTGAGACAGAAGAGAACTATTCAAAAATTTTTGGACAAGATCACGAATACAAGCGGACGAAATGAGTTTCCTTCGCAGGGAGGCTGGGCGCACCCTTCCAGATCAGGTGAGGAGCTCAGTTACCCGGAAGGAGCTTGGAGTGGAGTCGTTGCCCCTCCACATTGAAAGCAGCCAACTGAGTTGGCTCGGGCATCTGGCTTCTGGTCACCTCCCTCAGGAGGCGTTACAGGCATTTCCTTTTGGGAGGAAGCCTTATGGAAGGCCCAGGACACGCTGGAGGGACTATGTCTTTGAGCTGGCCTGGTGTCACCTCGGGGTCCCCCAGAGCAGATGTAAGGTCTGTGTGGATCTGGAAGTCTGGTCATCTCTGCTTAGACTGCTGCATCCGCGACCCAGCCCGGGGAAAATTGATGTGATAGATGACTCTTCCTGCCTACAAGCAAAAGCATATCTTCGTTGAGTGCAGACACAAATCAGCTGAAAGGAAAGCGGTGATCTCAGCAGGACCAACCCTCTTATGTTTTAAAAACCAGAGGCTGCAACAACAATTTCTCTTTCCCCTGGTTCATCAGAACTGTTAGGAGAGACACACTCCAAGTGGATGCTTCCTGGAGGGTAACAGAATTAGCTTCCTCTCTTCCTGCCGTCGAAGCAACGGACCGCAGTGTAATTATTGTGCCTGATACCCCCAGGAGCTATCTGAAAGTAGCTTTCATTTCCTGCTTCAAAAGTCAGGGACCGCAGTGTATTCATCGTGCCTAGTGCCCCACTGAGTTGGGTGAGAAAGAACAGAGACTCCTTCTGCGTGCTGTTAGTGAAATTCCCCCTTTCGTGGACCAGGCCCCAGATCATTGAAACTGTGAATCATGTGGGGACGCCCTCGTTGATAACTAATCGAAACGGTTTGGACGGACTTGTGTGGAGCTGCAACCCGAACCTGCCCGTCCTCCTCCTTCGCCCGGACTGCAAGTTGTCTCACAGTAAAACCTTCCAATTACTCCATTTGATGCTTTGAGGTGCTCAGCTTTGGGTGAGCCGTAGTTTAGGTTTTAAAGCATTTATTTGAACTTTAGACTCTCTATGCTGATGTTTAAACTAAAGGTTTACAAAGAGCTCTGATTTTAATGGTTAGAATGAATGTAGTGTGAATGGCTGTGTGTTTAAATAGATGTTAGACTTGCAGGTGTTTATAATTCATACACAAATGATTTATCACTTAGGCTAGATCCACCCTCTTTTGGTAACAGTTTGAATAAACAGAGATAAATAGTTCTTTCATATATATATATAATTTCACAACACTGGGAACAACTGAAACATAAAAAAATTATTTCACTTTAAGAAATTTAGTTACATTCAATGTGTATTCTTAATTATTGCATTATTTTCAGTGTTTTCAAAAGTTCACACATTTGTTACTTAAGTAGAAGTATAGATACTGCAGTTTAAAAACACTCTGGTAAAAGTTGAAGTATCAACTTGACCTCTTTACTCAGGCAAAAGTGAAAAAGTATGTGCTCCAAAAACTACTTAAAGTATAAAAGTATAAGTAACCTTTAAAAAACCTAGATGCCACTATATGAACTGAAAGCTCATTTTTTTGACTATTTTATAGGACCAAGGATGAGGGAGGTCTTGTTGGTCTCCGTCTCCCGATACGCTCTCGCCTGTGTCCGACCTTTCAGACATTTCAACATCTTTTTCTGAATCCCACATTGTAGCATGGCATAGACAATTCACGTTAGCAGTTTGAAGAACACCTGCTTGCTTCTGATGATTTCCTTTAGCTAACCAATGAGTGTTTAA
Organism: Cyprinodon diabolis; assembly: GCA_030533445.1. Taxonomy (NCBI): domain Eukaryota; kingdom Metazoa; phylum Chordata; class Actinopteri; order Cyprinodontiformes; family Cyprinodontidae; genus Cyprinodon; species Cyprinodon diabolis. The sequence goes on along the minus strand of CM060064.1, from coordinate 3,251,411 downwards.
ACTCATTTGTCAGCTGCACTAGTTTTTCAAAGATCTGCATTGGATGGAGCACATGACGTGAAATAAATATTTATAAACATTAATAATTTAAGGAATAGAAAGTACAGATACTTGTTTGAAATGTAATTAGTAGAAGTCAAAAGTGGGAAGACAAATAAGTAATGGAGTAAAGTATAGATATCTGAAAAATATGTATACTTTACTGAAAAGTAAAGTACAAATACTTCAGTACTTGACACCTCTGATTATTTTTGCAATTGGTTTGCCTAGCAGAATTTTCTCGCCAGGTATTTTTAATCAAAAAGCAAATATTATATACTGTACATAACAGACTATATTGTAATCTAACTTTGAATACAGAGATGAGGAGGAATTTTTTTTTTGCCAAAGTATAGGGTGAGGAAAACGGAGGCTAATGAGATGAGGTGAAAAAATGTGATGGATAATCTGAGAAAGAAGCAGAGAGAAGAGCAACAGAAAAGTAATAGAGAGCATTCATCCTGATTATTAGTGATTCATTTAAAAAAGTGTGTTAGAGCAGATCAAAAGCATTATACTATTTTAGAAATTAAACAGTCATAAAAAAATGATTCTTTTCTTTTTTTGTTTAAATGTATGCTAAGTTTGGTTGTGTTTCAGTTTGTTATGTTTGGCTGTCACATTCTAAATACACCCAAGTCCTTCACCCCAGTGGGCCTCAGCAGATGGCCGCTCACACTGAGCCTGGTTCTGCTGGAGGTTTCTTCCTGTTCAAAGGGAGTATTCCTCTCCACTGTCGCTACAAGCATGCTTAGTGTGAGGGATTGCTGAAGAGTCAATGACTCTATGCAATCAGCTGGTTTTCAATTCTATTCAAAAATACTTTATTAATCCCAAAGGGAAATTTTATGTTGTAGTAAGTCATACGTAATTTTTTTAACAGGTGTTGTAGCTGTTCATAGCTGTAGGCAGGAAGGACTCTGTTGGTGTTTAAAAATCTGCTTTTAGAACAGAGTTGGCCATCTTAATTAGCTTGTTGAGCCTTTTTAAGACATTAGCTCTAATGCTGTTCCAAGGAGAGGCTTGCAGAAGAGATCACACTCTCCACAACAGACTTATAGAAGATCTGTAGCATTTTGCTGCAAATGCTGAAGGACATTAGCGTCCTTAGGAAGTCCAGTCTGCTGTGTTCCTTTGAGTACAGTAGAGTAGATGTCTTTACAGTTGTGTCTTCAGTCTAGTTTAAGTAAACACTAAGGTATTTATACTCCTCCACTACCTCGACTTCTACCATTATGTTAATAGTCCCCCCCCCCCCCCCCCCCCCCCCCTTTAGATTATCAACCTTTAAGCAATCTGACTGTATGATTTGCTGCATTGTCTCTGTAAAGTGCCTTGAGATGACATGTGTGGGGAATTGGCTCTAAAGAAATAAACTAAATTGTCCTGATGGTGTGAACAGCCACTAGAGCCATCTAAAATGGTAAATGGCGTGTACTAATTTAGCACTTTTTCAAGTCAGGAGACTTGACCAAAGTGCTTTACACTACATTCAGTCATTCACCCATTCACACACAGATGATGTCAAGCTACATTGTAGCCACAGCTGCCCTGAGGCTCACCGACAGAAGCGAGACTGCCTTACACTGGTGCCACCGGGCCCACCACCAGTAGACAATGCAGTCTAGCGTCTTGCCCAAGGACACAACAACACTGAAAGCCGGAGCCGGGGCTTGAACCATCAATCCTTTGTTTTCAGGGCAAACTCCTAAACCCGACGCCACTGTCGCCCCATCTAAGTTCGTTAAGGGAAAAGAAGACACATGCACCTGATCTGAAATGTTTGAAACATGTATATACATGGCACTCTTTATATTATACTGCACTTTTAAGGTATTGGCTAACTAAAATTGGTGAATTGCACATGATTGGTTTAAAATTGAACATTTGAGCTTCCTTTGCAGGTCTGGTGGCAGCACATTCCCAACGCTCTGACCTGCAGAAAGTATGTGCAATCATTTGTCCAATAGACGATTTTTAGTAATGTCTGGAAAGCTTTAGAGCGTACTTTATATGTGTTTACGGTTTGTGTGAGGTGTGTTTTTTTTACTTTTCTTCTTCTTGTGTCCAGGTGTCTGGCCGAAGGAAATTCCTCAGGAACTGAAACCTTCTTGAAAGTTGCGGACTGAACCAAGTGTGAAGAAGGAAGGGGGGGAAATAGTTTATGATTAGATGGTTTGGGGAATTATTAGTATGCAGTAGTATTATTAGTTATGGTGTTTTGTTGTAAGGTTTTCTACTGTATTTAGTTGCTAAGTTACATGATTTTTGGTCTGTTTTAATGGAGGAGGTTTACATCAGTTTTGATAGATCTTAAGTTGTGGCATACTGTATCTCTAGGGGTTTTAATTGGTTTGCTGGTTTAGTTTGAACTGTTTAAAACGGCATTCAGTTCATTTTTTTGCTGGGTTGCTGCTGTTTTTTTTGTTCTACCTCTTTGCATGCTACACTAGAATTTTTGCAATTTTCCGCACCTGGCCACAAGCCCAAATGTGAGAGTTTTTCAAAGACCTTTTAGGACGAAATCAGGGGAAGCTTCCATGGCGACTGTTACAAGTATACAGTAGTTTTTTATAGGACTACTATTGAAAGATTCAGATAATGGCTTTGCCTGTAGGTATTTTTTCCAAACCTGATGCTCCAAGGACTGTTTTCAACTACAGTGGGGCAAAAAAGTATTTAGTCAGCCACCAATAGTGCAAGTTCTCCCACTTAAAAAGATGAGAGAGGCCAGTAATTTTCATCATAGATATACCTCAACTGAGAGACAAAATGAGAAAAAACTTCCAGAAAATCACATTGTCAGATTTTTAAAGAATTTATTTGCAAAATATGGTGGAAAATAAGTATTTGGTCAGTTACAAACAAGCAAGATTTCTGGCTCTCACAGACCTATAACTTCTTCTGTAAGAGGCTCCTCTGTCCTCCACTCGTTACCTTCATTAATGGCACCTGTTTGAACCTGTTATCAGTATAAAAGACACCTGTCCACAACCTCAAACAGTCACACTCTAAACTCCACCATGGCCAAAACTAGAGAGCTGTCAAAGGACACCCGAAACAAAATTATAGACCTGCACCAGGCTGGGAAGTCTGAATCTGCAATAGGTAAACAGCTTGGCTCGATCTGGGGCTCCACGCAAGATCTCACCCCGTGGGGTCAAAATGATCCCAAGAACGGTGAGTTAAAATCCCAGAACCACACGGGGGGACCTAGTGAATGACCTGCAGAGAGCTGGGACCAAAGTAACAAAGGCTACCATCAGTAACAAGCTACGCCGCCAGGGACTCAAATCCTGCAGTGCCAGACGTGTCCCCCTGCTTAAGCCAGTACATGTCAAGGCCCGTCTCAAGTTTGCTAGAGAGCATTTGGATGATCCAGACGATGACTGGGAGAATATCATATGGTCAGATGAAACCAAAATAGAACTTTTTGGTAAAAACTCTACTCGTCGTGTTTGGAGGAGAGAGAATGCTGAGTTGCATCCAAATAACACCATACCTACAGTGAAGCATGGGGGTGGAAACATCATGCTTTGGGGCTGTTTTTCTGCTAAGGGACCAGGACGACTGATCCGTGTGAAGGAAAGAATGAATGGGGCCATGTATCGTCAAATTTTGAGTGAAAACCTCCTTCCATCAGCAAGGGCATTGAAGATGAAACGTGGCTGGGTCTTTCAGCGTGACAATGATCCCAAACACACCGCCCGGGTAACAAAGGAGTGGCTTCGTAAGAAGCATTTCAAGGTCCTGGAGTGGCCTAGCCAGTCTCCAGATCTCAACCCCATAGAAAATCTTTGGAGGTCCGTGTTGCCCAGCGACAGCCCCAGAACATCACTGCTCTAGAGGAGATCTGCATGGAGGAATGGGCCAAAATACCAGCAACAGTGTGTGAAAACCTTGTGAAGACTTACAGAAAACGTTTGATCTCTGTCATTGCCAACAAAGGGTATATAACAAAGTATTGAGATGAACTTTTGTTATTGACCAAATACTTATTTTCCACCATATTTTGCAAATAAATTCTTTAAAAATCAGACAATGTGATTTTCTGGATTTTTTCTCATTTTGTCTCTCATAGTTGAGGTATATCTATGATGAAAATTACCGGCCTCTCTCATCTTTTTAAGTGGGAGAACTTACACTATTGGTGGCTGACTTAATACTTTTTTGCCTCACTGTACCTTGGGGGTTATCTTAATTGGACAAGGGAACAAGATATGAAAGTCCTGCAAGAAGAATCTCAGATAGTTAATGCAATTTTTGTATGGGCGGAGTACAAAAAATATTTTAAAAAGTACATTAATAATAAAAATAATGGATAAAGAAAATAAGGAACAAACAGTATCTGAGATATTTGCTCTGCTACATATTTTAAAGCCCAATGGGGTCACAGGGGTAACCCTAACTCTGAAAACATGTGTTTTTGTATCGATACTGGATTTCCCTTTTATCTCCTATCATAATGAAAAACTGAAATGTAAACACCTTAAAATGTATTTAAGATGTGAACCCCCTTTTTCAACAGATGTCATTGCTTTAGATGACTGAGCCCAGAAAATTACTAAAACACGTTTTTGCTCAGAATATCAAAATGTTTTCTTAATTTTTGTGCTTTTACCATCATTTTTGGCACAATTTTACCTAAATTAATTTTGATTCAGTGGGTCTTATGTGAGGACTTTTCTATCTTTAAAGATTTTAAATCATTTGTTGTGGTTCTACAGTTAATTTCACCACCCAATTGTAGCTGTTGAAGCACTGCAAGATGAAAAAGCACACCCTGCTGTAGATTACATCTGGATGTATTTGCTCAGTCTTCCACTGTGGCAGCTTTAACTTTATCATAGCCTCTGCAGAAGCAGCAACACCGTGCCACCTTACCTTGCTATACCACAAATACTTTTCACAAACAACTTAAAGGAATAGTACACCCAAAACATGATTAGCCTTCATTTTCTACTCACCCCCATGCTGAACAACACTCTGGAGTACTTTTTTGATATCTCAAATGCATCTGGAGATCTGGGAGGCTTCTTACTGTCTGCTGACATTCAAATAATGGAGGTCTATGGCGCCCGAGGCAGAAAGGTCCATAAAAGTCCACAAAAAACGTGTCAATATTCCTCCATACTGCTCGTCCAATGTATTCCAAGTGTCCTGAGTTGGTAGCGTCCATAATTTACTCGAAACGAAGTCATTTAGAATGTTTTTAGAGCATAAACAGTAGTGTATAGGATTTCCTAAAAGCACGCGCCTGCGAGTTCACGAGCCTACGGAAACCGCGGCAGACCAAACCAGATGAAAGTGCGCATTCAGCGCATTCAACATTTTTCTTTCGTTGTTTCTTCTTTTGCACAAGTAAACAGCAAATTTCTTCTTCTACGCTTGCATTATCAAGAGCAGACGCTGAATGCGCACTTCCATCTGGTTTGGTCTGCCGCAGTTTCCGTAGGCTCGTGAACTCGCAGGCGCGTGCTTTTAGGAAATCCTACACTACTGTTTATGCTCTAAAACATTCTAAATGACTTCGTTTTGAGTAAATTATGGACGCTACCCACTCAGGACACTTGGAATACATTGGACGAGCAGTATGGAGGAATATTGACACGTTTTTTGTGGACTTTTATGGACCTTTCTGCCTCAGGCGCTATGGACCTCCATTATTTGAATGTCAGCAGACAGCAAGAAGCCTCCCAGATCTCCAGATGCATTTGAGATATCAAAAAAGTACTCCAGAGTGTTGTTCAGCATGGGGGTGAGTAGAAAATGAAGGCTAATCATGTTTTGGGTGTACTATTCCTTTAAGAATAAAGTGATGGGTTAAATTCAATACTTGTCTTACAGCTGTTTATTGCTAAAAGTATGACTGACAAAAAATGCTCACTTTTAATACCTATGAAAACTTAGGACATAAAAATCAGGATTTCTCCAACTAGAATCAGTATTACAATGGTTATAATGGCTACCTAGCTGTGATAATGCAAACAATAAAAACATAAACATTCAAGCCTTATTTTTATTCTTCATCTTAATAAACAGTGAAATAAAACATGAAAATAATTTTGAAACCAACAAGAAGCCTTGGATTACATAAACCAACAACTGTAGCAAATCAGTACTAAAATTGTCAAAGCACGTTTGCTCCAGATGAGCTTCGGGGGGTAGTCTGTTAAAGAACTCTGACACAATGTGAAAAAACAATGTTTTTTTTTATTTTACTAAAAGGGAATCTGGATAAATAAAAGTTCTGATTTCAGTTGTAGAACTTCTGCATATGGCACAGCCTTTGGCCCGGGCATTTACTCTGTTGAAAATGAAAGTTATCTGTTTACAGCTTCAAGCTTTCTCTCTCTGATTCTTTCCTTAGAAGAGATCCCTGAGAACAAACCCTTTAGATAAGACTCTCCCATGTACAGCAGCAGTCATTCAAAATGGCCCTTCCCAGTCAAGCACCAGATGAATAGCAGCCCACTTCCAGCACTGGAGTGACCCCCTCCTTCTCCTTGGTGTGCATATTTTTCTACTCTACATCCACCCTTTCACTGAATTACAGGGTCTGAGCAGGAGATAACGCTTCTCTTTAGATCTTAATGTCCACAAATCATGACAGAAAGAATATTCATAATATAATAATATCTTAGGGGACCAGCCAAGGCCCATCACGGAAAGTGGGGAAATTTGTAATGGCTACTACTGTACATGTATAAAAATGAGCAGAAAACATTATGGCGGATTTAACAGAACTTAAAATTGCTCATACCAGAAAGGTTGCATTGATAAAATGGCAGGTCTTACCATCAGGTTTGCTTCGTCACTTTGCACCGGTGTACATTTCTATCTGGAGAGACTCACAAAGAGCCAATTAGCCACTTTATTGACAAGAATAAATGAATAAGACGGGCCCAAAATTGCTACTGATGATAGAATAAGCAAGTTTTTGAGAATAGAAAATATCTTCCCCAATTAGAGGGTGCCAAGGCTATAAATGTGATGCTAAAAGCCATGATTAATTGAATTCTATGAAGTCTAGCAAGGCATAATAAATGCTGCGAAGACTTAAGCAATGATGCTGAATTCAACAAATACTTACCTAATTATTTAGAATACCTAGCTATGGTGATACAAATCCAGAAGGCTTGTGCTACAATGCTAAATACTAGTAAGGCTAATGTAGTAAATGCTGCAAAGAAATACAGAAGATGTTAGTTGCCAAAAAGGCCTATATCATGATGATAACAGTTAAAAGTCTAATGCTACGTTCAGACTGCAAGCAGCAAAAGCAGCAAAAACGTGTGTTGCTTCATTTTTGATGCTTGTACAAGTTTAGTTCTGATGCGCGGCTGAAGCATTTTTGCTGCTCTAACTGCACATGGAAAAAGTGGGTCTGATGCTCGTTAGGAGCAGCTATCCTATCCTTCCTTTGCCTGGAACAATGGCAGCTATATTTGCTGTGATCAGTGGGTAAAAAGTAGTTTTAATATGTTTTTAAGTGAGAAAGTCCACCTGAAAACTTCATCTGTGGTGTCTGGAAGGTGTTTTTCATGTATATAATCCAAACTACAGGCACCAGGATAATAAAAGTTAACATATTTCTCATATTTATAGATTTTGGCATTTTAAGTTAATTTAGGCGTTAATAAACTATTTCATTGGAGTGATCATAGTGATCTCTATCATCAGCGATGTGTCTGTCGCCATGCCAGCTCCCAGATCAGCTTCTCTGGTTGATGTGGCGTGTCGAGCAGCAAAAGTTCAATTTTTCTAACTCTAAAACCAGTTAATTAGGGTCATATTAATAAAGTGAATAAAATTGTATAGACCTGCATGCATAGAAGTCTTCTCTACTTAAAGCTACAGTGTGTAATTTTCAGCGACATCTAGCGGTCAGACTGCAGAGCGCAGCAACATGAACATCTCCCCCCCACCGCTTGTCCCCCCCAACAGTACGGCGAGCGTTACGGGACAAAATGTCTTCCACGACGTCCGCATCACCTACCTTCTCAAGTGATGAGGTTTGTTTACATAGATAATTTTACAGATAGTATTTCATTAGTCTGTGCAGGGTATAGATTTCATGTAGACTTAAGATAATAAATATACCCGTTATTTTTTCTACATCGTTGTGACGTTTTGGGCGATCTCGCAATCGCTAGTTTGTTGGCTCTGCGCTGCCGTAGCGCAAAGCTGTCTGCCTCCATGGCTGCGAGACCCGCTCCTATGTAATTATAAATAACGAATTCTAAGGCAACGCAAATATTAAGGTTAAGAGGCTGAGCTCGTAGATGATGATAAATAACATAGTTATGTATAATATATTACATTTCTGACTGTATATCCCTGTAATTATTACACACTGTAGCTTTAAGTGAATTTCTACATTGTGAGATCAATAAAGTTATATACTATTCTATTCTATTCGATTCTATTCTATTCTACTTTACTAACAAACAATTGTGTGAACAGATAAAAGTAGTAATTTCAGGTATCTTAGAATTATACCAAAGCAAAAACATGTCTAACTTAGATCCCACACAATTCTCCTCCTGATATCCTAATTTTATTGGATATTGTTTTAATAACTATAACTCACTACTCCCTCAGTAAATTCTAGACTTATTTGAGGGATGGAGACTTAGTTTTGCTACACTATATGAAAACAAAATCTCTATCCCTCAAATAAGTCTAGAATTTACTGGATTGGATTTATTGGATAGCTTTGAAAAAAAAAATCAGGCTTTATGCCACAGCAGATATACTGTACCTCACACCCTGGTGTCTTTTTAGCTAATTAAATCTTCTCTACAAGACAGAAAGAAATACATTTATAGGCAGTGAAATGTATAAAATAGATCTTACATATAATAAAGATGGTCATGGTTGTAATTTAGTAATTATTGTAATTTCTTAACAGATTTCAATTGTCAGTATCTATTCCACATACAACAATGTAATCCATAAGTTCTGTTTTCAAGAAATAATGTCATCTCATGGTAAAATGCACTATGGCTTGATCATTTATTCATTGGTTGGTTTATTATTCTGGGGAGCATGTCCTTCTCTTGATTTTGAAAGTGTGTTTTAACTATACCCCTGACTTGCACAGAGAGCCTTAACAAAGCTAACAGGAGGCTGAGGCGTACTGGATCAAACCCCGGAAGGACTAAAAGAAAAACTTTTTGACATCCTGCTCAGGCCTACTATGAGGGAACATCAAGCCTGCAAAAGCCTTTCCTCATACTTTTAACTTTTCCAACTGGAAAATATTCTCTCTTTCATCTTTTTCAATATTTCCATCTTTCCTTTTTTTTGCTCCTTACCTTTTTGTCTCGAGCGTTACCAAGGCATTGTGGTTTCAGACCACTTTCCGACTACTGTGTGTCAGACCAGAACGTATTACTAGAAGCCGGTTGGTCAACAAAAACAAGCATATTTCAAAGTAATGACGCCTAGGCAGAAGTTCAACTGAAGAAACTAAATTAACTGCCTCATCATCAGAGGCTCACCTGTCTCTGACACAAATCAATCAGCTTTGAACCCTATATCCACGAAGCCCAATCAGCATCCAGATCCATTTTAAAAGGTCTTCAAATCAACGACTCCACCTGCTGCCCAGCAGCCAGCGCAGGCGGTGGTCACACTATGTCTGATCATCTCAACCCATCCAGCAGAATTCCACCATGTTGAGCCGGGTTCTGTCAGAGGGCGAGTTTTTCCTCTCCACTGTCGCTTAATGTTTGCTCATCATGGAGAGTTTCATCCAAACTTGTAGTTAATATTAAAGCTGGACACCTATCTTCCGGGTCCCGAGTGAAGCACTATCAGCTCACACAGTCTACTGGATCACTCCATACAGCTCAAGCACATTGTCTCGCCAACCAGCAGTCTATGGACTGGACTTACTTCATCCATCTCCACTTCAGCACCAGTTTGAGGCCTGGGGGGATACATCCCTGTTCTTTACACCTGCTTATGCATATTAAAGTAAAATTTAGTGCTAATGTTTCCAGCTGAGGTCTGAGCTTCAAAGTTTTAAATATTTGTGTCAATAAAATTCTTCTAATTGTCTTTTTCTTTCTGTCTGACTTTTTCATATTCAAATGATTTTATTTTACTGATAGTCTCATCTTAGTCTGTCTTCAGGCTTTAAACCTGCTTCTGAATGCACTTAGAATATCAAAGAAAAGTTTAAGCAAAAACAACAGCATTTATTAAGATACCTCCCATCATCTGTTTTATACTGTAAAACACAAGTTACGGATCAGACCCACCTGCTGGTTAATCCGGACCCAACCTGATTTAAAACATATAGAAATTACTGCATGTTGTCCGACGACATTGTCTAAACGTGACTTGCGCTACCTCTCCTGTTTTATGCTAAAACCATTCGTAGCGTCTGGTACCAGGCTGCACGTGATCCATATGAGCCAATGAGCTGTCAGTCTGGGTTGCTGCTGCTGCTACTTTTAGACACAGCAGGCAAACCTGTGGCAAGCCGGGCGATGGGAAAGAAGGAGAAGACCATGAGAAAAAGAGAGCAGAGAAAGTGTGGACTGCTGGAAGAACTGCGGTGAACTGGTGAAAGAAAAGTGAAATGGCGTGCTCAAAGATGACCCTGCACATTTAGAGGATGTTTGGCTCAACCTGCTGCTGTGAAGCAGGATTCTCCACCATGAACAGAATCAACAATAAATCTGGATCCAGGCTCAAAATGAGCACCTTGATATGTGCTTGAGAACAGTGTTGGGCACGTTACTTTGAAAAAGTTCTCCCAAGTTCTCCCAAAAAGTAACTCAGTTATTAACTGAGTTACTCCACAATAAAAGTAACTAGTTACTAGTAAAAGTAACTATTGTGTTACTTTTGCGTTTCTCGCCCCCGTCACCCTCACCACCCGGCCCCCACCTTCTCGCCGTGTTTCAAAAGCCAGCTGAATAGAGCGAACGATAAAGACAAGAACCTGTGTGTGCTGTACGTTAACACCCACCAGCAGAAACACCCACCTACCCAACTGACAGAAGGAATCTCACTATACATCAGCCATTCTCATCCTCCTCTCTTTAATGACAAGGCGCGCACAAGTCCAATCATGAAAAAAGGTTCATTGTGCGACCTGAGTAACGCGCAGTAACGGGGTGTCAGCAATGGTAACTGCGTTATAGTTACAGTCAAAGTAATTAGTTAGATTATTCGTTACTAAAACAAGGTAACTCAGGGCAGCCTAAAGCCCACTGCTCTCATTAAGCCAGAAAAATGAAAGAAAGAAAAAGAAAAAGAGTCAGTTCAGTTGTTTTATAAAAAAAAGTGACTCAAAGAAATTGTCTATATACCAAACAATTGTTATTCTCTACTCAAAAACAATCTAGATTTAAAAATGGAAAAGCACTTGAAAAGCACTATCTATTATTTAAAAATCCAATATATAACATGGATGCCTAAACATGCTGTTTAAAGTAACAGATTATAACTAAAAATGTCTCCAGACCTTTACTGGTTGATGTTTTTCTTTATTCGGACACCGCTGATTTATAATTGGTGACCCCTACTGTAAACTGTCATACACAAGATGTTATGAACAACGACTGGTGTCTTAGCTATGAGAAGGATATTCATGTTAATTGCAGATTTAGAGTGTATCAATTAAACACCTCACCATTTAAACAATATTTTATTGCAGCACGCATGAGACCTACAGGATTAAACAAAAAAATATGCTAATATCCTGTCAAAATGTTCCTTTCTAAAGCTGAAATAAAACTGAAGCAGTTCAAATAGGTCAGGCTTCCTTCCAGAGTCTCACCCTTGTGAAGGATATGAGAAAACCTGCCTTTGGTGTTGGTGAGCATAAGTTTTATCTTAAAGTGAATTCACTGTTTTTATATATTCCTATCTCTGCTCAGCCACATCTGAGTGTGATGCTTTGCAGGTGGCATATACCTCTGGTGTTTCCAAGCTCTCCGTTTAGTAAATGATTTCCATAACAAGGCCCTCTCTGGACTCATCAGTGGGTGTTTTAACGTTGACATAATTCACTCATTAGTATATTCTTTCCTACATGTTTTGTTAGATGGAGGTGTTGAAATGCAAACAGCAGCTACTGATTTAAACATATTCTATGCAGGTAAACACACAAAAGGTCTGCTGGTAAATCTCTGCTAATTAGAACTGGCAAATTATTAAGCAGAATTATCAACATGGCTTTGTTTGAGCAAAGGTTTTGCACAATATATAGACTTTTTATCAGCCTTGTTATAGATGCAGCAGGCTAGTCTTTGGTCCACTTGGAATGTTAATGATCATGCCCAGTTCTCTCATGTAACAGCCACTCATAGCACTTCTGCAGTACATCAGTGCATATTGGAAACCATCCATCTATATTGATAAAAGTACATTGATACAGTAATTTAACTTACTCAATTCAATTCCGTTTATTTATATAGCGCAAATTCACAACACATGTCATCTCAAGACACTTTACAGTTCACCAGATCATACAGTCAATTGATTCAAAGTTTTCTATCTAAGGAAAACCATCGACCCATTGACCCAAATCATCTCCTTTTGAGTGAGCACAATTTAAACTATTTTTAAACAAAGATGGATGGACGGACGGATGGATGGATGAATGGATGGCTTTCAATTCCCCATTTCACTTGAGTAAGTTAAATTAATAATTTTAGATTTTTTTGTCATTCCTGACTTATTACACTTTTCATTACATTACATAAATACAATGCATGGCAATGCATCTTGTGTTGATAGCCGCCTGATACACTGTGAAGGTAATGCTACGTTCACACCGGACGCAGCAAGAGCAGCAAAATCGCGTCTTTTTGCTGCTTGTACCAGTTAGTTCTGACGCGCGGCTGAAGCAGCTTTGCTGCTCTTGCTGCGCAGTGCAAAAGTGTGTCTGACGCGCGTTGGGCGGAGCTTCACTATCCTTTCTCTGCCTTGCAGCTATATTTGCTGTGATCAGTGGGAATAAAGTAGTTTTATTATGTTTTTAAGTGAGAAAATCCACCTGAAAACTTCATCAGTGCAGTCAGTTCATCTAGATTACAATCCTGCCTTCCAATATTATTTCTGTCGGTGTCGCTCAGACCCCCACATACCAGCGGAGCGCCGACAGTAGGAATCCCATTCAACAGCAGCCTCTGGCGCAGTCGCCTCCTCGCGGTTCACCGCGGCGGCTGGTAGGTGTTTTTCATCTGAATAATCCAAACTGCAGGCACCAGGATAATAAAAGCGAACATATTCTGCCGGCAGATTTCTGCATTTTAAGTTAATTTAGGCGTTAATAAACTGTTTCAGAGGAGTGATCACAGCGCTCTGTATCATCAGTGATGTGTCCTTCTCTCTGCCAGCTCCCAGATATGCTTCTCTGATTGGTTGACGCGGCGCGTCGAGCAGCAAAAGTTCAATTTTTCCATCTCGAGCAGCAGCGCGTTTGCGGCGCGTCACGCGCGTCAGATGCTTAAACGTGCCCGATGCGCTGTGCTGCTGCTCAAAACGTGCTGCGGGACCTTTTGCTGCGCCTTGACGCGCGTCAACCATTCACTTTGCATGTAAACTCGCTGCTTCTGCCGCACCTGCTGAGTCCGGTGTGAACGTAGCATAAGCCTGGAAATCTCAAATGAGAATGAATGTGTTAGGAATCCAGTTTTTGTGGGTTGTGTTTTTGTGTTGTTCTCTCCCTCCACCACCAGGTGGTGCCCTGTCCTCGTTGCTCGTCTCACACACCTGCGGCTGGTTGACTCATCATCGAGGACTATTGGAGCCATGGACTGTCACTACCTCGGCGCCAGAGTGTTTGCCAGTTTTGGGTACTCTAGCCAAGCTGAGTTTTGCTGAGTCTAACCTAGTCTTTGTTTTTTCGCTGAGCCTAACCTACTTTTTGACTTTGTCTTTTCGACAGGAAGCCATCCTGCAAGCTGAATGTTTGGCCTTCTCCCCCTGGAAGGATTGTTTGAGTCTCACACTGAGCAGGGGATAAACCTCCACAAGCTCCGTTCAAATCCTCCTGGATTCCCAAGTGAAAGTCCACTCCTCTGGGTCTAACCAGGTCTACACCTGTCCGCCCTCCAACGAGTCTCTACCTCTGGCAGTGGCGGCCGGCCCATAGGGGGCGCTGGGGCACCGCCCTCCCTGATAAGAAGAGAAAATATATTTTTAGAAATTAACTCATAAATGTCAGTTTTACTCTCTAGAGTGTGTACCTATAAGCAAAACAAATTATATAAACTACATTTCCCTATCTACTGTCATTCATTTGTGGATTTCCACAGACAGACTCCTACCGCCTCTGTCTTGGGGCTGTGATCAGACTACCCCACATTTGCAGAGAATCTGTCAATCATGTACTATTGCTAGGTGAATTTAATGGCCAATCAGCGTCTCAGAACTTTATGGTCTTGGGGCTCTGAAAATACTGCCCTTTAACAGGCTTCTGCACCCAAGCGCAGGTGCAGACAATTAGAGGGATGATGGCGAACGTAACGAGCGAGATGCAGCTTCCACCAAATTCGGTGAGATCCTTATTTATCTACCCGTTTGCCAGAAGAACATCCATGTTGTAGGGTAGGAAAATTTCCTGTCATGGTTATTGTGACTGCGACGAATCCACCTCGTCACTTAAAACTCTGCGTGCCACACACACATTCCTGTTAAACTGTGTTTGTGAGGACCAATACACTCGTGCTGAGCCCAGTAGCTCCATTAACTTAAAACACACAAGCTGCTTCTGGTTACCTGCTGGCGTATTGAGGGTGCACACTTAATATTTCAGAGGGGTTAGCCATGTGTGTGTGTGTGTGTGTTTATGCTACGGGGACTTGTCATCTTCAGCCTGGCGGCGTCTTTGCTGGGTTCAAACCCAGTTTGGTGTAATTTAATAAGTCAATGAATCTGTGTAAAAGAATTAAGTTGTAAAAATTATTTGTTTTTGTACATCAATTGTTTGTGGAGGTAATATATGGACAAAACTGATTTATGAGAAGAAATCAGAAATAAGAGAGCCTGAGGTGAGGGGCTTAAACTATTTAATGACGGCTGTGGGAAGAAGAGCGGCCATTTCTGTTTTCTGTTTCTTTGTTACATTGCTGGTAACTGGAGGGAGGCTGAGGCCCAGAGGATCTTGTATATGTTTAGTTTCTTTTGCTCCCTGTTTTGAGTTTTTGAGCACAATAAATCACCAACACCGGTAACCCGACTGAGCCTGGATTCTTGGAGGCCAAAGAACCCCGTCACAGTGACCCAAATCGTCACTGTTACTGTTATTATATAGTAAATTAAATCATTACTGTTACTGTTAATATATAGTAAATTAAATCATTACTGTTAAATTGTATATATTATCCAATTGTTTATTTGAATTCTTATTCCGTATTAGTTGGAGACATACACTAGGCTATATCAGCCCCACCAAAAATATTATTCACCAGCCGCCACTGACCTCTGGATAAACCCACACCGACTGGATTCTGGGAGGAAAGTTTCTCCACTAACCTGAGTTCCGTTTTCTCTGTCTCTCCAAGTCATCGTTCAAAGTTCCCACGGATCCTGAACTAACCACTGATACTTCCCTTCCCTCTTCCAGTTCCGGTTCACCAGTTCACTGTGTTTCCTGAATCCTACCCCGCTGGTTTCATCAATAAACCTGTTCAAACTTTTACCCTGGTTCTCTGAGTGGTTTACTGCATGTGGGTCAGATCTCTTAAGAAAATCATGACAGAATGAAGTGAAAGATGTGTATGAGTACATTGTTGTTTTCTATAAGCTGAGCTAAAGGGAGTATGTAGATATTGAATAGGAGCGGCCCCAGAATGGAGCCATGAGGAAATCTGCATTTTTCTCTTCTCTGATTTAAAGTTCCTTACTGACACATCTGTCCTTCAGGTAGGATTTATACCAGTCCAGTGCAGTTCCAGAAAGGCTTACCCAGTTTTCCTGATGCTCTAAAAAAAAATTTGGTGATCAACTATAATGACCAGAAAATGGAAGAGCCAGATTTTAACCAGAATAACAAGGGATATTTTAACACTGTATTGGAATGTGAAACTGCCACAGGTCGGGGGGGATTCATCAGAATCAGCAACTGGAACTTCTGAAAGGAGATTGAACAGTGGAGTGACCAGACAGAAAAAGAGGGAGACATTTCTAATGTTGAATTCTGGCTTGATAACCTTCTCGGTGATTGAAAACAAATTTTGAAAGTTCCTGAAGATGGCGGATGGTATGTGATGTCACTGGTGAACCTAACCCCGAAAACCCACATTCTCCTCCTCGGTTCCTCCCATCTTCCTCCGCTCTGACTTCCTTGGAGCTCGAGGAGAGCAGGCGCAATATTATTATTAAATTTATAGGAGCAAAATTTGCGGTAACGGAGGGTGTGGATTCTAGGGTTAAAAGGATTCCGTCCAGGCTGATTTAAAGGAATCCTTCTTTGACAGCTAATCATTGGTCCAGGGAAATGCACAGGGTCAGATCCCTGAGAACAGAGACAGGCAGAATGGTCAAGGGGACAAACCGGAGTTTCGGGTCCCAGAACAGTCAAAACCAGAAGATCTGAAATTCAGAGACAATCCAGAGGAGAATCAAAGAGCATTTCTAGAGCACAGAAAACAGGTTGGAGATCCAAAAACACACTAAGAGAGGTCCGATAGGGTTCAGGCACCAGTAACAGGAATCATGACCTTATATCAAACGCTGCACTGAGCCAAATAACACCAATACTGTGGCTCTTCCACGTCTGAATCTATATGAATGTTATTGGACACCTTAATCAGGGCTGTCTGTGGGTGGCACAACAACCACGACAACAGCAGCTGGTTATCAGTAAGAAGGCATTTTAACAAAACTTTTTCAATATTTTTACTGATGAAGGGGAGATTTGAGATGGGCCTATAGTTCTGCATGATTAATTTGTTCAAACTTTTTTCAACAATGGTTTGCTGTTTTTAAGGCCTGGGGGAAACACCCGATGTAAGGGATGTGTTTATTATTAGATCAAACCAGAATATAAAATGGGTAAAACATCAAGACAGCAGGAAGAAGAGCTTAGCTGCTGAACAGCTTTTTCTAGATTTCTGTTGTTGATTTGGCAGAATCGCACCATTTTAAGATTGTTTATTCTAACTGGTGACAGATTTGGTACTAGAGTTGATGTTGACTAACAGACTGCTTTTCCAATACCTTGTATTTTCTCACTAATAACCTTTGCAAAGTAGATGTAGACAGATGTTGCACCCTTAAAAAGAACTAAAAAAAGCACATAGTTTTTCCCTTTTGTGCAACTTTATTAAACTAAATCCACGGTTCAAGCATACAGCATATATAGTTTTTTTCCCTCCTTTTTAACATATACACAGGTCATGAACTTTCTTCTTCCCATCATGCATTGTGTCCTCTTAAAAGGGTATTATCATTACAGAAATGTATGAAATACAAATAAAAAATAAAAGAAAGTAGTTTCAGCACATATTTTGTCATAAACCAAATGAATTTTACTAACTCAATAATAAATCAAATAAATGCTTGCCCAATATGATAATTTTAACTAATTTTAACTTTATTACGTTCTAAACTATTCTATTTCTAGGGCTCTACACAGACATTTGTTGTAACTAATAGTAACTGGATTTTTTTAGCACCAAGGCAGACATTCGCTCAAACACAACAATGATGCTGTGATGTTTTATCACAACAATACATTTGCTTACTTAAATCAGACAGTAGCTCAGATGTTATACTAGCGCACAAATCCATTATTTCATATAACCACAAGGTATAGTATGTTTGTGTATATAACCATATTTTACTATGATCAACTGTTTTTTGCACTTATAGTCTGAAACTATAATGCGACTATGCCCCTTTGAAGTAAGGAAACATGAAAACATGCAGGATAGTTTGAAGCTTGAGAACCAGGGTTAAAAAACAAAACAAAAAACTACCTAATCCAATTTCCCACACATCCTTGGGAAATGAAACAGATAAAAAAACACAGTATCATCTGCAACCATCAAGTTACTACAATATGTAAATGTATTGAACAAAGGATTATAATAATAATGTTAAAATATTTCTTTCTATTTCAGTTTAATATTTTGCTAATTAAACATACCGGGTATTAGCAAAATCCAAAACTTCTTGAAAGCAGGGGGCTGAACAGTTATTATAGGAAGGATGTTTTATGACACTGTTCTGTGGCCTCTGTCTTTTCTTATTTCATAGGTGTTAATGCTGAAGCACAGCTTTGCTATTATGGCTTATGTCCACCTGCTTTAATCAAGGACTACGTAGGGCAAGCATGAAACCCTGGCACAACATTAGAGCGCTCAGTGTCATCAAAATACTAAATCCCAAATAACCTTGACAGTGTTTTCATTTGACAAAAGCCTTTTTGTCTATGGATGTGTGTCCATTTTAGAGAAGACAGGTAGTTGCAGTCTAAACCTTGCAGGGAAATTGAAACAGTTACAGGATATTTCACTTAATGATCGTTGGAAAAGGTAAAATAAATTCTGTCCTTGCATATTATTAATATTGGCACAATGTATTCCTTTCTAAATCATTTTCTCCAATTCCTAGTATCTGAAGCATGTATTCTATGCTTCTTTCCAGTTCAGAATTATCTAATAATCTCATGACAATAGATCACTTAGAGCAAATCATCCTCACCTATGCAACTTTAAATGCAAAAACAAACAAAATATCAACTTTTGAGGAGCATATATAGATTAGAATCAGTTTTGGCAGATGCAGGGTTTAATTTCAATCAGGAATTTAACCCTGAGGAAGGGTTAAATTCCAGCATCTGACGAAGAAATGTAGAATAAATTCAATTAATTTCACTACAGCAAAAAGTGCACATATAGGCTACTACACATTTAAAAAAAGAAAATGACATGCAGAGAAAATTCTCACCATTGAGCAATTGATTGCCATTTATTTCCTTGGGGGCTGGAAGGATCCTGGTTGGAAGGCAGAAGTGACTAAAGAGAGGACGCTCTAAGATAAGAGAAAAGAGAGATTTCCACCTCCTCTGGTTCTGTTTAAGATGGATCCTAATGGAGGGAAGGATAGAGTAAGGAAATGACAGGAATGACATTTTATGTCATATTCTTTTGCTGTTAGTCATTATACAGCATATTATATCCAAAGTCATTGGTGGATTGTTGAGTTGAAAAATAAAAAAGGTTTTATGACAGTTTCTGGAAGTAACAAGTTAAATGGGTATAGTCTGTTGCTGAATTGTCTTAAAAGACCTATGATCTAAGGCAGTTACCCTCATGGGAAATGAAGGGTCTACATTATAATTGCCAAATGAGAAACCAAGTTAGGGCCCTGTCACACCTTGCCGATTTAGACAGCGTATGTCCGACGTTCCAGAATCTCCTAAAACACGGCATACTCTGAACTTTATACCTTTTTTTTCAATTTGTGGCGTATGCATGGAGTATTGATAATGAGTCCAGAACTTATGTCCAACAACAGCCTAACTTCTGCATAATGCATGACAACGTAATGCCCACATTATGATGCACAAGAATAATTTCATGGGCATTATGACGCATCAGTTAAAGCTGCTCCCCTCAGGCGCCCGGTCTGCATAAAATTATTTATCTGATCGTGGTATTAACCTAGCCCAGGCATCCCCAAACTCGGTCCTCAAGGCCCCCTGTCCTGCAGGTTTTAGAGGTTTCTCTGCTTCAGCACAGCTGATTATAATGATTGCAGTAGACCAAAAGCCTGTTAATCAGCTTTCAATTAAAATCAGCTGTGCTGGAGCGAGGAAACCTCTAAAACCTGCAGGACAGCGGGCCTTGAGGACCGCGTTTGGGGATGCCTGACCTTGGCGCTTACCACACACCAATAGAAAATATATACAAACAAAAAGGAAAGAAAGAAGGTTTGCAGTGGCAGCAGATTCAGCGTCATGTCTGCTAGAAAGTTTGTTAGTGGTGGGTGTGAATGCAGGGAGGAAGGAGGGGTTACAGTCTAGAGGAGAGCTGACGGTTTCCTCCTTTGAATCCCCTTTATACCAAAACTCTGCAAATAACTCTAGGAACACGTCAGATACACCTTGTAGAGAAGTTCTTGATAAATTATGCATAAGTTTTGCACAAGTTACTCATCGGTTTTGGATAAGCTAGACTCCATGACATATGAGTAACTTACACTTAATGTATGTCAACAATCAGATAACCTATCTGTAACGTATGGCCAATGAATGGCATAGGGGGACAAGTCCGCAAGCTCCACCGGCAGCCAACCACCCCAAAGTTGAACCGGCCATGGGCCCTGGGGACTCGAGGCCCTGCCGAGCAGCCACCAGGAATAAGCCAGTACCCGCCCGGGCATCCACCCCCAAACACCAAGCACCACCAGTGCACCAGCGAGCCCAAGCGCCAGCCAGGAGAGGGGGGCAGGACGGGGGGAATGGGCTCCTCACTTAACAGAGACTTGAGATGTTCTTGGGAGAGGGAGCAGTTCAGCCCCGAACCTGACAAGTAAAAAAACATAATATATACACAGTCTCAATCATGCCTTCCCACCCTAGTGCCCCCACTCGCAAGACACAGTCTTTGTGAGGAAAAAAAAAAAGAAAAACGCATACATACAGACATACATTCACACACTAACCCATCTTGTTCCTGATTTGGACCTGTACCCCCGCACCCGGACCAGATGACTCCCCGGCACAAGCCCCCCGAGGACGGTGCCAACCTGTCCCGCACAGGCGACCTCCACATTTAATCAAATGATGTAGTTACTAGATGACATAGTTACTAGAAAAATGGTGCATATTTATTTCCATTAAGTGAAGTCCCTCACAATGGATGGAGTAGCCAGAAATTTTACTGAATTTACTTTTTTCAAAAAGTTACAAAGTTAATGTAACTGGGTAAATGTAACCATTACTTGTTAGGTTCTGTGCTGCTGTGAGTGTGTGTATGAGGCTGTAGTGCTGAATTTCTGGGCTCATTAGATCCAGCTGATGCTGATTAAGAAGGACCTGTGCAGGATTAAAAAAGGAGCAGATTCCCTAGAGCAGACAACAGAAGGTTAACACTTTCCAAGTGGTAACAAGCTTTAATGCTGCCTCAGAATTCAGTTATGACGTTCTTGTCCTCCACAGTTTCTGAATCTCTGATTTTCCTAAGGACCTTTGGTAATCTCAGGTTGTCACGTCCTGTCTACTGGTCTTGTCTGCCTGATGTCTGCATCTCTGGATTGCTCCTCCTGCATTCTCCCCTGAAGGTCCCACTGAATCTGTCAGCGCTGCTCGTCCTCAGCCAGCACTCTCCACTGCACTGAGAAACCTAAGCTCTGGTTCCCAGTCAGCCTTCCTAATTTCAGCCTAAGCCAATTCTTCTCAGAGCTGCAGACTTAGGGCCCCCCTTTTGAGTCCAAATACCTGCAGCCTCTAAGTGAGGGTATTCTCTTAGATTTCAAGATCATTTCCTGTCCCACGGTTGCTGTAATCTCCCTTCCTCCAAGCCTGAGACCAGCTTTAGTGTCGCTGATCATATCTCATCTGTTTGTAAATAAAACTTTTAAAGAAAACCTTTTTGTTTGTACCCATGGTTGTGTTCTTCATTGTGTTCTAATTTCCCAAAAACATATCAACTACCCACTTCTCTTTAGTAGTAAGAACTTTACGTAATGAAACATAACTGTAAAATGTAAAAGAAAAAAAAAAAGGTATGGATGCATAAGAAATTGAATAGGCTTTTGTAAGCTTTATTTCCATTTGGTTATGTGTCATTATTTTCTCCATGGAGGGTTTTGCCTTCTTAGACCACCTCATCAGTTCAATCTTATTGGAGGGGGATATGTTTTAGCCCTATAATAAGGCCTTCTCTGTTAAATGCAGTGACCAGCACCTTGATACCCGGCTCAATGCTGAGTGGAGCCAAGCTAAAGACAGATCTCATCTCATCTACAACCCTCATTAGTTCAAATGCTGCGGTGGTGCTGTCCATCTGTTCCAGCGGTTTGTGGATAACAGTCTGGAAAAGGTATTTACAGAGAGTGTAACACTCTTTAAGATCCTGTGGTTACCACACCCATGACCACAGCAGAAGCTGAGCAGTGCTTCTCGACATTGAAATGAGTGATTTCTTTTCTCAGAGAGACATTGACTCAGGAGAAACTGAATGCATTGCCATGTTGTCAATGAAGAAGAGCGTGTTAGTAAAATGCCTGACTAACCTGACTTCAACCAAAAGGTAGTTGCAAGATTTGCAGGACAAAGGGATAGAAGGGTCAACATTTAGGGTTGTAAACAGGTTAAGGAATGTCACTGAAAAAAAGTTTAGTATGTGTGTAACAGCACAAGAAATGTATGAGCTGTGTAGATCCACTGGTTACCAACAAATATGTGTCATGTCAATATATGTGTCATGATCTTGGAGCTGATGACTGGCTTAATTATTCATTTTATTCACCTGTCTAACTCTGCCCTGTTTCTCATCGCTGCTAATCTGATCAACCTGCTCCTGCCTCTATTTAAGCTGAAACAGACCAGATAAAGTTACTATAATGAGAAAAAATAGAGAGAACATAAAGTTAGGCTTTCAACTAACAAATACTGCAGATTTGGAGGATAGATATGGAATGAAGCAGAATGAAAAAAAGTTATCCCTCTGTCCTCCAGCAGTATAAGCCTATAGCAACATAACTATAGATATAGCTCAGGATTACCTGAGCCACTCTAACTATAAGCTTTATGGTCATTGTTTTGTTTAAGCACATTTAAAAAAAACATAAGTATACTTAAGTTTATAAGTATACATAAGTAATAAATGAAGGGGATCAACATAAATAGTGATTATCCTTTCGGAACTCCTAGGATATCTCCAATGCATAAGGAAACACTATAATTAGATGTTATATGTAAATGTGCAACAAGGCCAGAATGGCAATATTCTAAGGTTATTAAGTAAGTAGCCGACCTATATCTGTCATGATCTACTTTGATAGCTAGCCTTAATCGCTTCTTTCGCCTGCGTAACTCTTCCTGGTTTTCAAATTATCACTCATCTCATCTTCAGCTTCTGCTTTATATTCGATCCAGCCAAGCTATCGAGGCCAGATCATTATTTGATTTCTGTTTGTTCCCTGTTTGCCTTCTGTTAGTGTCCTGTCTTTCAGTTTTAGTTTTTCCCAAGGTTCATGTCCCCATTTAGGAGATTATTTTTCAGCCCATGTCTTCAGGCTAGTTTAATTCTTAACCGGTGGTGAGAGTGTTTCAGCATTTCCCTAGTGATTCTGTTTCCCTTATTCCATCCCTTTCATCCAATGGCCTTGCCTGTCTGTCCCTACCTGATCTGTTCACCTGAACCAGACCTGAACCAGGTTAGACTCCTGTTGGATTGTGCTTGTCTGCGCTTTTCTGTCTGAGCTGGATTCTCGACGCACGGGACTCTGAACCTACCTTCACGTCTGATGGATTCCTGGAACCCGGATTTGTCCGTTCCTGTGTGGATCGGAATACCTGACGGGACTGCAGACTCCTGGATTCCAGTACCACTCTAGTCTGATCTGAATCCCTGTCCTGGATTGGAGTCTGCTTGCTCACTGGGGCTGCTGCATGGGGGACGCTCTGGACGGCTCAGGGCAGCTTCTCGTTGGCAGTGCATTGGCTGATCCTGCCTATGATTGAGAGAATGGACTGTATTAATAAACCAGGTAGGTGACTCTGGATGTCTGGATTTAAAACATTTCTTGACCATAGCTCCGGCAGGCATTGGTGATCATAGATGCGGGTTTGGTGTCTACTCTGTATCACATTAAGCGGCATATTTTGTGAAATTATTGAAATTGTCGAGAGGAGCCATTAGGGCTGGGTATTGTTCAAACATTTTCGGTTCCGGTACCAATACCTATACCTTCACTTCGATACCGGTTCCTGAACGATACTTTTTTCGATACCAGTTTTATAATATCAATTATAAAAAAAGAAAATTAAACAACATAAAAAAGTATAAATCTTGAGTTTTATTATAAGCTCTGATTTTTCCATTTACATTTTCCCTCTTACATAAAAAAAAAATTCAGTGTCTAATATTCACTGTTACATTGTGAGGACCTTTTTATGTGGGGGTCTGAGCGGCTCCCACAGAAATATTGGAAGGCAGGATGAACTGACTGCACTGATTAAGTTTTCAGGTGGATTTTCCCACTTAAAAACATGACAAACCTACTTTATTCCCACTGATCACAGCAAATATAGCTGCAAGGCAAATAAAGGATAGAGTAGCTCCGCCCAAAGCGCGTCAGAGCCACTTTTCGACCGCGCAACCAGAGCAGCAAAGCTTCTTCAGCCGCGCGTCAGAAGCTGGTACAAGCAGCAAAAGGAAGCAGCAGACGAGATTTTGCTGCTCCTGCTGCGTCCAGTTTGAAAGCAGCATGATTCCCTCCGCTCTGGCTTTGCTCCGCCCACGGGCTGCTGAGAGGAGGATGGTCGCGCCGCCCGCGGTCCGATCTTCTTGCAGTCAAACACCGAGAAACTTTCTGCTCTTAAATTGTTTCCGTGCACGATGTATTGCATTGCGCACTATTGGCATCAGTCTTAATAAAGTGAAGCCGCACTTTTGACCTGGGGGGCATTTTAAAGGGGTTCCACGACGCTGCAACCAGTTCACAACAGATACACATGAACCCTGGCTGTAGGCGTGACCACCTGTGTATTTTTCCTGGATGACGCAATCACGTTAAGTGTTACAGCCAATCACCGAAACTTGGTACCGAAAGACGAGGCATGTTTCGATACTCTGTAGAACCGAAGCATTTCGGTCGGTACCATAAAAGAACCGAAGTTCGGTACCCAGCCCTAGGAGCCATTCTTGGCCGCTGCTGTTGTTACAATTGACTACCATGTTTCGATCAGACAATCAATTGGATACTTAGTCCACAGTGGAGAATAAAATCATCAAATGAAGTTGTATGGTAAAGAAAAGCAAGGACATACAGCAACTAAATCTTTGCTCATTACCATATCCTTTAAATCTGAAGTGTTAGATGGTGAGGCTTTAAAGGCTATGACGGCTGCATGTAACGAATACCTTGACCCCTTTCAATAAAAAAGAAAACTCAGACGCAGGGTAAGGCTGACCTTGAATCTGCTTCTATAGACCGTTGTGTAAAAGAGCAAAAAAGAATCTGTTCTTCTCTGAGCCTATCAACTGATCTCAAACAAAGGTTTGGAAACCATTGATACTCATCTGAGCTTTTGGATCTATTGAAAAGGAAACACATATATCTTTTAACAAAGCATATGCAGGAAACTTCAGACTGTTCAGAATATAAATAATTTTAACATTGTACCATAAAAGAAGAAAAAAAATGTTAGGACATGTTAGTTAATAGTGTTAAATGCTTGTTTTTTGTCCTTAGGGTTACCTTTGAGGTTCCTTGAAAAAAGGATAAAAGATAAAACAATTGGTGACCATGCTTTAACATGCTACAGAACAGAGACAAATATATATATATATATATATATATATATATATATATATATATAAAAAAACAACCAAGAAAACATTTAAACAGTATTTTCAAACTGCAGTGAGCCGGTACCATAATTATTTTCTTTTTTGGCATTTTATGGGAATAGAAAGCTGATAATTCCCTTTTTTGTCAGTTACATATATATATGAAAACATATTAAATAATGATTTTACATCTAATGCCTTTAGTAGTTAATGAAAGAACCAAGGCCCTCAACAGATAGTCACAAATCAAAATTATGCAACTGAACTGCGACTTTGGCCTTCCAGAAGAAAATTTGTATAAGCCGTAGGTCTTAGTGTCAGTTCCTAAGGGAACTCAGAATAAGATAGTATTTTCAATTGCATAGTATTTTAAAATTAAAACCATAAAAGGGATGTGATGGATTGTAGTTTTAATGATTATTTGTAATGTAGCTACGAGAATCGGACCCAAGATTCAACCAAGACAGGTCAGTGACTTTTACAAGCTTTATTGAAGGAAAGAACAGGGGAAACGTTTAAATAGCAGGATACCCTGCTTTGCTCGGACAGGAACCCCTGGAGCTAGAGACACAGGTTAGAGAACAGTGGAGGCAGGTATGATAACTGAGGAGCTTGGTCGCTAACCTGACTCAGTAGGTCCAGAGCATGAAGTGCCGGTTTGAGGCAGAGAACTGAGTTAGGAGCTGAAGTCCGCTTTCAGTCACCCAGGGGGTGGCCATCAGGTAGATTAAAGATTCCAGTGGGGCTTTCCAGAGACATGAACCAGAGGGGTCCAGGTTCAGCAACAGTATGACAGAGATCAAGCAGCAGTACAGACAGGGAGATCCAAGAGGGAAGGTCCAGGTCCAATCCAGGTTCTTAAACTATTAGGTTTCAGAGACCAACAAAGGTTCAGCAAAACCCAGTCCAGGCAGAGAGGTTAGGCTTACAGACAGACAATCCAGGATAAACAGGTCCAAAATCAAGAGACAGATCAGTGTCAGGTTTCCAGGCAGGCAGACAGAGGCAAAAACCGGCACAGGCAGGCTCGGTAACAAAGCAGATCAGGTGGGGCAACAGACAGGCAGACAGGTTTGCAAATGAATGGCTCGAAGGTTCTCACTGGTTGGTTGGAGACGATCTGGCACAGTTAGCTGATCTGAACGGGGCTTATAAGCAGGTGGAAACAGGTGAAACCAGTTTATAGCTGATTGCAGGTGAGTTGGAGCTGAGCAGGAGTGCAGAGTGGACAGATAGGCCAGCCCCAGTACCATGATTATTACATTCTTTAGTGACAAGATCCAAAATAATAATTAACATAAAGAAAAATGGGCCAGTTGGCTGTGTGTTCACACAACAATAGATGACAGTCTAAAAGTTATTTGATGAAATAATATATTAATCCTCACCACTGGGTTGGGTGTGGACAATGTTGCCTGTGAACCCGTTCAATGCACGACATTTACTGTATATGTTAAACTTTTAATGAACATGAACATAAGGGACGTTCACTCTGAGAATAATGAGCGACACACAAACAGCTCATGTTCACGTTCAATTGATAACGGCACTTTTCATTGGATAACGTCGGGTTTTACAGCACTTATTACAGCAAACAACCTCACAGAGCAGCATTTCTGCTGCTAGTACCGGTCTGCTCCATTCAGACTCATTTGCTGGGATTTCTGACTGTGTTCACCGGGACTTAACAAGCAAGTCCGTACATCAGCCATCTCCACTTAAAATTTAATGCAACACATGGAGTTAAAGCATCCGAGCTATCTGTGGAGATATCTGCAACTGAATGAGGAACGGAAGAAATCTTTTTGATCCAGATTTTTTCAGCAAAACCTGAATGTTCCTGTATGTTTCTGAACTTCTCTGTAGTTTGGCTAAATAAAGGCTTCACTGCACATCCAGTATACCTGGACTACATCCAGTATTTTCATACTTTCTATATATTATAATTACACATTTAAAAGGTCAGATATGAGGTTCTGTTGTGGAGGATTATTTTACCAAATTTATCTCACCTACGTCATTTATAGGTTTGTGAACTTAGTTCTCATTCAGAGAGAAAATATCAAAACAGAAACTAAAGGGTTTGATTCAGAATAAAACCTGTCTCAGATCACAGGATTTAATACCATTTTAGAATCCATTTTTGGTTCTATAGAACCTTTTGTTTTAACCATCTTATCCAACCTGTTATTCAAAAACAACAGTTCACCTTTAAACCACAGGCCCCGGGGAAATATAAAGGATTTAAAATAATCTTTTGTTGTTCTGTGTCTATTTATTGCTTGCTGCATTGCAGCAATACAGTCTCTTGTGTTACCACATTAGAATGTAAGTGTGATACCACTTTGCATCTAATACCCTTTCTAGCTTGTCATGTTTCAACAAAGTTCTTTTAATGAAACCACAATAGAGTATTTTTTTTTTATATCAAAGTGTTTTCCAGTTGTTTGCCTCCATGTTTACAGTTTGATTTGTATTCATAACATAAAAAAGATGTCAGTATGTCACAATGCAAGCTTTGTGAAACGTGTTTAATGAGGAAAATCTCATTTAAGAGCTGCTGAGTGTGCTGATCGAAGCAGGTAGTGTTAACACAACAGTTAAGACAAGCAGGTACATGAAGCCCAAGTGTGCTGCAGGATGCCTCAGGCATTGAATTAAAACAAATACAGAGAACAATAAAATGAACTTTTATGGGTCTCAAGGACCGATCAAAGGGATCTTAGTCCACTCAAAACCAACCTGAGAAAGATTTGCTTATCAAAGAATGGTTTTTAAGAAACTGGACATATCATATAAAGCAAACTAAAGTATACGTTTGTCTCTACTCACTGGAGGTATCTCAATGACATTGCATATATTAGCCCAAATATTAGATTTTGAGGACTGAAAAACAGGAACTCAATCACAATTTAATGTAAAATACAGAAAAGCTTCCTTACTGTCAGATTTTTAAATCTGATACAAGGCCCCATCATATATGTATTTTATTACATGCTTAGTATTGGACTTCACATTAAAACATAGATCCTGCCTACTCTGGTTCTCAAGAATGTCCTGTAATGGTATACTAATGAAAATGATGTCCTTGCTATGAAGTGGCTTTTACTGTCGTGAATGACAAACCTGACTCACATCTAAGTGTTTCTTCAGAAGACTTTAAAGCACCAATATATTTTTACAAACTCCATGGTAATGTTAACGTTCAAACTGATGTGTGTGTTGGTGGTTTCTTCAGAATATACTTGCAAGTTGGAACAGCAGTAGTCTCAGGGGACTGTAATTTGAGTAGTTTCAGTAGATCTTTAATTACCTGTGGTGTTGTGTCTAAGTGCAAAGGAGATATTTGAGATTATGCTTTTCCCTTCTGTTATTCCATGAGAAGAATAGAGATAATCTATTAATATCAATAATCTATTAATATCACTTCTTGATGGATATCTTCTAAAAGAAAAAAAAAACACTACATCAAAACTGAGTAGGTGTTACTTTCTCTTTTTATAATCTTGTTTTTCCTGACTGCAAGACTGAAGCTGAAGTCGGTTGGCCATGGGGTTCACCACCTGAGAGATTGGGGACTGGCCGATGAAGCGAGGGATAGTTTTCTGCTGTCCACACAAAAGGGCAATCCTTGGTGGAGATCCAGTACGCTCGTTACCTCGGTCGGTGAACAATACCTCCTTAACATCCAACCCTTAACAATCATAGACAGGTTTCAGGTATTACAGGATACAATTCCCCCCTTAAACGATAAAATCCCCCCCTTTAACCTTCAGAATCATAGACAGGTTTCAGATATTACAGGCTAACAATGGAACCAAACGACCCCATCATCACCATTTGCATGTTTCCAAGCAATACAAGGCCTTGTCTATATAAAGACTCAAACTCCCTGCGGATCCAGGAATTTGAATTGAGAAAGCTTCCTGGAGAGGTAGTGAAACGTCTTCAACCCTTGGAAACCAAATCCAGTGATTTACTTCTACGGAATTATGGTCAACTGTATCAAGTGCAGCACTAAGATCCAACAGGACGAGCACAGATACAAGTCCATTATCTGAGGCCATGAGAACATCATTAGTGACTTTCACCAGAGCTGTTTCAGTGCTATGATGAGCTCTAAAGGCAGACTGAAACTCTTCAAAAAGTTCATTATGGTGGAAGTGATCGCACACTTGTTTGGCAACTACTTTCTCAAGAATTTTAGATAAGAAAGGAAGATTGGATATAGGTCTATAATTGACCAAGTCATCTGGGTCAAGAGACGGTTTCTTAAGCAGAGGTTTAATTCCAGCAACCTTAAAAGCTTTAGGTACATATCCCTGTAACAGAGATAGATTAATCCCATCTAAAATGGAGGAGGAGATCAAAGGGAATACCTCCTTAAAAAACCTGGTTAGAACTGGATCTAACATCAAGTTGAAGGCTTAGATGAAGACAATAATTTTGCTAACTCTGAAAGTTTAACTGGATGAAAGCAGTCTAAACTCGGTTCAGATTCCATGACTACTTCAGATGCTGCCCCACCCTCCAGAGAGAAATAAGTTGTAGATAGAGGAGTGCTTATGATCTTATTTTTAATAAGATCAATCTTATTTATAAAGAATCCCATAAAATCATTACTTCTAAGACCAGGTGGAATGGACGGTTCAACAGAGCTATGGCTCTGGGTGAGTTTGGCAACTGTATTCAAAAAAAAAATAGGACTATTCTTATTCTCCTCTATTAATGAGGAGAAATGTGCTGTTCTTGCTTTACAAAGGGTCCTCTTATACAGTAGTAAACTATTTTTCCAGACTAGGCAGGACTCCTGCAGGCCTGTGGAGTGATATTTTCTCTCCAGTTTCCTGGCATTTTGCTTCAAAGTGCGCAGCTCTGCATTAAACCAAGGGGCCAGCTTTCTTTTTTTAACGGTTTTCATTTTCAAGGGAGCTGCGTTGTCTAAGGCAGTACGCAGAGAACTAGCAACCCCATCAACAAAATCATGAACTTGTGAAGGGGAATAAACTAAGCTTTTGTACTCTGTAGCATTGCTCAGCAACACAGAGGAGAGAGAAAGTAAAGCAGATTCTTTAAAATTTATAACTGCACTATCTGATAAAGATCCACTAAAATGGAACCTTCTTTTGGGGGAGGAGAACTCTGTTAAAGTAATCCTGAAGGTTATGAGAAAGGGGTCAGAGAGGACAGGGTTGTGAGGAAATACTGTTATTTCTTCACATTCTATGTCATATGTCAGCACAAGATCCAAAGTATGAAGATGAGAATGTGTGGGACTATTCACATTTTGAACAAAGCCAATAGTGTCTAAGATAGCATTAAAGGCTGCTCTGTTTAAATTTTGGTCATGGGCAAGACACTGTCTGGATGGAGTAAAGAGTGGGTAACAGTAGAGAAGCTGCAGAGATGTGTGTTAAACTAGGACTCTGCGTCCTGGTCTGCACCCTGGGTGGTCAGGGTTTTGGAGGACTAATAAATGTGGCCAGATTCCTAGAAAGAAGAGCTGCACCATCCAAAGTGGGATGGATGCCGTCTCTCCGAATCAGACCAGGCTTTCCCCAAAAGGATTGCCAATTATTAATGTAGCCCACGTTGTTTTCAGGACACCACCTAGACAACCAGCGGTTGAATGACGACATGCGGCTAAACATGTCATCACTGGTCAGATCAGGGAGGGGACCAGAGAAAATTACGAGTCTGACATTGTTTTGGCAAACTTACACACCGAAGCAACACTAATTTTAGTGACCTCCGATCGGCGTAACCTGGTGTCATTACCACCAGCGTGAATAACAATCTTACTGTATTTAACCTTATCCTTAGCCAGCAGTTTCAGGTAGGATTTGATGTCGCCCGTTCTGGCCCCCGGCAAACATTTGACTATGGTCCCTGGTGTCTCTAATGCCACGTTTCTGACTATGGAGCTGCCAATCACCAGAGTGGGCTTCTCAGTGGGTGTGTCACTGAGTGGGGAAAACTGGTTAGAAACGTGAACGGGTTGGTGGTGACCAGTGGGCAGAGATCCACGACTACACTTTCTGCGTACAGTTACCCAATCCCCTGGCTGCTCAGGCACTGCTGGAGGACAGCTATGTGGGGGGCCTACTTTAACTCCTGGATGTTCAACAGCCTGAAGCCTGGATTCTAACTCTGACACCCTCACCTCCAAAGCTACAAAAATACTACACTTATTACACATTATCACTAAAGGAGGCAGAGGAATAACTGAACATCTGACAAAGAGAGCAGGAGAGAGGAGAGGAAGAAGGAAGAGTTGGAAAAGAGTCAAGGCAGGGATTCAGCCTAGGCTAGCTACTCCTTACTACCAGAAATAAAACAGCGTGAAACTGAAAAGTGATCAGTAGAAAAGTGCAGCAGAAGGCACTATGTGTTAAAGTAGTTCTGGTCAGTTAGAGTTACTTAGATACAGAGATATCACAGAAAAAAATAACTTTAGATGGAGATCATCTGGACAGCAACAACACCCAGTTAATCCAAACAGGAAGTAAACAGGCTCAAACAGGAAGTTGAGAGTCTCTAGGGGCAGCAGGCAGGATGTAGATGTGTTCTGCTTTGCCTCCTCAGGAATGTGATTTTTTTTTTTACATATTTTATTGCACTCCTCAACCATATTTGTCGGTAGGCTTTTTTTCATATTCCAACTTGATACTTGTGAAATATTTACGGACATTCTCAGATGGCTCCGGGAAAAAAATAAAACTGAAACTAAATCTGCTAAGTACAGCAAAGATGTCCTTGTTTCTAATGAGTCAAGACATTCTTGGCGAATCCGAGTCTATCTTGTCTGAGAAAGTCAAAATGAAGCCGACTGCTGCTTTAAAACCCTTTCAAACTAAACTGGCCTCACACAATGTGACCATTGGTTACCTTGAGCACTCAACCAACTCTCACAAAGAAGTGATAGCTAACCTGCAATCTACCGTTTGCAAGCTGACTACCACGGTGGATGACTTAACCAAGAAATTAGAGGATTTGATATAACGCTTGAGAGGAAAAAATATTTGTATTCTGGGTCTGCCTGAAGGGTTCGAGGGCTCTCGACCCACTGCGTTCACATCGCAGTTTTAACAGAAATACTTGGTCTCAATAAGAAACCCTCTGCGGATTGGGCACACCACGCTCTGCGTGACAGACCCCCGGATGAAAAAAACCCCAATGAGCAAATTGGAAATTCTGAGATGGGCAGCAGATTCCTTTCCTCTCTCTTAATTGGACAGGAAGACCTCCATGACTTCTTCTCCCCTGCGGTGACCAAAAAATGTGCTGAATACGTAAAAAAGGCTCTGCAATCGTATCCTGAGGTGAAGTGCAGGCTCCATTACCCAGCAACTCTGTGCATCTCTCTACCAAACAGGTAGAGAGATGCACTCCTTTGAGGAACCGACAGGGGCAGCTGAGTTTGTTGTCAAACACATTAAAAGGGCCCCACTGCCTGAATGAATGCTATGCTCCTCTACAGTAGGAGCCATTCGAATTTTCCCCACTTTCCTTAATGGGCTCTTGGCTGGTCCCCTACATTTCCTTTTTGGGATGACGTCATACACACTCCGCTTTGTTTTATAAAAATATAGATATAAAAAATATAACCGCAGATGTCTGGGGGACAGTGATTGGCCTACATGTTCTGAATGCTGGCGTACCATAAAGAATAAATGATGAACAGTTTAGTTTGTGCCTTCAAGTCGTTGCCCATAGGAAGACGTTACTTGGATATAACCTAACGGAATATCTTCAGAACGGCTCCAAATGACACAAAACTCATATGGGTGAGTAAAACATGATGTAATACCGTAAAATCAAGGGCCCAATGTAAAAAAAACGAAAATTCCCCTTTAAGGCGAGACGATTGATTGTTTTGAAATGGAAATCATCTGTATTACCTTCACACACCCGTTGGATTAGAGACATCCTCTATTTTTTCAAATTAGAAAAAATCTGAATGTCAATGACCTCCAGAAATGGAATGTTTCCAAATCAATGCAGACCATTCCTTGAGTATGTTAACAAGTCTAATAGCTCACGTATTCCAGACCCCAATGCTTAAAATGGACACGGTGAGCATGTACAATATGCTGAAGTTGTCTGCGGCTATGTCTATTTGTGTGAATTAGCTATTCTTGTTTTTAGCATTTTCTGTTTGATGTGTAGGTTTTTGTTTGTTTTTGAATGTCATTTTGTTTTGTTTGTTTTTGTGGTGGGGGTTGGGGGTTTTATTGTTCTGTTGTGCCATATGCCATGATCATACTTTTTGGACAGTGGGAACCAGTGTCCATATTTCATCCTGATAGGATGACCAGAGAAGAAAACGCAGCTTTGGTGAATAACAGCTGGGGGACTTCTGCAGCCCCCCCCTTTTTCAGCAAAAGCAGCCACAAGCAAGTCACATGGGAGCCACCAGAGGAGTGAAAACCTATCCCCCTCCCTGTGAAGACAGAGAAAACC
This sequence comes from Cyprinodon diabolis, assembly GCA_030533445.1. Classification (NCBI taxonomy): domain Eukaryota; kingdom Metazoa; phylum Chordata; class Actinopteri; order Cyprinodontiformes; family Cyprinodontidae; genus Cyprinodon; species Cyprinodon diabolis. The sequence goes on along the minus strand of CM060064.1, from coordinate 3,217,410 downwards.
ACAGAGCACATAGGATTCCGTCTCTTTTGCTCTTCTGCTCCAGCACCTCTCTCCTGGTCCCTTCTGCGCCTGCGCTCAAAGCTGGGGCCCACTTTGGCCCACAGTGGAGATGCGGCCCCAGGAGTACCAGATCCCCAGAACCATCACGGATAAGTCAGATCCTTTCATAACCAAACTGCTGCAAACAGACCTTTTGCAACACATCTCTCTTGAGTTTCAGAACTTTTAGAGCCAAACTGGATGAAGACCATGCCCTGGGTTTGAGACTGAGGGGACCCCTGCTGTGTGACTGAGACAAAGGAACCCCTGACTGCAGAGCTGCAAATGGATGAAACTCAAGCTTTCCAAATGGACATGGAAAAAGGTTTGCAGGTCTGGCATGATTAGGGACAGAACAAGCAATGTGTCTTTTGATGATGCTAATCATATCGTGTGTTTACTGCTGAGTAAAGACAACGCTAATTGATGCTAAAGAATAGACTGCATGCTACGCTATGCTACAGGAATATGTGTTGAGCCGTTGCTAAAGCTTAGACAAGCTTTATTCACTAAGGGTTTAAACAGTGATATAACACTAGTGTTCATATATTTCCATTACCAAGTCTGACCAAGAGTCATTTAGTGGAATCCTGATGTCTATTCGCTGCTAGCTATTTCAAAGAGGGTAAAGAATCATTTAACTAAAGGTTTTTGGTTCTTGATTAAGCAAATCATTCAATAGAACATTATTTGGCCAAATAATGTTTTATTTACCTCATGGATTTGCACTGTGAATTGGTCTGAAAACATTCCAATTTCTTTAAAATTAGTGAAAAGCTAATTTGATCATATCCCATATTCTTCCAGATAAACTTTGGTTTTAAACACAGAATCCATCTTAAACTGTAATATGTTTTTCAACCGTTTCCCCCTTCCTCTTTGTACATAGTAGTTAGTTTAGTTTAGTTGAGTTTTACTAGTCTTAGTTGAGAGTGTTAAACTGAAATATGTTTGACTTGGAGCTGAATGATTTTTGTTAATAAACTCATATTTTGAACAGAAGTTGTGGTGAATTTATTCCATGTATGTGCAGAAATCCCTGTTTGACCACGATTAGTGCTCGAATCACTCTTTCATCTATTATTCTAACACACAGTTAGTAGGACTGTGTGTCATAAACAATATATAACAGCTGAAATAATATCTGATTAGATAAGATATTTTACCACCCCTACAGGGGAGGGCAATAAACATCTTAAAGTATCAGAAAGATAAATTCCCAGCTGGCTGGGAATAGAAAAGACACAACAGTTCTTACAAAAATGAAAATGAACCTCATTAAGATATGTTATTTGAGATCTTTTTGCTTAATAAACAAAGTGTAAAGAAAATGTAGGTTATTTTTCTACATTTTAATGCTAATAACCATTGATTAATGTCACATGATGTTACTTTCCAACAGTTTAAGTGAGTACAGTGCATCCGAGGGTTTTGAGTGCTTTTTTCCCTAATATATGATCTTGGCACAGTCAGAAGGTTCTGTATTGATTAAGGCCAGTCTGATTGCAATATACATAAGTTTTAATTAGCCACTGGGGTAATCAAAATGGCAGTGATATTACAGACTCACAGCAGAATTTTTGGAACAATCTGAGGGTTTATTGATTACAACCTTCACTGTTTTGATTTAATAAGCCACTTTTGCCAGTAGAGGTGGAAAGATTGACTTTCTAATCATCTAAACTCCCAACATATGATGTTTTTTTTTATATGTGGGATATAGGGAATCACACTTAATTAAGTTGGCTGTCAAACATGTACAAGGATTAAACAGCTGCAAACAACAAAAAGGTTCAATATATTACCAAGACATATAACATCAAACCTTTACACCATTATTTGTATATAAGAACTTTTTTATTAAAACCTATTTCCATTTAAATATTATTAGGACTTCCAATAATAAAAAGGTTAGCTGTACGTCCTTCTATCGAAGACTTAAGGAAAATGAAATGAGTCATTATTAAGGAAGCATGTCATATACCATTTTGGATGATAAATATTTTTATACTGAGCAAATCGTGGTTAAAATACTTTCTGTAGGATGTCTAATTCAACATTTCTATACAATGGTCTTCAAAGCATTTCACTAAGGCTGGGAATACAATCCACAATTTTTTTTGGTGCCCTTTTTGGGCCCACTTTCCAGTAATTTGAGTTTTTTTCGATTGGACCGAGGTTCAACCTCATCGTGTATTGTGCATTGTGGAATGTACAGGGGGGAACGAGGGGCGATTAGCCTCTCACGACCGCCTCCTCATCAGGAATTGTAAGGTCGGGGGAAAATCAATTCAGTCTGCCATTGTGAGGTGCTGGTGGGTAAATCCTGCTGCTGAAGCAGAGCTTCATAGGGAAACTATATTGAAATGTCAAATAATTTTGGCTTAAACATGTATAAAAATGTACTCTTTATCAGATTGTCCCAAAATTTAGAAAATGTCTTTTTTTTTATCCTGTATTAAAATCTGTTTTTTTTCTTTGTTATCTTATGCAGGCCAGTTAGTTATTAGCCTTGTGAGACCATCCTGATCTCGCGAGCTTTCAAGGTTTCACTCGCTAATCAGTCTGGAGACTCTCTGTTAAAGAAAATTTGGAGCCGTTCACCAAACGAACGTCCAATCAGCGTTGGTTTTGAGGCGGGTTGAGGTGTGACGCAGCGAGAAGTGCAACAGTTCAGTCTAAAGAACATGGCGGCTTCAGCCGATGAAACTAGCGTTAGCGTGGCTATCGAGCAAGTTTTATCGGAATTACAGAGTATTTCTTCACTGAAAGAAGAGCAAAACACTGCTCTGGAGGCTTTTCTGGAATGGAATTTCTCATTGGGAACCTACTACCACTAAGGGCCGGATCTATCAAAGGTTTGCGTGTATAAAAACGTGAGCTATTTCACTGCGCACGCTAAAAAATGTACAAACTGATCTATCAACAGCGTGCTAAAAGGATTTGGTCTTTAAAACGTGCTAAATAGAGCCTCTTATCCATTTAGTACTTTTTCTGCAATGAATATGCAATATGGGGCGTTTACACGCAAAAGTGCGTCTTGTGGGAGGAGAACATGTAAATCTATTAATTTAGCACTCGCAAAGTGATTTTATCAAACCTGAAAGCAATTTTGCTAACGGTATCTGACTCTATATTTAACATGTTTCAAAAGAAGGTGCAAATGGTCTGTATGCGTAATTGCGCACACATGGCAGCGGTTATTGTCGCAAGAAGGAGACATCGAAATGAAGCAAGGAGACGCAGAGAACGCATTTTTTCACTCAGTGTGAATATTTTTGGAATGAATGAGGAAACGATCATCAAAACATATCGTTTATCCACTATTGCCATTTTGGAGCTGTTGGGGGAACTCTGAATGGATGGAGCCAGCCACAAGGAGGACCCACGCAATACCAGATATCACAAAACTCCTTGCAACATTGCACTTTTTTGCATCTGGGATCTCCCAATCTCGTTTTTCAGAAGTGCTGTCCGACATTCTAAATGCCATGTCGCCCTGACGCCCTATCGGAGAACCCCGACCTCCCCCTTGCGCCTGTGCCAATGCTGCGGGGATGCGTACGCGCAGTCATCTTATCCACAGTCACTTCTTGTGAGCCATTTGGTATGTGCATTTTTCTATAGGCCAATACAAAACACCTGTTTTTTTTTGTTGTTGTTTTTCACGGCAGTGAAGTAGAAATTCTGCCACATACCACCTTAGGGAATAAAGGTTGCCAAAGTTTATATATATATATATGTATATATATATATATATATATATATATATACTATATATATATATACATGTTTTTCTTTTTGGAGGGGGTGGGGGTGTCACTGTAAGATTAAAATTTCTTAATGCACTAGTTTGCACAAACTACAAACTACTTTGCCGCAAACCACAAAACGCGCAAAACCATCATTTAAATAGGGCGTCTCCAACAGTTTTGCACCTGCCACCAGTTACGCAATCGCTCTTGTTAAATCACCCGCAAACCATGGTTCAGCCCCTCGCGCAAAATTCCAGTTTGCGAGCGCAAATTACTGCACGCAAAATTGGATCTTGATAAATCCGGCCCTAAGTTGCTAACTAGTTAGCTAGATGCTTCCGACAAACCAGCCACAACCAAACTTGCTTACGAAACTTCCACCACAACAACACCCGCCCCCTTGATAAACGATCAATCACATTCACTTTATTCAGTCGTGTAAAGTCGGGCACCACTCGGGAGAATTCGGAAATGCAACGGTTGGAACAGCCGCTTCCCTACGACTTTAAAATCTGGGGTTTCATCATACAGTTTGAGCTGTAGCTGAGTTCAACGATTGAAAACAGTGTATCCCCAGCTTAAGTTTTAGATTTTTCTCTGCTTTAACACACCTGATTCACTGATTACATTACCTCCCACTGTTTAACATTTCATCTTAAGGAACAGAAAAAAATGTAAATACTTATTGCTCTCATGCAAAACCCAGTGAAAAGATAAGCATTTAGTTCAACGGTGTGCTGTGGGCCAAGTTTTTGATCAGTACTTCCCAAGTAAATCAGCTTTTTGTTACAAAACGCAGTACATGCTGATCCTAAAAATACAAATAGGTGAAGTCCCATAGCAAACCAGTCGCCTGTTATGTAGGGATACTACATTGGTTCTTCCATAAAGTTAGTATAGGATTTTATTTTTATTTTTTTTAGGATTTACAGAATTATAAACAACAAAAAATAAGACACAGAATAGATTTTAGTATGACTTGATGTTCCTGTGCATATAGCTGTGCTCGGCTCTTGCAGGTTCATTTTATTTTTGTGTTAATCTCTGTCTCTGTGAATTTGGTTTGGACCTGTTCACTTCCTGTTTGGATTAACTGAGTGTGCAGCTGTTGCAGCTGTCCAGAGGAACTCCATCTGAAGTTAAGTTATTTTCTCTTTGATATCTCTGTATCTAAGTAACTCTAACTGACTACTTTAAAACATAGCACCTTCTGCTGCACTTTTCTACTGAGCACTTGTCAGTTTCACACGGTTTTATTTCTGATAGCAAGGAGTAGCTAGCCTAGGCTAGCGCTAGCTTAGCATTGCTATGGCTTCTCTCTCTCCCTGCCTTGACTCTTTTCCAACTCTTCCTTCTTCCTCTCCTCTCTCCTGCTCTCTGTGTCAGATGTTCAGTTATTCCTCTGCCTCCTTTAGTGATAATGTGTAATAAGTGTAGTATTTTTGTAGCTTTGGAGGCGAGGGTGTCAGAGTTAGAATCCAGGCTTCAGGCTGTTGAACATCCAGGAGTTAAAGTAGGCCCCCCACGTAGCTGTCCTCCAGCAGTGCCTGAGCAGCCAGGCGATTGGGTAACTGTACGCAGAAAGCGTAGTCGTTGATCTCTGCCCACTGGTCACCACCAACCCGTTCACGTTTCTAACCGGTTTTCCCCACTCAGTGACACACCCACTGAGAAGCCCAATCTGGTGATTGGCAGCTCCATAGTCAGAAACGTGGCATTAGAGACACCAGGGACCATAGTCAAATGTTTGCCGGGGGCCAGAACGGGCAACATCAAATCCTACCTGAAACTACTGGCTAAGGATAAGGTTAAATACAGTAAGATTGTTATTCACGCTGGTGGTAATGACACCCGGTTACGCCGATCGGAGGTCACTAAAATTAGTGTTGCTTCTGTGTGTAAGTTTGCCAAAGCAATGTCGGACTCCGTAATTTTCTCTGGTCCCCTCCCTGATCTGACCAGTGATGACATGTTTAGCCGCATGTCGTCATTCAACCGTTGGTTGGTTTATTAGTCCTCCAAAACCCTGACCACCCAGGGTGCAGACCAGGAAGCAGAGTCCTAGTTTAACACACATCTCTGCAGCTTCTCTACTGTTACCCACTCTTTACTCCATCCAGACAGTGTCTTGCCCATGACCAAAATTTAAACAGAGCAGCCTTTAATGCTATCTGCTAGTTAATGACTTGATTTGTGATAATCACATTGACATATGTTGCCTTACGGAAACATGGCTGCAGCAAGAGGATTATGTGAGCATAAATGAGGCAACTCCTTCAAGCTATTTAAATTTTCACATACCCAGAAGTTCTGGGCGAGGAGGAGGAGTAGCAACAATCTTCCAGTCTGACTTACTGATTATTGCCAAAACAGTTAATACCTACAACTCTTTTGAACATTTAACCCTTAATTTCCCTCATCCAAATTTCAAGGCAAGAAAACCTCTTCTTTTTGTAACTTTGTATCGTCCACCAGGTCCTTACTCTGAATTTTTAGATGAGTTTTCAGAGTTCCTTTCTGATTTGGTATTAAATACTGACAGGGTCATCATAGTGGGAGATTTTAACATCCATGCTGACATTGAAGGCGATAGCTTAAGAGGAGCCTTTAATGCTATCTTAGACACTATTGGCTTTGTTCAAAATGTGAATAGTCCCACACATTCTCATCTTCATACTTTGGATCTTTGTGCTGACATACGGCATAGAATGTGAAGAAATAACAGTATTTCTTCACAACCCTGTCCTCTCTGACCACTTTCTAATAACCTTCAGGATTACTTTAACAGAGTTCTCCTCCCCCAAAAGAAGGTTCAATTTTAGTAGATCTTTATCAGATAGTGCAGTTATAAATTTTAAAGAATCTGCTTTACTTTCTCTCTCCTCTGTGTCGCTGAGCAATGCTGCAGAGTGCAAAAGCATAGCTTATTCCCCTTCACAGGTTGATGATTTTGTTGATGGGGTTGCTAGTTCTCTGCGTACTGCCTTAGACAACGCAGCTCCCTTGAAAATGAAAGCCGTTAAAAATAGAAAGCTTGCTCCTTGGTTTAATGCAGAGCTGCGTACTTTGAAGCAAAATGCTAGGAAACTGGAGAGAAAATATCGCTCCACAGGCCTGCGGGAGTCCTTCCTAGTCTGGAAAAATGGTTTACTGCTGAATAAGAGGACCCTTTGTAAAGCAAGAGCAGCATACTTCTCCTCATTAATAGAGGAGAATAAGAATAATCCTAGTTTTCTTTTTAATACAGTTGCCAAACTCACCCAGAGCCATAGCTCTGTTGAACCGTCCATTCCACCTGCTCTTAGCAGCAATGATTTTATGGGATTCTTTATAAATAAGATTGATCTTATTAAAAATAAGATCATAAGCACTCCTCTATCCGCGATTGTACCTGAGGTAGTCATGGAATCTGAACCGGGTTTAGACTGCTTTGATCCAGTTGAACTTTCTGAATTAGCAAAATTATTGTCTTCATCTAAGCCTTCAACTTGTATGTTAGATCCAGTTCCAACCAGGTTATTTAAGGAGGTATTCCCTTTGATCTCCTCCTCCATTTTAGATGTAATTAATCTATCTCTGTTACAGGGATATGTACCTAAAGCTTTTAAGGTTGCTGTAATTAAACCTCTGCTTAAGAAACCGTCTCTTGACCCAGATGACTTGGTTAATTATAGACCTATATCCAATCTTCCTTTCTTATCCAAAATTCTTGAGAAAGTAGTTGCCAAACAAGTTTGCGACCACTTACACCATAATGAACTTTTTGAAGAGTTTCAGTCTGGCTTTAGAGCTCATCATAGCACTGAAACAGCTCCGGTGAAAGTCACTAATGATATTCTCATGGCCTCAGATAATGGACTTGTATCTGTGCTCGTCCTGTTGGATCTTAGTGCTGCATTTGATACAGTTGACCATAATATTCTTTTAGAAAGACTTGAATATTTTGTTGGACTTAAAGGAACAGCACTAGACTGGTTTAAATCTTATCTATCTGATCGAATTCAGTTTGTTCATGTTAATGACAGATCTTCCTCATGCTCAAAGGTTACCTGTGGAGTACCACAGGGATCAATGCTAGGACCAATTCTCTTTACTTTATACATGCTCCCAATTGGTAGAGTTATTAGACAGCATGGGATTAATTTTCACTGTTATGCTGATGATACCCAGCTATATCTGTTTATAATCCAGATGAAGCTAACCCATTACATAGATTACAGGCATGTCTGAAGACATAAAAACCTGGATGACTCTTAACTTTCTGCCTCTGAATGCAGACAAAACAGAAGTTATAGTCTTTGGACCAGAGTCTCTGAAAAAGAAGCTGATTAGCCAGTCACTTCATTTGGATGGGATTAAACTTATTTCAGATAATAAAGTAAAAAATCTTGGTGTTAATTTTGATCAGGACCTGTCATTTAAATCCCATATCAAAGAGGTTTCTAGAATTCCCTTCTTTCATCTGAGGAACATTGCAAAAATGAGAAATCTCCTGTCCAGGGGTGATGCTGAGAAACTAGTCCATGCATTTGTTACTTCAAGGCTGGACTATTGTAATTCTTTACTATCAGGAAGTCCACAAACTGTTGTTAAAAGCCTTCAGCTGATCCAAAATGCTGCAGCCAGAGTTCTGATGAAAATGAAAAAGAGAGATCATATCTCTCCTATCCTGGCTTCTCTTCATTGGCTTCCTGTTAAATCCAGAATAGAATTTAAAATCCTCCTTCTCACATATAAAGCCTTAAATGGCCAAGCTCCATCTGATATCAGAGATCTGATTGTTCCTTATGTTCCTAACAGAGCACTTCGCTCTCAATCTGCAGGTTTACTAGTGGTTCCTAGAATTTCTAAAAGTAGAATGGGAGGCAGATCTTTTAGTTATCAGGCTCCTCTCCTGTGGAACCAACTACCAGTTTTAGTCCGTGAGGCAGACACCCTGTCTACTTTTAAGGATAGGCTTAAAACTTTCCTTTTTGATAAAGCTTATAGTTAGGGTGGCTCAGGTTATCCTGAGCTATCTCTATAGTTATGGTTCTATAGGCTTAGACTGCTGGAGGACATAGGGACCCCTTTTGCATCATTCTGCTTCATTCTATCTCTATTCTCCTATTCTGCAGAATCTGTTACTTCAATCTCTAACCTTCTGCTCTCTCTGCTTTTCCTCAGAGTAGCTTTGCCTCATCTGTTCCTGTTTGGCTGTGACTCCATCCTGGAAAGAAACATCAGCTGTGCTGCTGCCATCAACACCCTTGTTTATAGATGTTGGAGATCGGCCTGTTTTCCAGTGTGGTCCTGTTTCTCTGACCGTGACTGAGTGGATGTGCTCTCTTCGTCCTCTGGCATGGGAGCTGCCTTGGAGCTCGTCTGCCTGGCTGTGTGTTTCCTGGACGGGGCCGCCTTTTACAGCTGCTTTTTGTGTCTCTGCTTCTGTCTCCTTGAACCCCAGTGGGCCTCAGCAGATGGCCGCTCACACTGAGCCTGGTTCTGCTGGAGGTTTCTTCCTGTTCAAAGGGAGTTTTTCCTCTCCACTGTCGCTACAAGCATGCTTAGTGTGAGGGATTGTATTTGAGTCAATGAGTCGATGCAATCAACTGGTTTTCCTTAGATAGAAAACTTTGTATCAATTTGACTGTATGATCTGGTTGAACTGTAAAGTGCCTTGAGATGACATGTGTTTTGAATTTGGCGCTATATAAATAAACTCAATTGAAATTAATCAGATAGGAGGATCAAAACACCTATGTCTTTTTTAAAACATGATCACTCGCCCAAGCTGGAGTTGAGTTGAAACTTCCCTCCTCAGTGCAGTTTTTTAACTTCTTTGTGGCTTTTTGATGTATTTTGTATCTTTAAATTTTATTATAAACAGATCATAAATAAGACCCACTCACCTTTTTACTGTATTATCTCTCAGGCCTTTTATCTTGGCTTTCCTGGCAGCAGGCGTGGGCCCCTCTCTCTTTTTAAGCCCATACCCCCCTTTTCCCGATATCCTACTGTGCTCTTTCATTTAGTAGGTGAAGCTGTCAGCTTTAAACACACCTAGTCCAACTTGAAAACCATAAAGAGTCCCTTTCATTCAGCAGCCTCCCTGCCCTCCATACTTCCAGCTACACCATCCCACCCATCTAGAGTAATGCCCCAGAGCTTTTATATGTGTCTAATTAGAATGACCTACCCAATATATGAGTTAAACAGATAGAATAGAAGATAGATTTAAATAAAATAAAAACTCAGAGGTTGTGAATGGAGAAAGAAATAGGTGAGCTTTTACTCATTCTTTTTGGGGGGGGGGGGGGGGGGGGGTTCTGAGTCACTGTACAAAATAACAAAAAGCACAGTCTCTAATAAATACAATAAAAACATAATGAGGACAAAATATGAGAGCATTGTTCTTAATATATTCCAGGCTCTAGGTGTTTCTTCTGATGATGTTGATCCCCCCCCCCCCATACACACACACGCACACACCCCAACCCGTACACACACCCTTCTGCCTTGCACCTCATTTCTCTCTCAGAGCTGTCAGTTTTACTTCCAATTAACGTATATCTGTTCCAGTCCAATGATTCAACACAAGCACTGCTGCTGCTGCTGCTCCGAACTCTGCTTCTCAAACTTTCTGCTGTTGCTATGGCGTCTGTCTTCTTCCTGCAAGGAGCTGACTGCATTTCAGCTCTCTCCAGAAGAGGAAGTGTTATTCATTTTCAGCATGGGCAAGGCAAACAGTCTGATTTAAAAACCTTTATTTACTTTATTCAGTATAGTTTATTTTATACTTTAGCTAATTTGTACAGTTAAACAAATACATTTATATCTAGATACAACCAACAGTTTATATGAATTGAACACAATTAGATGTTGAAGAAAAAAACATACAATAAAATATGGAATTCTTAGATCAGAACAACATACACAGTGCTACAGGTCCCAATCAGTGGAACTGGTGTAATTGTAATTGTAGGTTTACAACCTAGAAAACATTAAAGACAGATGAGTGCAATGACGAGACGAAGCACCATCTTAGGCTTCCAGACTGTTTATATTTCTTACCCAACAAATTATTTCTTACATACAAAGAGCACATATGCCACATTTCCTAACAAAAAATAATATTTCTCAGGTTATATAAACTCCATTCTGTCAGTCCTTATTAGTCCTCTTTTATCTATCTTGCTTCTTATAATTATTTACCACTAAGATACAGAACTCTAGCAGGATTACTGATTTGCTAATAAAACTTTGCTACATTTAGCTGCACATAAACTGAGAAGGACATGGAATTGTTAAGTGTATTAATGTCATGAAACGGGGACAGGTGGACCCAGTATTCAAGGTGAGACAGACAGTGGGAAAGTTCATAACATTTATTAAAACAAAACATAAACAACACAAACACACCAGAAGCGCAGAGTTGTGGATCTGCGGATCTGCTGACCGCAGCTGCTACAGGGGGTGGGTGACACCCTGCAGGTGGAAAAACAGATAAGTGGCTACGAACATCTGACGGGGGAGATGATTATCCATGTGAGTCACTTACCTGGTTTAACAGTTCACACCATCAGGGGCGTAGGTTTGATTTCATCTTTGGTAGGGACAGTATTGCTCTTAAGTTTCATTGGTCTGATGTCTTTGGTCCTATGCAATATGCATGCTGCTTTTTTTTCTTTATGCCTGACGTGAGCTTCAGGGTGCATTTCATCTAAAGAGAACAGCAGCAGTTCTTGCAACATTTATAAACATTTTATAAGCACTACATACACTAGATGCTGTTTGACAATGTTTGAAGCGTCACCAGCTCTGATCAATGTGGTATTACTACTTTTTTCCAGCTTGAAAAAGTTTTCACTTGAAATTACCAGCGACCAAGACAGAAGGTAAATATGTGCCTATTTAACCAAATATAGTCTAAATATGTCTATTATATGTGGATTTTCTTTTGAATATATAGATTTCTTTAAAGATAAACAGGTAAAACCCACTTCTATCTTTTATATGCTCTCTCTGTGTCATGAAACAAAGCAAAATAATATATATTAAAGGGACGGTAAATATTCTATTTACATGTGAAAGGGAAGAAGAAGAGGAACTTACACTGAGCATTTAGAATATTAACTTCACAATACAAGTGATGCATCAACATTCCAATTCATCATTAATCGATTATTGAAATGATTGAACAAATTTAGTAAAAAATTAATACTTAACTACAGTATAGAGACTTAGAGCAGGAATTATACTAGGATTGTAAAAAAATATATAAAGATTTTGCATTTTAGATAAGAAAAACTTTGTCTGTCAATATTCTCCTTTCAGAACTCCTCAAGAGGAAATGTTTCTGTTTCATCAGGTTTAATTTTATAAAAAACTTTAATGAACCTTTGTCTATCTGATTATTAACCGATTTATCGAAAAAAAAATGTATTTGCAAAATAATCATTAGTTGCAGCCCTAATACTATTGTAACATTTCAAACACATTTCTTACATAATACATCTGAAGTGGAGAAAACAGCCAAAAAAAATGTAACTCTCCATTGAAGCCCTGAAGGTTCGGACACTTCCCTCTCTGGCTGTGCTGCAACATCACCACTTATTGTTTGAGCTCCCTAAAACCAGTAGTATCAAATACAGATTTACATTTATATTGTATATAAATAAAAGAGCTGCTGCTTAATTTATAAATAAAATCATTTAGACATCACCTGAAGCTCCAGCTGCTTCACCTACAAGCTGCTCTGCACCATCATTACTGGATATCTGTGTTTCCTATAACCCTATAAGGTTATTATTATACAAGTGAGTTTTTAATACGGTGTTACATTGTTTTGTTACTTAAGGATTAATGTAACACAAGATTTTATATCATCCTATGTTACTTAGTACTGTTCAACTGTTAAAATAACTCTCTATGTCTATTTTCTTTTTTAGTGACATCTTCTACAAAGCACAACATCTTGAACAGTTTATTGAAATATAAAATCATATTTAACAATTATAAAAGAAAATATAACACTATATTATTAGTAATGTAATAACATCTAAAACAGCCAGATTCAAGCATTTTTACCAGACACTAATGTTTGTACTAATTTACTTATGGACTGTGTGGAAATCTTTGTAAAATAAAATCAATGTAAATAATGTTCCTCTGTTTGTACTTGTCTTTATTCTATTACCAGAAGTAGGAATAGTCAATTAAATAATCATTTATCTAAACTATCATTATGTGGAAACCTAATTATGCTAACAAAAAATAGCAGATAATAACATCTGCTATTTATAGCTGACATGCCTTAAAGGGTCGTCAAAAAAATGAAAACAGTAATAGCAGCGAAGTATTGGTAAAAGGGAAACCCTCAGAGTTTTTTTTTCAATAAGGCTGTGGTTAAGGAGTCTTTGCTTGTCCATTTCTCCAGCAGTCTGCAGAACTCCTGCCTGACACAGAATATTTTGTTTTATAAAAGAAAAAAAGGTTTTTGTTGATAAAATGTATTATACTTCTGAATTAAATCTGATTTTGAGATCCTAACTCTGGTCCCACAAATCAAAACACAGTCTCTTGCTTCTATAAAGAACTGCTCTGAGCAGCTTTTGCCTGTTTTAGCACAGATAATATTGAGTTTTTTAATTAGGAATAGTTTTGTAGCCTAATATTAATTGTAGTAACCAAGGTATTCTAGCGTGTATAAAATTTTAATTTTCCGCTCTAAGCATGCACATATACAGATTAGAAAACAGCCAATCGGGAAGAGAGAGGGCAGAACAACCAATGAGAGAGGAGTTAAACAGCACAGCACAGTTATGTGCCCTGCTTTGTTAAAGGGACAGGCACTGCGAGAGGAAAAGAAGCGACTGCTCGAAACTCTGTATTGTAAATTACTGTAAAAACATGTTAGTCACATCAAATTATTGGTAGGGACAAGTAAGTCAGTCCAATATTTTGGTAGGGACATTTCACTATGGTCCTATGCAAACCCATGCAGTCCATCCTCGCCATGGAAGGTAGGATCCAGGCGAAGGACTGCCAAACAAGCTGCGGGCGCAGAGCCTCCCAGAGTGACCCTGATGCAGCAACCTCACTGAAAAGACAGGAATCTGATCCCTGTCAGGGAAACAGATCCGACAGGACAGTTCTGGAATCCAGGAGTCCGCAGCCCGGTCAGGAACAGACGCATCCAGGGTTCCAGGAATCCAAAGACCGTGAAGGCAGGTTCTGAGTTCCATGCGCCGAGCAACAAGCTCAGACGGAAATGCACAGATGAAGACAGCCAGGTTCAGTGGTTGAGGGACAGAGACAAGACATGGTATCGGGATTAATTGCAAAAACTGGTCTCCACTTAAGAGTCAGGCTTACGGGACTTAAAACTGTACTCCCACCTAGGAGCCAGGACACGATCCGGAGACAAGGCAAACACTAAAGACCTCTCAACCCTCTGGCCACCGGGAACAGGAACATGAACCATGGACGAACTTAAAGTAACAAAGCTATCATGAACCGAGGAGAGATGGACCCAGTATTCAAGGAGAGACAGTCAGTAGGAAAGTTCAAAACGTTTATTAAATAATAAAACAAAAACTAAAGTGGAGCTGTGGCTCGCGGGCACTGCAGGATGGGGAGCGGGGCACCGCCCAATCACAGACACTCTGGTTTACCAGTCCAGTCCTAGAATGTCCCCAAGTGCTGCAGTCCCAGCGGACATGCTGGAAGCTGATCCTGGGCAGGAATATAGAACAGACAGGAACATGATCCAGATCAGACATGAACAGAAACAGGTGGCAGGATCCAGACCTCCAGGCATCCACAGGCTCCCAGGAGGGTTCAGAGTCTGACAGGGTCCGAAAGCGTGACCAGGTGGTCATGCACAGGAGCAGACAGGATCAGGTGCAGCTGAGCATCCACAGTGGAAGAGGGTAGCCGAGACAGGACATGGAACCAGAACTTGATGCAGGACTTTAAACTGGTCTCCTCCCTGGAGCCAGGCTTACTGGAATAAAAACTGAATCTTCCCACATATAGAGCCAAAAACCCAGAGGACTCCGCAGGGGAGGAACAGTGGACGATCAGGAGACGAGACAAACACAAAAACCCTCTTTCCACTCGCCGCCAGGATCCAGGGCATGAACCAAAGCAAAAGCTGAATGGACAGACTAACAAAAAGACAAGTAATGATCTGGCACTGAATGCTCAGGCTGAACTGAATATAAACCAGAGGAAACAGGTGAGAGGAATAAATTATAATTGAGGCAGGGAGGGAAAACGACAGGTGAAAGGAATTACTAATTAAGGAGGATCAAACAGGCCAGATCATGACATAAGCAAATGAACAATCATCAAACAATGAATGAAACTAGTCCGTGCATTTGTTACTTCAAGGCTGGACTATTGTAATTCTTTACTATCAGAAAAGTCCACAAACTGTAGTTAATGGCTGTGACTCCATCCTGGAGAGAAATATCAGCTGTGCTGCTGCCATCAACACCTTTGTTTCAAGATGTTGGAGACAGCCTGTTTTTTTTAGTGTAGTCCTGTTTCTCTGACTGTGACTGGCTGGATGTGCTCTCTTCACCCTCTGATATGGGAGCTGAGTTGGAGCTCATCAATGGCCCCTCACCCCCCCACCATGGACTGTTTCCCCTACTTCCCTCTGGGAAGAGGCTTTGCAGCATTTGATACAGGTCCAGGAGATTCTGCAACAGTTTATTCTCCACCGCCATCAAACTGTTGAACTGCTGTAAAAAAAAAAAAACTGTAAGTCACGTCACAGACTCTGTATCACACTGATAACACCAAACGAAAAATACTTCATATTTGCACCGTATATATTAATGCTCTGAGCTTCCATATCAAAGCGTTTTTTGCACCATGTGTTTTCTCCCACGCAGTTCTCATTTGATCATTGCTGCAATTTATGGAATGGAAATGTTCATTTACTGTCTCAAAAGCTGTACTAAATGAAATTTCGTTTTGTATACATAGAGTGTATACATAAAGTTGTCTCTCTGCTTCTGTTTACTTGAACCCCAGTCGACATCAGCAGATGGCCGCTCACACTGAGCCTGGTTCTGCTGGAGGTTCTTCCTGTTAAAAGGGAGTTTTTTCTTTCCACTGTTGCTGCATGCATGCTCAGTGTGATCGACTGCTTAAGAGTGAGCATCAAGATGCAAGCGAAAATGGTTGCCACAAGCTCATCCCGGAGGAGCTTGTCTTGCTGCAATCAGCTCTTTTTTTCCTTGATAGAAACTCATAACCAGTCTGAATCTTTTTGTCTGTGTAAAATCCCTTGAGATAACATGTGATGTGTATTAGAGCTATATAAATAAACTGAATAGAAAATCCTAAACATTGAAATAAACCTTTTAAATGCATACGAACTCTGGCAAAATATTGGGTTCTCAGAGTTTTTTCATTACACTGCTGAATCGCATACATTTTGGTGCGCCACAATACCCCACCTAAGGCTATAATTTAAACTGTAACAACATGAGAAAATGTTAATTGTGCTCTAAATTACAAAAGCTTTTTTGAGTCATGTACACGTTAGGGCAGCACTTACTTAGTCCACATGGTCCCATTGCAAAAAATAAATCCACCGTCTGTCATTATAGCAACAGCATATCAGAATGTTGTTTTTTTTTGACTCCTATTAATATGCAGTCTCCTATATGATCACAACTCTCCTCTTACTGCTGCTGCTCATCTCTATCATACTAATGGCAACTGCAGCTCAAAAGCTGCTTCAGCTGGTGGATACATATTAGAAGCACATAGGGTTCTCCTCTGCTTTTCATTATCTCAGGATAATGCATCTGGCCCTGCACACACAAACAATTGCGCCTATACGCACAATAGAGAGTATATACAGCAGAAAAAAACAGACACATCTCAATCATCTGCATTACATTCATCCTGCACTGGAGGATATGAGCAACAATGCTCCTCTGTTACAGTCGGGACCACTTGTAGCACCATATCCACGCAGCCTGGCTTTTACTGTGTAGATTTATCAATCTGTCCACAGCTTGCACATTAATCACCAGTCAGGTCAGCAGGCACCAAGGTCTGACTAAATGTATCTATTTGTCTTGGAAAGATGACAGAGAGTTAAATACATCCATCCCTACAGGCAGATGAGCAAATCCAAAGTGATTCAATTACTGTATAATAAAGCTTCTACGCAGTACTGAGTGTGGCATGTGTACAATGCAGCAAAAAGAAATACAAAAGAGCTTTCCAGTGCAGAAAAATGGTAAGATATTAACACTCTGGTAATTCTACAATTATTGTTTACAATCAGTCTCTGTTACTCACTGAATCATTACTCATGTTTAAAAAATGTCCTTTCGGTTAAAGATTAAATAAATAAAAAAAACGTTTAAAAAAAGATTTTTCTTTTAAGTAACCTCCCCAGTTTTTGTAGCTACTCTTCTATCAGAAGAAGCAAAAGAGGAAGTACATACTGCTATTATCCGTATCTTTTATGATGTAATTTTCATCCCTTTTAGGCATTCTTTTCACATAATGTGGTTGCAGTCTGAACCTCTCGATTATAAGTCTGATTCTGAATCTAATTTCAGAAGAAACGATAACAATAGAGAAAACTTTTAGAAGATTGGGTCATCTGTCTGTGTTGTCTTTAGTGCATGTCCTTGTTATGTGTGCTGTAGCCTGGCACACGATAAACAACTTTCTAAATAAATAGTCTGCTGACAGTCTGTCCTTAACCCATCAAGGTTTATTGATGTTAAGGCCATATACTTATACAGGCAATAGGCTGTAGAGATTTTCTGTGTGGTAGTTAAGCGTCTATCTGGCTTGTATCTTTAGTGTGTTTTGCTTTGTTGAATGTGTCAAAGCGCCAATGCTACCTAAGATGATTGCACAGGTTTAATGGGCATTTTACCTGCTAATGAAAACTTAGGAGGCTTTTTTTTTTAACTGCAATGGTTTGATGCCTTATGATTATGTTTTTATGAAGGTATTGATGTAAATACCATTAGACCCATTATGTCTGATTAATTCTTTTCATTTACATTCGAAAATACGGAAAACTACATGTACAGTCTGCTTATTTATCTTTCCATTTTTCCATCATTTTTAACCCAAGTGGGGTCACAAGGGGTGATAGTGCCTATCTCCAGCTGTCTATGGGTGAGAGGCGGCGAACACACTGGACAGGTTGCCAGTCCATTGCGGGCAGCACAGAGACACACAACCATTCACACATACTCACACCTAAGAAGAATTTAGACAAATTAACCTAACAGTCATGTTGTTGGACTGTGGGAAGAAACCGGAGTACCCGGAGAGAACCCACACATGCACAGGGAGAACATGCAAACTCCATGCAGTAAGACCCCGGACCGTCAATCGAACCCGGAACATTCCTGCTGCAAGGCATTTTACACACATACTTACATTTTACACATACATATATATATATATATATATATATATATATATATATATATAGATTTTTACATATATATATATATATATATATATATATATATATATATATATATATATATATATATATATATATATATATATATATATTTTTACATATATATATATATATATATATATATATATATATATATACTGTATATACCCCGCTGGTATAATAAACTGGCCAAAGGAGGAGATAGAGGCCACTGACATCAAGACAAGAAAGCTCCTCACAATGCATGGAGGGTTCCACCCCAAATCCAGCACCCTGAGACTGTATACCAAGCGTAGCGAGGGAGGCCGAGGGCTAGTGAGTGTCAAGACCACTGTCCAGGATGAATGAACTAAGACCCAGGAGTACATCAGAAAGATGGCCCCCAAAGACAAATGGCTTGGTGAATACCTCAGGCAGGAGAAAACTGAAAGTGAGGACAAGAAAGAGGAAGAACCATCATGGAGGGACAAGCCGCTGCACGGCGTGTACCACAGACAAATAGAAGAAGTGGCTGATATCAAAAAATCCTACCAGTGGCTGGAAAAGGCTGGACCGAAGGACAGCACAGAGGCACTAATCATGGCAGCACAAGAACAGGCACTCAGTACAAGATCAATAGAGGACGGGGTCTACCACACCAGGCAGGACCCCCGATGCAGACTGTAGAAAGATGCCTCTGAAACAATACAGCACATAACAGCAGGGTGTAAAATGCAGGCAGGAAGTGCATACATGGAACGCCACAACCAGGTAGCTGTCATAGTGTACAGGAACATCTGCCATGAGTATGGGCTGGAAGTCCCAAGGTCAAAATGGAAGACACCTTCTAAGGTAGTTGAGAATGACCGAGCTAAGATCCTATGGGACTTCAAGATCAAGACTGTCAAACAGGTGATGGCTAACCAACCAGACATCGTGTTGATCGACAAACAGCAGAAGAAGGCAGTAGTGATAGATGTGGCAATCCCAAGCGACAGCAACATCAAGAAGAAAGAACACGAGAAGCTTGAGAAATACCAAGGGCTGAAAGAGGAGCTAGAAAAGATGTGGAAAGTAAGAGCAGCAGTGGTGCCAGTGGTAATTGGAGCACTGGGGGCTGTGACCCCCAAACTGGGAGAGTGGCTACAGCAGATTCCAGGTAAAACATCAGAGGTCTCTGTCCAGAAGAGCGCAGTCCTAGGAACAGCTAAGATACTGCGCAGAACCCTCAAACTCCCAGGCCTCTGGTAGAGGACCCGAGCTTGAGGATGACACATACCACCCCACGAGGGGTGAGAAAACAGTTGTTGTATGTATATAGACTTGGACTAGACTTACAGTTCCAAAATTCAGGTTTTGTTTTTTTTTTCACATAAAATTTTATACAACATTCATTAGTGTAATGGCAATGGGGAAGAAACTGTTGTGAGATAGATATATGTATATATCTATCTATATATATATATATATATATATATATATAGATAGATATATACATCTACATATATATATATATAGAGAGAGACAGACAGACAGAGAGAAAGAGATAGATAGATAGATAGATAGATAGATAGATAGATAGATAGATAGATAGATAGATAGATAGATAGATAGATAGATAGATAGATAGATAGATAGATAGATAGATAGATAGATAGATAGATAGATAGATAGATAGATAGATAGATAGATAGATAGATAGATAGATAGATAGATAGATAGATAGATAGATAGATCGATCGATCGATCATAATTTCTGATTTTCTATGTGCTTACTGGAAAAATATTTTTATTCAGTCTGTTTTACCTGCAAGGCCATAAAATGTCCAAGTGAGAGGAATGTTTGGGACAAGAAATACTATTCCCATAACAAGCCAGATTCTTTCTCAAGGTTTATTCATAGCATATTACTATCTAACCAAAGTGTCTATAATGATTTTGACTCTGACAAAACCTTTACAGCATTTCCATTATTTAAAGTCAGGGAGACAAACTCTGTCTTGTCTAAACAGGGCTGAACACCATGCTTTAAGGGCTGTTTTCTTGTTCTCGTTACTTTGCAAAGTACCAGCCTTAGGGAAGAGAATCAGCAGAACACACACAGAAACCTGACATTTATCATTGTATTTTAAATTAAGTTAAATTCAGTTTGTTTATGTAGCACCAGTCCACAAAACATGTCATCTCAATGTACTTTACAGAGACAACACTGTCAGTGGTTAGGAAAACCGGTTGATTGCATCCAATCCTGGACTTGCGAGACATTCTTCTCCTGGATGGGCTTGTTCCGATAATTGTCAAGTTGTACATTCTAATGTTTCAGAAGGGATTGTGATTATATTATGTCTCTGTTTTACAATAGTGTAAGATAATTAGAAGAGGAGAGAGGAAGAAGATGGGAACACTGATAGAAAGAACAGCTGAAGAGAATGGAGAGAATTCTACTTTGGAGAGTAAAGCAGAGAGCAAGCAGAAGTCAGAAGAGGGCTGGAAAGAAAAGGACCTCAGTAACCAGCCGGACACACCTGGATTAATTAGCTTGTCCAGAAATAAAACAAGTAAACAAAGTAAGTAAACAAATGAGCTGACTGAAGTGCAGTGTAATGGGGACCAGGAGTCCCATTACCCCATGAGATATGATTACTGATTTCGTGTTATGTAATATTAAGTTGGAACAAATAGTTGGGTTGTTTGAGTTCTTTATTGTAGTTTTGTTTGGACATTTTTGGCATGCTTTCTTGTGAAGCAGAAGCACTGGCCATCCTGCCTGTGGAAAGAAAGTATAAACATTAATGTCAATTATTTTTCCTTATTTTCTGTTTATGTTAAGTCAAAGCACCTTCCTTTTCCTGGCTTGGCTCCTCAGCAGGGCGTGGCTGAAAAGGTAGAAGTGCTCCAGGTGCTGCAATGCACTTGGAGCAAACCAAAATTATCAGGAGGGTAGTTTGGAATGAGCTTTGTCAAGTTTGATGGGTTTTTGTGATTGACTTTAATTTTGTTAATTGTATTGATTTCTATGTATGTAAATATGACTTCAGGTGTATAGTTTATTGTTTTAGTGTATGTATATTAATTTAGCTTCTTTTCTTAATAATCTCTTTTCATGGTTCCTCCTTCATGTCACCTGAATTGAGTTTGGTATAACATGATTTTTGTTCTTTTAAGTCTAAGAAGTTGTTGGTGTGCACAAGTCGGAGTTCAATAAAGCCACCGTCTATTTTGTCTTGCCTGTCCATTAAATATTGGGCCTCTGCTGGTCAAGCTGACATGCAGGTAGCCCATTAGTAGGAGAAATTAATCTGCTTCTTTAAGATGCACAAGGCCTTGACATG
Source organism: Cyprinodon diabolis (assembly GCA_030533445.1). NCBI lineage: Eukaryota > Metazoa > Chordata > Actinopteri > Cyprinodontiformes > Cyprinodontidae > Cyprinodon > Cyprinodon diabolis. The sequence goes on along the minus strand of CM060064.1, from coordinate 3,195,859 downwards.
GACAGTTTTTCTTTCCTCATATCACTCTCCCCTTTGAGAGGGACATTCCACAGCTCCACAAAATTGGAAAGCCCTGGTAACCACCCCTGACCCCTCCATCCCCAACCCCACAACTTTCCTCATACCCAGAGACACAATTTTCTTTTTTATTATTAACACTATCGTTTTATTCTTATTATTAATTTTATGAAATACTAATAGCATGGGAGCCACATTCCTGGCTTTCATAATTTTATTTATCCTTTAAATAACCAGGTTATACCCATTGAGGTTAAAAATCTCTTTTGCAAGGGAGACCTGGACAATCTGTTTATGCTGTTAATACACATGTGGAATTAATGAAACCATCACTGTCCCAGTTTCCTAAATTTAATATTGATGAGATGTATTTATTTTTATCTATGAGCTGGAAATGCCCCCAGATTTGATTTCAGAAATCTGGTCACCTTACAGGAAAAGTTGGGTTATATTCAGATTTTAAATAGGAAATTGTAACATCCTGTTCAATAAATGATCAGTGTTTTTAATTCAGAGTAATTTTCATGTGAATGTGCTTTACTGGAGGCATCCATGTTTGTCAAAGAACACTACTGCCACCTACTGGTTTGTGACATTGTCACGGTGCGGTATCGGCTGTTGATCAAGTCCCAGTGCTGTATCTGGTGTTTGTCACAACGCGCTATTATCCAAGTCATCTTGAAAACATTCTTCTTCCAAATGTTGGCTACATATTACGGGTTTTTTCTCTGGCCAGAAGTTCGATGGCAAATCCTCCCTCTTCAAGTTGGCGATCCAACGACCAACCCGTCCGTGGAGGATCAGGAATCAGAAAGGTGGAATAACTCTTTTTTTTCACTTTTACCCGATGTATTCCAGCATCCAGCTGCCATGCACGTGGGCATTATCAGTTTCACTATAGCTCTGGTGAATTTCAATGGTGAAGTCCTCTGGAAATCTTCAATAATTGTTGTTGATTGCAGATGTGTCTAGTAGTTCCCATTGATTTAGCTTGTAAAGCGGGGAGAATGGTGCTAGGCTTACCGCACCGTGACGTCACTGCTGGAAGATGGCAGGAGGGAGGGGTTACTATATTTGGGTAAAATGCTATTTAGCTGATTAACGCTAGATTCATTAAATCACTGCGAACGTATTAGTTTTAGGTATAGATCATGATGCATTGATTATTGCTTGCTGACCGGACTTTACCTTTAATATAAACTGACTTTATGTATTAGCAGGCTTAAGATTTTGTCTTAATCTTGGACCTTTAACATGGGATAGAGCACATCCATCCTTAAAAGGGTAACCTTCAGCAGGAATATGTGGGCACAGTGGAGGAATAAATAGTCCCCTCTGTCATCTGAACTGGGCACACAGACATTTTTTTCATATACAAGAATAATTTTTTTTTTTTACTTCTTTTACCCTTCTTCAAGCATTTAAGAAGAATGTAAAGAAAAAAAAAATCTTTTTTGTGGACTTTCATCACCAATATTTCCTTGAGTTTAATCAGATAATACATTGTATGAATGCAAATCACAGATCTAAGAGATGAGGTGCGAGTGGATTTCAAGGCCCAGCCGATAACGGGGGATTCTTCATCACTGAAAGAAATGAAGTCTCAGCAGCCCAGTGATGAGCCCTAGTGAAACCCCTCTAACAGACACTGCTCATTCATTACAGATAAGAGTTCATTAGTATTTTTCTTCCTGAAACCTTTGCATGAGGAAAGCTTTATCAGCACACTGAGAGTCAGTATTCAACTTCCACAGAATACATTTTCAGAGACAATGAGGTTCTGCTAAATAAAATAAAATCACTGCATTACAAATATCATGGAAGCAATATGTAAAACTGGTCATAAAAAAGGATGCAAATAAAAAAATGTCCTGCTGTGCTGCGTGGTTCAGCTATAATACTTTACTCCTTGTTGTTTCCCGGCAAACTTGAAAGTTAGAACAGTGCATGATGTCATTATTTTAAAGCAGTCAAATCCTCAGAAGTAACACATTTACGAGCTACTACATAGTCTTCATCAGTTATTCATGTAAACAATATGAGCATGGAAAAACAGGGAGTGCAGCAATTTATTCTACTTTCACATACACAAAGTCAGCTTTCTTTGCTACTTTAAAGGAATAGTACACCCAAAACATGATAAGCCTTGATTTTCTACTCACCCCCATGCTGAACAACACTCTGGAGTACTTTTTTGATATCTCAAATGCATCTGGAGATCTGGGAGGCTTCTTACTGTCTGCTGACATTCAAATAATGGAGGTCTATGGCGCCCGAGGCAGAAAGATCCATAAAAGTCCACAAAAAACGTGTCAATATTCCTCCATACTGCTCGTCCAATGTATTCCAAGTGTCCTGAGTGGGTAGCGTCCATAATTTACTCGAAACGAAGTCATTTAGAATGTTTTAGAGTATAAACAGTAGTGTAGGATTTCCTAAAAGTCTTTGTTCCTAGTCTGTGAGCAGCACTGCTCAATCTTCATAGATACAGCTAGATGCTAAAACATTATTTGCATTCTTATTTGCTTGCTCTATAGGTAACTAATTTGCTTACATCACTACATTTGCACAAATCAAAGTAAAAGGTGGTATTTGTAGTTACTTGTCTGGGTGCTAAAACTAATACTTTTGTGACAAATTCTTCTTAAAATTCTGAGCTTGGTGGGGAGAAAATAGAGTGGGGAGTCAATATAAGAAAAAGAAAACATGGAAAATATTTTAGTGCAAAGGTAAAAACCTTTGCACTTTTTGGTATTTTTGTTTTTCACATTAGATCACACTTCTGCTACACTCTGTTATGCTCCTTTATGAAGGATTAATTTTCTGAACTACTGGATAAGTGAATTTCTTTTTTGATTTCATGCTGAATTTTTTATTGTACACCTCACTATAGCACCATTTACACCACCCTATGAAAACTGATCCGTGCCGAGCTTGGTTCGTTACGACCATTTCCACACCTTGCTAGCACGGTTCCTCGCCTCCTAGTGGCGATCTCCGGTACTACTGCGCTTTAGAGGGAAACAAGCAAATCAACATGGCAGGGCCTGTGACATTCAGGAAGTTTGCAGAGAGTCAGTCTAAGGAGGCAGCCTTTGGTGAATTTACTTGACAGAGTCGGCTTTTGGGAAGTGGATACGACAAACAATAGTCTAATCAGGGCTTCCAGATGCAGGAATCAAAAACAGACTTTTAGGTTCATCACAATGCTAAACAGAATCATCACTGGAAATCGTGTGGCACGGTAGGGAAGCTTGTATTTTTATGAATGTCAGAAATTTCATGATAACTGTCATGATGGGTCTCTGTGATTAAGCCCACATGCAGAACACCACAGGAGTCAGAGTAAAAGTTAAACAGTTTATTTTGGGTAAACACACACAGAGTACTTAATTGCACTGGTTCAGGTACTGGTCCAGGACTGGTTTCACAGAGTAATCTGCAGAGAGGGATTGTTTGGTTAGCCAGGTAGCAGGGATGTCTTGACAGAGTTTTGATTCTGATTTGTACCTGTTGAGGTTCAGACTGAGCGGTGGAGAGAGGGAACCGGTTGGGTCCAGAGACTGTGGATTCAGCAGAGAGCTTAGCAGCGGCAGAGCTTAGCTTCAGGCTAGTGAGGTTCAGACCTTGAATAGTTCCCCAAGTTCTCCCCTGAGAACTAGCTAGGAGATTCAGGCTGAGGATCTTCAGGTTTGGCTTCTCAGAACAGGCAGGCAGGTTTCCAAACATGAGCTCCTCCAGAGCTCCAGACTTAGGTCAAGTTGTCCTATGAGGCAGAGAAAACAAAGGCAGGTTAGAATCAGGGTTTCTCTCCAGAGCAGACAGAGATTCAATGTTCAGACTTGGCTCAGGTTCTGCTAACCAAAACTGGTCAACACTCCGGCGCTGAAGACAGGTCTGGTCGCTGCTTAAGTAGAAGGTCTCCTGATGGGCTGATGATCCTCAGGTGTGCAGGAGGCTCCAGCTCAGGAGAACCGTAGCACTCTCTGCTGGAGACAGGTGGCAGATCTCCAGATCCCAACAGTACCCCCCCCCAAGGGCGGATACAAGACGCACCAGACTAGACCAAAAAAAGGAAAAAACAAAAAACAACCCACCAGAATCTCAGGTGGCCGGCCGTGGGGCCGAAGGCATGGCCGACGTTCCGGGGGCCGGCTGCGGGGCCGGAGGCGTGGCAGAAGTTCCGGAGGTCGGCCGTTGGGCCGGAGGCGAGGCATACGCTCAGGAGGCCTGCCGTTGGGCCGGAGGCGAGGCAGACGCTCAGGAGGCCTGCCGTTGGGCCGGAGGCGAGGCAGACGTTCAGGAGGCCGGCCGTGGGTCAGGTGGCGTAGGAGGGTTATGGGTGGACGACATCTCCGTCGCTGCTGACTCCTTGGGGAAGGATGACGTCTCAGCCGCCGTTGCAGGATTTTAGGAGGAGGACGACGCCCCAGTTTAAACAGGAATCCCCAAGAGTAGCGCCGACCCCTCCTCAGTGGCCAAGCAACAGTCTCAGAGGGGGCCGCAGACTGCGGCTCTGGAACTGGAGCAGGAGGGATCGCCGACTGCGGCTCTGGAACTGGAGCAGGAGGGATCGCCGACTGCGGCTCTGGAACTGGAGCAGAAGGGATCGTAGACTGCAGGTCAGGAGCAGGCTCAGAGGTAGGCGCCGACTGCGGGTCAGGAGCAGGCTTAGAGGTGACCGCCGACTGCGGGTCAGGAGCAGGCTCAGAGGTGACGTTAAATCACATACCTCGAATTCTGACACCTCTTTAAAGTTCTGCTCAGGGGTCTCTGGACGGCACAGAGCTAACTCAGGGGTCTTTAGACGGCTCAGAACCGGCTCAGGCGTCTCTAGACTGCTCAGAGCTGGTTCAGGGGTCTCTAAACGGCACAGAGCTGACTCGGGGGTTTCAAAATGGCACAGAGCTGACTCAAGACGGCTCAGGGCTGGCTCAGGGGTATTTAGACAGCTCAGAACTGGCTCAGGGGTCTCTAGACGGCTTAGAGTGGGCTTACGGCGACGCCGTCTCTTACGTCGGGGGTTCTCAGAAGTTGGGCTAATGGGTTCTGGTTTACAGACTGATTCTGGCAAAGAGCTATCCGACGTGCAAGTGGGTTCAGGTACAGGTTTAGCTGAATTGCTAATAGGCTTAGGTGTAGGACTAATTGGTTCATGATAAGGTGACAAGAAGGGGAAAAGATCATCTCTATCCCCATAATAGAAGTTCCAGAGGTCTGACTCAGGGATTACGGGAGCTCTGACTGTTTGGGTTGTGACTTGTGGTTTGATTTTAAGTTTCTTAAGGGATGGTGCTAACTGACGATCATGTAAGTGGTGGCTGAACTGGACTGAACTGGGCAGAAACGGACTAAACAGGGCTGTACAGAGCTGTACTGGGCAGGACTGAGCTGGACTGGACTGGACTGGACAGGACTAGACTGGACAGAACTGGGCTGAGCTGAGCTGAACTGGGCTGGACTGGGCTGGACTGGACTGAGCTGGGTTGAGCTGGGTTGAGCTGGGGTCCTGGATCTAGACCTGACTCTGGTTCGTATTTTGTAATCCAGGTGGCCTGCTACACAAATGAGCTCATCTAGGGTTTCAGGTTCCTCGATTTTTGCCAACTCATTCCTAACGTCTTCATTTAAAGCGTGGTAGTAAATGTTTTTGAGCATGGAATCAGTCCAACCAGAAGTAGCGGCTCTGACCCGGAAGTCAACAGAAAAATCCTCTACGGATCTATTCCCCTGTTTAAAGTTCGACAGACCCTGAGATTTAGCAGATTCAGAAAAAGCTAGAGAGAATTCTTTCAAAAAATGTTCATATGTACATGAAACACAGGATTCAGAAGAAAAACTGGTCTTTGCCCATTTGAGGGCTTTTCCTGATAATCGTGACTGAATAAGGGTTATTTTTTCCTTGTCGTTAGGAAAACTGGAAGGAGAGAGTTCAAAAAACATTTCACATTGAAGCAGGAATCCGTTAAGTCTGCTAGGTATGCCAGAATACCTTTCAGGAAGTGAGGGACGGAGTGCAGGAAGTGACGGACCGAATTCCGGAAGTGACGAGACTGGCTCTGACCCTTGAGGCGGAGTTGACTCCGGAACCGGAAGTTGAGGTGGCTCCGTGTTAGCGTTTCTAACGAAGCCTGCAAATTCTTGAAAAGTTTGGTTCTTAAACTCCAATCGGGTGTTTAACTCACGGAAGGTTGAATCGTGTTCCTGGATCTGAACAGCTTGCTCCTCGATTAAACTCCGTAGGGTGTCTGCTGGGTTTTGTTTGTGGCCGGAGTGTTCTGTCATGATGGGTCTCTGTGATTAAACCCACATGCAGAACACCACAGGACTCAGAGTAAAAGTTAAACAGTTTATTTTGGGTAAACACACACAGAGTAGTTAATTGCACTGGTTCAGGTACTGGTCCAGGACTGGTTTCACAGAGTAATCTGCAGAGAGGGATTGTTTGGTTAGCCAGGTAGCAGGGATGTCTTGACAGAGTTTTGATTCTGATTTGTACCTGTTGAGGTTCAGACTGAGCGGTGGAGAGAGGGAACCGGTTGGGTCCAGAGACTGTGGATTCAGCAGAGAGCTTAGCAGCGGCAGAGCTTAGCTTCAGGCTAGCGAGGTTCAGACCTTGATTAGTTCCCCAAGTTCTCCCCTGAGAACTAGCTAGGAGATTCAGGCTGAGGATCTTCAGGTTTGGCTTCTCAGAGCAGGCAGGCAGGTTTCCAAACATGAGCTCCTCCAGAGCTCCAGACTTAGGTTAGGTTGTCCTATGAGGCAGAGAAAACAAAGGCAGGTTAGAATCAGGGTTTCTCTTCAGAGCAGACAGAGATTCAATGTTCAGGCTTGGCTCAGGTTCTGCTAACCAAAACTGGTCAACTCTCCGGCGCTGAAGACAGGTCTGGTCGCTGCTTAAGTAGAAGGTCTCCTGATGGGCTGATGATCCTCAGGTGTGCAGGAGGCTCCAGCTCAGGAGACCCATAGCGCTCTCTGCTGGAGACAGGTGGCAGATCTCCAGATCCCAACAATAACAGAAGCTGACTGTAAGGAGATGATGCAGTATGCTCATGCACAGTTTGTTATCTGAGAACCGAGCCAGAACTGAACCGCGCCGAGCCCTACTGATGAACTAGTGCCAGTTTAGCACGGCTCAGTTATGTCTGGCGCGGTCCAGTTCAGTTTGAGTGGCATTTCACTCAACAGTTATTTCAATTACCATGCTCGGACTGACCTCGGTAAGGTCAGCTTGAGTAATGGGGCTCATGATTAATCAGTAACTTAAGTAATATGAATATAATTCATTGCACATAGATGGAGAGATCTGTTAAGATGAACAGAAGATCTTCTTTTCATGTTCTATTTCAGAGATCTGACCCACATGTAGAAACACCAGGGACATAAGACTGATTAAAAAATATATATATATTGAAACCAAAAGATGTTTGTTCAAGTACAACCAGGTAGGGTTTCTTCTGTGAGAGAAAAGTGCTAGAATTTGTTGCTGATTTATAAGAAACTTGCAGAACTGTTCTGGACTTAAATTTCCAGCCAGGTAACCCACCTGGGGAGAGGTTTGTGGATTTAACACTAGAACTACCAGCCTCCTGTCACCACTCCTTTTTCTACCACAGGGTGCCAAATGCTTGGGTAATTTGCAACTCATTAGGACACCTTTTGTTATTTGATTGTAGCTGTTAGATTGGAATGTGCTACTACAAACGTTGCAACTAGTTTGAGGCCCCGTCCACACGAAGTCAAAACGAACACGAAACGCTAATATTTTCCAGAACGTTTGTCGTAAAGACGGAGACGTGAAATAAATGTGATCGTCCACACGAATGCATGAAAACGCTGCAAAATGTATGCCAGGCCTGTAAGTGGCGCTGTGGTGCCAAAGCAAAAATAGGCGACGAAATGTTGGGCATGCGCACTAATATTTATACATGGTTGCCCTGCGGGTCCATTTTCGTGGTTCAGTCAAATTCAGGTGCTGAACTATGTCGTCGATATTGCTCTGTTCTTCCTGGAGATATTCCAGAAGAAGAAGATTCTGTTGCAAGCCCGACAGCAGGGTGAGTAGCATGAGCAGCAACCATTCAACACAGTACGGCGCCATTGTTGTTGTGATACTGTGTCGCGCATGCGTGTTTAGAGGCGACGCTATGATGCATGCGTGTAAAAAAAAAATGAGGTTTGAGCTTAAAGATGGAAACGCGAAAACGGCGTTTCAAAATCTTGCCACTCTGAAGGCTGAATAAAAAAAAGATCGTTTACAGACCCCCGAAACGCCGGCTTCGTATGGATGAGAGGCTGGTTTGGTGAAAAATGTGTGCGTTTAGGCCAGGGTTCGGCTTCGTGTGGACGGGGCCTCAGTCTAAAAAAGTCTGAATTGAAGTTTTATAGGCCTTGGTGTGGAGGCTGTGTGGTGTGAGTTATAATGAAACAAATGTCACCTAAGATAAAAATATTAATAACATATAAATAACAAAATAATATTATCCATAATAACTATTGAAGTAAAAGTGGTACTAATATAATGGTTTCTATGGGTTGTCTCCATGGTCAAAGATTCAGTTGATAAAATGAATGTAAAAATTTTAGTTTGAGGTATACAGGGCATACAATATGAGGGTCTGTTAGCAGAGGTCTGTTCTCTCGGAGTGCCTGGTTCCAGTTTTTATTGTACTCGAACTTCAAGAAAGAAAACATCTGAACCTCTGAACACATATGGCTCAGATCTACAACACCAGACCTAAAATGTAGACATTAGACAATTAGCAAGGGAGTCAAAATCAATGAATTAAAGTGAAACGGTAAAGAGGCAATCCAATGTACATTTTTTGAGGGAAGGTTATTCTAGAGACTTGAATGATCCAATAATGATAAATATGTTTGGGTAAAAATCTTTGGAAGTCTTCAGCCAAAAGGGACAGAAAACACATGAGCAATAAGAAACACTTGAAAAACATTGTATTTATCAAAACTTTTCTTTCAGTATTCTACCAGCATATATATGACTGGCAAGAGGTCCAGGGGGAATTTCCAGAATCCGTAGTCAGAGATGAGGTCCAGGTTCAGAGCTGGATGGTCCGAGGTCCAGAGAGAATCCAGAGGGAAATCCAAGACAGAGTCAGGGCACAGATCCAGGTCAGAAACATGAGGGCTTATAATTCAGTTCAATTCAGTTTATTTTTATAGCTCCAATTCACAACACGTCAACTAAAGGCCATTTACAGTTCAACCAGATCATCCGTTCAAATTGATTTAAAGTTTTCTTTCTAAGGAAAACCAATTGCACTGGAACAAAAAAAATCAAGTCATTTTTTCTTAAAATAAGTACATTTGTTCTTGGGCTGGGAAGATAAAGGAGACATTTTTTCCATTGGAACAAGACAATTTACATTTAAAATAAGAAAATACAATTGCATTGTCTCATTTCAAGTGCATGTTATCGAATTGTCTTATTTTAAGATTAAATATACTCATTTCATTGGCAAACTATCTCATTAACCTACTCAAATTAAGGGTAAATACACTAATTTAAGAAATTTTTACTTATTTCTAGATTATTTTTGCAGTGTGATTGCATCGACTCATTGAAATGAAGGCAATCCCTCACACAAACCATGCTTGTAGTGACAGTGGAGAGGAAAAACTCCCTTTTAACATGAAGAAACCTCCACGAGAGGTTCAGGCTCAGTGTAAGCGGCCATCTGCTGAGGCCGACTGGGGTTCGAGGAGACAGAAGCAGACATAGAAAAAGAAGCATAGATACAAAAGGCAACTGTCAACCAGCTCCACAGGCGGCCCCGTCCAGGAAACACACAGCCAGGCAGACGAGCTCCGAGCCAGCTCCCATGTCAGAGGATGAAGAGAGCATCCAGTTAGTCACAGTCAGAGAAACAGGACTACACTGGAAAACAGGCCAAGATCCAACATCTAGAAACAAAGGTGTTGATGGCAGCAGCACAGCTGATATTTCTCTCCAGGATGGAGTCACAGCCAAACAGGAACAGACCAGATGAAGCTACTATGAGAAAAAGCAGAGAGAGCAGAACGTTAGAGATTGAACTAACAGATTCAGCAGAGTGGGAGAATAGAGATAGAGTGAAGCAGAATAATTAATAGATCTTGACCAAGAATAATCCTATTTCTGATCGACAAATGGAACAAAAGAGAAGAAGATTACTTTTAAAAAATGTCAAAATGACCTGCCATACCTGACTGGTTAAAAGTTATACAATTTATTTTCTTTCTTTCTTTTTATTTTTTAGAAACCCCTGATATTTTGTACACTTTTTAGAAATCTACTTCTATAAAAGTGTGAAAAATAGATGAATGTTGTTGCACAATTCCACTAAATATGTTACAAAATATATATAGCAACAAGGCATAAAATGTTGCCTGTAAAATGCAAATAAAAATTAATTTCTAATACCGACAGAACTATTACAGTTGAGCTTTGCATAAAGCATTGCCTTTAGGAGCTCAACAATTGCTATTTAATATGAAACATAAAGTTTATTAAAATTATTTTCCACTGGGGCTACTTTTCCTAGCTCTTTCCTAACTGCCAGAAAAACTCGGATAGCACTCATTATGGCACTTCAGCCATAGCTTAGATGTCCACACGGATTTGACGTATCTGGTTTGGGCCATGGTTTTAAAGCCTGAATATCCACAGTGAACAAATGTCTGTAATGCCGCTTATAAGTCAGATTTATGGATGTACAAGAAACAGGAAGTAAAAGTTTCCCTCTTGAAACTAAAATGCAATTATTTGCATAATTGTTTCTTACGGCATTAAAAAGATTTTAAATGAACATAGAGCTATGTTGTTTGCTCAGTTCCTTTAGCATTATGGATTTATTTTACCATTTGCTACTACGTTGTATCCACTGTTGTTTCTGACAGCCATCTTAGATTTAGTCTTAGTCTTCAGGACGAATTATGATTATTACTATCATTATTATTATTACTATTATTAGTTTTAGTTGCATTTTAGTCATCAGGATATGTGATCGTCTTAATCGGTTTTAGTCGACTAAAACTCAAAAAGGTTTTAGTCTTGTTTTGTCAGTTTTATGGTGCACTTCATGAAACAGCTAACCTTTACAATTTGGAATAACAACCAGATTATTTCCCAGACTGACAGCTCTATCCTAGATGCTACAAAAGCTGGGTATAGAATGCTGCCGTGCAGTTCATCATTGCTGTTGGACAGAAAACTTTGATTTATAGAATTTATTTTACTTTTCTTTGAATTAATGCCTAACTTTATAAAAAGTGTCTCACAAAAGTTGTGAAAATAGCAGATCTAGTTTAAGACATTGGCTAATATAGCAGACAGACAATCTAACAAAATGTACAATAAAGGAAAGGTTTTAGACATACAAGGTTTCCATCCCAAAGCAAATACTTCCTTTACAATTCATAATAAGGCCTATGCTAGGATACTGGAAAGAAGTTTGAGCTGATTGTCGACTTTGATTTCAGGAGGAGCATTATAGTTTTCTTCCTGATTAGAGAACGCTGGACCAGCTTTACACCCTCCATGGTTCTTAAAGTCGTAGGGAAGCGGCTGTTCCAACCGTTGCATTTCCGAATTCTCCCAAGTGGTGCCCGACTTTACACAAGTGAATAAAGTGAATGTGATTGGTCGATTATCAAGGGGGTGGGGTTCTTGTGGCGGAAGGTTTGCAAGCAAGTTTGGTTGTGGCCGGTTTGTTGGAAGCATCTTGCTAACCAGTTAGCAACTTAGTGCTAGTAGGTTCCCAATGGGAAATTCCATTGGGACCAAGTAGCACTAAATTGGTGACTTAGAAACGATGCTGTCAAGGAACGCTATGGACAGAGGAAACATGCAAGAGGAGGAGAGTTTAGTGTCAGAGGTGGTGGATGAGTCTCCTCTGTCTCCTTTTAATGGAACGCTCACAGATCTCAGACTATTAAGTTAAAAGTTCTCTTTTCTGTTGCTGTTGTTCTGTAAAAGTATGCTTTAAGATCCTTTGAGGCGAAACATCATACTTATAAGCGTCACTATATGGCCCATTTACCGATTTAATGCGTAATAAAAAAAAAAACTTTCAAAGGTTGAGAGGACGGCGACAACCAGCGGAGCTCCGAGGGTAACAGCAGCCAGGGCTTACGTTCGCAGCAGCCAGGGCTGTGAGTGAAGGACCGCTGGCTCTGATGGCAATATTTTTGTTTTATTTGGCAAAAATGTTTATTTGATTTGTGCTTATCTGACTGTGTTAATTTTTATTACCCTACTAAATGAAAAGAGTAAGAATTTATTAGAGACCATTAATAATAGGAGGTGAAAAGCAGGCCCAGCCTAGCTGAGCTTTTGGTGACGTCACAAGTACGGTTCTGTTCCAATTGACCCAGATTTATTCTGCATGCTCCCATTCTCCCCAAGTCCACACTTTTCCGTGTTCTTCTCAAGAACATACTTGGCGAGGACACGAGTCTGTACTCGCGTTCTTTTGACTTGAGAAATTGCCGTCAATTCACTCTCCAACTATACACCTGTAAGGTTCAGCACTACTTTGCGAAGATTCTTATTTCAACCATTGCGTATATTAGCTGCGACATTTGAATCAAGATCATGTAACAAAAAAATATGATTGACAGATGACCGTTGATATATGATTTTAGGTGTAGAAGCTGACGTATAACTAACTGGCCTGCGTAAGATAATATGAAAAAAACACAGATTTTAAGACAGGATTTTTAAAAATAGAAATGTTCTAAATTTTGGGACAATTTCTTTTGATAAAGAGTACATTTATACACATGTTTAAGCCAAAATGATTTGACATTTAAATATGACTTCCTTACAACTTTAGGGGTTTCAGAAAATGTGTCTGGGTTCCGAAGACCTGGGGAAGCAATATGATTAATCTCAGTGCTCCCCACCATTAGTTAGAACTGAAGAAGCCTCTTGGATGAGAGGCGAAATGTCTTCTATTTTTCCTAAACTGAACTTCTTTAAGCAAAACAACTGTCATCCGCTTCTGAGGGGCTTCAGGAGTATAAAGTTGAGGCCATCTAGTCACAGCTCAGATCCTACAAGACCGAGTCTTGACTGGTAAAGGTCTTCTGTTAAGAGAAGACATAATGTCTTCAAAGATAAAACAATATAAATAGTAAGGTTAGTTTAAACAGATCCTCTTACCTTTTCAGCAAGAAGAGGGCAGATCTGAGCTTCCTTTATCTCTTGAAAGATGCCCTAATATTTACCCTTGCTTAATAAGGATTACACTTTGCACCTTTGTCATTCTAGAAAAGTGGAGTATGTGATAGAGTTTGAGTCCTTTACAATGCTAAGCATAGGTGGTCTAATCTTGTGTACTTGACTTGATACTAAAGTGCATGAAGTTTAAGGCATTTTAAATAGTACTAAATATTGTAAAATATTGTAATTTCTGGTTAAAAAGTATTATTTTTTACTATAAATATCTTAGTCTTAGGTTTCCTATAATTGATGAATCATCATTAAAATCAGTATTTTAAGATTTGGTTAGAAACTACAGTAAAACAACAGTAGGAAGTGTTTTATTTATTTAATTTTCAGCTCTTATTTGGGGCTTAGGACTAAGAAAACAAGTATGGGATAAAGCCTGGTGTAAAATAGCCTGCCAGGAAGAAATGTATTCTGGTGTAAAATAGAAAAGACATTACTAAAACAGAAGACTTCAGATAACCTCATTAAGAATTCACATGAAAGCGGAGGTAAATTCAGTAAGTGGTTGCTGGTAGCAGTGGTCCCTGAAATTCGGTAAAGGATAATTGTTATTCTGTGAACACATTACAGCTCTTTATCTAACCCTTGGGCCACAAACAGAGTTGAAAGAATGGAGCACTTTATTTGCATATATTTACCCTAATGGTTTTTCCATTAAGCTGAAACACTCATCAGCATAATAAAACTCCTCTTGCAAGAAAGAGAATCAGTCACATCTAGAGACGCTTGCAAATGCCCTGAACAAGTAATTCAGGATTACTCATACCTGTCCACCCAGGCTGGTACAAGATTTTGATCAAAGATGCAATACAGATTTAGTGTAGATTAAAGATAATCAGAATTTTAAGAGACTGTGCACTTGAATTTCATAATTCACTTATTAAATTCTAATAAATTATTTGCACTTTGCTTAAAGTCAAATACTGTATTAAAACCATTTAGTGTCATGTTTTCTTTTTTCTATTATCAATTTTGGTGCACTTAACCTGGAAAAGGCTCAAAATAATTCTGAAACCATCATTGGGCTTATGAAAACACTGATAACAGAGTTACCAGAACATTTTAGGTGAAAGATTACTTGCTCTTATTGTCTTACTTATCTTTTCAATTCAGTTTATTTCTATAGCGCCAATTCACAACACATGTCATATCAAGACACTTTCCAGTTCACCAGATCATCCAGTCAAATTGATTCAAAGTCTTGTATCTAAGGAAAACCAGTTGATTGCATCGACTCATTGGCTCTTCAGCAATCCCTCACACTAAGCATGCTTGTAGCAACAGTGGAGAGGAAAAGCTCCCTTTTAACAGGAAGAAACCTCCAGCAGAACCAGGCTCAGTGTTAGCGGCCATCTGCTGAGGCCCACTGGGGTTCAAGGAGACAGAAGCAGACATAGAAAAAGAAGCATAGATACAAAAGGCAACTGTCAACCAGCTCCACAGGCGGCCCCGTCCAGGAAACACACAGCCAGGCAGACGAGCTCCGAGCCAGCTCCCATGTCAGAGGATGAAGAGAGCACATCCAGTTAGTCACAGTCAGAGAAACAGGACTACACTGAAAAACAGGCCAAGCTCCAACATCTAGAAACAAAGGTGTTGATGGCAGCAGCACAGCTGATATTTCTCTCCAGGATGGAGTCACAGCCAAGATCTTGACCAAGAAACTCTCAATTAGGTCAGTGACTTTTTGTAGTCTTCTCCGCGCTTCATTCTTGTCACTGATCTGAGTTTCCTGTCTCAACAGAGAATAAGCGAACCCGTTCTGAGGAGTTTCCGTCGTCCTCTTTTTGTTATTTTTAAATAAACCTGTTTTGAAGCTTTCTGTTTGTCTGCTGAATATTGGGTCCAAGCTTCAGTGCTCGTTACAGAGTCTTAGGTGTTGATTTTCTTGTAGAGCGATACATTACAGCCAACTGCAGAGATCCTGTCTAGTTTAAAGGTTTGGGTCCAAATTTCCATTTATTTTTAAAGGTTAAGGTTTTAAGGTTATCCTGTGCTATCTCTATAGTTATGCAGTTATAGGCTTAGCTGCCGGAGGAGACAAGGGACCTCTTTTCATAATTTTTCTTCGTTCTATCTCTTTTCACCAACTTTGCTGTAACCTCTAAGGCCGGGCGTACACTGTGCGATTTTTTTCAATCGTTGCACACAGCTTTTGCTCACACTGTACGACTAACCGCAGGGTTTCGTCATACAGCGTGAGTTCACAGCTCACGATTTATGTTCGGCCCGATGCTCTGATGCAATCTACCTGCTCACACTGTACGACTAAAAACCACGTCAGACTCAGCTCTGCAGTGAGATGGAGCTGCTGTGACGCGACTATCCAGAAGCCAAACAAATAGAAGGGGAATGTTAAGCTCAGTACAGTGAACCGCGCTGCTTTGGTAATTTTTGCAATTTAGTGCTGAAAGACCTCAAAAGAAAAGCCGACGATGTATTTGGGGGGAAAAAAAAACATGGCTGAGCAAATGTGTGTATTACGATCTGTCAATTTTACAGACAGAACTGCATTTCACTCATTGCACCCCCGCCATGCTAATGTGTTTATATCTCTGTTTGCGCATGCGCCCTTAGCGATTTGCCAACGACCTCACGATTCCTGATCAGGAGGTGGTCATTAGGGGCTGATCGCCCCTCGTTACAACCTGTACACTACATGACTCACGACGTACGATCAGGCTTAAAGACGGCCTGATCGAAAGATTCTCGCACGACTAGAAAATAGCTTCGAAAATCGCCCAGTGTATGTGCTCTCATCCATGCCATTTGGCATTAGAACTGTCTCAGAGCTGCAGTCAGATGGTAATAACTTACTTCTGCTGTCATGATGTTACAAAGTTCTGACCCAAAATGCAGAAAACCAAACAGAGAGACCAGGGAAAAGGTTTAACGGGTTTTATTGAAGTAGTTAAACAGGGGGAGAAGTGTTGCTCTGAACACCTGTCTGCGTGCGGTAGTTCCAGTGTTTGTCTGATTCAGTGGAGGGCGGAACAGGGTTTACCCAGAATGCGGTTGATTGTTAGTGAACGGAGAAGCTTACTGCCACTCAGATTTCCTGCAGTACTTGAACGGGTCATAGTGGAGAATAATCCCTTTCTCAGTGAGAAGCTCAAACGATCTCTTGGGGAAAGTGGATCCAAACCTCCTGTTTGAACCCCAGCTCAGTTTGAAACTCAGTTGATCCTTCCAGGGAGTGAAGGTCTGAGAAATCAAGTTTGCAGGATGACTTCCTGCCGAGAGGCAAAGGCAAAAACAATGTTAAACTCAGGTTGACAAAAAGCTCAGCTTGACTCAGCAAAAATTTGCCTTGGCTTGAGTACCCAAAACTGGCATACACTCTGGCGTCGAAGTAGTGGCAGTCAGCAGCTTAAGAACACTCCGTTAAATGAGGAAACCATCAGCAGGTGTGTGAGGAGGCAGACCAGAACCAGGCGGTCCTGGTGGATGAAGGGAGACAAACACAGTAACACAAGCACAAAAACAGGAGTCCTGACATCTGCAAGTTTGACATAGTTGGGACGTTTACAGCTTCAGTTTTTCAGGATATCTTATTAACTCAAAACCAACCTGGGTAGACAAGCTAGTTCAGGGCGGGTCCTCTTTCTGGTTATGTTTGTGGTTTTGTTACTTTTTGTAGCAAATGTAAGACAACTAAAATTAAATAACGTCAAAAGGAAGTTCTTTATAGAGATAAGATTAACATCCAAAAGAAAACCTCCAAGTTATTTGGTCTTTTTTTCAACATAAGTTCAGCAAGATTTTGTCAAGTATAGAAATCAGCCAGTATTTCTGATCATAATGATTTGACTACAATGTGGACACAGGGATCTGTTTTTTAATGACAAGAGCAAAAAAGAAACCAAAATAATTGTTTGTGAATTTATTATCAAGGCATCTCATATTTTAAAAACACAGATTGGACATTTTTCCATCTAAAAAGCAGAGGCTGTCCAGTTAGCTTGCACAAACTTTTTTATAATGAAAAATAAAATGGCAAATCAAATCTCAAAATTACAGTATCACTAGCTTACTAATACAACCACAATCTTGTGCTTAACTCCTGCTTTAAGGTATATAGCTAGTTTTTTGCTAGATGTAAGGATCGGAGATTGAAACGGTTTCTACCTCAGATGATCTCAGAAAAACAGCAGGCAGTCCTGGTCCAATGAAACCTGTGAGGCATCAGTAGTCACATCACATCATTCAGTTTCCAACTCCAATTTTCTGCTGCTGAGTGTTGCTGAGTGCACACAGAGGCACAGGGAAAATTACAGTAGTCACCTTCCATGCAGTCTGACTAATGACAAACAGAGACTGAATGCAGTAAACATATTTGTTCAATAACCTAACAAACAAACAATAAGATACCTTTAATAGATTGATCAGACGGAAACATTTGAATTATAATTTAAAAAAAAGAATTTAGAATAATCAGTCAATAATGAATATAAATATTTATTATTACCTTCATAACAGTTAATTTTGTAGTAAATAGAGCAGCAGTTTAGAATCAGTGACGGTATTTTAATTGGGACAGCTATAATTCTAACAAGAGTGGTGCTCCCAAAGACCTGAGGTCTCATTTAATAAAGTGATATAAGTTGCACTCGAGTTTGCAAAGAGGGTATCCCTTCATGATCCTGTGTTGGATCGTGGATGGGATCTGTTTTCTGCAGAGGATGATGCAAAGAATATTTTAAGAACTATGCAGTCCTTGATAATTATAGCAATATAGTTATAGTTCTCTGGTGAGGTCAAAGATTTTTTGCTTTTTAGCATCTATTGGGACTTTTAAAATGTGCAGGCACAAATGAGATGAATTGATGAACAGTGATGGGAGTAACGGCGTTACTAACGCCGTTACCTTTTTTTAGTAACGAGTAATCAAAATTATTACTCTTAATGTAACTTTAACGCAGTTACCATTGCCAACACCCCGTTACTGCACGTTACTCAGGTCGCATAATGAACCTTTTTTTCACGATAGGACTCGTGCGGGCCTTGTCATCAGAGAGGGGAGGATGAGATTGGCTGTTACGGGTGTTAAAGCACAGAGAGATGGAGAGTGAGTACTCCAGGGAGCTGCGTTTCCCCATCAGATACGGTTTCCCCTGCATCTCCGCACAGCGCAGCCGGCACGATTCACCGCACAAGCGACAGGAAATGCACATGCTCGCTAAAGGCGCGTAACAGCCGCGCTGTGCTCGCGCCACAGGGGAACTACGGACGGAGAGCATGGACGGAGAGCATCAGCTGGCTTTAGAAACACATGGTGAGAAGGTGGGGGCTGGGTGGTGAGGGTTACGGGGGCGAGAAACGCAAAAGTAACGCAAAAGTTACTTTTACTAGTAACTAGTTACTTTTATTGTGGAGTAACTCAGTTAGGAACTTAGTTACTTTTTGGGAGAAGTAACTAGTAACTAATTACTTTTTCAAAGTAACGTGCCCAACACTGTTGATGAATGGCATTAGATTTATATGTTAACACAACAGGTGGTGAAGTAGGTTAAGAGTTACAACTTTCCATTGAATGCGGTAAGACAGCAAACAAATCGGCTCCAAACTGCACACTTTGCTCAACTTCTGCACCTGGAGTAGGTTCTAGTAGGGGAGGCTTGGACTGACCAAACCCAATGTGGCAGTTTACCATAAACTTGTACTGAAAAAAAATCACTTCTTATACTATGCCCGAATTACATTTGTCTGAAAAAAACATCTACTGTGCAGTTTTAACACTGGGCCTGCATGCTTGAAGACCGCCTTGGATTGAGTGTTAAATAGGAATCCAGATGATAATGAATCCGCTTTATCTTTTTAAGAGGAGACATTTCTAAAGACTAATGAGAAAGAGTTCTGCTAGGATGAGAAAAAGAACTTAATTGCTTTTGGTCTCTGAGGGAACGCCTCCTAAACAACAAAGCTCAAGCTGTTTCTTGTCTCTGTTTCCTACATCACCGGTTAATTATAAATTCAGAAGTGAAAGATCAGTTTAAAGCCTTAATAAAAAAACCTTTATGAAAATAAACATGGTGAAATGGTTTCAGTTCTAGTGGAAGGTAAAGGGTGTTGTTACCCACCCATTTTGGGATCTACCTCTAACAAAATGGGACCTAAATACATGTTCTGTGTGACCCAAGAGCACAAGAGAAGGTATATCCGTCAATAGTGTCTGGCTTTCACATCTAGATTTGATTAAGGTACTGCTTGGAGTTTTGGAAAGGTAAGGAAGGAACCAGTGGCTATAACATCAAGCACTATTTTTGCTAATTGTCATGATTTGGTGCTGATGACTGTCTTTTTTAGTCATTTCTTTCACCTCATAAGCTTAGCCTGTTTTCTCATTGCCATTCATCTTATCCACCTGCTTCAGCTTGTACTTAACCTGCCAACCTTGAGTAATCAGGGATAGATTATTCTCGAGCCAGTGGTGAGAGTGATTCAACGTTACCTTAGAGTTTCTGAAGAGACTTGACCTGTTCTGCCTCTCAAACACTGCCTGTTCCTGTCTGAACTTTTTTAACCTGCCTTCTTCCAGTCATCAACACCCGATAATCTAATCATTTTATTTTTGTGTTAATCTCTGTCTCTGTGAATTTGGTTTGGACCTGTTCACTTCCTGTTTGGATTAACTGAGTGTGCAGCTGTTGCAGCTGTCCAGAGGAACTCCATCTGAAGTTAAGTTATTTTCTCTTTGATATCTCTGTATCTAAGTAACTCTAACTGACTACTTTAAAACATAGCACCTTCTGCTGCACTTTTCTACTGAGCACTTGTCAGTTTCACACGGTTTTATTTCTGATAGCAAGGAGTAGCTAGCCTAGGCTAGCGCTAGCTTAGCATTGCTATGGCTTCTCTCTCTCCCTGCCTTGACTCTTTTCCAACTCTTCCTTCTTCCTCTCCTCTCTCCTGCTCTCTGTGTCAGATGTTCAGTTATTCCTCTGCCTCCTTTAGTGATAATGTGTAATAAGTGTAGTATTTTTGTAGCTTTGGAGGCGAGGGTGTCAGAGTTAGAATCCAGGCTTCAGGCTGTTGAACATCCAGGAGTTAAAGTAGGCCCCCCACGTAGCTGTCCTCCAGCAGTGCCTGAGCAGCCAGGCGATTGGGTAACTGTACGCAGAAAGCGTAGTCGTTGATCTCTGCCCACTGGTCACCACCAACCCGTTCACGTTTCTAACCGGTTTTCCCCACTCAGTGACACACCCACTGAGAAGCCCAATCTGGTGATTGGCAGCTCCATAGTCAGAAACGTGGCATTAGAGACACCAGGGACCATAGTCAAATGTTTGCCGGGGGCCAGAACGGGCAACATCAAATCCTACCTGAAACTACTGGCTAAGGATAAGGTTAAATACAGTAAGATTGTTATTCACGCTGGTGGTAATGACACCCGGTTACGCCGATCGGAGGTCACTAAAATTAGTGTTGCTTCTGTGTGTAAGTTTGCCAAAGCAATGTCGGACTCCGTAATTTTCTCTGGTCCCCTCCCTGATCTGACCAGTGATGACATGTTTAGCCGCATGTCGTCATTCAACCGTTGGTTGGTTTATTAGTCCTCCAAAACCCTGACCACCCAGGGTGCAGACCAGGAAGCAGAGTCCTAGTTTAACACACATCTCTGCAGCTTCTCTACTGTTACCCACTCTTTACTCCATCCAGACAGTGTCTTGCCCATGACCAAAATTTAAACAGAGCAGCCTTTAATGCTATCTGCTAGTTAATGACTTGATTTGTGATAATCACATTGACATATGTTGCCTTACGGAAACATGGCTGCAGCAAGAGGATTATGTGAGCATAAATGAGGCAACTCCTTCAAGCTATTTAAATTTTCACATACCCAGAAGTTCTGGGCGAGGAGGAGGAGTAGCAACAATCTTCCAGTCTGACTTACTGATTATTGCCAAAACAGTTAATACCTACAACTCTTTTGAACATTTAACCCTTAATTTCCCTCATCCAAATTTCAAGGCAAGAAAACCTCTTCTTTTTGTAACTTTGTATCGTCCACCAGGTCCTTACTCTGAATTTTTAGATGAGTTTTCAGAGTTCCTTTCTGATTTGGTATTAAATACTGACAGGGTCATCATAGTGGGAGATTTTAACATCCATGCTGACATTGAAGGCGATAGCTTAAGAGGAGCCTTTAATGCTATCTTAGACACTATTGGCTTTGTTCAAAATGTGAATAGTCCCACACATTCTCATCTTCATACTTTGGATCTTTGTGCTGACATACGGCATAGAATGTGAAGAAATAACAGTATTTCTTCACAACCCTGTCCTCTCTGACCACTTTCTAATAACCTTCAGGATTACTTTAACAGAGTTCTCCTCCCCCAAAAGAAGGTTCAATTTTAGTAGATCTTTATCAGATAGTGCAGTTATAAATTTTAAAGAATCTGCTTTACTTTCTCTCTCCTCTGTGTCGCTGAGCAATGCTGCAGAGTGCAAAAGCATAGCTTATTCCCCTTCACAGGTTGATGATTTTGTTGATGGGGTTGCTAGTTCTCTGCGTACTGCCTTAGACAACGCAGCTCCCTTGAAAATGAAAGCCGTTAAAAATAGAAAGCTTGCTCCTTGGTTTAATGCAGAGCTGCGTACTTTGAAGCAAAATGCTAGGAAACTGGAGAGAAAATATCGCTCCACAGGCCTGCGGGAGTCCTTCCTAGTCTGGAAAAATGGTTTACTGCTGAATAAGAGGACCCTTTGTAAAGCAAGAGCAGCATACTTCTCCTCATTAATAGAGGAGAATAAGAATAATCCTAGTTTTCTTTTTAATACAGTTGCCAAACTCACCCAGAGCCATAGCTCTGTTGAACCGTCCATTCCACCTGCTCTTAGCAGCAATGATTTTATGGGATTCTTTATAAATAAGATTGATCTTATTAAAAATAAGATCATAAGCACTCCTCTATCCGCGATTGTACCTGAGGTAGTCATGGAATCTGAACCGGGTTTAGACTGCTTTGATCCAGTTGAACTTTCTGAATTAGCAAAATTATTGTCTTCATCTAAGCCTTCAACTTGTATGTTAGATCCAGTTCCAACCAGGTTATTTAAGGAGGTATTCCCTTTGATCTCCTCCTCCATTTTAGATGTAATTAATCTATCTCTGTTACAGGGATATGTACCTAAAGCTTTTAAGGTTGCTGTAATTAAACCTCTGCTTAAGAAACCGTCTCTTGACCCAGATGACTTGGTTAATTATAGACCTATATCCAATCTTCCTTTCTTATCCAAAATTCTTGAGAAAGTAGTTGCCAAACAAGTTTGCGACCACTTACACCATAATGAACTTTTTGAAGAGTTTCAGTCTGGCTTTAGAGCTCATCATAGCACTGAAACAGCTCCGGTGAAAGTCACTAATGATATTCTCATGGCCTCAGATAATGGACTTGTATCTGTGCTCGTCCTGTTGGATCTTAGTGCTGCATTTGATACAGTTGACCATAATATTCTTTTAGAAAGACTTGAATATTTTGTTGGACTTAAAGGAACAGCACTAGACTGGTTTAAATCTTATCTATCTGATCGAATTCAGTTTGTTCATGTTAATGACAGATCTTCCTCATGCTCAAAGGTTACCTGTGGAGTACCACAGGGATCAATGCTAGGACCAATTCTCTTTACTTTATACATGCTCCCAATTGGTAGAGTTATTAGACAGCATGGGATTAATTTTCACTGTTATGCTGATGATACCCAGCTATATCTGTTTATAATCCAGATGAAGCTAACCCATTACATAGATTACAGGCATGTCTGAAGACATAAAAACCTGGATGACTCTTAACTTTCTGCCTCTGAATGCAGACAAAACAGAAGTTATAGTCTTTGGACCAGAGTCTCTGAAAAAGAAGCTGATTAGCCAGTCACTTCATTTGGATGGGATTAAACTTATTTCAGATAATAAAGTAAAAAATCTTGGTGTTAATTTTGATCAGGACCTGTCATTTAAATCCCATATCAAAGAGGTTTCTAGAATTCCCTTCTTTCATCTGAGGAACATTGCAAAAATGAGAAATCTCCTGTCCAGGGGTGATGCTGAGAAACTAGTCCATGCATTTGTTACTTCAAGGCTGGACTATTGTAATTCTTTACTATCAGGAAGTCCACAAACTGTTGTTAAAAGCCTTCAGCTGATCCAAAATGCTGCAGCCAGAGTTCTGATGAAAATGAAAAAGAGAGATCATATCTCTCCTATCCTGGCTTCTCTTCATTGGCTTCCTGTTAAATCCAGAATAGAATTTAAAATCCTCCTTCTCACATATAAAGCCTTAAATGGCCAAGCTCCATCTGATATCAGAGATCTGATTGTTCCTTATGTTCCTAACAGAGCACTTCGCTCTCAATCTGCAGGTTTACTAGTGGTTCCTAGAATTTCTAAAAGTAGAATGGGAGGCAGATCTTTTAGTTATCAGGCTCCTCTCCTGTGGAACCAACTACCAGTTTTAGTCCGTGAGGCAGACACCCTGTCTACTTTTAAGGATAGGCTTAAAACTTTCCTTTTTGATAAAGCTTATAGTTAGGGTGGCTCAGGTTATCCTGAGCTATCTCTATAGTTATGGTTCTATAGGCTTAGACTGCTGGAGGACATAGGGACCCCTTTTGCATCATTCTGCTTCATTCTATCTCTATTCTCCTATTCTGCAGAATCTGTTACTTCAATCTCTAACCTTCTGCTCTCTCTGCTTTTCCTCAGAGTAGCTTTGCCTCATCTGTTCCTGTTTGGCTGTGACTCCATCCTGGAAAGAAACATCAGCTGTGCTGCTGCCATCAACACCCTTGTTTATAGATGTTGGAGATCGGCCTGTTTTCCAGTGTGGTCCTGTTTCTCTGACCGTGACTGAGTGGATGTGCTCTCTTCGTCCTCTGGCATGGGAGCTGCCTTGGAGCTCGTCTGCCTGGCTGTGTGTTTCCTGGACGGGGCCGCCTTTTACAGCTGCTTTTTGTGTCTCTGCTTCTGTCTCCTTGAACCCCAGTGGGCCTCAGCAGATGGCCGCTCACACTGAGCCTGGTTCTGCTGGAGGTTTCTTCCTGTTCAAAGGGAGTTTTTCCTCTCCACTGTCGCTACAAGCATGCTTAGTGTGAGGGATTGTATTTGAGTCAATGAGTCGATGCAATCAACTGGTTTTCCTTAGATAGAAAACTTTGTATCAATTTGACTGTATGATCTGGTTGAACTGTAAAGTGCCTTGAGATGACATGTGTTTTGAATTTGGCGCTATATAAATAAACTCAATTGAAATTAATCAGATAGGAGGATCAAAACACCTATGTCTTTTTTAAAACATGATCACTCGCCCAAGCTGGAGTTGAGTTGAAACTTCCCTCCTCAGTGCAGTTTTTTAACTTCTTTGTGGCTTTTTGATGTATTTTGTATCTTTAAATTTTATTATAAACAGATCATAAATAAGACCCACTCACCTTTTTACTGTATTATCTCTCAGGCCTTTTATCTTGGCTTTCCTGGCAGCAGGCGTGGGCCCCTCTCTCTTTTTAAGCCCATACCCCCCTTTTCCCGATATCCTACTGTGCTCTTTCATTTAGTAGGTGAAGCTGTCAGCTTTAAACACACCTAGTCCAACTTGAAAACCATAAAGAGTCCCTTTCATTCAGCAGCCTCCCTGCCCTCCATACTTCCAGCTACACCATCCCACCCATCTAGAGTAATGCCCCAGAGCTTTTATATGTGTCTAATTAGAATGACCTACCCAATATATGAGTTAAACAGATAGAATAGAAGATAGATTTAAATAAAATAAAAACTCAGAGGTTGTGAATGGAGAAAGAAATAGGTGAGCTTTTACTCATTCTTTTTTGGGGGGGGGGGGGGGGGGGGGGGGGGGGGGGGGGGTTCTGAGTCACTGTACAAAATAACAAAAAGCACAGTCTCTAATAAATACAATAAAAACATAATGAGGACAAAATATGAGAGCATTGTTCTTAATATATTCCAGGCTCTAGGTGTTTCTTCTGATGATGTTGATCCCCCCCCCCCCATACACACACACGCACACACCCCAACCCGTACACACACCCTTCTGCCTTGCACCTCATTTCTCTCTCAGAGCTGTCAGTTTTACTTCCAATTAACGTATATCTGTTCCAGTCCAATGATTCAACACAAGCACTGCTGCTGCTGCTGCTCCGAACTCTGCTTCTCAAACTTTCTGCTGTTGCTATGGCGTCTGTCTTCTTCCTGCAAGGAGCTGACTGCATTTCAGCTCTCTCCAGAAGAGGAAGTGTTATTCATTTTCAGCATGGGCAAGGCAAACAGTCTGATTTAAAAACCTTTATTTACTTTATTCAGTATAGTTTATTTTATACTTTAGCTAATTTGTACAGTTAAACAAATACATTTATATCTAGATACAACCAACAGTTTATATGAATTGAACACAATTAGATGTTGAAGAAAAAAACATACAATAAAATATGGAATTCTTAGATCAGAACAACATACACAGTGCTACAGGTCCCAATCAGTGGAACTGGTGTAATTGTAATTGTAGGTTTACAACCTAGAAAACATTAAAGACAGATGAGTGCAATGACGAGACGAAGCACCATCTTAGGCTTCCAGACTGTTTATATTTCTTACCCAACAAATTATTTCTTACATACAAAGAGCACATATGCCACATTTCCTAACAAAAAATAATATTTCTCAGGTTATATAAACTCCATTCTGTCAGTCCTTATTAGTCCTCTTTTATCTATCTTGCTTCTTATAATTATTTACCACTAAGATACAGAACTCTAGCAGGATTACTGATTTGCTAATAAAACTTTGCTACATTTAGCTGCACATAAACTGAGAAGGACATGGAATTGTTAAGTGTATTAATGTCATGAAACGGGGACAGGTGGACCCAGTATTCAAGGTGAGACAGACAGTGGGAAAGTTCATAACATTTATTAAAACAAAACATAAACAACACAAACACACCAGAAGCGCAGAGTTGTGGATCTGCGGATCTGCTGACCGCAGCTGCTACAGGGGGTGGGTGACACCCTGCAGGTGGAAAAACAGATAAGTGGCTACGAACATCTGACGGGGGAGATGATTATCCATGTGAGTCACTTACCTGGTTTAACAGTTCACACCATCAGGGGCGTAGGTTTGATTTCATCTTTGGTAGGGACAGTATTGCTCTTAAGTTTCATTGGTCTGATGTCTTTGGTCCTATGCAATATGCATGCTGCTTTTTTTTCTTTATGCCTGACGTGAGCTTCAGGGTGCATTTCATCTAAAGAGAACAGCAGCAGTTCTTGCAACATTTATAAACATTTTATAAGCACTACATACACTAGATGCTGTTTGACAATGTTTGAAGCGTCACCAGCTCTGATCAATGTGGTATTACTACTTTTTTCCAGCTTGAAAAAGTTTTCACTTGAAATTACCAGCGACCAAGACAGAAGGTAAATATGTGCCTATTTAACCAAATATAGTCTAAATATGTCTATTATATGTGGATTTTCTTTTGAATATATAGATTTCTTTAAAGATAAACAGGTAAAACCCACTTCTATCTTTTATATGCTCTCTCTGTGTCATGAAACAAAGCAAAATAATATATATTAAAGGGACGGTAAATATTCTATTTACATGTGAAAGGGAAGAAGAAGAGGAACTTACACTGAGCATTTAGAATATTAACTTCACAATACAAGTGATGCATCAACATTCCAATTCATCATTAATCGATTATTGAAATGATTGAACAAATTTAGTAAAAAATTAATACTTAACTACAGTATAGAGACTTAGAGCAGGAATTATACTAGGATTGTAAAAAAATATATAAAGATTTTGCATTTTAGATAAGAAAAACTTTGTCTGTCAATATTCTCCTTTCAGAACTCCTCAAGAGGAAATGTTTCTGTTTCATCAGGTTTAATTTTATAAAAAACTTTAATGAACCTTTGTCTATCTGATTATTAACCGATTTATCGAAAAAAAAATGTATTTGCAAAATAATCATTAGTTGCAGCCCTAATACTATTGTAACATTTCAAACACATTTCTTACATAATACATCTGAAGTGGAGAAAACAGCCAAAAAAAATGTAACTCTCCATTGAAGCCCTGAAGGTTCGGACACTTCCCTCTCTGGCTGTGCTGCAACATCACCACTTATTGTTTGAGCTCCCTAAAACCAGTAGTATCAAATACAGATTTACATTTATATTGTATATAAATAAAAGAGCTGCTGCTTAATTTATAAATAAAATCATTTAGACATCACCTGAAGCTCCAGCTGCTTCACCTACAAGCTGCTCTGCACCATCATTACTGGATATCTGTGTTTCCTATAACCCTATAAGGTTATTATTATACAAGTGAGTTTTTAATACGGTGTTACATTGTTTTGTTACTTAAGGATTAATGTAACACAAGATTTTATATCATCCTATGTTACTTAGTACTGTTCAACTGTTAAAATAACTCTCTATGTCTATTTTCTTTTTTAGTGACATCTTCTACAAAGCACAACATCTTGAACAGTTTATTGAAATATAAAATCATATTTAACAATTATAAAAGAAAATATAACACTATATTATTAGTAATGTAATAACATCTAAAACAGCCAGATTCAAGCATTTTTACCAGACACTAATGTTTGTACTAATTTACTTATGGACTGTGTGGAAATCTTTGTAAAATAAAATCAATGTAAATAATGTTCCTCTGTTTGTACTTGTCTTTATTCTATTACCAGAAGTAGGAATAGTCAATTAAATAATCATTTATCTAAACTATCATTATGTGGAAACCTAATTATGCTAACAAAAAATAGCAGATAATAACATCTGCTATTTATAGCTGACATGCCTTAAAGGGTCGTCAAAAAAATGAAAACAGTAATAGCAGCGAAGTATTGGTAAAAGGGAAACCCTCAGAGTTTTTTTTTCAATAAGGCTGTGGTTAAGGAGTCTTTGCTTGTCCATTTCTCCAGCAGTCTGCAGAACTCCTGCCTGACACAGAATATTTTGTTTTATAAAAGAAAAAAAGGTTTTTGTTGATAAAATGTATTATACTTCTGAATTAAATCTGATTTTGAGATCCTAACTCTGGTCCCACAAATCAAAACACAGTCTCTTGCTTCTATAAAGAACTGCTCTGAGCAGCTTTTGCCTGTTTTAGCACAGATAATATTGAGTTTTTTAATTAGGAATAGTTTTGTAGCCTAATATTAATTGTAGTAACCAAGGTATTCTAGCGTGTATAAAATTTTAATTTTCCGCTCTAAGCATGCACATATACAGATTAGAAAACAGCCAATCGGGAAGAGAGAGGGCAGAACAACCAATGAGAGAGGAGTTAAACAGCACAGCACAGTTATGTGCCCTGCTTTGTTAAAGGGACAGGCACTGCGAGAGGAAAAGAAGCGACTGCTCGAAACTCTGTATTGTAAATTACTGTAAAAACATGTTAGTCACATCAAATTATTGGTAGGGACAAGTAAGTCAGTCCAATATTTTGGTAGGGACATTTCACTATGGTCCTATGCAAACCCATGCAGTCCATCCTCGCCATGGAAGGTAGGATCCAGGCGAAGGACTGCCAAACAAGCTGCGGGCGCAGAGCCTCCCAGAGTGACCCTGATGCAGCAACCTCACTGAAAAGACAGGAATCTGATCCCTGTCAGGGAAACAGATCCGACAGGACAGTTCTGGAATCCAGGAGTCCGCAGCCCGGTCAGGAACAGACGCATCCAGGGTTCCAGGAATCCAAAGACCGTGAAGGCAGGTTCTGAGTTCCATGCGCCGAGCAACAAGCTCAGACGGAAATGCACAGATGAAGACAGCCAGGTTCAGTGGTTGAGGGACAGAGACAAGACATGGTATCGGGATTAATTGCAAAAACTGGTCTCCACTTAAGAGTCAGGCTTACGGGACTTAAAACTGTACTCCCACCTAGGAGCCAGGACACGATCCGGAGACAAGGCAAACACTAAAGACCTCTCAACCCTCTGGCCACCGGGAACAGGAACATGAACCATGGACGAACTTAAAGTAACAAAGCTATCATGAACCGAGGAGAGATGGACCCAGTATTCAAGGAGAGACAGTCAGTAGGAAAGTTCAAAACGTTTATTAAATAATAAAACAAAAACTAAAGTGGAGCTGTGGCTCGCGGGCACTGCAGGATGGGGAGCGGGGCACTGCCCAATCACAGACACTCTGGTTTACCAGTCCAGTCCTAGAATGTCCCCAAGTGCTGCAGTCCCAGCGGACATGCTGGAAGCTGATCCTGGGCAGGAATATAGAACAGACAGGAACATGATCCAGATCAGACATGAACAGAAACAGGTGGCAGGATCCAGACCTCCAGGCATCCACAGGCTCCCAGGAGGGTTCAGAGTCTGACAGGGTCCGAAAGCGTGACCAGGTGGTCATGCACAGGAGCAGACAGGATCAGGTGCAGCTGAGCATCCACAGTGGAAGAGGGTAGCCGAGACAGGACATGGAACCAGAACTTGATGCAGGACTTTAAACTGGTCTCCTCCCTGGAGCCAGGCTTACTGGAATAAAAACTGAATCTTCCCACATATAGAGCCAAAAACCCAGAGGACTCCGCAGGGGAGGAACAGTGGACGATCAGGAGACGAGACAAACACAAAAACCCTCTTTCCACTCGCCGCCAGGATCCAGGGCATGAACCAAAGCAAAAGCTGAATGGACAGACTAACAAAAAGACAAGTAATGATCTGGCACTGAATGCTCAGGCTGAACTGAATATAAACCAGAGGAAACAGGTGAGAGGAATAAATTATAATTGAGGCAGGGAGGGAAAACGACAGGTGAAAGGAATTACTAATTAAGGAGGATCAAACAGGCCAGATCATGACATAAGCAAATGAACAATCATCAAACAATGAATGAAACTAGTCCGTGCATTTGTTACTTCAAGGCTGGACTATTGTAATTCTTTACTATCAGAAAAGTCCACAAACTGTAGTTAATGGCTGTGACTCCATCCTGGAGAGAAATATCAGCTGTGCTGCTGCCATCAACACCTTTGTTTCAAGATGTTGGAGACAGCCTGTTTTTTTTAGTGTAGTCCTGTTTCTCTGACTGTGACTGGCTGGATGTGCTCTCTTCACCCTCTGATATGGGAGCTGAGTTGGAGCTCATCAATGGCCCCTCACCCCCCCACCATGGACTGTTTCCCCTACTTCCCTCTGGGAAGAGGCTTTGCAGCATTTGATACAGGTCCAGGAGATTCTGCAACAGTTTATTCTCCACCGCCATCAAACTGTTGAACTGCTGTAAAAAAAAAAAAACTGTAAGTCACGTCACAGACTCTGTATCACACTGATAACACCAAACGAAAAATACTTCATATTTGCACCGTATATATTAATGCTCTGAGCTTCCATATCAAAGCGTTTTTTGCACCATGTGTTTTCTCCCACGCAGTTCTCATTTGATCATTGCTGCAATTTATGGAATGGAAATGTTCATTTACTGTCTCAAAAGCTGTACTAAATGAAATTTCGTTTTGTATACATAGAGTGTATACATAAAGTTGTCTCTCTGCTTCTGTTTACTTGAACCCCAGTCGACATCAGCAGATGGCCGCTCACACTGAGCCTGGTTCTGCTGGAGGTTCTTCCTGTTAAAAGGGAGTTTTTTCTTTCCACTGTTGCTGCATGCATGCTCAGTGTGATCGACTGCTTAAGAGTGAGCATCAAGATGCAAGCGAAAATGGTTGCCACAAGCTCATCCCGGAGGAGCTTGTCTTGCTGCAATCAGCTCTTTTTTTCCTTGATAGAAACTCATAACCAGTCTGAATCTTTTTGTCTGTGTAAAATCCCTTGAGATAACATGTGATGTGTATTAGAGCTATATAAATAAACTGAATAGAAAATCCTAAACATTGAAATAAACCTTTTAAATGCATACGAACTCTGGCAAAATATTGGGTTCTCAGAGTTTTTTCATTACACTGCTGAATCGCATACATTTTGGTGCGCCACAATACCCCACCTAAGGCTATAATTTAAACTGTAACAACATGAGAAAATGTTAATTGTGCTCTAAATTACAAAAGCTTTTTTGAGTCATGTACACGTTAGGGCAGCACTTACTTAGTCCACATGGTCCCATTGCAAAAAATAAATCCACCGTCTGTCATTATAGCAACAGCATATCAGAATGTTGTTTTTTTTTGACTCCTATTAATATGCAGTCTCCTATATGATCACAACTCTCCTCTTACTGCTGCTGCTCATCTCTATCATACTAATGGCAACTGCAGCTCAAAAGCTGCTTCAGCTGGTGGATACATATTAGAAGCACATAGGGTTCTCCTCTGCTTTTCATTATCTCAGGATAATGCATCTGGCCCTGCACACACAAACAATTGCGCCTATACGCACAATAGAGAGTATATACAGCAGAAAAAAACAGACACATCTCAATCATCTGCATTACATTCATCCTGCACTGGAGGATATGAGCAACAATGCTCCTCTGTTACAGTCGGGACCACTTGTAGCACCATATCCACGCAGCCTGGCTTTTACTGTGTAGATTTATCAATCTGTCCACAGCTTGCACATTAATCACCAGTCAGGTCAGCAGGCACCAAGGTCTGACTAAATGTATCTATTTGTCTTGGAAAGATGACAGAGAGTTAAATACATCCATCCCTACAGGCAGATGAGCAAATCCAAAGTGATTCAATTACTGTATAATAAAGCTTCTACGCAGTACTGAGTGTGGCATGTGTACAATGCAGCAAAAAGAAATACAAAAGAGCTTTCCAGTGCAGAAAAATGGTAAGATATTAACACTCTGGTAATTCTACAATTATTGTTTACAATCAGTCTCTGTTACTCACTGAATCATTACTCATGTTTAAAAAATGTCCTTTCGGTTAAAGATTAAATAAATAAAAAAAACGTTTAAAAAAAGATTTTTCTTTTAAGTAACCTCCCCAGTTTTTGTAGCTACTCTTCTATCAGAAGAAGCAAAAGAGGAAGTACATACTGCTATTATCCGTATCTTTTATGATGTAATTTTCATCCCTTTTAGGCATTCTTTTCACATAATGTGGTTGCAGTCTGAACCTCTCGATTATAAGTCTGATTCTGAATCTAATTTCAGAAGAAACGATAACAATAGAGAAAACTTTTAGAAGATTGGGTCATCTGTCTGTGTTGTCTTTAGTGCATGTCCTTGTTATGTGTGCTGTAGCCTGGCACACGATAAACAACTTTCTAAATAAATAGTCTGCTGACAGTCTGTCCTTAACCCATCAAGGTTTATTGATGTTAAGGCCATATACTTATACAGGCAATAGGCTGTAGAGATTTTCTGTGTGGTAGTTAAGCGTCTATCTGGCTTGTATCTTTAGTGTGTTTTGCTTTGTTGAATGTGTCAAAGCGCCAATGCTACCTAAGATGATTGCACAGGTTTAATGGGCATTTTACCTGCTAATGAAAACTTAGGAGGCTTTTTTTTTTAACTGCAATGGTTTGATGCCTTATGATTATGTTTTTATGAAGGTATTGATGTAAATACCATTAGACCCATTATGTCTGATTAATTCTTTTCATTTACATTCGAAAATACGGAAAACTACATGTACAGTCTGCTTATTTATCTTTCCATTTTTCCATCATTTTTAACCCAAGTGGGGTCACAAGGGGTGATAGTGCCTATCTCCAGCTGTCTATGGGTGAGAGGCGGCGAACACACTGGACAGGTTGCCAGTCCATTGCGGGCAGCACAGAGACACACAACCATTCACACATACTCACACCTAAGAAGAATTTAGACAAATTAACCTAACAGTCATGTTGTTGGACTGTGGGAAGAAACCGGAGTACCCGGAGAGAACCCACACATGCACAGGGAGAACATGCAAACTCCATGCAGTAAGACCCCGGACCGTCAATCGAACCCGGAACATTCCTGCTGCAAGGCATTTTACACACATACTTACATTTTACACATACATATATATATATATATATATATATATATATATATATATATAGATTTTTACATATATATATATATATATATATATATATATATATATATATATATATATATATATATATATATATATATATATATTTTTACATATATATATATATATATATATATATATATATATATATATATATATACTGTATATACCCCGCTGGTATAATAAACTGGCCAAAGGAGGAGATAGAGGCCACTGACATCAAGACAAGAAAGCTCCTCACAATGCATGGAGGGTTCCACCCCAAATCCAGCACCCTGAGACTGTATACCAAGCGTAGCGAGGGAGGCCGAGGGCTAGTGAGTGTCAAGACCACTGTCCAGGATGAATGAACTAAGACCCAGGAGTACATCAGAAAGATGGCCCCCAAAGACAAATGGCTTGGTGAATACCTCAGGCAGGAGAAAACTGAAAGTGAGGACAAGAAAGAGGAAGAACCATCATGGAGGGACAAGCCGCTGCACGGCGTGTACCACAGACAAATAGAAGAAGTGGCTGATATCAAAAAATCCTACCAGTGGCTGGAAAAGGCTGGACCGAAGGACAGCACAGAGGCACTAATCATGGCAGCACAAGAACAGGCACTCAGTACAAGATCAATAGAGGACGGGGTCTACCACACCAGGCAGGACCCCCGATGCAGACTGTAGAAAGATGCCTCTGAAACAATACAGCACATAACAGCAGGGTGTAAAATGCAGGCAGGAAGTGCATACATGGAACGCCACAACCAGGTAGCTGTCATAGTGTACAGGAACATCTGCCATGAGTATGGGCTGGAAGTCCCAAGGTCAAAATGGAAGACACCTTCTAAGGTAGTTGAGAATGACCGAGCTAAGATCCTATGGGACTTCAAGATCAAGACTGTCAAACAGGTGATGGCTAACCAACCAGACATCGTGTTGATCGACAAACAGCAGAAGAAGGCAGTAGTGATAGATGTGGCAATCCCAAGCGACAGCAACATCAAGAAGAAAGAACACGAGAAGCTTGAGAAATACCAAGGGCTGAAAGAGGAGCTAGAAAAGATGTGGAAAGTAAGAGCAGCAGTGGTGCCAGTGGTAATTGGAGCACTGGGGGCTGTGACCCCCAAACTGGGAGAGTGGCTACAGCAGATTCCAGGTAAAACATCAGAGGTCTCTGTCCAGAAGAGCGCAGTCCTAGGAACAGCTAAGATACTGCGCAGAACCCTCAAACTCCCAGGCCTCTGGTAGAGGACCCGAGCTTGAGGATGACACATACCACCCCACGAGGGGTGAGAAAACAGTTGTTGTATGTATATAGACTTGGACTAGACTTACAGTTCCAAAATTCAGGTTTTGTTTTTTTTTTCACATAAAATTTTATACAACATTCATTAGTGTAATGGCAATGGGGAAGAAACTGTTGTGAGATAGATATATGTATATATCTATCTATATATATATATATATATATATATATATATAGATAGATATATACATCTACATATATATATATAGAGAGAGACAGACAGACAGAGAGAAAGAGATAGATAGATAGATAGATAGATAGATAGATAGATAGATAGATAGATAGATAGATAGATAGATAGATAGATAGATAGATAGATAGATAGATAGATAGATAGATAGATAGATAGATAGATAGATAGATAGATAGATAGATAGATAGATAGATAGATAGATAGATAGATAGATAGATAGATCGATCGATCGATCATAATTTCTGATTTTCTATGTGCTTACTGGAAAAATATTTTTATTCAGTCTGTTTTACCTGCAAGGCCATAAAATGTCCAAGTGAGAGGAATGTTTGGGACAAGAAATACTATTCCCATAACAAGCCAGATTCTTTCTCAAGGTTTATTCATAGCATATTACTATCTAACCAAAGTGTCTATAATGATTTTGACTCTGACAAAACCTTTACAGCATTTCCATTATTTAAAGTCAGGGAGACAAACTCTGTCTTGTCTAAACAGGGCTGAACACCATGCTTTAAGGGCTGTTTTCTTGTTCTCGTTACTTTGCAAAGTACCAGCCTTAGGGAAGAGAATCAGCAGAACACACACAGAAACCTGACATTTATCATTGTATTTTAAATTAAGTTAAATTCAGTTTGTTTATGTAGCACCAGTCCACAAAACATGTCATCTCAATGTACTTTACAGAGACAACACTGTCAGTGGTTAGGAAAACCGGTTGATTGCATCCAATCCTGGACTTGCGAGACATTCTTCTCCTGGATGGGCTTGTTCCGATAATTGTCAAGTTGTACATTCTAATGTTTCAGAAGGGATTGTGATTATATTATGTCTCTGTTTTACAATAGTGTAAGATAATTAGAAGAGGAGAGAGGAAGAAGATGGGAACACTGATAGAAAGAACAGCTGAAGAGAATGGAGAGAATTCTACTTTGGAGAGTAAAGCAGAGAGCAAGCAGAAGTCAGAAGAGGGCTGGAAAGAAAAGGACCTCAGTAACCAGCCGGACACACCTGGATTAATTAGCTTGTCCAGAAATAAAACAAGTAAACAAAGTAAGTAAACAAATGAGCTGACTGAAGTGCAGTGTAATGGGGACCAGGAGTCCCATTACCCCATGAGATATGATTACTGATTTCGTGTTATGTAATATTAAGTTGGAACAAATAGTTGGGTTGTTTGAGTTCTTTATTGTAGTTTTGTTTGGACATTTTTGGCATGCTTTCTTGTGAAGCAGAAGCACTGGCCATCCTGCCTGTGGAAAGAAAGTATAAACATTAATGTCAATTATTTTTCCTTATTTTCTGTTTATGTTAAGTCAAAGCACCTTCCTTTTCCTGGCTTGGCTCCTCAGCAGGGCGTGGCTGAAAAGGTAGAAGTGCTCCAGGTGCTGCAATGCACTTGGAGCAAACCAAAATTATCAGGAGGGTAGTTTGGAATGAGCTTTGTCAAGTTTGATGGGTTTTTGTGATTGACTTTAATTTTGTTAATTGTATTGATTTCTATGTATGTAAATATGACTTCAGGTGTATAGTTTATTGTTTTAGTGTATGTATATTAATTTAGCTTCTTTTCTTAATAATCTCTTTTCATGGTTCCTCCTTCATGTCACCTGAATTGAGTTTGGTATAACATGATTTTTGTTCTTTTAAGTCTAAGAAGTTGTTGGTGTGCACAAGTCGGAGTTCAATAAAGCCACCGTCTATTTTGTCTTGCCTGTCCATTAAATATTGGGCCTCTGCTGGTCAAGCTGACATGCAGGTAGCCCATTAGTAGGAGAAATTAATCTGCTTCTTTAAGATGCACAAGGCCTTGACATGGACAGTTTTTCTTTCCTCATATCACTCTCCCCTTTGAGAGGGACATTCCACAGCTCCACAAAATTGGAAAGCCCTGGTAACCACCCCTGACCCCTCCATCCCCAACCCCACAACTTTCCTCATACCCAGAGACACAATTTTCTTTTTTATTATTAACACTATCGTTTTATTCTTATTATTAATTTTATGAAATACTAATAGCATGGGAGCCACATTCCTGGCTTTCATAATTTTATTTATCCTTTAAATAACCAGGTTATACCCATTGAGGTTAAAAATCTCTTTTGCAAGGGAGACCTGGACAATCTGTTTATGCTGTTAATACACATGTGGAATTAATGAAACCATCACTGTCCCAGTTTCCTAAATTTAATATTGATGAGATGTATTTATTTTTATCTATGAGCTGGAAATGCCCCCAGATTTGATTTCAGAAATCTGGTCACCTTACAGGAAAAGTTGGGTTATATTCAGATTTTAAATAGGAAATTGTAACATCCTGTTCAATAAATGATCAGTGTTTTTAATTCAGAGTAATTTTCATGTGAATGTGCTTTACTGGAGGCATCCATGTTTGTCAAAGAACACTACTGCCACCTACTGGTTTGTGACATTGTCACGGTGCGGTATCGGCTGTTGATCAAGTCCCAGTGCTGTATCTGGTGTTTGTCACAACGCGCTATTATCCAAGTCATCTTGAAAACATTCTTCTTCCAAATGTTGGCTACATATTACGGGTTTTTTCTCTGGCCAGAAGTTCGATGGCAAATCCTCCCTCTTCAAGTTGGCGATCCAACGACCAACCCGTCCGTGGAGGATCAGGAATCAGAAAGGTGGAATAACTCTTTTTTTTCACTTTTACCCGATGTATTCCAGCATCCAGCTGCCATGCACGTGGGCATTATCAGTTTCACTATAGCTCTGGTGAATTTCAATGGTGAAGTCCTCTGGAAATCTTCAATAATTGTTGTTGATTGCAGATGTGTCTAGTAGTTCCCATTGATTTAGCTTGTAAAGCGGGGAGAATGGTGCTAGGCTTACCGCACCGTGACGTCACTGCTGGAAGATGGCAGGAGGGAGGGGTTACTATATTTGGGTAAAATGCTATTTAGCTGATTAACGCTAGATTCATTAAATCACTGCGAACGTATTAGTTTTAGGTATAGATCATGATGCATTGATTATTGCTTGCTGACCGGACTTTACCTTTAATATAAACTGACTTTATGTATTAGCAGGCTTAAGATTTTGTCTTAATCTTGGACCTTTAACATGGGATAGAGCACATCCATCCTTAAAAGGGTAACCTTCAGCAGGAATATGTGGGCACAGTGGAGGAATAAATAGTCCCCTCTGTCATCTGAACTGGGCACACAGACAATTTTTTCATATACAAGAATAATTTTTTTTTTTTACTTCTTTTACCCTTCTTCAAGCATTTAAGAAGAATGTAAAGAAAAAAAAAATCTTTTTTGTGGACTTTCATCACCAATATTTCCTTGAGTTTAATCAGATAATACATTGTATGAATGCAAATCACAGATCTAAGAGATGAGGTGCGAGTGGATTTCAAGGCCCAGCCGATAACGGGGGATTCTTCATCACTGAAAGAAATGAAGTCTCAGCAGCCCAGTGATGAGCCCTAGTGAAACCCCTCTAACAGACACTGCTCATTCATTACAGATAAGAGTTCATTAGTATTTTTCTTCCTGAAACCTTTGCATGAGGAAAGCTTTATCAGCACACTGAGAGTCAGTATTCAACTTCCACAGAATACATTTTCAGAGACAATGAGGTTCTGCTAAATAAAATAAAATCACTGCATTACAAATATCATGGAAGCAATATGTAAAACTGGTCATAAAAAAGGATGCAAATAAAAAAATGTCCTGCTGTGCTGCGTGGTTCAGCTATAATACTTTACTCCTTGTTGTTTCCCGGCAAACTTGAAAGTTAGAACAGTGCATGATGTCATTATTTTAAAGCAGTCAAATCCTCAGAAGTAACACATTTACGAGCTACTACATAGTCTTCATCAGTTATTCATGTAAACAATATGAGCATGGAAAAACAGGGAGTGCAGCAATTTATTCTACTTTCACATACACAAAGTCAGCTTTCTTTGCTACTTTAAAGGAATAGTACACCCAAAACATGATAAGCCTTGATTTTCTACTCACCCCCATGCTGAACAACACTCTGGAGTACTTTTTTGATATCTCAAATGCATCTGGAGATCTGGGAGGCTTCTTACTGTCTGCTGACATTCAAATAATGGAGGTCTATGGCGCCCGAGGCAGAAAGATCCATAAAAGTCCACAAAAAACGTGTC
Organism: Cyprinodon diabolis; assembly: GCA_030533445.1. Taxonomy (NCBI): domain Eukaryota; kingdom Metazoa; phylum Chordata; class Actinopteri; order Cyprinodontiformes; family Cyprinodontidae; genus Cyprinodon; species Cyprinodon diabolis. The sequence continues at coordinate 3,156,972 of CM060064.1, read as the reverse complement.
AATATTCCTCCATACTGCTCGTCCAATGTATTCCAAGTGTCCTGAGTGGGTAGCGTCCATAATTTACTCGAAACGAAGTCATTTAGAATGTTTTAGAGTATAAACAGTAGTGTAGGATTTCCTAAAAGTCTTTGTTCCTAGTCTGTGAGCAGCACTGCTCAATCTTCATAGATACAGCTAGATGCTAAAACATTATTTGCATTCTTATTTGCTTGCTCTATAGGTAACTAATTTGCTTACATCACTACATTTGCACAAATCAAAGTAAAAGGTGGTATTTGTAGTTACTTGTCTGGGTGCTAAAACTAATACTTTTGTGACAAATTCTTCTTAAAATTCTGAGCTTGGTGGGGAGAAAATAGAGTGGGGAGTCAATATAAGAAAAAGAAAACATGGAAAATATTTTAGTGCAAAGGTAAAAACCTTTGCACTTTTTGGTATTTTTGTTTTTCACATTAGATCACACTTCTGCTACACTCTGTTATGCTCCTTTATGAAGGATTAATTTTCTGAACTACTGGATAAGTGAATTTCTTTTTTGATTTCATGCTGAATTTTTTATTGTACACCTCACTATAGCACCATTTACACCACCCTATGAAAACTGATCCGTGCCGAGCTTGGTTCGTTACGACCATTTCCACACCTTGCTAGCACGGTTCCTCGCCTCCTAGTGGCGATCTCCGGTACTACTGCGCTTTAGAGGGAAACAAGCAAATCAACATGGCAGGGCCTGTGACATTCAGGAAGTTTGCAGAGAGTCAGTCTAAGGAGGCAGCCTTTGGTGAATTTACTTGACAGAGTCGGCTTTTGGGAAGTGGATACGACAAACAATAGTCTAATCAGGGCTTCCAGATGCAGGAATCAAAAACAGACTTTTAGGTTCATCACAATGCTAAACAGAATCATCACTGGAAATCGTGTGGCACGGTAGGGAAGCTTGTATTTTTATGAATGTCAGAAATTTCATGATAACTGTCATGATGGGTCTCTGTGATTAAGCCCACATGCAGAACACCACAGGAGTCAGAGTAAAAGTTAAACAGTTTATTTTGGGTAAACACACACAGAGTACTTAATTGCACTGGTTCAGGTACTGGTCCAGGACTGGTTTCACAGAGTAATCTGCAGAGAGGGATTGTTTGGTTAGCCAGGTAGCAGGGATGTCTTGACAGAGTTTTGATTCTGATTTGTACCTGTTGAGGTTCAGACTGAGCGGTGGAGAGAGGGAACCGGTTGGGTCCAGAGACTGTGGATTCAGCAGAGAGCTTAGCAGCGGCAGAGCTTAGCTTCAGGCTAGTGAGGTTCAGACCTTGAATAGTTCCCCAAGTTCTCCCCTGAGAACTAGCTAGGAGATTCAGGCTGAGGATCTTCAGGTTTGGCTTCTCAGAACAGGCAGGCAGGTTTCCAAACATGAGCTCCTCCAGAGCTCCAGACTTAGGTCAAGTTGTCCTATGAGGCAGAGAAAACAAAGGCAGGTTAGAATCAGGGTTTCTCTCCAGAGCAGACAGAGATTCAATGTTCAGACTTGGCTCAGGTTCTGCTAACCAAAACTGGTCAACACTCCGGCGCTGAAGACAGGTCTGGTCGCTGCTTAAGTAGAAGGTCTCCTGATGGGCTGATGATCCTCAGGTGTGCAGGAGGCTCCAGCTCAGGAGAACCGTAGCACTCTCTGCTGGAGACAGGTGGCAGATCTCCAGATCCCAACAGTACCCCCCCCCAAGGGCGGATACAAGACGCACCAGACTAGACCAAAAAAAGGAAAAAACAAAAAACAACCCACCAGAATCTCAGGTGGCCGGCCGTGGGGCCGAAGGCATGGCCGACGTTCCGGGGGCCGGCTGCGGGGCCGGAGGCGTGGCAGAAGTTCCGGAGGTCGGCCGTTGGGCCGGAGGCGAGGCAGACGCTCAGGAGGCCTGCCGTTGGGCCGGAGGCGAGGCAGACGCTCAGGAGGCCTGCCGTTGGGCCGGAGGCGAGGCAGACGTTCAGGAGGCCGGCCGTGGGTCAGGTGGCGTAGGAGGGTTATGGGTGGACGACATCTCCGTCGCTGCTGACTCCTTGGGGAAGGATGACGTCTCAGCCGCCGTTGCAGGATTTTAGGAGGAGGACGACGCCCCAGTTTAAACAGGAATCCCCAAGAGTAGCGCCGACCCCTCCTCAGTGGCCAAGCAACAGTCTCAGAGGGGGCCGCAGACTGCGGCTCTGGAACTGGAGCAGGAGGGATCGCCGACTGCGGCTCTGGAACTGGAGCAGGAGGGATCGCCGACTGCGGCTCTGGAACTGGAGCAGAAGGGATCGTAGACTGCAGGTCAGGAGCAGGCTCAGAGGTAGGCGCCGACTGCGGGTCAGGAGCAGGCTTAGAGGTGACCGCCGACTGCGGGTCAGGAGCAGGCTCAGAGGTGACGTTAAATCACATACCTCGAATTCTGACACCTCTTTAAAGTTCTGCTCAGGGGTCTCTGGACGGCACAGAGCTAACTCAGGGGTCTTTAGACGGCTCAGAACCGGCTCAGGCGTCTCTAGACTGCTCAGAGCTGGTTCAGGGGTCTCTAAACGGCACAGAGCTGACTCGGGGGTTTCAAAATGGCACAGAGCTGACTCAAGACGGCTCAGGGCTGGCTCAGGGGTATTTAGACAGCTCAGAACTGGCTCAGGGGTCTCTAGACGGCTTAGAGTGGGCTTACGGCGACGCCGTCTCTTACGTCGGGGGTTCTCAGAAGTTGGGCTAATGGGTTCTGGTTTACAGACTGATTCTGGCAAAGAGCTATCCGACGTGCAAGTGGGTTCAGGTACAGGTTTAGCTGAATTGCTAATAGGCTTAGGTGTAGGACTAATTGGTTCATGATAAGGTGACAAGAAGGGGAAAAGATCATCTCTATCCCCATAATAGAAGTTCCAGAGGTCTGACTCAGGGATTACGGGAGCTCTGACTGTTTGGGTTGTGACTTGTGGTTTGATTTTAAGTTTCTTAAGGGATGGTGCTAACTGACGATCATGTAAGTGGTGGCTGAACTGGACTGAACTGGGCAGAAACGGACTAAACAGGGCTGTACAGAGCTGTACTGGGCAGGACTGAGCTGGACTGGACTGGACTGGACAGGACTAGACTGGACAGAACTGGGCTGAGCTGAGCTGAACTGGGCTGGACTGGGCTGGACTGGACTGAGCTGGGTTGAGCTGGGTTGAGCTGGGGTCCTGGATCTAGACCTGACTCTGGTTCGTATTTTGTAATCCAGGTGGCCTGCTACACAAATGAGCTCATCTAGGGTTTCAGGTTCCTCGATTTTTGCCAACTCATTCCTAACGTCTTCATTTAAAGCGTGGTAGTAAATGTTTTTGAGCATGGAATCAGTCCAACCAGAAGTAGCGGCTCTGACCCGGAAGTCAACAGAAAAATCCTCTACGGATCTATTCCCCTGTTTAAAGTTCGACAGACCCTGAGATTTAGCAGATTCAGAAAAAGCTAGAGAGAATTCTTTCAAAAAATGTTCATATGTACATGAAACACAGGATTCAGAAGAAAAACTGGTCTTTGCCCATTTGAGGGCTTTTCCTGATAATCGTGACTGAATAAGGGTTATTTTTTCCTTGTCGTTAGGAAAACTGGAAGGAGAGAGTTCAAAAAACATTTCACATTGAAGCAGGAATCCGTTAAGTCTGCTAGGTATGCCAGAATACCTTTCAGGAAGTGAGGGACGGAGTGCAGGAAGTGACGGACCGAATTCCGGAAGTGACGAGACTGGCTCTGACCCTTGAGGCGGAGTTGACTCCGGAACCGGAAGTTGAGGTGGCTCCGTGTTAGCGTTTCTAACGAAGCCTGCAAATTCTTGAAAAGTTTGGTTCTTAAACTCCAATCGGGTGTTTAACTCACGGAAGGTTGAATCGTGTTCCTGGATCTGAACAGCTTGCTCCTCGATTAAACTCCGTAGGGTGTCTGCTGGGTTTTGTTTGTGGCCGGAGTGTTCTGTCATGATGGGTCTCTGTGATTAAACCCACATGCAGAACACCACAGGACTCAGAGTAAAAGTTAAACAGTTTATTTTGGGTAAACACACACAGAGTAGTTAATTGCACTGGTTCAGGTACTGGTCCAGGACTGGTTTCACAGAGTAATCTGCAGAGAGGGATTGTTTGGTTAGCCAGGTAGCAGGGATGTCTTGACAGAGTTTTGATTCTGATTTGTACCTGTTGAGGTTCAGACTGAGCGGTGGAGAGAGGGAACCGGTTGGGTCCAGAGACTGTGGATTCAGCAGAGAGCTTAGCAGCGGCAGAGCTTAGCTTCAGGCTAGCGAGGTTCAGACCTTGATTAGTTCCCCAAGTTCTCCCCTGAGAACTAGCTAGGAGATTCAGGCTGAGGATCTTCAGGTTTGGCTTCTCAGAGCAGGCAGGCAGGTTTCCAAACATGAGCTCCTCCAGAGCTCCAGACTTAGGTTAGGTTGTCCTATGAGGCAGAGAAAACAAAGGCAGGTTAGAATCAGGGTTTCTCTTCAGAGCAGACAGAGATTCAATGTTCAGGCTTGGCTCAGGTTCTGCTAACCAAAACTGGTCAACTCTCCGGCGCTGAAGACAGGTCTGGTCGCTGCTTAAGTAGAAGGTCTCCTGATGGGCTGATGATCCTCAGGTGTGCAGGAGGCTCCAGCTCAGGAGACCCATAGCGCTCTCTGCTGGAGACAGGTGGCAGATCTCCAGATCCCAACAATAACAGAAGCTGACTGTAAGGAGATGATGCAGTATGCTCATGCACAGTTTGTTATCTGAGAACCGAGCCAGAACTGAACCGCGCCGAGCCCTACTGATGAACTAGTGCCAGTTTAGCACGGCTCAGTTATGTCTGGCGCGGTCCAGTTCAGTTTGAGTGGCATTTCACTCAACAGTTATTTCAATTACCATGCTCGGACTGACCTCGGTAAGGTCAGCTTGAGTAATGGGGCTCATGATTAATCAGTAACTTAAGTAATATGAATATAATTCATTGCACATAGATGGAGAGATCTGTTAAGATGAACAGAAGATCTTCTTTTCATGTTCTATTTCAGAGATCTGACCCACATGTAGAAACACCAGGGACATAAGACTGATTAAAAAATATATATATATTGAAACCAAAAGATGTTTGTTCAAGTACAACCAGGTAGGGTTTCTTCTGTGAGAGAAAAGTGCTAGAATTTGTTGCTGATTTATAAGAAACTTGCAGAACTGTTCTGGACTTAAATTTCCAGCCAGGTAACCCACCTGGGGAGAGGTTTGTGGATTTAACACTAGAACTACCAGCCTCCTGTCACCACTCCTTTTTCTACCACAGGGTGCCAAATGCTTGGGTAATTTGCAACTCATTAGGACACCTTTTGTTATTTGATTGTAGCTGTTAGATTGGAATGTGCTACTACAAACGTTGCAACTAGTTTGAGGCCCCGTCCACACGAAGTCAAAACGAACACGAAACGCTAATATTTTCCAGAACGTTTGTCGTAAAGACGGAGACGTGAAATAAATGTGATCGTCCACACGAATGCATGAAAACGCTGCAAAATGTATGCCAGGCCTGTAAGTGGCGCTGTGGTGCCAAAGCAAAAATAGGCGACGAAATGTTGGGCATGCGCACTAATATTTATACATGGTTGCCCTGCGGGTCCATTTTCGTGGTTCAGTCAAATTCAGGTGCTGAACTATGTCGTCGATATTGCTCTGTTCTTCCTGGAGATATTCCAGAAGAAGAAGATTCTGTTGCAAGCCCGACAGCAGGGTGAGTAGCATGAGCAGCAACCATTCAACACAGTACGGCGCCATTGTTGTTGTGATACTGTGTCGCGCATGCGTGTTTAGAGGCGACGCTATGATGCATGCGTGTAAAAAAAAAATGAGGTTTGAGCTTAAAGATGGAAACGCGAAAACGGCGTTTCAAAATCTTGCCACTCTGAAGGCTGAATAAAAAAAAGATCGTTTACAGACCCCCGAAACGCCGGCTTCGTATGGATGAGAGGCTGGTTTGGTGAAAAATGTGTGCGTTTAGGCCAGGGTTCGGCTTCGTGTGGACGGGGCCTCAGTCTAAAAAAGTCTGAATTGAAGTTTTATAGGCCTTGGTGTGGAGGCTGTGTGGTGTGAGTTATAATGAAACAAATGTCACCTAAGATAAAAATATTAATAACATATAAATAACAAAATAATATTATCCATAATAACTATTGAAGTAAAAGTGGTACTAATATAATGGTTTCTATGGGTTGTCTCCATGGTCAAAGATTCAGTTGATAAAATGAATGTAAAAATTTTAGTTTGAGGTATACAGGGCATACAATATGAGGGTCTGTTAGCAGAGGTCTGTTCTCTCGGAGTGCCTGGTTCCAGTTTTTATTGTACTCGAACTTCAAGAAAGAAAACATCTGAACCTCTGAACACATATGGCTCAGATCTACAACACCAGACCTAAAATGTAGACATTAGACAATTAGCAAGGGAGTCAAAATCAATGAATTAAAGTGAAACGGTAAAGAGGCAATCCAATGTACATTTTTTGAGGGAAGGTTATTCTAGAGACTTGAATGATCCAATAATGATAAATATGTTTGGGTAAAAATCTTTGGAAGTCTTCAGCCAAAAGGGACAGAAAACACATGAGCAATAAGAAACACTTGAAAAACATTGTATTTATCAAAACTTTTCTTTCAGTATTCTACCAGCATATATATGACTGGCAAGAGGTCCAGGGGGAATTTCCAGAATCCGTAGTCAGAGATGAGGTCCAGGTTCAGAGCTGGATGGTCCGAGGTCCAGAGAGAATCCAGAGGGAAATCCAAGACAGAGTCAGGGCACAGATCCAGGTCAGAAACATGAGGGCTTATAATTCAGTTCAATTCAGTTTATTTTTATAGCTCCAATTCACAACACGTCAACTAAAGGCCATTTACAGTTCAACCAGATCATCCGTTCAAATTGATTTAAAGTTTTCTTTCTAAGGAAAACCAATTGCACTGGAACAAAAAAAATCAAGTCATTTTTTCTTAAAATAAGTACATTTGTTCTTGGGCTGGGAAGATAAAGGAGACATTTTTTCCATTGGAACAAGACAATTTACATTTAAAATAAGAAAATACAATTGCATTGTCTCATTTCAAGTGCATGTTATCGAATTGTCTTATTTTAAGATTAAATATACTCATTTCATTGGCAAACTATCTCATTAACCTACTCAAATTAAGGGTAAATACACTAATTTAAGAAATTTTTACTTATTTCTAGATTATTTTTGCAGTGTGATTGCATCGACTCATTGAAATGAAGGCAATCCCTCACACAAACCATGCTTGTAGTGACAGTGGAGAGGAAAAACTCCCTTTTAACATGAAGAAACCTCCACGAGAGGTTCAGGCTCAGTGTAAGCGGCCATCTGCTGAGGCCGACTGGGGTTCGAGGAGACAGAAGCAGACATAGAAAAAGAAGCATAGATACAAAAGGCAACTGTCAACCAGCTCCACAGGCGGCCCCGTCCAGGAAACACACAGCCAGGCAGACGAGCTCCGAGCCAGCTCCCATGTCAGAGGATGAAGAGAGCATCCAGTTAGTCACAGTCAGAGAAACAGGACTACACTGGAAAACAGGCCAAGATCCAACATCTAGAAACAAAGGTGTTGATGGCAGCAGCACAGCTGATATTTCTCTCCAGGATGGAGTCACAGCCAAACAGGAACAGACCAGATGAAGCTACTATGAGAAAAAGCAGAGAGAGCAGAACGTTAGAGATTGAACTAACAGATTCAGCAGAGTGGGAGAATAGAGATAGAGTGAAGCAGAATAATTAATAGATCTTGACCAAGAATAATCCTATTTCTGATCGACAAATGGAACAAAAGAGAAGAAGATTACTTTTAAAAAATGTCAAAATGACCTGCCATACCTGACTGGTTAAAAGTTATACAATTTATTTTCTTTCTTTCTTTTTATTTTTTAGAAACCCCTGATATTTTGTACACTTTTTAGAAATCTACTTCTATAAAAGTGTGAAAAATAGATGAATGTTGTTGCACAATTCCACTAAATATGTTACAAAATATATATAGCAACAAGGCATAAAATGTTGCCTGTAAAATGCAAATAAAAATTAATTTCTAATACCGACAGAACTATTACAGTTGAGCTTTGCATAAAGCATTGCCTTTAGGAGCTCAACAATTGCTATTTAATATGAAACATAAAGTTTATTAAAATTATTTTCCACTGGGGCTACTTTTCCTAGCTCTTTCCTAACTGCCAGAAAAACTCGGATAGCACTCATTATGGCACTTCAGCCATAGCTTAGATGTCCACACGGATTTGACGTATCTGGTTTGGGCCATGGTTTTAAAGCCTGAATATCCACAGTGAACAAATGTCTGTAATGCCGCTTATAAGTCAGATTTATGGATGTACAAGAAACAGGAAGTAAAAGTTTCCCTCTTGAAACTAAAATGCAATTATTTGCATAATTGTTTCTTACGGCATTAAAAAGATTTTAAATGAACATAGAGCTATGTTGTTTGCTCAGTTCCTTTAGCATTATGGATTTATTTTACCATTTGCTACTACGTTGTATCCACTGTTGTTTCTGACAGCCATCTTAGATTTAGTCTTAGTCTTCAGGACGAATTATGATTATTACTATCATTATTATTATTACTATTATTAGTTTTAGTTGCATTTTAGTCATCAGGATATGTGATCGTCTTAATCGGTTTTAGTCGACTAAAACTCAAAAAGGTTTTAGTCTTGTTTTGTCAGTTTTATGGTGCACTTCATGAAACAGCTAACCTTTACAATTTGGAATAACAACCAGATTATTTCCCAGACTGACAGCTCTATCCTAGATGCTACAAAAGCTGGGTATAGAATGCTGCCGTGCAGTTCATCATTGCTGTTGGACAGAAAACTTTGATTTATAGAATTTATTTTACTTTTCTTTGAATTAATGCCTAACTTTATAAAAAGTGTCTCACAAAAGTTGTGAAAATAGCAGATCTAGTTTAAGACATTGGCTAATATAGCAGACAGACAATCTAACAAAATGTACAATAAAGGAAAGGTTTTAGACATACAAGGTTTCCATCCCAAAGCAAATACTTCCTTTACAATTCATAATAAGGCCTATGCTAGGATACTGGAAAGAAGTTTGAGCTGATTGTCGACTTTGATTTCAGGAGGAGCATTATAGTTTTCTTCCTGATTAGAGAACGCTGGACCAGCTTTACACCCTCCATGGTTCTTAAAGTCGTAGGGAAGCGGCTGTTCCAACCGTTGCATTTCCGAATTCTCCCAAGTGGTGCCCGACTTTACACAAGTGAATAAAGTGAATGTGATTGGTCGATTATCAAGGGGGTGGGGTTCTTGTGGCGGAAGGTTTGCAAGCAAGTTTGGTTGTGGCCGGTTTGTTGGAAGCATCTTGCTAACCAGTTAGCAACTTAGTGCTAGTAGGTTCCCAATGGGAAATTCCATTGGGACCAAGTAGCACTAAATTGGTGACTTAGAAACGATGCTGTCAAGGAACGCTATGGACAGAGGAAACATGCAAGAGGAGGAGAGTTTAGTGTCAGAGGTGGTGGATGAGTCTCCTCTGTCTCCTTTTAATGGAACGCTCACAGATCTCAGACTATTAAGTTAAAAGTTCTCTTTTCTGTTGCTGTTGTTCTGTAAAAGTATGCTTTAAGATCCTTTGAGGCGAAACATCATACTTATAAGCGTCACTATATGGCCCATTTACCGATTTAATGCGTAATAAAAAAAAAAACTTTCAAAGGTTGAGAGGACGGCGACAACCAGCGGAGCTCCGAGGGTAACAGCAGCCAGGGCTTACGTTCGCAGCAGCCAGGGCTGTGAGTGAAGGACCGCTGGCTCTGATGGCAATATTTTTGTTTTATTTGGCAAAAATGTTTATTTGATTTGTGCTTATCTGACTGTGTTAATTTTTATTACCCTACTAAATGAAAAGAGTAAGAATTTATTAGAGACCATTAATAATAGGAGGTGAAAAGCAGGCCCAGCCTAGCTGAGCTTTTGGTGACGTCACAAGTACGGTTCTGTTCCAATTGACCCAGATTTATTCTGCATGCTCCCATTCTCCCCAAGTCCACACTTTTCCGTGTTCTTCTCAAGAACATACTTGGCGAGGACACGAGTCTGTACTCGCGTTCTTTTGACTTGAGAAATTGCCGTCAATTCACTCTCCAACTATACACCTGTAAGGTTCAGCACTACTTTGCGAAGATTCTTATTTCAACCATTGCGTATATTAGCTGCGACATTTGAATCAAGATCATGTAACAAAAAAATATGATTGACAGATGACCGTTGATATATGATTTTAGGTGTAGAAGCTGACGTATAACTAACTGGCCTGCGTAAGATAATATGAAAAAAACACAGATTTTAAGACAGGATTTTTAAAAATAGAAATGTTCTAAATTTTGGGACAATTTCTTTTGATAAAGAGTACATTTATACACATGTTTAAGCCAAAATGATTTGACATTTAAATATGACTTCCTTACAACTTTAGGGGTTTCAGAAAATGTGTCTGGGTTCCGAAGACCTGGGGAAGCAATATGATTAATCTCAGTGCTCCCCACCATTAGTTAGAACTGAAGAAGCCTCTTGGATGAGAGGCGAAATGTCTTCTATTTTTCCTAAACTGAACTTCTTTAAGCAAAACAACTGTCATCCGCTTCTGAGGGGCTTCAGGAGTATAAAGTTGAGGCCATCTAGTCACAGCTCAGATCCTACAAGACCGAGTCTTGACTGGTAAAGGTCTTCTGTTAAGAGAAGACATAATGTCTTCAAAGATAAAACAATATAAATAGTAAGGTTAGTTTAAACAGATCCTCTTACCTTTTCAGCAAGAAGAGGGCAGATCTGAGCTTCCTTTATCTCTTGAAAGATGCCCTAATATTTACCCTTGCTTAATAAGGATTACACTTTGCACCTTTGTCATTCTAGAAAAGTGGAGTATGTGATAGAGTTTGAGTCCTTTACAATGCTAAGCATAGGTGGTCTAATCTTGTGTACTTGACTTGATACTAAAGTGCATGAAGTTTAAGGCATTTTAAATAGTACTAAATATTGTAAAATATTGTAATTTCTGGTTAAAAAGTATTATTTTTTACTATAAATATCTTAGTCTTAGGTTTCCTATAATTGATGAATCATCATTAAAATCAGTATTTTAAGATTTGGTTAGAAACTACAGTAAAACAACAGTAGGAAGTGTTTTATTTATTTAATTTTCAGCTCTTATTTGGGGCTTAGGACTAAGAAAACAAGTATGGGATAAAGCCTGGTGTAAAATAGCCTGCCAGGAAGAAATGTATTCTGGTGTAAAATAGAAAAGACATTACTAAAACAGAAGACTTCAGATAACCTCATTAAGAATTCACATGAAAGCGGAGGTAAATTCAGTAAGTGGTTGCTGGTAGCAGTGGTCCCTGAAATTCGGTAAAGGATAATTGTTATTCTGTGAACACATTACAGCTCTTTATCTAACCCTTGGGCCACAAACAGAGTTGAAAGAATGGAGCACTTTATTTGCATATATTTACCCTAATGGTTTTTCCATTAAGCTGAAACACTCATCAGCATAATAAAACTCCTCTTGCAAGAAAGAGAATCAGTCACATCTAGAGACGCTTGCAAATGCCCTGAACAAGTAATTCAGGATTACTCATACCTGTCCACCCAGGCTGGTACAAGATTTTGATCAAAGATGCAATACAGATTTAGTGTAGATTAAAGATAATCAGAATTTTAAGAGACTGTGCACTTGAATTTCATAATTCACTTATTAAATTCTAATAAATTATTTGCACTTTGCTTAAAGTCAAATACTGTATTAAAACCATTTAGTGTCATGTTTTCTTTTTTCTATTATCAATTTTGGTGCACTTAACCTGGAAAAGGCTCAAAATAATTCTGAAACCATCATTGGGCTTATGAAAACACTGATAACAGAGTTACCAGAACATTTTAGGTGAAAGATTACTTGCTCTTATTGTCTTACTTATCTTTTCAATTCAGTTTATTTCTATAGCGCCAATTCACAACACATGTCATATCAAGACACTTTCCAGTTCACCAGATCATCCAGTCAAATTGATTCAAAGTCTTGTATCTAAGGAAAACCAGTTGATTGCATCGACTCATTGGCTCTTCAGCAATCCCTCACACTAAGCATGCTTGTAGCAACAGTGGAGAGGAAAAGCTCCCTTTTAACAGGAAGAAACCTCCAGCAGAACCAGGCTCAGTGTTAGCGGCCATCTGCTGAGGCCCACTGGGGTTCAAGGAGACAGAAGCAGACATAGAAAAAGAAGCATAGATACAAAAGGCAACTGTCAACCAGCTCCACAGGCGGCCCCGTCCAGGAAACACACAGCCAGGCAGACGAGCTCCGAGCCAGCTCCCATGTCAGAGGATGAAGAGAGCACATCCAGTTAGTCACAGTCAGAGAAACAGGACTACACTGAAAAACAGGCCAAGCTCCAACATCTAGAAACAAAGGTGTTGATGGCAGCAGCACAGCTGATATTTCTCTCCAGGATGGAGTCACAGCCAAGATCTTGACCAAGAAACTCTCAATTAGGTCAGTGACTTTTTGTAGTCTTCTCCGCGCTTCATTCTTGTCACTGATCTGAGTTTCCTGTCTCAACAGAGAATAAGCGAACCCGTTCTGAGGAGTTTCCGTCGTCCTCTTTTTGTTATTTTTAAATAAACCTGTTTTGAAGCTTTCTGTTTGTCTGCTGAATATTGGGTCCAAGCTTCAGTGCTCGTTACAGAGTCTTAGGTGTTGATTTTCTTGTAGAGCGATACATTACAGCCAACTGCAGAGATCCTGTCTAGTTTAAAGGTTTGGGTCCAAATTTCCATTTATTTTTAAAGGTTAAGGTTTTAAGGTTATCCTGTGCTATCTCTATAGTTATGCAGTTATAGGCTTAGCTGCCGGAGGAGACAAGGGACCTCTTTTCATAATTTTTCTTCGTTCTATCTCTTTTCACCAACTTTGCTGTAACCTCTAAGGCCGGGCGTACACTGTGCGATTTTTTTCAATCGTTGCACACAGCTTTTGCTCACACTGTACGACTAACCGCAGGGTTTCGTCATACAGCGTGAGTTCACAGCTCACGATTTATGTTCGGCCCGATGCTCTGATGCAATCTACCTGCTCACACTGTACGACTAAAAACCACGTCAGACTCAGCTCTGCAGTGAGATGGAGCTGCTGTGACGCGACTATCCAGAAGCCAAACAAATAGAAGGGGAATGTTAAGCTCAGTACAGTGAACCGCGCTGCTTTGGTAATTTTTGCAATTTAGTGCTGAAAGACCTCAAAAGAAAAGCCGACGATGTATTTGGGGGGAAAAAAAAACATGGCTGAGCAAATGTGTGTATTACGATCTGTCAATTTTACAGACAGAACTGCATTTCACTCATTGCACCCCCGCCATGCTAATGTGTTTATATCTCTGTTTGCGCATGCGCCCTTAGCGATTTGCCAACGACCTCACGATTCCTGATCAGGAGGTGGTCATTAGGGGCTGATCGCCCCTCGTTACAACCTGTACACTACATGACTCACGACGTACGATCAGGCTTAAAGACGGCCTGATCGAAAGATTCTCGCACGACTAGAAAATAGCTTCGAAAATCGCCCAGTGTATGTGCTCTCATCCATGCCATTTGGCATTAGAACTGTCTCAGAGCTGCAGTCAGATGGTAATAACTTACTTCTGCTGTCATGATGTTACAAAGTTCTGACCCAAAATGCAGAAAACCAAACAGAGAGACCAGGGAAAAGGTTTAACGGGTTTTATTGAAGTAGTTAAACAGGGGGAGAAGTGTTGCTCTGAACACCTGTCTGCGTGCGGTAGTTCCAGTGTTTGTCTGATTCAGTGGAGGGCGGAACAGGGTTTACCCAGAATGCGGTTGATTGTTAGTGAACGGAGAAGCTTACTGCCACTCAGATTTCCTGCAGTACTTGAACGGGTCATAGTGGAGAATAATCCCTTTCTCAGTGAGAAGCTCAAACGATCTCTTGGGGAAAGTGGATCCAAACCTCCTGTTTGAACCCCAGCTCAGTTTGAAACTCAGTTGATCCTTCCAGGGAGTGAAGGTCTGAGAAATCAAGTTTGCAGGATGACTTCCTGCCGAGAGGCAAAGGCAAAAACAATGTTAAACTCAGGTTGACAAAAAGCTCAGCTTGACTCAGCAAAAATTTGCCTTGGCTTGAGTACCCAAAACTGGCATACACTCTGGCGTCGAAGTAGTGGCAGTCAGCAGCTTAAGAACACTCCGTTAAATGAGGAAACCATCAGCAGGTGTGTGAGGAGGCAGACCAGAACCAGGCGGTCCTGGTGGATGAAGGGAGACAAACACAGTAACACAAGCACAAAAACAGGAGTCCTGACATCTGCAAGTTTGACATAGTTGGGACGTTTACAGCTTCAGTTTTTCAGGATATCTTATTAACTCAAAACCAACCTGGGTAGACAAGCTAGTTCAGGGCGGGTCCTCTTTCTGGTTATGTTTGTGGTTTTGTTACTTTTTGTAGCAAATGTAAGACAACTAAAATTAAATAACGTCAAAAGGAAGTTCTTTATAGAGATAAGATTAACATCCAAAAGAAAACCTCCAAGTTATTTGGTCTTTTTTTCAACATAAGTTCAGCAAGATTTTGTCAAGTATAGAAATCAGCCAGTATTTCTGATCATAATGATTTGACTACAATGTGGACACAGGGATCTGTTTTTTAATGACAAGAGCAAAAAAGAAACCAAAATAATTGTTTGTGAATTTATTATCAAGGCATCTCATATTTTAAAAACACAGATTGGACATTTTTCCATCTAAAAAGCAGAGGCTGTCCAGTTAGCTTGCACAAACTTTTTTATAATGAAAAATAAAATGGCAAATCAAATCTCAAAATTACAGTATCACTAGCTTACTAATACAACCACAATCTTGTGCTTAACTCCTGCTTTAAGGTATATAGCTAGTTTTTTGCTAGATGTAAGGATCGGAGATTGAAACGGTTTCTACCTCAGATGATCTCAGAAAAACAGCAGGCAGTCCTGGTCCAATGAAACCTGTGAGGCATCAGTAGTCACATCACATCATTCAGTTTCCAACTCCAATTTTCTGCTGCTGAGTGTTGCTGAGTGCACACAGAGGCACAGGGAAAATTACAGTAGTCACCTTCCATGCAGTCTGACTAATGACAAACAGAGACTGAATGCAGTAAACATATTTGTTCAATAACCTAACAAACAAACAATAAGATACCTTTAATAGATTGATCAGACGGAAACATTTGAATTATAATTTAAAAAAAAGAATTTAGAATAATCAGTCAATAATGAATATAAATATTTATTATTACCTTCATAACAGTTAATTTTGTAGTAAATAGAGCAGCAGTTTAGAATCAGTGACGGTATTTTAATTGGGACAGCTATAATTCTAACAAGAGTGGTGCTCCCAAAGACCTGAGGTCTCATTTAATAAAGTGATATAAGTTGCACTCGAGTTTGCAAAGAGGGTATCCCTTCATGATCCTGTGTTGGATCGTGGATGGGATCTGTTTTCTGCAGAGGATGATGCAAAGAATATTTTAAGAACTATGCAGTCCTTGATAATTATAGCAATATAGTTATAGTTCTCTGGTGAGGTCAAAGATTTTTTGCTTTTTAGCATCTATTGGGACTTTTAAAATGTGCAGGCACAAATGAGATGAATTGATGAACAGTGATGGGAGTAACGGCGTTACTAACGCCGTTACCTTTTTTTAGTAACGAGTAATCAAAATTATTACTCTTAATGTAACTTTAACGCAGTTACCATTGCCAACACCCCGTTACTGCACGTTACTCAGGTCGCATAATGAACCTTTTTTTCACGATAGGACTCGTGCGGGCCTTGTCATCAGAGAGGGGAGGATGAGATTGGCTGTTACGGGTGTTAAAGCACAGAGAGATGGAGAGTGAGTACTCCAGGGAGCTGCGTTTCCCCATCAGATACGGTTTCCCCTGCATCTCCGCACAGCGCAGCCGGCACGATTCACCGCACAAGCGACAGGAAATGCACATGCTCGCTAAAGGCGCGTAACAGCCGCGCTGTGCTCGCGCCACAGGGGAACTACGGACGGAGAGCATGGACGGAGAGCATCAGCTGGCTTTAGAAACACATGGTGAGAAGGTGGGGGCTGGGTGGTGAGGGTTACGGGGGCGAGAAACGCAAAAGTAACGCAAAAGTTACTTTTACTAGTAACTAGTTACTTTTATTGTGGAGTAACTCAGTTAGGAACTTAGTTACTTTTTGGGAGAAGTAACTAGTAACTAATTACTTTTTCAAAGTAACGTGCCCAACACTGTTGATGAATGGCATTAGATTTATATGTTAACACAACAGGTGGTGAAGTAGGTTAAGAGTTACAACTTTCCATTGAATGCGGTAAGACAGCAAACAAATCGGCTCCAAACTGCACACTTTGCTCAACTTCTGCACCTGGAGTAGGTTCTAGTAGGGGAGGCTTGGACTGACCAAACCCAATGTGGCAGTTTACCATAAACTTGTACTGAAAAAAAATCACTTCTTATACTATGCCCGAATTACATTTGTCTGAAAAAAACATCTACTGTGCAGTTTTAACACTGGGCCTGCATGCTTGAAGACCGCCTTGGATTGAGTGTTAAATAGGAATCCAGATGATAATGAATCCGCTTTATCTTTTTAAGAGGAGACATTTCTAAAGACTAATGAGAAAGAGTTCTGCTAGGATGAGAAAAAGAACTTAATTGCTTTTGGTCTCTGAGGGAACGCCTCCTAAACAACAAAGCTCAAGCTGTTTCTTGTCTCTGTTTCCTACATCACCGGTTAATTATAAATTCAGAAGTGAAAGATCAGTTTAAAGCCTTAATAAAAAAACCTTTATGAAAATAAACATGGTGAAATGGTTTCAGTTCTAGTGGAAGGTAAAGGGTGTTGTTACCCACCCATTTTGGGATCTACCTCTAACAAAATGGGACCTAAATACATGTTCTGTGTGACCCAAGAGCACAAGAGAAGGTATATCCGTCAATAGTGTCTGGCTTTCACATCTAGATTTGATTAAGGTACTGCTTGGAGTTTTGGAAAGGTAAGGAAGGAACCAGTGGCTATAACATCAAGCACTATTTTTGCTAATTGTCATGATTTGGTGCTGATGACTGTCTTTTTTAGTCATTTCTTTCACCTCATAAGCTTAGCCTGTTTTCTCATTGCCATTCATCTTATCCACCTGCTTCAGCTTGTACTTAACCTGCCAACCTTGAGTAATCAGGGATAGATTATTCTCGAGCCAGTGGTGAGAGTGATTCAACGTTACCTTAGAGTTTCTGAAGAGACTTGACCTGTTCTGCCTCTCAAACACTGCCTGTTCCTGTCTGAACTTTTTTAACCTGCCTTCTTCCAGTCATCAACACCCGATAATCTAAAGCCAGTGGTAAGAGTGATTCAGCATTAACTTAGTGTTTCTGATTACCTGATCCTAACTTGTTCTGCCTCTCAACCACTGAGCCTGCCTTTTCCTGTCTGATCTGTTTGCCTGACCTGTCTATAGACTACTACTGGAATCTGCCTGTTGACTGGACTTGGAGCTGTTTCCTGTTACTGACCTGGATTTCCTTTCAGAACCTTTTTGGACTCCTTAAATCCTGGTTGTGAATCTTGAGCACGTTTTCGACACCAGCTTTAGCTTCGCCCTCTAGATTATCCCGCAACCCCTTTGTCTGCCCGGATCTGGTCTCCTGCTTGTTCTTCATCCTCCAGGGCTAAAGCTTCTGGGACTCTATGCCTGGCGCCCGCCACATTTGTTGGCAGCCCACCAACTGGATCCTACCTCGCTTCATGGGCAGGGACTGAACTAATAAACCATGGGTTCCTGCCGTAGACATCCTTGCAGTTACTGCAGATTTGCTGTCTATGAATAAACAGCTTTTTGAGAAATCAGTCTGTCTGTGAGTTCCCTGTTCTGAGCAGATCCCTCTGACAGAGGGATTGCTGCAAAGTCAACAACACTCTGCAGTCTACTGTTAAACTACTGTGGTGCTTAGGAGTGATTTTTATTAATTTTTTTTGAAAAGCTTGCTCCCTACTCTCAGGGCTGTTGCATGTTCCCATGTGTCTGTAAGTCTGGAGGTAAATGTGTTTCAAATGGTATTTATGTGGCTTATACAGGCAATAAGTCAGGTTACTGGTATAATCCGGTGTAACGCTCAACGTTCTAGCTAAACCAGCACTATGGGCGAGTGTTTTTTTTGTTTGTTTTTTGCTTGCTCTTTGCTATAAGGACTGTAGTGTTACCTGCCTCAGTGAGTAAATGACAATCAACAGAGTAGGGTTCATGTCTTTACCACAACAAAGTTTTCCGTGGCTTATATGCTCACTAAAAGTCAGGGTATGAGCATAATTACATTGTTTTTTCTAGAAGTTTCAGTGTTATCAGTGTCTGTCCTGAAATGTGCTGGAGAGGAAAGCCCAGATGTCAGTCGAAGGGCTGTTCTAAATCTTCTGATGAACCTCTAACTTCTACATTACTGAGCAGTGTGTTGTGGCAGAGCTAACCAAAAAGTCAGCTTGACCACTAAAAAGATAAAAGATTATCAAGATGGCTGTCCTGCCACATAGTGATAGCCATGTAGTTCTTTAACAGGTAAATCGTACCTGCTCTAAACGTACAAGGGCATGTTAACTTAACATAAGCCAGAAAATATTCAGGATGTAAGCATAGTTTTATTTTGGAACGACATTTGTCTGGAAAACCATTCCTTGGTTAGAAACCTCACAGCATTAAAATGGTTGCAAATGTTTGATTTCAGTTTGTTTTGTTGAAACGGGACAATAAAATCAGGTGAGAGTAAGATTTGTAATTTAAAATAATCTGCTGCTTTCTGAATTGACCCCTGACCCACAAATTCTACATTACAATATGATGTTTTCCTCTTTCTTACACAAACAAATGAGGTGTTTTTTTGTGTTCAAGGTTGTGCTCACCTTTATAAAGGGGGAGGGTGGAAATGCTAATACATCAGCTATAGCCCCATTAGAGTCGTCCCTTCAAATAGCAGTAAAGAGTAAAAGGCTGAAAGGTTTATTCATCAATGTAATGACTGTGTTTATACTGCAGCTAGTAAGAATAGAGATGTTAGATCAGTTTTCAGCTTTACTGTGTTTGGGAGCTGGAAGACCAGCTTGCTTGAAAAGAACAAACTCCCGTACACAGATTTAGATTCTACTTTAGTTTTTTTTCTACAGGTTATATATTATTATATTTGAGTTAATGAGTCGATGCAATCAACTGGTTTTCCTTTGATAGAAAACGTTGAATCAATTTGACTGGATGATCTGGTTGAACTGTAAAGTCCCTTGAGATGACTTGTGTTGTGAATTCTATAGAAATAATCTGAATTGAATTTCACACTTTCATTTCGGAGTCTGTCATCTTCTTAACGAGTGGAGCTTTTATTTCAGGGTTGATCAAAATTTCATACCTTTGTACAGTTAGTTCAAGATGCAATCTGTTAGTCTATCAATGTCTCCCAATGATGGTAACAGAGCTCATCCAAAGGTATGCAGAAAACACCCCTCTAATGTTCTTCAGTCTTCAAAAAGAATCTTTTTTTTAACCGTTTTTTTTTATGTTCCTTGGTTTTATACAGAGGCTGAAGGTGAACCAAGGTATTATCTATACTGCCCATTAGAGGAACGTGTCACGGCTCAGACAAGAGGACCCAGTATTCAAGCGTGACATTGGGATTATTCAAAAGGGTTACCACAATAACCTGACGGTGGATGATATGAGCGCATGAGTCACTAACCTGATTTACAATACAGTCCATGCCCAGAGAACGAGGTGTATCTGACAAGACGCAGCAGTTGCCGCACAGAGAGTTCTAGATGCTAAAGCCTTGAAGGCTGCAGAACTGGCAGGAGGTCAGATTCAGCAGACAAAGGAAGGCGGGATAACCCAGCGGGCGAATTCAGGAAGCAGATCCAGGTATAGTCCATATGGATAATCCAAGGAGTCTGAAGACAGATCAGGCCAGCAGATTAGAACAAGGAAAGGCAGGCTCAAAGGTCGAAGACAAAATGGGTCAGGATCAGACAATCAGAAGACAATCAATAATGCTAGAAAACTCTCACACCAAAGGATCAAGAATAATCTGGCACTGATGATTGGGAGCAAGCAGTTTAAATAGAAGTTGGAACAACTGGATATGATGAGCGGTAACGAGAAACTGGGGGAGCTAGGCAGAAGAATGAAATGAGCTATCAAGCTAGTCATCAGTGCCAAGATCATGATAGAATGAGTGGTGAGGTACATGCCTCTTTGCAACTGGTATACAAAAGGCTTCATGATCTTGGCACTGATGACTGGCTTTGTTACTCATTCCATTTAACTGTCTAACTCTGCCCAGATTCTAATTACTGCTCATCTGATCCACCTGCTCCTGTCCCTATTTAAGTGCTTGCATCCAGTCATCAGGGCCTGATAAGTCTTGTTCTATCTAGCCACTTATGACAGAGTTTTTAGCTTACTTGAGTGTTTCTGATTAGCTGGTCCTGACCTGTTCTGCCTCTCAACCTCTGCGCCTGCCTCTTTCTGTACGATATGTTTACCTGACCTGGCTTCGGACTCCTGGACCTCTGAGTCTGCCGGTTCCTGTTCTAAGCTGTTAGCCTGACCTGGCTTAGGACTCCTGCATGTTCTCTGCGGCTGCAGCATATGGGACACTTTTCGGTGCCCGGCACATCTTGTCTGCAGCCCACCAGCTGGATCCTTCCTCGTTCTCTGGGCATGGACTGAACTTGTAAACCAGGTCAGTGACTCATGTTCATAATCTTCCTCTGTTAGAGTTGCATAGTCACTAGCCTTTATTTTCCTCTCTCCAGAGTTTCCTGCCTTAAACTCCCAAGCTACTGCTACTACAGATCCACAGCCCATAGTTTTAATAAACAGCTTTTAAATAATCCCACTGTCTGTCCTGCCTGAATACTGGGGACTTCTGTTCTGAGTCGTGACAAAAAGTCCTGCGTTTTGTTGCCTCTACAGAATATTCAACATATAAAAAAACAATATGGCTTTGAAACTTTCCAATTCAATTATACTGGAGATATGAAGTAACTCTATGGAGCTCAATTTATTATGCAAAATGGTTTAAGTGTTTTTATCTAAGTAAACTTGTACAACTGTATTGAGGGACTGACTCTTCAGGGAAAAGCATGTAGCATCTCTTAACAATCACTTGTAATGTGTTGTTGATTTTGCAAAAATCTCTCTTGATGAGCATGCATGTGCTTGCATGTGTGGTGATTATTAGCCAAGTCTTAGTGGAAAGGAAAAGTCCCCTTTAAGAAGAAGAATCCTTCAGCAGCACCTGGCTCATGGCAAATGGATGCTCACCCAGGTGACTCAAGTTAATGAGTAAACATTCACCATTCTGTAAAAGTACATTTTTGTCCTAATACTTGCAAAAGATGCCGAGGCTCCTTAGGATCCTTATTGTTGAGACTCTTTCTGGGACACTTCTATTACTGTCTCCCATATTTGCAGGCTGACCCTCTTTTCCAACATAAAATACCAAAGGCTATGCTCTGTTTTGGCAACCCTGGGATTCTCCTATTATTGGCAGGATCACAGTCACCGCGTAGTTTGTCTATTCAGGATCAGAAACTGTCATCCTGCTTTGAGCATGAGTCATATGCAGGACAGACAGTTAAATTTTGATTTTTAATTTACCCTAATTTCACCACTTAAATACTAAAGACATGTCCTTCCTATTGCTTTACATATCTTTCATCCGGATGCCCTCCATTTGGGATAACATGTAAATCAAAGGCTTAATTACCCAACCATTGTGAAGACATCTTGACCTTTGCTATTCATTCATGGCATCATTTTCTCATGTATTTATTTAGTATTATTGGATAAGTTTGGTTTTTTCCTTAACTTGGTCCATGTTTATTATTTTCCCTCAGCCAGTGCCACCAGTTATATGGTCGAACCCTTTCACCTGGGGGGTTTTCTACCCCTTGGTCCTATACTTGTAATAATTGACAAGATGAAAGCTACACGACAGAACGATAGATCAATCCACCAATTTAATGAGATTTCAGAAATTATATATGCACTGGATGAAAAAGATGAATTCTCCAAAACAAAAGAACAAAAAAAAAACAGAGACACAAACAGGGTCAGGGTCATGGATGGATGGATGGATGGCCTTTAGAAATGAAGAGGGGCAGCTTTATGACCAAAATAAAAGTAGTACGTTATGCTAAGAAAGCATTACCAGAACATTAGAGACCATTTGAATGCTAATATTTGTGGGCCTAAATAGGAGCTTTTAAAGGTAGTGAATGTAAACACTTACCTTGATCATCCATTCTTCCACGTTGAATCATTAAGTGCTACAAAAACTAACCAGAATATCCTCTCTACTCATGTAGATTAGATTATATTAGTCTTTTGAATTGTTTTGTTCACAATCCTTCATGTATTTAATAACTAATGGTTTTTGATAACCACAAACCGTTACACATACTAGAAATGAATGGTGTTTTTTGGCTCTTTGACATGCCCCCCACTGTTTTAGAGGAAAATACCAAACTCACAGAAGGTCTGTTTCTTTTTGGTTGGGGTTGACATCAGAGAGAAAGCCATCATGGCCCCCTGGCCCAGCGACCAGAACTCCAGACTGACCCAGGACTAGTGGACCTGGTGGCTGACCAAATGGCTGCAAAACAGACTGTTGCAATATTCCTCTCGGACTTTCAGGACTTTCAGATGCCTAGAAGACGCTCATGGTAGGAAACCCAGAAAAACTCAAGCCTTCCAAACGATACAGAGGTTGCAGGCCAGGTAAACAGGACTGGAGAATAATTTTCATGTGAATGTGCTTTACTGGAGGCATCCATGTTTGTCAAAGAACACTACTGCCACCTACTGGTTAGTGACGTCATGGTGCGGTATCGGCTGTTGATCAAGTCCCAGTGCTGTATCTGGTGTTTGTCACAACGCGCTATTATCCAAGTCATCTTGAAAACATTCTTCTTCCAAATGTTGGCTACATATTACGTGTTTTTTCTCTGGCCAGAAGTTCGATGGCAAATCCTCCCTCTTCAAGTTGGCGATCCAACGACCAACCCGTCCGTGGAGGATCAGGAATCAGAAAGCTGGAATAACTCTTTTTTTCACTTTTACCCGATGTATTCCAGCATCCAGCTGCCATGCACGTGGGCATTATCAGTTTCACTATAGCTCTGGTGAATTTCAATGGTGAAGTCCTCTGGAAATCTTCAATAATTGTTGTTGATTGCAGATGTGTCTAGTAGTATACACGCGCCACTTCGTTTTTAAAAGATATAAATATAAAAAATCTAACCGCGGATGTCTGGGGGACAGTGATTCACCTACATGTTCTGCATGCTGGCGTACCATAAAGAATAAACGATGAACAGTTTAGTTTGTGCCTTCAAGTCGTTGCCCATAGGAAGACGTTTCTTGGATATAACCTAACGGAATATCTTCAGAACGGCTCCAAATGACACTAAACTCATATGGGTGAGTAGAACATGATGGAATAATGTAAAAAAAAACTTTTTCCTTTAAAGCACCTCAAACGTATGAGTTTTAGGTATAGATAATGATCCATTGATTATTCCTTGCTGACTGGACTTCTTCTATAAATCATCCAAATGCTAATTTGAGAACATCCAAAACTCTTCAAGATAAACTTTGGTTCTCTCATAAAATCCATGCTCAACTAAAATATGCTTGCATAATCTCATTGATTATAGTTTTCTTTCTTCTTTGTTTACATTGTAGCTTTAGCTTTAGTTTAATCAAGTCTTAACTCCAATATGTTTGACTTGGAGCTGAATGATTTTTGTTAATAAACTGTTTTGAAAGGAAGTTGTGGTGAATGTATTCCATATACGTGCAGAATTATCGTTTTGAACAAGATTTGAGCTTGATTCCCACTTTCATTTTTTTCTAACACACAGCCTGAAGAGCATGTCTTCATAAAAAATATATGACAGTCCAAATATTATCTGATTAAAAAACATAGATACCACCCCAACTAGATGGGGTAATACATCTGTTAAAGTTGCACCACTAACCCTTGCAGTTAAATTCTCCAGCAGACTTAAAGCTCCTGATGCAGGGAAAGATATTTCTTAAACGTGTTGACTATAAAGGGCTGAATATAAATGCACAACATCTTTAGGCTTCAGATGCGTTTGGTGTTTTTTTTTCTGTCTAAAAGTGTGAGTCCCGTTTAGGATAAGATCTGTGCTTAGAGCTCCACCGGCTCTATGCTGCTGCCCTCCAGCATTCATCTTCCCATTAGGCTGACTGGTGCTTACAGGGAGCTGGATGGTTACCTGAGGCGGTCGCCCAGCCAGTCCTTCAGACCAACTGTACTTCCTGGGCTTTTTTTGGGATGATTTTGAGCTCTGCCTTATGTTGCTTTGTTCCTATGATTGAGGTTATTTGAAGCTCATGAATATTGTGTGACGTACCAGAGGAGAACCTACCTGAGTCGTGCATTTTTGAAGCGTCCTCAGCCTCTTCAGCTGCCTACCTGCCTCCAGCACTTTATTCACTTTGAGAAAAGACCTGCATCTACTTAGGAAACAAAACCTCCTTTTCCACCAGCACTGGGACCTAACACCCACAGATTGCTGAAACCCCTACCCCCCTGCAGGGGTGAATTTAGGAAATTTGGGGGCCAGGGCAAAAACAGGCAGGGGGCCCTCTGAATTGAGAGGACAACACATAAAACAGACCCATTGTACAGATACAGACATTTTAATAGAATAGACATATATTATTTGTTCTAGGTTGTGTCCCTCTCTTCTTGTTGTTTTCCTCTCTATGTTTTGTACTCAGCTGACTTTTCATGCTGTCTCTAAAGGAATGAAAGATTTTTTTTAAGCACTAAGCTCACTTAGCTGATTGCTCCTTGTTTCCAAAAAGGCCAAAGTAAATAACCCAGTCCTTCTTTTCACTGTAGACAAGCCATGATCTGCTTATCTGTTCTCCATTTTTCATTTGGATGAAATAATAGCTGCATGAATCATGGACCTTTCTGAACATGTGCAGCAAATGGACTGATCCAATATGGTGGACACTGAAGGGGGGGCTGAGACACATTTAATATTATCAGCGTTCTTTGTATCAATTTGACTGTATGATCTGGTTGAACTGTAAAGTGCCTTGAGATGTGTTGTGAATTTGGCGCTATATACAGTGGGGCAAAAAAGTATTTAGTCAGCCACCAATAGTGCAAGTTCTCCCACTTAAAAAGATGAGAGAGGCCGGTAATTTTCATCATAGATATACCTCAACTATGAGAGACAAAATGAGAAAAAAAAATCCAGAAAATCACATTGTCTGATTTTTAAAGAATTTATTTGCAAAATATGGTGGAAAATAAGTATTTGGTCAGTTACAAACAAGCAAGATTTCTGGCTCTCACAGACCTGTAACTTCTTCTGTAAGAGGCTCCTCTGTCCTCCACTCGTTACCTTCATTAATGGCACCTGTTTGAACCCGTTATCAGTATAAAAGACACCTGTGCACAACCTCAAACAGTCACACTCTAAACTCCACCATGGCCAAAACTAGAGAGCTGTCAAAGGACACCCGAAACAAAATTATAGACCTGCACCAGGCTGGGAAGTCTGAATCTGCAATAGGTAAACAGCTTGGTGTGAAGAAATCAACTGTGGGATCAATTATTAGAAAATGGAAAACATACAAGACCACTGATAATCTTCCTCGATCTGGGGCTCCACGCAAGATCTAACCCCGTGGGGTCAAAATGATCACAAGAACGGTGAGTAAAAATCCCAGAACCACACGGGGGGACCTAGTGAATGACCTGCAGAGAGCTGGGACCAAAGTAACAAAGGCTACCATCAGTAACACACTACGCCGCCAGGGACTCAAATCCTGCAGTGCCAGACGTGTCCCCCTGCTTAAGCCAGTACATGTCAAGGCCCGTCTCAAGTTTGCTAGAGAGCATTTGGATGATCCAGACGATGACTGGGAGAATATCATATGGTCAGATGAAACCAAAATAGAACTTTTTGGTAAAAACTCTACTCTACTACTAGAATGCTGAGTTGCATCCAAAGAACACCATACCTACAGTGAAGCATGGGGGTGGAAACATCATGCTTTGGGGCTGTTTTTCTGCTAAGGGACCAGGACGACTGATCCGTGTGAAGGAAAGAATGAATGGGGCCATGTATCGTCAAATTTTGAGTGAAAACCTCCTTCCATCAGCAAGGGCATTGAAGATGAAACGTGGCTGGGTCTTTCAGCATGACAATGATCCCAAACACACCGCCCGGGTAACAAAGGAGTGGCTTCGTAAGAAGCATTTCAAGGTCCTGGAGTGGCCTAGCCAGTCTCCAGATCTCAACCCCATAGAAAATCTTTGGAGGTCCGTGTTGCCCAGCGACAGCCCCAGAACATCACTGCTCTAGAGGAGATCTGCATGGAGGAATGGGCCAAAATACCAGCAACAGTGTTTGAAAACCTTGTGAAGACTTACAGAAAACGTTTGATCTCTGTCATTGCCAACAAAGGGTATATGACAAAGTATTGAGATGAACTTTTGTTATTGACCAAATACTTATTTTCCACCATATTTTGCAAATAAATTCTTTAAAAATCAGACAATGTGATTTTCTGGATTTTTTTTCCTCATTTTGTCTCTCATAGTTGAGGTATATCTATGATGAAAATTACCGGCCTCTCTCATCTTTTTAAGTGGGAGAACTTGCACTATTGGTGGCTGACTAAATACTTTTTTGCCCCACTGTAAATAAACTGAATTGAATTGAATTGATGGAATTTTAGCCAAAGGAAGATAATTAATGTGCACATATAAGGAATAGTTGTAATAACCATACACGTAAACAGAGTTTTATAGGGGCCCCCAGGAACTTTGGGCCCTAGACAACTGCCTAAGTATTGCTCCTAATGCAGCCCTTCATCTGGTCGACAACTGATTCTATATGTGAGTCAGGGATTCATTACGCATCATGACACATATTTCTCAGATGAACTAAAATAAAAATCGGAGGCTGTGAAACATTGTAATTATGGACTAATTTGTGTTAAAATGTTATGTAAAATCAAAGTACTTGACATTGATGCAACCTTCACTCCCATTACATGTTTATTCTCATTAAATACACACTCAAAGTTGGGAATAACTTTTTTATTTTCTTTAAATTTGTGCATTTATTTCAAAGAGTAAACTGTGTGCACTGCAATTTGATTTTCACAAAAAGGTCAAAATTAATTAGATGCTCTTTCATTTTTTTTTTTTTGCTTAATTTTTTACACCCCACCTTTATAAATCATTACACAGAACTGGATTCTAGCATTCTATCAGAAGTTAGAGGCCCAGCATCCAATGTATGTGTGTTTACTATAATATTTGCTATAACCAGAATTCACATTTTGCTTTATTGTGAAGTAAAAATATCTTTATTTAAATATGATTCCTTTACATAATAAAAAATAGTTTTTTTCCCCCTATTCTTTAAAATGAATGCTATACCAGAACATAGTTAATGTTGTGAGTTTGGAGGATGGGTGTATTTGGGTTTCTGCATGTTTGAATGTTTGAGTTGGCTCTGTGAATTTTAGAGAGGGCCTCCTACGCAACATAAGTGACCCCTTATGCTGGATAAACCTCCTGATGGTGTGTTTTGTGTCGATAAAAATTATTATAAAATTCGGACTGACTTTGTACAAAAACACTGCTTATAGAAATCCCATTTGCACAAGAAAATGTGAAGCATTGTTGCTACAGAAATGAAAGACAAAAAAAACACAGAAGTAGAAAAGTGAAACGGCTTTACCGTGTGCAAATGAAGGAAAAAAAAGAGAGTTACTGTGACAAAGCTGTAGTGAGAGTCTAGTCCATACAAACACAAATAAAGGGTCCAATAAATAAAACTATAAATACTTTGAATAAATAGTGTCAATGTTGTGTGATTGCTCTGAACTCTGACACGGTGAGGCGCGATGAGCCGCTGAAATGTTTCTGCCTTCAGACAGTCAGAGGATACTTCCATGGTTTTCAACACAAACATGGCAGCTTTTGCTCTTGTGGTAATGCTGCTATAAATGTCATTACCAATATCTGATTATGCATCAGTAAATCTTAGTTCTAATCTTTTTTTTTTACTTAGAAGAAGGATTAATGTCGTCATTATGAACCATTGTTGAGGCTGTGTGTTGGGCCAGTTGTGAGCAGCAGCCTATGGGGTAGCAGCTTGTAGAGCCAGAGCATTTGTGACTCTTACAGCATCCAGAACCCCGAATAATAAAGCCAACCATAATGGCTGCTAGTCACCATCCCAAAGTGTGAAAGGTGTGTTAACCTCTGAAGAATCTCCATATCTGTGACTACAGGCTGTTACAAGTACATCAACACTTCACTACTTATTGCCCCTAGATATGCATTCTCTGATTGAATTCATCAAATGGTTTTTATAGAATACCCCTCATCCCCATTAAAGACTAAAAGTGTTAGTACTCTGAAAACAAAAAAAACACATAAATTCAATTATTGCCAGATGACGTTTTGCAAGTCAATACGATATCATATGTTACTGAGCAGTGCTTTTTATACATTTTGATAGCACTGCTTATCACTTCACCCCGTGTTAGGTCTAATTTAGCAACATAGAAAAAAAAATTAGAAACTTTCCCACCTGTTCAATCACATTAGCTGAGATGCACCTTCAGCCTCTGCAGTGACTAAGGAGCAGATCAAAAGTGTGATTCAAGTTTTCCTCCACTTTGACTGGAATCCAAGACCTTCTACATTTCAACTCAAGGTTTTTTAAAAATCCTGGCAGCTCCAGTTGGTTGCCAGTGTTGTAAGAGTAATGAGGTAACTTGCTGAAATTTCACCCGGGTTGAAGATATTTCCACAGGAAATACTGATGAATCTCTTATCTGAAGCTAATTAGAAAGACAGAAGCATGACGTTTTAACAACAACTGCAAAGCAGTCCTGCTCTACAAGCTCTACAAGTTCGACCATGGCAACTTCCTCTTCCCCTCTACCATTTACCCATTCCCTTATCCCAAGTGTCCTCACACACCAATTCAGCACTTGAGAGCGGGTGAGAAAATGACACAGATTCCTGCTTCAGGCCATGGTCTCTTTCCCTGGCAGTCTTCGGTCGTTGAAGGTGTGCATGTTGATGACCTCCTCTGTTTTCACCATGACAGGTGGCTGGGGCTTGTGTTTGAGCCGCCGTTGGCACTTGAGGGAAACCCGCAGCTCGTCCACCATGGCGCTGCAGAAGGACCTCTGCAGTGGAAAGAGCAAAAAGAGAAGAGAAACTATTTCAGTCAACATTCCAAGCTAAAATATTTGGATCTAGAGAGCAATCGGGAAAAATATTTTACTACAGCATTAACCATCTCACCATATAGTTTTCAAAATGGAAAATAATTTTGGAATATGGTTAACGGAATAAACTTTATGCTTTCTGTCCAGTAAAATCCCTTTAGCAGTACGGGTAAAACTTAAAGAGACGTTACATACGTTTTTACGGAAAATATTTTTGAAATATTTTTATGTTTGACTCTTTATGAATAAAACATGGTTTGATGGACAAAGTGACACCTCAGTAGTTCAGCACAGATGCATCCATAAGCCTGTAGCCTATTTTAATTAATATACTTTGGGTCGGAAGTTACCTTGCTGTTCAGCGAATCTAATGTCAAAGGCATTCCATGTTTTCACAAAGCTTATAGTTAGTGGCTCAGATTATCCTGAGCTATCTCTATAGTTCTGCTGCTATAGGCTTAGACTGCTGGAGGACATAGGGACCCCATTTCATCATTATGCTTCATTCTATCTCTATTCTCCCACTCTGCAGAATCTGTTAGTTCAATCTCTAACGTTCTGCTCTCTCTGCTTTTCCTCATAGTAGCTTCATCTGGTCTGTTCCTGTTTGGCTGTGACTCCATCCTGGAGAGAAATATCAGCTGTGCTGCTGCCATCAACACCTTTGTTTCTAGATGTTGGAGCTTGGCCTGTTTTCCAGTGTAGTCCTGTTTCTCTGACTGTGACTAACTGGATGTGCTCTCTTCATCCTCTGACATGGGAGCTGGCTCGGAGCTCGTCTGCCTGGCTGTGTGTTTCCTGGACGGGGCCGCCTGTGGAGCTGGTTGACAGTTGCCTTTTGTATCTATGCTTCTTTTTCTATGTCTGCTTCTGTCTCCTTGAACCTCAGTCGGCCTCAGCAGATGGCCGCTCACACTGAGCCTGGTGCTGCTCGAGGTTTCTTCCTGTTAAAGGGGAGTTTTTTCTCTCCACTGTCGCTACAAGCATGATTAGTGTGAGGGATTGCTGAAGAGTCAATGAGTCGATGCAATCAACTGGTTTTCCTTAAATAGAAAACTTTGAATCAATCTGACTGGATGATCTGGTTGAACTGTAAAGTGCCCTGAGATGACGTGTTGTGAATTGGCGCTAAAGAAATAAACTGAACTACATTGAATTATTAAGCATGACTCATTAAGCAGGAGGCTAAACCTCCTAAAATAGTTGGTCAAATATACGTTGTTAAACTTGATAAATGTAGTCATTTAACTGCATTAAATGTGTGCAAAATGCACTTGAATTCGTGAGTATGTTGTGAATTAATCAGCTGCTCTCGGACGTGATCTCCCCTCTCGTCTGGAGCAGCAGGATGCTGCTTGTCAGTGTTTATAACAAATCCCTTCTGAGGCTTGAGCCTCGGTGTGTTGAGGCCAGCAGTGAGAAAGCAGAGCCCTGATTGGATAACACAGGAAAATCCATCACTTCCAGTGAGGCTAAACCTCTAAGGGGCCCTTCTGCCTTCGCATGCTTCAGTTGCTCGCCGAGGATTTGAGTGTTTCTCAGTTCTCTAGAATTTGGCCCCGCCCCCATGATCCATATGTGAGCTAAGCATGCATTAAGTAGAATTTTAAACAAGAAAGCAGAAAATGTTGATGATCCAGCTGTTCTGCGTTACTGTTGAATTTTCATAAACGAACCCCCCCATCCCATAAATCATTTACAAATCACAGATACTCTGTTCTCTAGATTAATATTCAATCATTGAATTCTCTCAACAGGCTTTTGCTTTACAAATAGTGGATGATTCTAAGTAAAATGTTAAAGATTAACTCGATATTAATGTTAATTTTAGAATTTCTTAAGAACCTAAACAAACACATCAGATGCCCAGATTCACAATATACTAAAATAAGCAAAAAAAAATCAAATCACTGTAATTAAATTCATCACATTTTCCTAACCTTCTAAAATAAAATGCAAATATTCATGAAACATACTTGATAATACATTTATAGTTTATTAATTAATCTTTCAGTAAAAAATTACAATTATTATAAATAAGGACCTTGTATAGAAAAAAGAACCAGCGCCTCAGTGGTAGTGGTAGCAGAAGTCATGGATTTGCGGACCGGAATCCAGATCCGGATCCACCTACTGTCTAATCCAGACCCAACCTGATTTAAAAAATTTATAAATGACTGCATGTCGTCCATCTTAACTCCACTTGCACCGCTTTTCCTGTTAATACGGTAAAGCCCTGTGGAGCGTCCGGCTCCAGGCTGCACGTGATCCAAATGAGCCAATGAGCTGTCAGTCTGGGTTGCTGCTGCTGCTACTTTTAGACACAGCAGGCAAACCTGTGGCAAGCCGGGCGATGGGAAAGAAGGAGAAGACCATGAGAAAAAGAGAGCAGAGAAAGTGTGGACTGCTGGAAGAACTGTGGTGAACTGGTGAAAGAAAAGTGAAATGGCGTGCTCAAAGATGACCCTGCACATTTAGAGGATGTTTGGCTCAACCTGCTGCTGTGAAGCAGGATTAGGGTTAGGGTTACCCTAACCCTGTTCTCTACTTCAAAAAAGTACTTTAGATTTTAAAATGGAAAAATTATCCTTTTCAATTTTTTTATTTACAAATTCAATGTTTAACATCGATGCATAAACACCTGCATTTTATTTCAGTTCTAAATTCTGTTTAAAGTAACAGATTATAATTAAAATGTCTCCAGATCTTTACTGATTTTCTTTATTCGGACCCCCTTGATTTTTCATTGGTTACCCCTGATCTACACTATTCTAGGCTTACATTCAAAAATGTTTTAGCATAATTTATAACCTTCTAATTTATCAATTGGCTTATAGATTCCACAGACAGTCTTAGCTAGTCCTTTTAACTTTCAAATATTCACAAGACTTGTGCCTTTCGGGTTTCGAAAGGCAAAAGTTCCCATTTTGGCAAATGAAAACAAATGCATGTTCTTCCTCCTTTATACTGACCAGCTGTACCTCTGCCTGGGCATGAGTCTGCCAGGTCTCTGACTGCAAGGTCCTGTAGAGGGCGGCAACGACAGCAGAGAAAATGATCGGGACACCTCAGATTCAAGGTGTTTCAGACAAGATTCTGCCTTGCAAGAGCCCAGATTATCACCCAATTCACCCCCCACCCACCCCACAAACTGTTGTCCTGTGGGGGTCTTGGAAGAGACTGCACAGCCTGCAGAGCGACAGCAGATTATATAGTGTTATATACAGAGCCTTCCTCCAACACTCATTCCGCTCTGATTACTGATTTCTCCATATGTAAGAAAGAGGGGTTGGGGTGGGGGGGGGTGGGGGGGTTATGATCCAAATCAAAGGGACCATCCTTTCATTTGTTTGAGAAAAAACACATTCAAGCAGAACAGTCCATGGCAGAGATGGAGGATAAAACATTTGAGGCGAGACACGGAAGCTGCAATCTTCTTCATCTCAAACAAATATTCTTCTTTCCTTATTGCATGGAAGAGCCATAGATATATCCGCCCATACTTAAAATTAAGTTAAATAATTGTTGATACCAAGAGCGGTAAGAAACAAGTGGAACTGAGAATACCAGATGAATGTCACTGTTCACTGAAGAAAGACCTTAAGAAGCTGCAAAAGCTTTGAAATTTGGCTCCCAACTTGGTAGATTTCCTTAAGAGTCGGAGTTTTTTTTCTCTCCAGTGTTGCTGCATTCATGTTCCATGTGAGGGATTGCTGCAGAGTCAATGACACAATACAAGCAAATATCTACTTTCTCCAAGTGGCCGCCCAGGAGGAGTGAATAACTTTTTACCAGTCAGACGGTATGACCTGAATGAACTGTCTCCCTAAAGTGCCTCAAGATGACATGTGTTGTAAATTAGACTTAGATTCAACTTTATTTATACCTTCGGGAATATTTGGTGTAGTAATCCCTGAGTACTGATAAGGATAAAATTGAGAGATTTATGAGAAAAGAGTCTTCCTTTTGGGGTCTGGACGCTGATGGTGGCTGATGAAAGCTTAAAAAGCAGAGCCTTGGTTGCTACTGGCTGATGAGCAGAGGTGTACACTAACAAAGTCCAAATACTTTATTACTTAACTAGAAATGTTGATTTTCTATATTTTACTGGACTAATTATTTTTTCAGACTTCCACTCCTTATATTTTAAAAGTAGAGACCTTAGTTTTATTTCATTTAAGCTTATTTTCATTCTGGCCTGTTGGTATAAAAAAAATTTAATAAAATAAAAACCATCAAAATAATTTGTTTCATCCAGAGAATTAATTTCTTTGTGGTTGGACTCGGTGCTGCCCCAACCTGTTGTTCAACACATACCAAAATAAATAGTTTTTCAAGATGATGCAGTTAAATGTGACACTTTTACCATTAGTTATAAAACTAAGAAAATGAAGGAAGTTATCATCCAGAATGGTAGAAAAATGTTCCTTTAATAGGGTAGAGCAGTAAAGCTTCTGGCCTTAACATTTGTTCCTGGATCACTTTTAACTAATACTTTCAATTGTTTAAAAATTGTACTTTTACACTTTTACTTGAGCATTAAGTTGATGCTCTAACTTCTGCAAAAGTGTTGGTCAGGATATGCAGGTTAGACTTGGCAGAATCTTCCAGATTGAAAATATTCCTTAGTTCAATAACGTAAATGATCAAATCTGGTGACTTGGTCCTTTTAAACAAATCTATTATTTATTTTGCTAACATTCTTTTGATTAACAACAATAATAAAATGTTTTAGTAGCTCAGCTAAGGTCACAACTTGAAATCTGATAGAGAATCATTAAGTTTAAGATTAGGGCGATTGCAAGAGGCTCTCTAGTCTTATCATCACCAAAGTTAAAGTAAATTATAGCAAAAAAAAAAAATCAATGTGCTTTAATAATAATGAAGATTTTTCACTCGAATAATAGGGATAAATCACATTTTTGCCTTTTTTCTTTGACTGTAGTTTAGGATTAAAGGCTTTGATTTTACCGGTAATAAAGAGCTTTTTTTCACACCATGACACAAATCCATGCACTGCAAAAAAGACATCAGATCAACGATAATTCATTTTTTCTTGAATTGAGGAGGTAAGTGAGACACTTTGCAAATGGAACAAGACATTTAACATTTAAAATAAGAAAAAACAATTGCATTGTCTTATTTCAAGTGTATATTATCTAATTGTCTTATTGTAAGAGTAAAACATAATTCCATTGGTAAATCATCTTATTTCCTACTCAAATTAAGGGTAAATACACTTACTTTAAGAATGAATTATTTCTAAATCATTTCTGCAGAGCAGGTGTCCTACTTTTTCCATGAACATTCTGCTGTAACTGTAAGTCAGGTGAAGTTCACCGCGCTCTCTGTCTCTGATCATGACCACCCTGATAAGCCTCATTAGAATAAATGGACTGTCTTGCAGGGTGAATTAGTGATTAGCTGAAACTTATAATTAGCTCAGTGTGAATCAGGTTTTACAGCTAATTCTGCCTGGGTAATGCCATCCTGCCTCCACCTTTTCCTGTGTGCACACATGCATCTGTCTCCTTTGGCTCTGATGTACGTGTGCAATCACAGTCGCTCTTAAATGAGCTGTATCCATTATACTAGCCTTGTAAGAGGCACTCAGTGTAACCTTTTGGGTAATGAATGAGGAAGGCCGACCTACCAGGATGGAGAGGCCATTTGTGAATTCTTAAAAAATGGACAAATTGCCAGTTGTGGCAAGTTGTTTTTGCACAGGTTCTTTCAGGGTTTTTTCGTTTGTTTTTTACTTATTGCTCGGTTTTGTGAAGCAGATAGTGCTTATAATGAATACAGTACAAACAAAGTTACATGCTGTTAAACAAAAACATGGAATTCTATCATAATTTAGAGGATGATTGTATCTATTCAATAAGAATGTGTTTTAAAATGTTCTCTCTGAAGAGCTGCTCTAACAATGCCTTTGTTTAGGTGTCCCTTTATCTGCAGCTTTTTCTTCTAAAGATTGTGGAATTACCTTCTGTTTTTGTTTGTTTTACAGGTTTTTTTGATTAGGTTTTTTTTCCACCTTTATCCTTTAAGTGTTGCTGAAGTCAAAACTTTCAGTAGCAGCCATTCAAAATGGCCCTGCCCCGTCAAACGGCAGCCGAATGGCAGCCCACTTCCCCGCAACTCCCCTCCGACCTCCAGCCACTGAAATGACCTCCTCCTTCTTGTGGGCGTGCATATTGTTTTACTCTGACTCCACCCTGAATTACAGGGTCTGGGGTCCGGTAGGTTTAATGAAAGCTTTAAGTTTTATAAACCTGAAAAAGGG
Source organism: Cyprinodon diabolis (assembly GCA_030533445.1). Lineage (NCBI taxonomy): Eukaryota > Metazoa > Chordata > Actinopteri > Cyprinodontiformes > Cyprinodontidae > Cyprinodon > Cyprinodon diabolis. The sequence continues at coordinate 3,121,246 of CM060064.1, read as the reverse complement.
AAACTCTGACTTTTCCGGTGCTGCTGAAAGCTGTCAATCACGTGTCCCCCGCCCACCCCTGTCAGAATGGAGTTACAATCTGAATGTGAAAAAAAACGTGTAAAAAAAATCCTGAAACTAAAAAAAGGAATTTGAGACTAAAAAGAAAAAAAAAATAGAAACAGAAAAAAGTGGATTTGAATCTCAAAATCTAAAATCTAAAACTGAAATAAAGAAAATAAATAATAAAAGAAAAAGTGTATTTAAATTATGAGTTTTTTCAAGCTGAGGGGAAGAATTTAGATTCAATTTTCATTTCAAGTTTACTTTTTCAAGTATAACTTCTATTTTTCTGCTTTCAACTTTTGATTTTTCAGTTTCAGCTCAAATTTCTATGTTTACAAACATGTTGACCCCATTCTGACTCCATATTTGGTCCCATTCTAAATCAGTGTAAAATTTACTCCATAAATAGTGTCAGATATTCAATTCAATTCAGTTTATTTCTATAGCGCCAATTCACACACGTCATCTCAAGGCTGGACTATTGTAATTCTTTACTATCAGGAAGTCCACAAACTGTAGTTAAAAGCCTTCAGCTGATCCAAAATGCTGCAGCCAGAGTTCTGATGAAAATGAAAAAGAGAGATCATATCTCTCCTATCCTGGCTTCTCTTCATTGGCTTCCTGTTAAATCCAGAATAGAATTTAAAATCCTCCTTCTCACATATAAAGCCTTAAATGGCCAAGCTCCATCTGATATCAGAGATCTGATTGTTCCTTATGTTCCTAACAGAGCACTTCGCTCTCAATCTGCAGGTTTACTAGTGGTTCCTAGAATTTCTAAAAGTAGAATGGGAGGCAGATCATTTAGTTATCAGGCTCTTCTCCTGTGGAACCAACTACCAGTTTTAGTCCGTGAGGCAGACACCCTGTCTACTTTTAAGGCTAGGCTTAAAACTTTCCTTTTTGATGAAGCTTCTAGTTAGGGTGGCTCAGGTTATCCTGAGCTATCTCGATAGTTATGCTGCTATAGGCTTAGACTGCTGGAGGACATAGGGACCCCCATTTCATCATTCTGCTTCATTCTCTCTCTGTTCTCCTATTCTGCAGAATCTGTTAGTTCAATCTCTAACGTTCTGCTTTATCTGCTTTTCCTCAGAGTAGCTTTGCCTCATCTGTTCCTGTTTGGCTGTGACTCCATCCTGGAAAGAAACATCAGCTGTGCTGCTTCCATCAACACCCTTGTTTATAGATCTTGGAGATCGGCCTGTTTTCCAGTGTGGTCCTGTGACTGGGTGGATGTGCTCTCTTCATCCTCTGGCATGGGAGCCGGCTCGGAGCTCGTCTGCCTGGCTGTGTGTTTCCTGGACGGGGCCGCCTTTTACAGCTGCTTTTTGTGTCTCTGCTTCTGTCTCCTTGAACCCCAGTGGGCCTCAGCAGATGGCCGCTCACACTGAGCCTGGTTCTGCTGGAGGTTTCTTCCTGTTAAAAGGGAGTTTTTTCCTCTCCACTGTCGCTACAAGCATGCTTAGTGTGAGGGATTGTATTTGAGTCAATGAGTCGATGCAATCAACTGGTTTTCCTTAGATATAAAACTTTGTATCAATTTGACTGTATGATCTGGTTGAACTGTAAAGTGCCTTGAGATGACATGTGTTGTGAATTTGGCGCTATATAAATAAACTGAATTGAATTGAATTGAAGGCACTTTCCAGTCATCCAGTCAGATTGATTTCACAGTTAATTTTACTCATATTAGTGTCAAAGTGAAGAATCTCTCAGAGACAGACAGGTAATCAAAGTTAAACTGCATGGCTTTCCATTTTTACACTGATTATTAACTCCAACAATTGAGCAGATTTATACTAGTTGTAAATACTCAATTTAGAGTTAAATAGGTTAATTCTGAATTCCTCACTGAATTTATTTTACTGTGTGGTAAGATATTTAACAATTGGGGAAGAAAATACAGAGGGTGAATTCTTAAAAATGTTGCAGCAACACTTTTCAGCACAGAAAGAGAGCCACTGGTAATAAGGAGCATTTTGGGGTTAATCCTGTTTTAAGGTAATTGAATCACAGTCCTTGATTTAAAATTAAACAAAGTACAACAGCATGAGTGGATTTATACCTCCTTTTTTCTCTGACCAAACAATGTGTTAGAGTGTGGTTTCATTATGTTTCTGGTTGGTAGAAAGCCCTTTGAACTTAGAGTGTATTTGCCCTTCAAAAGCCAAACGAGCAGGAATGAGCCGCCCAAACTGAACCAGTGGGCTATGTTCTTTAGCCATGTTTGTTTACAACAAAAATCCAATTAACTAATGAAAATGTTTAGAGGGAAGGACAGCAGCTTTTGATCTTGTTTGCAGAGTTTATAAAACAATATTTAAGCCCTTTTAGGGAGTTGGCATGTGCAATTTCAATTCAGTTCAGTTTATTTCTATAGCGCCAATTCACATCATGTCATCTGAAGGCACTTTCCAGTTCAACCAGATCATCCAGTCAGATTGATTCAAAGTTTTCTAAGGAAGCCAGTTGACCATGTCATGTCAAGACACTTTACAGATCCACTTCAACCAGATCACCCAGTCGGATGGTACAAGTTTTCTAAGGAAAACCAGTTGATTGCATCGACTCATTGACTCTTCAGCAATCCCTCACACTAAGCATGCTTATAGCGAAAGTGGAGAGGAAAAACTCTCTTTTAACAGGAAGAAACCTCCAGCAGAACCAGGCTCAGTGTGAGCGGCCATCTGCTGAGGCCCACTGGGGTTCAAGGAAGCTCAGTTTACATGCACCCTATGTTTGTATAACATATTTTACCCCTCCAGGTGATCTGTGCGATTATTTGAGTTTATAAAGAGACCAATATGCTTTTTTTGAAAATGAAGAGAGGATGAGGGGCGTTCCTCTACAAGAGAAAGCCAGCATAGAAGATCCTTTACTGCCCTTTCAGCCAGCACTATGTAGACAGCGTTTGGCTTAGTCACTTCTGCTTTGGCTAAAGAGTCTTTACCAGTGTTGCATAATTCAGAAGGACCCACAGTGTTAATCTACTGCCTGCCTGGAAAGCCTGTGGACTGGCCACTTGCATTCCTTTCAAATTTGGTGTATCTGTATAACAAAATTTAAACTGATCATGTTTAAGTGTAAAAAGACCCATTCTTTCTTAAATTAGTAACTTCAAAGCTCTGCCTAACCACTTCTGCTCAAGCATTTCTGTTAGTGAGAATTAAAGAACAGATATTCCTGTACGCTAACTTTCTTATATATGTCTTTTCACGGGAAAACACTGAATATTAGCCTTAGATGCAATGTAGAAGCTGTAGATGTTGTGTCCAGGCAGTGAGCTCTTTCATTTTGTGAAAAAATATTTCTTATAGTCTTTATTTAATGATGGTTACAGTAAATGATCTAAAACTTGTCCATTGTAGTAAGTTTAAAAAAAAATCTGAGTAGAATCAGTCATTTTAGACATCCTCAGGATCACAGTCTACCCTGAATAATAAAGTGGTTACAGAGGGGAAAAAGTATGAAGATGGCTCCGTTCTTTTCGTAAGGCACATTTTTTAGGCATTTTTAGTACACACCTCGGATATTTACATATTTATATACACACTTGTTTGATTATAGGTCATTCTTTACGCTCTCAATCCTTTTTGATAAAGCTTCTAGTTAGAGTGGCTCAGGTTATCCTGAGCTATCTCTATAGTTCTGCTGCTATAGGCTTAGACTGCTGGAGGACATAGGGACCCCTTTTTCATCATTCTGCCTCATTCTATCTCTATTCTCCCACTCTGCAGAATCTGTTAGTTCAATCTCTAACTTTTTGCTCTCTCTGCTTTTTTCTCATAGTAGCTTCATCTGGTCTGTTCCTGTTTGGCTGTGACTCCATCCTGGAGATAAATATAAGCTGTGCTGCTGACATCAACACCTTTGTTTATAGATGCTGGAGATCAACCTGTTTTCCAGTGTAGTCCTGTTTCTCTGACGGTGACTGGCTGGATGTCCTCTCTTCATCCTCTGATATGGGAGCTGGCTCGGAGCTCGTCTGCCTGGCTGTGTGTTTCCTGGATGGGGCAGCCTTTTATAGTTATTTTTTCTATGTCTGCTTCTGTCTCCTTGAACCCCAGTCGGCCTCAGGAGATGGCCGCTCACACTGAGCCTGGTTCTGTTGGAGGTTTCTTCCTGTTAAAATGGAGTTTTTCCTCTCCACTGTCACTACAAGCATGCTTAGTGTGAGGGATTGAGTCAATGAGTCAATGCAATCAACTGGTTTTCCTTAGAAATGCCTTGAGATGACTTGTGTTGTGAATTGGCGCTATATAAATAAACTGAATTGAATTTAAATTTAAATATATAGATGGGGAACAATCCCATCCAGCTACCGGCCAATAACTTGCCTCTGTACCACATGGACGCTCCTGTCAGGCATCATAGCGGTTAAAATGAGTAGGCACATGGCTCAATACATCCACTTTTCCCAGAAGGGAATAGGCATTAACACCATAGGAGCCAAGCACCAGCTACTGGTGGATAGAGCAGTCACTCGAGACTGTAAGACAAGGCAGACAAATCTGTGCACTGCCTGGATTGACTATAAGAAAGCCTAAGACTCAATGCCACATGGCTATGGATACCAATTCCGAAGCGGAACAATCATCAGTCACCTCCTCTACATGGATGACATCAAGCTGTATGCCAGGAGTGAGCGAGACATCGACTCACTGATCCACACTACCAGGATCTACAGCAACGACATTGGAATGTCATTCGGACTGGACAAGTGCGGTCGCATGGTCTCAAAGAGAGGGAAGATGACCAGAACCGAGGTGGTTGAACTACCAGAAGGCCACATTACAGATATTCAGGACAGCTACAAATACCTTGGGGTGCCACAGGCTAACAGAAACCACGAGGAGACAGCAAGAAAGACTGCCACAGCTAAATACCTAGAAAGAGTAAGGCAGGTCCTGAAAAGCCAGGTGAATGGGAAAAACAAGATCAAAGCCATCAACACATATGCCGTACCTGTCATCAGATACCCCGCTGGTATAATAAACTGGCCAAAGGAGGAGATTGAGGCTACTGAGAACAAGATGAGAAAGCTCCTCACAATGCATGGAGGATTTCATCCAAAATCCAGCACTCTGAGACTGTATACCAAGCGTAGCGAGGGAGGCCGAGGGCTAATGAGTGTCAAGACCACTGTCCAGGATGAAACAACTAAGGAGTACATCAGGAAGATGGCCCCCAAAGACAAATCGCTTGGCGAATACCTCAGGCAGGAGAAAACCGAAAGTGAGGACAAGAAAGATGAAGGAGAACCATCATGGAGGGACAAGCTGCTGCACGGCGTGTACCACAGACAAATAGAAGAAGTGGCTGATATCAAAAAATCCTACCAGTGGCTGGAAAAGGCTGGACTGAAGGACAGCACAGAGGCACTAATCATGGCAGCACAAGAACAGGCACTCAGTACAAGATCAATAGAGGACGGGGTCTACCACACCAGGCAGGACCCCCGATGCAGACTGTGCAAAGATGCCTCTGAAACAATAAAGCATAAACAGCAGGGTGTAAAATGCAGGCAGGAAGTGCATACATGGAACGCCACAACCAGGTAGCTGTCATAGTGTACAGGAACATCTGCCATGAGTATGGGCTGGAAGTCCCAGGGTCAAAATGGAAGACACCTCCTAAGGTAGTTGAGAATGACCGAGCTAAGATCCTATGGGACTTCAAGATCCAGACTTAAAAACAGGTGATGGCTAACCAACCAGACATCGTGTTGATCGACAAACAGCAGAAGAAGGCAGTAGTTGTTGGGATCTGGAGATGTACCACCTTCCACCAGCAGAGTGAGACGCATCTACTCATCAGGAGACCTGCCCTTCATAAGCAGCTGCCAGACCTTTCTTCGACGCCGCAGTGTTGACCTTAGTTTGGTTAGCAACCTGAGCATTTGTTACCTGAAGAATCTAAGTTATCTCTAAGTGAGAAAACTGGTTCTAACCTTCCTCTGTCTTTGCTCATAGGAAACCTGTCTCAAGCCTGAAGCTCTGTGTGAGCTTAACCTGCCTTCCAGCCCTGGTGAGCCAAACCTGAAGATTCCTATTTTGGATTTCCCCTGCTGCTCTCTGTGAAGAGCTGGAAACTCTGATCAAGGTCTGCCATTCAAAGTCAGAAGCTAGACGCTGCAGCTACTTGAGCACTCTGCTGAACCAACAGTCTCTGGACCCAACGGTTCCCTCTCTCACAAGAGAAGCCTGGACCCCGTCAAGGTAGAATCAGAATTATCTAAAGGACTCCTTAATCATCTGCCTGCCCAGCTAATCAAACTATCATCTCTGCAGACTTCAGTGAACCCGACCCCGGACCTGTTCCAGATCCAGTTCATGTCTTTTGTGTCAAACATCTTTAATAAACTCTGTTAAACTTTTACCCAGCCTCCTTTGTGTTCTGCATGTGGGTTTGATATTAAACCGATCATGACAGAACACTGCGGCCAAACACAAAGCCCAGCAGATCACCTCCGGAGGATGCTTGAGGAACAGGATGCTCAGATCCTTGGACATGCGCATACCCTCCGTGAGTTACACACTAAAATTGAACATCAGAACCAAGTGCTACAAACGTATACCAGCTACATGGGAAGCGCTAATGCCACGCCAGCAGTACGTCCCGTTCCGGATCCACTTCCGCCTCTAAGGTCACCGGCAGTGACGTCATTTCCTGAGTTCCGTCCAAGTCCGCCTGAAAGATTTTCAGGTAACCAAAGGGATTGTAAAAGATTTTTGTTTCAATGTCGTTTACTTTTTGAACAATCTCCAGGCAGTTTTCCGAATGATAGGAAAAAAATATCCTTCATTCTCTCTCAACTCACTGGACAAGCTCTTGAATGGGCAGAGACAAGGTTCTCTTCTGAGTCCAGTTTTTCTTGTACATTTTCCGAGTTCATATCTGAGTTTTCCCAAGTATTTAACCACGACTCAGATAAAACAATTGATTCCCGAGCCCTGCTAAATTTAAAACAGGGAAATTCTACAGTGGCTGAGTTCTCCATTGAATTCCGGGTTAAAGCCGCAGCCTCAGGTTGGAACGAATGTGCACTTAAGAGTGCTTATTTTAAGGCTCTAAATGATAACATCAAGGAGGAACTAGCCACAATCGACGAACCAGCTAGTTTAGAGGACTTAATCCGTTTAACCATCAGACTGGATAACAGACTCCGAACTAGAAATCACTCTAGACAAAGAAGTCTAAATTTTTCTGTGTCAGCTCCTGCATTTAACAATGCTTCTGTTTTTTCTGGACCCACAGAACCCAGTTCCAAGCCTAAGTCTAAAAACCAGACTTTTTCTGTGCCTGTCCAAGTCTCTCACTCAGATGGAGCGGAGGTCGAACCCATGCAGATTGGACAAACAAGGCTATCCCTGAGGGAAGACAACGAAGATTTAGAGGCAATCTGTGTCTGTACTGTGGTGAGACTGGCCATTTCATTGCTTCATGTCCGGCTAAGTCAAAAGCCAGGGCCCGTCAGAGGAATTGAGGAGTCTGACGGGCCATCTGAAAACTGATAAAACTCCTCATCTGATGTTGCCTGCTACTCTTTTTTTCTCCAACCAGAATCTCACCTTGTCGGCTTTCATTGACTCTGGGTGTGAAAGAAATCTCATTGATTCAGATCTGGTCCAGCAATTAAATATTGAGACTGTCCCTTTATCTAAGCCTCTCAGAGTATCTGCTATTGATGGAAAGAAGCTTCATCAAGTCACTCATCAGACACAACCTCTAGAACTTTTAATCTCTGGAAACCATCGTGAAACTTTAACGTTTTTTGTTTTTCCTTCTGCATGCTCCCCTCTGGTGCTGGGATTCGAGTGGCTGGAATGTCATAACCCCCATATCAACTGGGCTGAACGCCACATTGAGTCTTGGTCCACTTCCTGTCACGAGTCATGCCTTCGTTCTGCGGCTCCTGCTATTCAGTCCCCTAGAGGTAGGGGGGAGATGGACTCTCCTGACCTTACTTCTGTTCCTCCCGAGTATCATGATCTGGCACCAGTCTTCAGTAAGGTCAGTGCGACGTCTCTTCCACCTCACAGACCATATGACTGCGCCATAGATTTACTACCAGGAGCCCCCCTTCCCAGCAGTAGACTATACAACATCTCCAAACCTGAACGCGAGACCATGGAAAAATATATCAATGAGGGTCTAGCTGCTGGAATTATTCGTCCATCTTCATCTCCTCTTGGTGCTGATTTCTTTTTTGTGGGTAAAAAAGATGGTTCCCTACGACCCTGTATAGATTACAGAGGCTTAAATCAGATAACCGTCAAAAATAAGTACCCCCTACCATTACTGGCATCAGCGTTTGAACCTGTTCAGGGTGCAACAGTGTTCACTAAACTCGATTTGAGAAACGCTTATCACCTCCTTAGAATAAGAGAAGGAGATGAATGGAAGACAGCCTTTAAGACCGCCTTAGGCCAATTTGAGTATTTGGTCATGCCTTTTGGTCTCACAGACGCTCCTGCCTGCTTCCAAGCTCTTGTCAACGGCGTTCTCAGAGATTTTTTGAACGTATTCGTGTTTGTGTACATCGATGATATTTTGATCTACTCCAAGAATCTCTCTGACCACAAGAAACATGTTCGTCTAGTTCTTCAGAGACTTTTGGAAAAAAAATCTTTGTGAAAGCAGAAAAATGTGAATTTCACCAACCATCTGTCACTTTTTTAGGGTTTGTGCTCGAGGGCGGGCAGGTGAAGCTATCTGAAGACAAGATAAAGGCAGTTCTGGACTGGCCTACTCCTGAAAACCACAAACAGCTTCAGAGATTTTTTTGGGTTTGCAAACTTCTACAGACGCTTCATAAGGAACTATAGTCAAACAGCTCTACCTCTCACAACTCTGACTTCTGTGAAGAAGACCTTTCAATGGACACCTGAAGCCCAGAACGCTTTTGAAAAATTAAAGAACCTGTTTTCCAGAGCACCCATCCTTATCCAGCCAGATCCCTCTAAGCAGTTTATCTTAGAGGTGGACGCATCTGACTCCGGTGTTGGAGCTGTTTTATCTCAGCAATCTGACTCAGACCAAAAAACTCACCCCTGTGCTTTTTTTTCACGTAGACTCTCACCAGCGGAGCAGAATTATGATGTTGGAGACCGAGAACTTCTAGCCATTAAACTCGCCCTGGAGGAATGGAGACACTGGCTCGAGGGGGCCGAGCATCCAGTATTGGTTTGGACAGACCACAAAAACCTGGCTTATCTTCAATTGGCAAAACGATCCAACCCACGTCACTCTAGATGGTCATTATTCTTTTCCCGTTTCAACCTCATTATTTCTTACAGACCTGGTTCCAAGAACGTCAAGCCCGATTCTCTCTCTCTTCTGTACTCCACTGATCAACCTGAGACACCCGAGCCTGTTCTTCCTGCCTCCTGTACTGTTGGAGTCGTCTCCTGGGAGATCACTGATCTCATCAACTCTGCCCTAGCCTCTGAACCTGACCCAGGTAACGGCCCTCCAAATAAAACTTATGTTCCATCTTCCGTCAGATCCCGACTTATCCAGTAGATGCATGCTCCTAAATTTTGCCCCCATCCTGGAGTGAGCAGAACTATTGCCCTCATTACAAGACGTTTCTGGTGGCCATCACTACACAAGGACGTTAAGGAGTACTTTTTAGCATGTCCCATCTGCGCCAGAAACAAGACCTCTCACCAACCACCTTCTGGTCTGCTGCATCCTCTACCTGTTCCAACCCGTCCTTGGTCACATATCGCCGTAGATTTTGTCACAGGTCTCCCGATTTCCAGAGGTATGTCCACCATTTTAACCATTGTCGACCGTTTTTCCAAGGCCTGTCACTTAATTCCCCTCAGGAAACTTCCCACGGCTTTCCAGACGGCCCAGCTTCTTGTGAAGCATGTTTTCCGACTCCATGGTATTCCACAAGAAATCCTCTCTGACCGCGGTCCTCAGTTCATCTCACAGGTCTGGAAAGCCTTCTGTTCTACGTTAAACTGTAAGTCCTCCCTCACCTCTGGTTATCACCCACAGTCTAACGGGCAGACGGAGAGGATGAATCAACAACTAGAATCCACTCTCTGCTGCCTAACATCCAACAACCCTACTGACTGGAGTCAGTTTCTGACCTGGATCGAGTACGCCCATAACTCATTAAAATCCGCTTCTACTGGTTTATCCCCGTTCCAAGTTTCCATTGGTTATCAGCCTCCACTTTTCCCTGCAGACGAGAGAGAGATAACGGTCAGATCAGTCCATCACCACATCCGCCGTTGTCAGCGCATCTGGAAGGACACCATCACCACCCTCAACCGCTCATCTGCTTCTTCTAAACGCTTCGCAGATTCTAGGAAACGTCCTGCAACTGATTACACCATAGGCCAAGAGGTTTGGTTGTCAACACGTGACATTCCCCTCAAAGCCATGGCTAAAAAGCTGTGACCTCGATTCATCGGGCCATATAAAATTGCCCAAATAATCAACCCCTCTGCTGTCTGCCTGCACCTGCCACCGAATCTCCGCATCCATCCTACGTTCCATGTCTCCCAAGTCAAACCTGTCGTTACTAGCCCCCTGTGCCCACCAGCCGACTCCCCTCCACCTGCCCTGGACATCGACGGCCATCCGGCCTACACAGTTCGCCGGATCGTGGACTCCCGTTGGCGAGGTCGCGGATGGCAGTACCTCGTCGACTGGGAGGGCTACGGTCCGGAGGACCGCACCTGGGTTCCTGGCTCATACATCCTCGATCCGTCCCTGATCGAGGAGTATGAGAGCTCCCTCCCGTCCACTTCCTCGGGACCGCCAAGAGGAAGCGGTCGTTGAGAGGGGGGTACTGTTGGGATCTGGAGATGTACCACCTTCCACCAGCAGAGTGCGCTGTGGGTCTCCTGGGCTGGAGCCCTCCAGCACACCTGAGACGCATCTACTCATCAGGAGACCTGCCCTTCATAAGTAGCTGCCAGACCTTTCTTCGATGCCACAGTGTTGACCTTAGTTTGGTTAGCAACCTGAGCCTCTGTTACCTGAAGAATCTAAGTTATTTCTAAGTGAGAAAACTGGTTCTAACCTTCCTCTGTCTTTGCTCATAGGAAACCTGTCTCAAGCCTGAAGCTCTGGGTGAGCTTAACCTGCCTTCCAGCCCTGGTGAGCCAAACCTGAAGATTCCTATTTTGGATTTCCCCTACTGCTGGAAACTCTGATCAAGGTCTGCCATTCAAAGTCAGAAGCTAGACGCTGCAGCTACTTGAGCACTCTGCTGAACCAACAGTCTCTGGACCCAACGGTTCCCTCTCTCACAAGAGAAGCCTGGACCCCGTCAAGGTAGAATCAGAATTATCTAAAGGACTCCTTAATCATCTGCCTGCCCAGCTAATCAAACTATCATCTCTGCAGACTTCAGTGAACCCAACCCCGGACCTGTTCCAGATCCAGTTCATGCCTTTTGTGTCAAACATCTTTAATAAACTCTGTTAAACTTTTACCCAGCCTCCTTTGTGTTCTGCATGTGGGTTTGATATTAAACCGATCATGACAGTAGTGATAGATGTGGCAATCCCAAGCGACAGCAACATCAAGAAGAAAGAACACGAGAAGCTTGAGAAATACCAAGGGCTGAAAGAGGAGCTAAAAAGATGTGGAAAGTAAGAGCAGCAGTGGTGCCAGTGGTAATTGGAGCACTGGGGGCTGTGACCCCCAAACTGGGAGAGTGGCCACAGCAGATCCCAGGTAAAACATCAGAGGTCTCTGTCCAGAAGAGCGCAGTCCTAGCCACAGCTAAGATACTGCGCAGAACCCTCAAACTCCCAGGACTCTGGTAGAGGACTCAAGCTTGAGGATGACACATACCACCCCATGAGGGGTGAGAAATTATACTTTACTGTGGGGTTAAAAGAAGAACATATTTTTTAGGATGGTAAAAGGATGGTTACCCACGCAGCTTAATATCTTCTTACTTCAGATCAATGCATATATATGCAAAATTTTGCTTTGGCAATTTCATTTTCTACAACAAAGGAAACAGTTTTAAGAAGCTCCTTCATTTTATCTTCATGCTGCACTTGCGCATCGTAGACAGCTTTTGGTCATGACATTTTTAGCTGATTCTGCCTGACGTTTCCTTTTCACTCCTGCAGTGGGAAAAACTGCGTCAGAGTGGCTGAGTGAAGTTGAGATTTTACAGCTTTCCATGGTAAAGGGTACGGGACCACACATTTTACAGATAGAGAAGCTCATTTCAACTGAAATGTAGCTTGAGCCAGTTAGGCTGAAACGTAACTTCCGGCTTCTTATTGATATTGATGCCTGTTGGAGAATCGGCGATATGTGGGTAAATCCACTATTTTATATTTCATCTGCGATCTAAAGTAGCCGAAAGTACTGCATTCTAAGGCTGAGCTCTGCTACTTAACAAGGTGACACAAAAAGTCTCAGCTTATTTTTACACTTTTTATTAAGATCTAAGGGCAGGAAGGACAAATGGAACATCTGTAAAAATGACTTTCGTAGAGATTTTAGAGAAATAAAACAGTTATTCTAATAGTTGAAGACGAACAATTGTTGTTAACACAAATTAGTGTCAACATAGTATTGTAGCTTAATATGGCTAACTGACTGAGCTAAAAGAGGCTAACCTGTTAGCTACTGAGCACAGCTAGCCTCAGAGCTACCCAGCTCTCCCCCTTTATATCAGGGTCTAACAGTTACTTTGTTTACCAATCAGGTTATCAATCAGGTAAAACTTCATCGGTCATTAAACACCCTAACGCTACAGATGCTCCCGACTCGGCACACTGATGCTGCGTGATGTTATTATCGTTGTCCGGGCAACAACAACGTTTTACCTCATGTGGCAACATTCAGCCAATCATGCAGCATAACGTCACTGACATGAAGCAGGACCAGAGCAGATCTGGTATCTACGGCGGCATTGCTTTTGATTTGTGTTGTTTTCTTTTGAATCTGGTTCTTCTGTTGATACAACGATAGATTTGGTTTCAGCCAGCGATCAATATTTGTAATATTTTAAAGGCAGAAGACATTAAATATGAAAACCGCTGGTTTGCTAGCCAAAAACTAAACTGCACTAAGAGAATAAGAAGAAAAAGAAAAGAAGAAGAGTGTGAAACAATGAGAAGCGGAGATGTGCTTCTTTGGCTAAATCTGAAAACATCAACATTAGCAGCTCCACATCGACATGATTTTTTTAAAGAGGGAATTTCCAGTATTATAAAAACTGGATTTGCTGGGATGGATCAGATAATGCACTATTCCAATGCACTAAATTTCAGGCCCTAAACACATATTTATGGCATTTATAATGTGCTTAAAAGAAAATGGCAAAATTCCCTTTACACTCTCTTTAATGATTTCTAAAGAGACTTGGAATTAAAAATCAACCGAAACACCTGAAAAGATTTCATCTGTATTGACATGAAGGCTCCTACCAGCTAGTCATAAAGAGGCAGGAAATCTCTCAAACTAAAATAAGGCCCTTATTGATGCTTGTTGTAGCTCAGTAACCATAAGATGGTAACTTACAGAGAAGGACTCAAACAATTAATACATCTTTAGAGACCTTACATCCACTTATGCCAACAGTATACCTTTCTGTAGTTATCCAGTTATCACCAGACATAAGAAAAGTGTCCCCCCTCTGTTAAGCCGTCTTGCACATAAGAGTTTTTAAAAAGTGTACTTCATTTTCTTCAAACCTGATGGCATGCGATTGGATTGACAAAGACATCCCACTGCAGATATTTTCTCATCAACACGGTGGAAAATGCTCAGATGTTGAAACCTTTTTCTATGATGAAATATTAGAGATTTAGAGGAGCCTTGTCGTGCACTATGACATTGATTTTCAATGCCAGTAGTTCACTCTGTTTGAATACAAAGACCTTCGATTTAAATAATCGTACCCTGTTGTCTAATCATGCCTTTTATTTCTGTTTTATAATTTTCACTATATTTGCCACTAACAAGAGGGCTTTTGCATATATATATATATATACGGGTCGGTTCACGGTTTCGTGGTCACGGTTTTCGGTTCGGTATATGTTGATTGTTAGCCTGACATGTTGGTCGTGTTGCTGTTAGCATAAACAAAACGTGTTGCACAATGCTTGCACACTGTTGCACTTTTATCCACAACTTTCTTTCCGCCGTCATCGTAGGTCACTCTAAATGCAAAGTGGTCCCATACAGCAGACCTATAAAGTGCTGCTGGCGCGTCTTCCAACTCCTGTTCTTTCCCACTCGCCATACCCACACAATTCTCCACAACAACTGATTTTTTCCCTGCTACACCCGGCTACGCTGCTTCGCTTCTTCTTCTTGTTTACTACTGGTGGTTGGCTTTGGTCGCTGTACCGCCACCTTCTGCTCTGGAGTGTAAACACTTCACCTATGAGAAAATGGAGCAGCGCATGAACCGAACGCAACACATGCGAATCGAACCGAGGCAGTCTAACCGAACGGTTCGGACGGTTTTCATAAAACGTTCCATCCCTAATATATATATATATATACCATAAGAAGACCAAATGACCAAAGGTACAATATTCCACAAGAGTGCAACAAATGAGCTATTATAAGTGATGGAGAAGTACGAGGAATGGCAGAAACCGGAGTAGCCTGCATTTTGCCCATGGGGTGGATGGATGGATGGATGGATGGATGGATGGATGGATGGATGGATGGATGGATGGATGGATGGATGGATGGATGGATGGATAAATGGATGGATGGATGGATGGATGGATGGAGAAGTAGATCAATGGAGCTGAGCCAGACAGCAACGCCAATTGGGGGTACAAAAAAGAGGTAAAGTTTAAGATGAATTGTGGAAAAGTGCATAAAAATATTTCCTGTAAAGACAGCTAAAAAACGACAAGCACTTGGAATACAATTTAAACATTGATGCTCACTAAATCAAGAGCTAATGCTGTGGAAACATTACATTTCTCCACCAGGTTAATGTATATCTGAGTACTAATACTATTACTACTGATATGCTGGTAGAGATTCTCAGTCATCCAGGTCAAGTTAAAAAACAATCCATTGGACTTTATTCTCCAAGTTTAAAGACGCTTCCCATCCAGGAAGCTTTTTCAATTCAAAATATTTGGATTAGCATTGAGTTCCAGGCTTTTATAGAGTAGCACAACAAAGCCTTTTGGCTTAGAAAACATGCACATTGAAACTGGAAAAGCAGCTCCATCCCTTAATAATGGGAGTCATTATTAGCCTGCAATACCAGATACTGGCCCATTCCTCTGAAAAGGCAGCCGATAAGGTCATTGTTGGCCTGGCTGATCTTATTTTGTTCCCCTGTACAGCAATAGGTGTGGAGATGGTATTGTGAAGTATTACTACTGTTAGCATGCTAATGGCATGGTGACTTGGCACTAAAAGGTCCAAGTAATTTCAGTTAAAAGTTTGAATTGGTTGAAACCCTGTTTAATATCACTGAAGAGATGTATCAACAATTGAAAAGGACTGGGCCACCTCTGGCTATAATTTTATGCTCAGACTGCAAACAAAAGAGGCATGCAAAACAATGGTTGACGCACATCAAGGCGCATCAAAGGCTACGTTCACACTGCAGGCCTTGATGATCAATTCAGAGTTTTCAGTGAAATCCTTGTTGCCGTTCATATTTCTAAATATAAGCGACTTGTATGTAATCTCCTGTGTGATACGACGCAAGTGTCCCGTATGCGCAGTAGAGGACGCAATGACGTCGTATGCTCTATGTTTACGGAAGTAAACATGGATAGTAGTGCCGGCGTGCATCTAGCGGTCTTTTCCAACCATAAAAACTAAATCTTTTCAATATGGTTAAACATAAATACTGCTCTCCGCATCATTGTCCGCCATGGTTGTTTTTTTCCTTGCTGCTTCTGCGTAGCAAGACCCAGAATAGTGACCTTTGTCGGGTATTAATGACGGCCAGGTCAGATTCAACAGGTCGCATTTGAAAAGATCGGATTCAGGACCACATAGCCAAGTGGCCTGGGTCGGGTTGGAATAAATTGGATCTGTGTTGTTCAGACAGCCATGAAAAGATCAGATGCATGTCGCATATGGGCCAAAAAATCGGATTTGGGTCATTTCAGGCTGCAGTGTGAAGGTAGCCAAAAGGTTACGAAAGGAGCAAAAAGGAGCAACGCATCTTGACGAATCTGAGCAGCCAAAGCAGCGCCTCATGAGCTTCTGAGAATCTGAGACGCTTCAACCGCTTCACAAGCAGCAGCCGCTGGAGTTGGAAAAATTTAACTTTAGCTGCTGGACACGCCACATCAACCAATCAGAGAAGCTGATCTGGGAGCTGGCAGGGAGTCAGACACAGCACTGCTGATGCAGAGCGCTATGATCACTCCTCTGAAACAGTTTATTAACGTCTAAATTAACTTAAAAAGTCTAAACCTGCTAGCAAAATATGCCCGCTTTTGTTTTTCTGGTGCCCGCAGTTTGGAGGAGCCTTTTTGCTGCCTCCAGCTCTTGCGGTCTGAACGTAGCTGAACCTTTTTTACTCTTTTTTACTGCATCAACCAATCAGAGAAGCTGATCTGGGAGCTGGCAGGGAGTCAGACACAGCACTGCTGATGCAGAGCGCTATGATCACTCCTCTGAAACAGTTTATTAACGCCTAAATTAACTTAAAAAGTCGAAACCTGCTAGCAAAATATGCCCGCTTTTGTTATTCTGGTGCCCGCAGTTTGGAGGAGCCTTTTTGCTGCCTCCAGCTCTTGCGGTCTGAACGTAGCTGAACCTTTTTTACTCTATGTGTTTTAAATGAGCTTAATGACATTGAAAGTGACCCAGAGTTTAGTTTTCTTTCCTTAGAGCTTCGGCGAGAAGTTGGCCTCCTTTAGATGTCTGCGCTCAAGGACTGGTCTTTTTCACTGTGGATTTTGTGTGCGTTGTTTAATGACATCGTTGGTTGCACTGAACCATTGCAATTTGCAAACTGTTTTTATCCACTGCACTGTTTACACTTTGACCACTGCTGCACTTTTTGTATAACTCGCTTGTAACAATCCGGAAAGGTATTCCATCTCATTTGAAATATCAATGCAATGTTCGTAAGCTGTATGCCACGCAATTTCGTTCTGTATGCACTCTGTGCATACAAAATGACAAATATAGAAGTCTAAGTCTAAGTCTAAGTGGTTATAAAAGTTAGTCCACCTTTGTAAAGAGCTGAGCAGACTGAGCAAGACATGGATTTGGAATTTTTTTCTCTGTTCTCATTCTTGCAAAAACCTAGATTTTTATAAACACTTCAATTAATTTCACTGATATTTTTTTTTTAATTGAATTTATTCAAGTGCATATTTCATTTTCCACTCCAGCTTAGTATATATTGGTTTAATGAAGATAAAAAATATTTGGCTTTCTATGTTTTAGTTGTCATATTAGGCATTTTTAAGATGGATATGTGGATGTGTTTAGACCATGGATGCCCTTTGTGGAGCTTATATGTTGGCTAATGTTCAAACATCATTTGATCACTGCGGTTGAATCTGAGAGGGAATGTTACTCAGATACTGCTCACAAAGAAGGAAACATCTTAAAGTATTAACAGAAAATCTGGATATAAGCACAAATTGCAGAGAAAGTCTATACCTTCTTTCTTAGGCATGTTTTGTTCTTGGCCATAACTGAGCAACCAGCAACATGGCGCAGAAATACTTAATGGTTTCCAGTTTATCCAAAACCCAGCAAAGAGATGCTTCTTGGGCTGCACTATCCTGACTTCCTGCCCCACAGTACAGCATTACCATATAAGGTGATGATAGACCCTCTCTGGTCATCATGGGTCATTTTATAGAAATATATAGAAAAATGAACAGATATAAGTTATTAAAAACTGAAAATAAAATAACAAGATATTAATCTTCAACACTAATGAAAAGCTTATCTATACTTTAAGAGGTTTTTTTTTTTTAATTGTTTCTTTATTTCCTATTGCTGTTTTCTTTTATTATTTTATAATCTGGTCATGATCCAGAAGCAATCAAAATAGTTTAAATGGATCCTGTTTGTAGGGTTCTGAGGGGATTATATTTCTGTCTCAATTTAGTGAATGTTAGCTTAAACATTTTATCTTTTATTGTTATACACAGTGTTTCTAAACTGATTTGGAAGTAATAGTCCTGTGATGTAGCTTAAACTAACAACCTTAATTTAGAAATTACGTCACTGAGCACAAATGTACGGAGCCCCTCTGATGACATGGTCAAAAAAAATTTTTAATTGTGGCCACGAAGTAGTATTTCGTGCGCACGAAATACTACTTCGTGGCCACGCAATAAGTTTAACGTGCGCACAAATTACTTATTATTAACATTAATATCATTCCTGGACAACTGGGTAAGCAAATCGAGCTGGCTCTCAATATCCTGTTTAAATGTCTCTTGGTAATGACGGTTCCTTGCGATGCCAGGCTTTTCAGAATGTCTTTGTAGCTCATTCCCAGCCTAAAATAAAATTCTATCATACTGTCCCTTTCCATCGTGGAGCTTTAGCCTCTCTAATGCCTCTACCTCAGACCTTAGAGAAGGCGCGCTTGATTTGCTTACCCAGTTGTCCAGGAATGATATTAATATTATTAATAAGTATTTCGTGCGCACGTTAAATTTATTGCGTGGCCACGAAGTAGTATTTCATGCGCACGAAATACTACTTCGTGGCCACAATTAAAAATTTTTTTTGACCATGTAATCAGAGGGGCTCCGTACAAATTCAAGAGTCTCTGTTTGTTTGTGCTCCTGTTTTAGGGTCAGAGGGGACTGGGGTTGCCAACTCCCTGAAAAAAATAGAAAAACTGACCCGATTGCCTTCACCCCTCCTGGCGTGGCAATTTTTTTTTAGCCCCCCCTTTGTATGTGAAATGATTTTTTTTATATTTAACTCAAATCTGATTGAATTTGATGCATATTTGTGAGTGACATGAACGCATGGAAAACAAATTATTATCCAGCAATTCTCTTTAATGCAAAATACCAAACTCTGCTGAATAAAATAAGTATATTAAACATAAGCCTGTCCTGCCTAACCTCATACTGTAAAAATGAATAAAATAAATAAATATTGCACATTTTTGGTGCAACAGCAAACTTGTAAACATATTTGTGCCTTAAATCCAATGACTGTAGGCTAAAGTTGTAAAACGGAAAAAAAATCATTAAGAGGATGAGGGTATCCTGGATCGTTACATATATGTTGTCAGCTCATCAGGACAGGGACAGGAAAAAAGTTTACCGTAAGTTTTGTATCTAACATGTTCTTGTTTATTTTCCATTAGCTTATTACTGACTATTTTTTATTCTCACAGTAATACAGGACAAAGTGCGTTTCTTTTCCACTAAATACAGGACAGGTAATTCATTAATGTGTGGAGTGCCTTGAGATGACGTGTGTTGTGAATTTGGCGCTATATAAATAAACTGAATTGAAATTGAATTGAATTAATAAATACAGAAAGATTCTGTTTTTCAAGGGACTGTTGGCAACCCTAGAGGGGACAATTTTTCTGATTTTACTGTAAAATTGAAGACCGTTTATGCAAAAATTAGGATATTTTGCTGGTCTTCATTTTTTTTTCTTACGCTTAAAGTTAGTTAAGTTAGTTTAGCTTATTACATGCACAGGTAACAATTTGGGGCTAATGTCAGGATTGGGGCATAGAAAGGGTTGAAAATGATTGAAAATCAACAGAAGATAGTAGAAATCAACATACACACTGAGAAAAAAGTCATTTTTTCCTAAAATAAGTGCATTTGTTCTTGAATTGAGGAGATAAAAGATACATCTTGCCAATGGAACAAGACAATTTAGATTTAAAATAAGAAAACACAATTGCATTGTCTTATTTCAAGTGAATATTATCTAATTATCTTATTTTGAGAGTAAAAATACGGATTCTATTGGCAAACTATCTCATTTACCTACTCAAATCAAGGGTAAATACACTTCATTTAAGAAAGTTTTACTTATTGTTTTTCCAGTGCAGTCCACACAACATAAAGTAAGATGAGATCGTGTGTGTATTGACTGATAAAAATGAACTCCTCACACAGTTGGTGGTTCCTGCACTCCAAGAGCCTGGGTATTCTGCAGCATTTTCAACAGCAGGCAGGAAGAGGCAAGAGCACCAAAAGAAAGATAAGTGATAGAAGTTAGCAGTGGAGCCTGTTGTTTGAGGGAAGGGATTCAGGAAAGACAAGATAGAAGCAGCAGAGACGCCGGGATCGGACAACCATGGCGATCAGGAAAAACTGAGATTAAAGTGAAGGTGAATGACTGAATGCTGCATGCAGCAGGCCAAATTCTGTCACTAAAGTTAGTTGATAGAGAGATTTAAAATGCATAAAATCAGCATGAATAATTTCAAACACTCTTTTGAAACACATTCTAACAAGAACAATGTTTTGCATTAAAATCAGACCTAAAAGGATTATTTATAAGGACTCCACATCCCTCAAAAACTTGTCAAAAACAGTTGGCACTTACTGATGCCCCATCTTATTACATTCTTTAGTCAACCTTGAAAACTGCCATAAATTATTGAGATACACATCCTAATGGTGCTCGCAGCAGCACTGCTGAAACAAAGGGGATTTAGAAACTCTCTCTAGTGATTAAAGCTTTTAGAGGGGAAGAACCAGAGAAGAATTTAACAATAGTTTTAACAATGCTTTATGGTCTTTATAAACAAAACGGCCCACCAACAGGAAATATCTAGCCTTAAAAGAAATTCTAAAATCTCTGAATAGTAATAATTGAACTCTACTGATTTCACTTTGGAGAACTTTACTGCATTTAACCCACCCCCTTGGCGAGCAGGGGGTTCTTCTGGTTCACTTTAAATGTTTTCTAAGCCCAAACATGTCTTTGGTCTACTATATAAAGCTTCAAACTCAACACTATTTCTGACATTGTAAATTGAAAAAGCTTCCTGGTTGGAAAACGAAACGTCTTCAAACTTGGAAACAAAGTGGGATTGTTTTTGTTTTTTAACTTTTTTTGGAATAACTAAAAAGAAATAATATTTAGGATTAGGAATGCATCTCTGTTATTTGCAGATGATGTGGTTCTATTGGCTTCATCAAGGCGTGATCTACAGCTCTCACTAGGGCGGTTCGCAGCCTAGTGTGAGGATCAGTGCCTCCAAATCCAAGACCATGGTCTTGAGTCGGAAAAGGGTAGAGTGCCTTCTCTGGGTTGGGGAGGATGTACTGCCCCTAGTGGAGGAGTTCAGGTATCTTGGGGTCTTGTTCACGAATGAGGGGAAGATGTTGCAGGAGATCGATAGGCAGATTGGTGCGGCGTCTGCTGTGAAGCGTGAACTGTTAAGGTCTGTTGTGGTGAAGAGAGAGCTGAGCCAAAAAGCAAAGCTCTCGATTTACCGGTCGATCTACGTTCCTACCCTCATTTGTGGTCATGAGCTTTGGGTCATGACCGGAAGACGACACCCCAGATACAAGCGGCTGAAATTAGTTTTCTCCGTAGTGTGTCTGGGCTCTGCCTTAGAGAGAGGGGGAGGAGCTCGGTCATCCGGGGAGGACTCAGAGTAGAGCCGCTGCTCCTCCACATCGAGAGGAGCCAGTTGAGGCTCAGGCATCTGGTTAGGATGCCTCCTGGACATCTCCCTGGTGAGGTGTTCCAGGCACGTCCCACTGGGAGGAGGCCCGGGGGGAGACCCAGGACATGCTGGTCGGACTATGTTTCTCGGCTGGCCTTGGAACGCCTTGGGATTCCCCCGGAGGAGCTGGCCCAAGTGGCTGGGGAGAGGGACGTCTGGGCCTCCCTACTGAAGCTGCTACCCCCATGACCCGACCCCGGATAAGTGGAAGAAGATGGATGGATGGATGAAATAATATTTTCATACAAATCCCTTCATCTTTAACATCTGTTCAGGTGACGTGACGGTTTACGAATATGACTTGTTAATTCCACTACCACACTTCGTTTAGTATTAATTTGTTGCTTTTGCGTTTTTGAAATAACCAACAGCATATTAGTTGAAATATTGAATATCCACTGGAGACATTTTCTTAGTTTCTTAAGTAAAAACAACAAACCTAAGGGTAGTTTTGTGTGGTGAAGTAAAGCGTTTGTGTGTGTTTTTACATGAGTAACATGAACTGAATGCGGCTTACCCTGACATAACTGTTTATACCTTTTCTTTAGAGGCAAACTTTGGATAAAATACGCGTTATGAATCCTGCTGGTCTGCCTTCTTGCTTTGCCATTTCCCTCTGGCTCTAGGACAATCAGCTTTATCTCTCTCCCCTGTAAAAACTCTGCCACTGCAGCCCAAGCATGCCAAGTCTGCTTCTCTGCCTTTAAATATAGTGGCTCCACAGACAGTTGATCGCAGGTTTTAAAAACCTTGCTATCAGGAAATGTTTGACATTCCTTTTCTGCCGAGCTTTTGGATTCTCTTGCCTAACCCTAAACCTTTTGGACTTCTTATTTACTCCCTCACCCTGGATAAAATAATCTCCTGAAGCCTTAGTGCTAGTTTCCCTGCCCAAAGAAAAAGCTGTCATTGCTACTCTCTGGTGGTGATGTAATTGTTCCAACAACTTACATTGTTTGGCCAAAGACTGGGCCCCAATAAGAGCTAACCAGGACCATTTGCCCCCAACAGCTTCTGAGAAGGTTTATGGCTCATTTTTAATTTCATTTTAATCATTTACCATTTCCTTTCCCTTCAAGTTGCCCAGTTTGAAGTGTGCTGTACAATTCGGGGAGTGGTGGCCTAGTGGTTAGAGTGTTGCGCTTGGGTCCAGAGGTTCTGAGTTCCAGCCCCACTCTGACAGATTGCCGCTCTGAGTTAGAGCCCTGCACTGCCGTGGGACCCACCGCAAAGCAGTGTGGCATGGGACAAATATTGAAAGCTCATTGCGGGTGGGAGGGAGCGCGCACAGTGGCGGTAGTCCCGCGAACTAGACACGTGTTTTAAAATAAAGTAATATATTAGGAGTCTATGTCTATCATATATATACATCACAATCTGCTGGATATTGCAGCTCGTGCTATTTATTACAATTAAAACATATAAAATTAGGTCTCAAAAGGGATTTTAAATAACATCTGTTTTCTCTATGCTGAGAGCCAATGAAACTTGCCCTATTCTGTATTAATGCATAAAAATGATAATTTTTAAAGAAAAAAATCCTGCTAAATATTATGTTTGCTTTCTGATTTTTAATTCAGGTGGGAGCAGCAGTAGCTTCTCTCATGTGGGACTCAAATACGAAGGGGAAACAGTAGAGAGTAGCTCAGCTCTCTGTCTGCAGAGACAGGTTGCAGCTGCTGCGTCAGAGTCCCTGTGTTTTGGAGGAGAGAGGGGCTCCCTCGCTAGCCGCTCGCTGAAGAGGGTGAACTCGGAGTGATCGGTTAATGTACTTCTACCAAAGTCTCCAACTAGACAAAAAAAGGTCACCTGAGGAGCCTGAAAAGGCACTAAAATCTCTGAGTTGGCAACGATGCAGAGTTCGGTTTTATACTGCTAGGCCAGTGGGGGGCGGGGCCTATGCTGAAGTAATGACAATATGAAGCAGCACTTTTAGACACACCCAAAAAAATCCTGAAAAACAGGAATATCAAAAAAAAAAAAAATCTAATTTTAGTGCCACAGTGCAATATTAAAGGTTGGGAGACTTTGAACACATATAGAGCAAAAACATTTATGACGTTTTTAATGTGTTTAGGACTAAATTGATTTATTTGTTTTTTTTAAACTTTACACCTCTTCTGACAATTCAGTGTCTGAACAAACTGCTTTGAAGTTACACTACAAAAACAGGTCCACATCTTATTGTTGCTCAACCAATAAAAGGTAGCCTCAATAATCCAAGGGTAATCAGAAAGTCTTACCCCAAGACCAGGAAAGTACAGATCTGGAAAATTAAAATGACAGATATATTGTGTCAAAAAAATGCAGAGCTTTAAAAATACAACAAGATTTCCTAAAAATGAAAAGAAGCTAATCCTTCTAAGAGTCCACTCTAAAAACGATTCAATTGCATAAAAAACGACAGAGACAAGCTCCCCCCATGGTTCCTGTAGAAGTTGTGGTGATCGGTGGCCGGGGGTGTTTGATGGTGCCATGTTACATTTTCTTTTTGCCAATATACTACATCTCCGTCCTAGCTCATAAAATCTATACCTTTCAGTGAACAAGGTTTGAAGTGTAAATGTCTTTAAGTTGTCAAGAAAAACATCCTATTTTATATTGTCAGCCCTTCTATCATATAGATGCTGCTGCTGCCATCAACACCTTTGTTTCTAGATGTTGGAGCTCGGCCTGTTTTCCAGTGTAGTCCTGTTTCTCTGACTGTGACTAACTGGATGTGCTCTCTTCATCCTCTGACATGGGAGCTGGCTCGGAGCTCGTCTGCCTGGCTGTGTGTTTCCTGGACGGGGCCGCCTTTTACTGTTGCTTTTCGTAACTCTGCTTCTGTCTCCTTGAACCCCAGTCAGCCTCAGCAGATGGCCTCTCACACAGGGTGGTTCTGATGGAGGTTTCTTCCTATTAAGAGGGAGTTTTTCCTCTCCACTGTCGCTACAAGCATGCTTGGTGTGAGGAATTGCATCCGAGTCAACGGGTCGATGCAATCAACTGGTTTTTCTTAGATAGAAAACCTTGAATCAATCTGACTGGATGATCTGGTGAACTGGAAAGTGCCTTGAGATGACATGCTGTGAATTGGCGCTATAGAAATAAACTGAATTGAATTGAATATAAAAGCTAAACTTGGTGCTCACGATGGTGCCACCTGCCTACTTACCTTGCTCAGAGTTCTGTTAAAGTGATCCCCCCCCCCCCCCCCCCCCAGTCTCAGACTCTGAATAATTTATAAAAACTAAACCAGTGGATTTGCTCCCATTTTTTTTTTATATGCTTTGTGATTGAAAAAGCTCTTTGTTTTTAGCCCCAACGCACCCTCCATCGATTTAGGCCCTGTGTTACTTTGGAGTTACATTAAATGTTGTGCGCAAGACGTTTGAGCTAAAATATCGAGGATAAATTTAAATTTAAATAAAATAAAAAATAAAAACTGGAAGAATGCCTGATGCAACTTTTGTTATGTTTTCTCCTTCACTTACAGTAAATGTTTTTATTTAAATTCTGTATCAGCGTCTTGTTTGAAAGAAAATGCATATTCTTAGTGAGTGTAATAAATATCAAACTAAAAATTAGACATAAAACTAAAATCTATATGACATTCTTAGTGGGACAACTTGGTTTTCTATGACTTTGGTAACTATAAAGCCAAAGTGCTTGCACCATTACGTTTAGCATAGTTAGGAGGAGCAGAGTAATACATACTGTGATTCACCATAATATTAAAATGTGTGCATAAAGACCCCAAAATGCACCAATCAAGAGACTTACTTATGATGCCAACTTCAAACTCAGGGCAGTCATTCCAATTCTAGGACACTGGAATAGAGCAGCTGTGTCACAATTCAACATTAGAAAATCATTGGTAGAGAAATGGAGGAAGCAAGAAGTTGCCCTGATCCTTACAGTCCGCTAAGCCTTATGTAAGTTGGGAGTTTGAAATCAGAGCATTCATTCACATTGCACCATATGATCGAGTGTCCCCTATACAGCAGAAAAAAAAAATAGGATGAATGAACTGGGTAAATGTGGCTGTAGTTTAACATGCATTGAGAGGTCAGTGCGACTGCAGCTATACAAATTCAGTCCATTTACCATATTTGTCCTATGATCCAAATTGTATAAGTCCCCTGGAATATTTTGGTTTGTTGCCCTCAGCAGATGGCCTAGGCTGCTTCTTGTATGTTTGCTTCTGTCTCCTTGAAGCATAAAACTGTTTGACCAGGACAACAGCAGGCTGCAAATTTTAAAGTTTGTTTCACTGCAAACTAAGAATGTCAGGTTTTCAGAAGTCCAGCACACAAAAAAGGAAAAGGGAAGAAGACAGCAAAGGCTTGAGGGATTTTATGATTATATATTAAAAATAAATTGAGGATGAGTCGGGATCAGGTCCAGGAACAGAATTGCAGAAGAATTGCGTTTATTTATGTGATTTTAAAGTAAAGCATCCGCTAGCTAGTGTAAGGAAGGGATAGGTGTAGTGGGGGGGCCCAAAAAGACTGTGTTGTCGGGGCCCTAGCAAAGCTGTCCTGCTTGAAGGTGTCCATTTAAAAGCACTCCCTATTTAGTCACCATGGTAATTATTGTGTTTAGTCATCTTTCAGTTACTATCAGGTCTAAAGCTCTGTTGGTTTCCTAACATATACATTTATTTTATCTGATCTTCATTAAATGAAACAGTGGAAACTGGAATAAAAAGTATAAAGGCCCTCAACAAACCAAAAGGTTTAAAAAAGACACTAAAACAGCATATCACCTGTCTAAGTTATTCTCAGCCTCAGATCTATACAAGATGTTTTAACCATTTTGAACTGACATATCCATGCCAAGGAGCTCACTGATCTTACACTGGTCCACCACTGAAATAGCATAGTAGAAATGTGCCTTTAAAAGCCAATGTCAATGGTGAATATTTATTAAAAATTTTAAATTGGCAAAATAAGAAAAAACAAAAACAGTTTTCATGATTTGAATGAAAAAGGAACCAAAATGAATAGAAAGAAAATATATAATGATAAACCAACCAAAAGTAAGCTTGCAGATGCCGTTTGGGAAACAAGTTCAATGTTATTCAGTGCCTCCTAGTCGCATCTTTGGCTCTGCACCACAGTATTTATACTTGGAGGATCTTTTAAAATTCTCACAAAATCTCTTAGAATTGTCATGCATTTTGCTTGCTTTGTAGAAGTGAACAACATTTGGACTCATATAACCCCTGGCTCACACCGACTCCGGTCTTACCGTTGCGGTGCGGTGGGTGCGGCGCCGCAGTGATTCCAAGTCATTAAAAAGACGTAAACCTCTCTCACCGGCTGCTGAGCTGTCCGGCTGCGGTTACCGAGACACTCCGGCGCTGCAGAAAATTCCGCAAGAAAGCTAACCTTGCGGCGTGCCGGAGCCCTCCGCAACAAGCTCTCGCAAATATCCTTATTTGGGCCGTGTTATCGCGTGAAGTTACGTGAACTCAAGTGAACTTCTGTTAAATCTCCGGACCTGTTGCCGGAGCCGCAGAGCCGCACCGCACCGTAGTCAAAAGGGCGGTGTGAGAGGGGGTGTGCGGGAGTTGCAGTCTCCGTCGGCTCGGTAACCGCACCGGAGCCAGTGTGAGCAAGGGGTAAGAAGCAGTGATAAAAATGCTATGAGCCTCAATGCTGGAAGCAGGGTTGTTTTTGACAGCCATCTTAGATTTAGTCTTAGTCTTCAGGACAAAACCTATCAGTCTTATTTCCCCTCATTTTAGTCATGTGATAGTTTTAATCGGTTTAAGTCGATAAATACTTAAAAAGGTTTTAGTTGAATCAAAGGAAACAGAAAATGTTTGAATAACAACACAAGGAAACATTGACATTATATTTAAATAGATAGAAATTAGAACAATGAGAGAGAAATATTCAAAGATCTATGTACCTTTTCACTTGGCTCTTCATCCAAAAATAAACAGAATGCAATGAAATATTTTCTTTGGATATAATCTAGGGATTCCTTAAATTACAAATTAAAAACGTAGAAATTAAAGAATGTTTAGCATCACCTCTTGTGAGCTTGAAGAAATAAATTCTTGATAGTTAGACAAAGGGATTTTTTTTACACTATCAGAGAAGGATCAGCCACATAGTTTATTAAGTAGCGAGAGCAGGAAGAGCCATACTGCTGAGAGCGAACCATCAGTGTGGAGCATAAAGTGCAGATTCTGAGACGCATTTCTGCACCAGCACAGCTGGAAGAGCAGAGCAGTTTGTCATAGTTCAGCGCACAGTACCTGACCTTTCCGGGTTACTTTCTCCCCTGCCACTGATCCGTCTGTGGTCATGCAGAATGTGCGCAGCTGCACGGCAGGTGGGCTGCATGGCCAAACAGGACACATCAGTATGACTGATACTGCTTAGCTTGGCTGACAGATTACAGCACAATGATGCATTTTAAACATTTGACCGAGCCGATAGTTTTTATTTAGTTTCGTCTCATTAACAAAAACTCAAACACATGACTAGGCATGTTTTAGTCATCAAAGATCCATGTTTAGCTCATCAGTTTTCGTTATTGTCATGAAAAAAAGGAGTGTCAACGAAATAATTTTGTCATTGTTGAAGAAAACAACACTAATGGGAAGAAAAAGAAAAGCAAGCAAAATCTTAACAATATGAAATCAAATGAATAGCCTGAAAACTGTAATTTGAAAAGTTATCAAATCTTTATTAATATTTTGTATGAATCTTTTTTAACAAGCTCTGTTTTAAGCACACTCATCTTGAGGTTTTAAATTTTTTTTAAACAATCCCAATAATTTCAAAACACTTATGGCATTAACAGGTTTGCTTAAACTTTAAAAAACTGTATCAGTAGTTTTTGTATAATAAGATGTAAGGCTCATCTCATGTAATAAAAAAAGTGCCTATATTTGCTTCACTAATACAAATTAAAAGGTGTGCAGTGCACTATCAAGCATGAGGGAGACCTCAGTTGCTCATTTTTCAATGTGACACATTTAAATTAATTGCACTAGGGAAAACAAGCCTGTAGTTTAGAAGTAGTTAATATTGCATCAAACAAAACCTGAAACAGAAGATGAAGCTTTTCTATTTTCTTTTAACAGATTCTGAAACATCATCCTAATTAACACTGTATTGTAAAACTACCAATACTCCTTCATTTAGGAAGTGAGAGAGAGATTCATATATTATTTTTTCAAAGATTATTTTCTATGGTCTGATTTCCTACGCTGCATATATGATTACAGTTGTTGAATAAAATAAGATGCAAATGTCTGGATGTTTTTTTTGTTTTGTTTTTACAAATACTGTAGTTAATATATTTTTCAAATTTGTTCTCAGAGCAAACAATGCTTTTCCTAAACCTATTGGTACTTTACATGTATTATGACAGCACATGACTGTATTTATGCTCACTTTAAAAGGAAGACTGAAAATGAGCTTGAAATTTAGCTAAAGTGGACCAAAGATGTGATAACGTTAGATTTAAGACCATCTTCAACATTCCCCACAGAGCTTTCATCAGGGACTGCGGGCGTCTGAATAGATGTTTCAGGCCTGCTCTCTATGTACAGGGAGCCATGGCCACATGGTCAGCTGACAGGAAAACATATCTCAAACAACGAACGAACAAATGAACCCTTGACAATAAAGCGATAAACTGACTAGAAAACCATCTGAGAAATTCTTATCGTTTACTGAACAGTTTTGTTTTTTTTCACACAAAGCTTGTGTAAAGTATAAATGCATGTGTATCACACATCTGACTTTTTTTTTTACAATTAAACATATAAAATTAGGTCTCAAAAGTGATTTTAAATAACAGCAGTTTTCTCTATGCTGAGAGCCAATGAAACTGGCCCTATTCTGTATTAATGCATAAAAATGATCATTTTTAAAGAAAAAAATCCCGCTAAATATTACGTTTGCTTTCTGATTTTTAATTCAGGTGGGAGCAGCAGTAGCTTCTCTCATGTGGGACTCAAATACGAAGGGGAAACAGTAGAGAGTAGCTCAGCTCTCTGTCTGCAGAGACAGGTTGCAGCTGCTGCGTCAGAGTCCCTGTGTTTTGGAGGAGAGAGGGGCTCCCTCGCTAGCCGCTCGCTGAAGAGGGTGAACTCGGAGTGATCGGTTAATGTACTTCTACCAAAGTCTCCAACTAGACAAAAAAAGGTCACCTGAGGAGCCTGAAAAGGCACTAAAATCTCTGAGTTGGCAACGATGCAGAGTTCGGTTTTATACTGCTAAGCCAGTGGGGGGCGGGGCCTATGCTGAAGTAATGACAATATGAAGCAGCACTTTTAGACACACCCAAAAAATCCTGAAAAACAGGAATATAAAAAAAAGGTTGGGAGACTTTGAACACATATAGAGCAAAAACATTTATGACGTTTTTAATGTGTTTAGGACTAAATTTATTTATTTTTTTTTTTTGACTTTACACCTCTTCTGACAATTCAGTGTCTGAACAAACTGCTTTGAAGTTACACTACAAAAACAGGTCCACATCTTATTGTTGCTCAACCAATAAAAGGTAGCCTCAATAATCCAAGGGTAATCAGAAAGTCTTACCCCAAGACCAGGAAAGTACAGCTCTGGAAAATTAAAATGACAGATATATTGTGTCAAAAAAATGCAGAGCTTTAAAGTCCACTCAAAAAAAACGATTGAATTGCATAAAAAACAACGGCAGAGACAAGCTCCCCCCATGGTTCCTGTAGAAGTTGTGGTGATCGGTGGCCGGGGGTGTTTGATGGTGCCATGTTACATTTTCTTTTTGCCAATATACTACAGCTCCGTCCTAGCTCATAAAATCTATACCTTTCAGTGAACAAGGTTTGAAGTGTAAATGTCTTTAAGTTGTCAAGAAAAAACATCCTATTTTATATTGTCAGCCCTTCTATCATATAGATGCTGCTGCTGCCATCAACACCTTTGTTTCTAGATGTTGGAGCTCGGCCTGTTTTTCAGTGTAGTCCTGTTTCTCTGACTGTGACTAACTGGATGTGCTCTCTTCATCCTCTGACATGGGAGCTGGCTCGGAGCTCGTCTGCCTGTCTGTGTGTTTCCTGGATGGGGCCACCTTTTACAGCTGCTTTTTATATCTATGCTTCTTTTTCTATGTCTGCTTCTGTCTCCTTGAACCCCAGTCGGCCTCAGCAGATGGCCGCTCACACTGAGCCTGGTTCTGCTGGAGGTTTCTTCTTGGTAAAAAGGAGTTTTTCCTCTCCACTGTCGCTACAAGCATGCTTAGTGTGAGGGATTGCTGAAGAGTCAACTGGTTTCCTTAGAAAACCTTGAATCAATCTGACTGGATGATCTGGTGAACTGTAAAGTGCCTTGAGATGACATGTGTTGTGATTGGTGCTATAGAAATAAACCGAACTGACTGGAAGAGATGTTGAACATTCTCCCACAGATGGTGAAGATGAGTACAAACTGAAGTATTATAATAAAGTTTGGTTTAAAAATATTTATTCTCAAACAGATATTAATGTTAACAAAATTACGACCTGCTGGTCATTGATGTTTAGAGTTAAAAATGAAAGCCTACTCTCACCTTTCCTCTATTAAGCTTTCAAAAATAAATCCTTTATATTTTTTTCAGTAACAGCTGCTTCAATGACCCTGAATAATCCTGATAACCTCTAGGAAGAAACCCCACAGGAAGTTCCCATATTAAAGAAAAACTGTAGAGTTATTTTGGTGAGGTGAGTCGGTAAAGGCCGGGTTGGGGAAAATGTTCAAGAGAAAAGAAATGTGAAATACAGGAAGCAGTTGATATGTAACACACATTTATTAAAGTACCGTCAGAATTATTGCTTAGTAGTTCATCCTGGTGGCCTACTTGCCTTGTGTGTCTCTGTTTCATTAAAAAGCCTTAAAAAAAACAGTCTAAGAAACATGTTCAAATTCTGTCTGAATATTGTAATCAATATTTAACAAACAAGTGGTAATATGTTACTTTGTGTGCTTTCATGTGCTCTGAACAAAGTGCATCACAGTGCAAAATGCATGACAAGACTTGCATTTGTGGATGAATCAAAGGTTGATTGACTTGTCTGTGTAAAAATTGTATTAAACAGTCATGATTTCTTGGAATTATCAGGTCACCGACAGGTTAATCTCAAGATTTATAATCCTGTGAAACACTCAGTTATTCTTTGTAACCCATTATATAAAATTAAACCAATACCTCATCAAGTTTTCCAACATACACTGAAATATTCCTAGACTTGTTTCTTGTATTTTGAGAATTAAGGCTTATTGTTGATAAAAAAAACAAAAACTAAAATGTATTCTCTTAAAGAAATAGAATATAACATGACATCAAAACAGAAGCATATTTAAAAGATGTAAGGCAGGGAACCATTAGAGACGCCCAGCTTATCAAAGGTATGTCGGTTTCTATGTACTCATTACTTGGCTGGGGCCCCTCTTGCATGACTAATTGCATTGTTGTGCAAAGGCATGGAGGCAATCCGCTGCTAATGGATAATGGAAGTTCAGGTTTATTCTATAGTAGCCTTCAGGTCATCTGCATAGTTTGGTCTGATGCCTTTCATTCTCATCTTGACAATCCTTTATGGGTTGCTGTTGATACATTATTGGTATGGGCAAATGCCAAATATTTAATGAGCATCTTGTTTTCAGCAAAGGGAAGCATAAAATGCTCTAAAATGCCAATTCTGCATTGACTGTTGCCTTCGGAAAGCACAGTTGAGCAACACCATCAGTAGACATCTGACATCTGTTTGGTGTTTCTGGTTCAGGTCAGGATCTGTCTGTGCATAATGGTTTTTGTTGCACTGACTTTAGTTTCAGTATAACCCCAGTGGGCCTCAGCAGATGGCCGCTGACGCTGAGCCTGGTTCTGCTGGAGGTTTCTTCCTGTTCAAAGGGAGTTTTTCCTCTCCACTGTCGCTATAAGCATGCTTGGTGTGAGGGATTGCTTAAGAGTTAGTGAGTCGATGCAATCAACTGGTTTTCCTTAGAAAACTTGTACCATCCGACTGGATGATCTGGTTGGACTGGATCTGTAAAGTGCCTTGAGATTACATGTGCTGTGAATCGGTGCTATATAACTAAACTGAACTGAAGGGAACTGAATTTATGGGTTCCAGTTCAAAGTCAACGCTGCGTTTCCCCCTGTTTTACTTTGCCTACCATAACTTTTATTTTCACTCAGCTCTCTATAAATATGCTAGCATTCTGTGAACAATCAGCTTCTGTAGCAGTCACCTTGTGCCCCCCACCCCCCTTTCTGCGTTAGTGACTGCCTTTTGGACATCTGTCCAGTAAGCAATGTTCCCATTATAAAGCCCACTAACCTAGACTGAAAAACATTAAGAGGCTGAGAAAACCTTTGCTTGCACCTACTTAGGGCCACAGGTTTTAAATATTTAACCTTTTTTCAAATTATTTAAATTTTCTGAAATTTTCATTGTCTGTAAGCTATAATTATCAATAATACAAGGTATAAAAGCTCGAAATATTTCAGTAATGAAAGTAAATGATGAGAAATTCTCTTTCCGAAATGAATGAAGGGAAAATATGGACCTGTCATAAGTTGAAAAAGTAGGTAAAACCAGATTGAGTTACTTATGAAAAGCACTTTGAATGTACAAATAATAAGTTAGATGAAAGGCTAAATGAAGCAATGAAAGACTAATAACTGCAGAATCTCTCAGTTTATCCTGGAACACAGATACTAACACAGCAGCTCCCCACTCTGTTTAATAGTATTTACAAACCCTTTAAACTTTTTACAATTTTATAAAGACACGTTTGTTATGTAACATGATTTCACTTCGGCTTATACAGTTATAGTAAATCAGACATTATCTGTTCAACCAGAACAGCACAAAATCGAAAACCAGTAAAATATTGAGTTTTTATTTTTTATGCAGAATCTGCTAGGATATCCCATAAGTTAACAGCCTTATAAACCTTTCACAGAAGGTTTATAGAGCTCCACTAAATAATTCCATAAGTCTATTTCCCATAAGACTATTAGTTTTACAAAAATGGCAACACAGATTTCAATTAGATGATTAATGCAAGTCTAAGTTACAGACCTGAATTGATTTTCATTTGCTAAGTGGCCTCAGAAATGTAACTAATATTGTCCAGACATTATCAGAAAAGCTCTCTGATATTTATTATTATATTATTTCTAACCTTTAAAAGGTAAAGACCAATGCCAAGCTTTGGAACAGGGAACAGTCAAACGCAGCCTCAAATATATATTTAACTAAATCTTTTCAAAATACAAGAATATTTATGAGATTTATAGTTGTTCCTTTCTAGTGTCTGAATTTGTTTAGTGCTTTAGTTACTTTTAGTGTTTGAATATAAGCTTAAAAAAAGCATAATAGTCCCAAAAATTAAATACTGGACAATGATAAACAAAAAGATTTATTAATCATTTCAATAAACTGGTTTGATATCGAAAGTAAAACATTTCCATTGTTGACTTTGTTGTTATTTGGACACCAAAAAAGTGAAGTCAACCTTAAGGAAGTATTTCTATCTCTTCAACGTACTAATTTAAGGTGTAGCTAAAATGATATCCGTCATTAAGAGGCATTAAACTTAAAGGCATAAAACTACTTTAAATCATAATTTGTCTTTCTATAGTTTTTCAAAGAAAATATAAGAGCATGCTGTGACCCAATGTTGCCTTGAAAGCACCTCATTATGTGGATTACAGCGTGTCAACCAAGGGCCTTAATGGAAAAGTCGCTCATATTCAGAATTCAAACTTCTGAAAGTTCTTTAAATGTGAAATGATTCCATCCTGTTCAATAAATGATCAGTGTTTTTAATTCAGGGTAATTTCCATGTGAATGTGCTTTACTGGAGGCATCCATGTTTGTCAAAGAACACTACTGCCACCTACTGGTTAGTGACATTGTCACGGTGCGGTATCGGCTGTTGATCAAGTCCCAGTGCTGTATCTGGTGTTTGTCACAACGCGCTATTATCCAAGTCATCTTGAAAACATTCTTCTTCCAAATGTTGGCTACATATTACGTGTTTTTTCTCTGGCCAGAAGTTCGATGGCAAATCCTCCCTCTTCAAGTTGGCGATCCAACGACCAACCCGTCCGTGGAGGATCAGGAATCAGAAAGGTGGAATAACTGTTTAACTGTTAAACAGTTTCACTATAGCTCTGGTGAATTTCAATGGTGAAGTCCTCTGGAAATCTTCAATAATTGTTGTTGATTGCAGATGTGTCTAGTAGTTCCCATTGATTTAGCTTGTAAAGCGGGGAGAATGGCGCTAGGCTTACCGCACTGTGACGTCACTGCTGGAAGATGGCAGGAGGGAGGGGCTACTATATTTGGGCAAAAATGGCAGCTCCCAGACCCAGTGTTCACCACGAAAATTATTGTTTTTTTTTGTTTGTTTTTTTTGTTTTTCATTAAATCACCATTGATTATTCCATGCTGACCGGAGTTTTCCTTTAATATAAACCCCTGTCTTAGCAGGAGATGCACTTCTAATGGAAGCAAGGAAATGAGATTATTATTATTATTATTATTCCTTGCTGACACAGTTAAGAATAATGTACTTTTACAAATATCCCCTTTCCAAAAAAAATCAAGATCTTCGAAAGTGAAGAGGGGGAAATTCTTCTTAACAGAACAGTATTTTTTCTTTTCAAAACACTTTTTAGAAACAGAATTATAAAACATTACGGTTCCAAGTGAGAAACAGTGCAGTGTTCAGGCATGAAGCATAGATACAAAAGGCCCCTAAAGCTGCAGTTTAGACTGTAGTGGAGTCAGTAGCCTGATAATCTGACTGACTGATGGTACTGATTCAGCTCTCAAAGTTTCTTGGGTAAAAACAATGTGTTGCTTTAAAGAGATTATTTTACTGTGACTAATGTCTGCGTTTCTCTATAGGAAATAAATAATCCTCTCCTAAATATTACACCAACATGCTCACTTGAATTTATTAGAAACCAACAGTAACAAAAAAGTTTACTTCCTGAGATGAATCAGTCAAGGATCAGATATTTGCATTTCAACTTCACTTCCAAATTTAATATTAGCATCAAGTTACTAAACTAACTAAAGTGACTAACTGGATGTGCTCTCTTCATCCTCTGACATGGGAGCTTGTTTTCTGGACGGGGCCGCCTGTGGAGCTGGTTGGCAGTTGCCTTTTGTATCTATGCTCCTTTTTCTATGTCTGCTTCTGTCTCCTTGAACCCCAGTGGGCCTCAGCAGATGGCCGCTCACACTGAGCCTGGTTCTGCTGGAGGTTTCTTCCTGTTCAAAGGGAGTTTTTCCTCTCCACTGTCGCTACAAGCATGCTTAGTGTGAGGGATTGCTGAAGAGTCAATGAGTTGATGCAATCAGCTGGTTTTCCTTAGCTGGAAAACTTTGAATCAATCTGACTGGATGATCTGGTGAACTGGAAAGTAAGATGACGTGTTGTGAATTGGCGCTATAGAAATGTGTCAATTGAATTGAAGTTGATCTTAATATGGTAAAAAAAAAGTGAGATAACTGTTGAAATGCAGCTTCCTCAGAATCTATAGATAATAGTTTTTTGTGGTATATTAGATAATTAGACAACTTTCTTCACCTGACTTGGTTTATTCATTTTATGAATGTTTTTCTGAACATTCAGGCCATTGTGTTAGTAACTAGTCATTGCCAGAGAGTTATGTAAAAAGTTAAATATCAGCTTGTTTTTTTACTGCAAATAGCCCCTTTAAATCAGTAAACAATCAGAGGAGTTTCAGTATAGCAGAGCGGCAGGTTGCAGGGTGGAAATGAACACACGCAGGTGAGGGGGGGGAAGTTTTGCATATGGCTGTTGAAGACACATTTCATGTAGTGGAGCAAGCCATGAACGGATGTGCATTTCACCTGACTGTGTTTTGGTCCCAATACTTCCCACATTTTATTTAGTGTAATTATTTACGGTCCCAATTCCTTTGCTTTGAAAAATTCACATAAGAAATTTACAATATAATAAAGAAGTTTGGGATGTTTTAGATATGACTCTAATGAAGGCAAATAATTTCTGAAGTTTTCTTGAGGTCATTTGAGATGGTGGTTAAAGTCTAGCTTGGATCCATGATGACAGCAGAATTCCTCACGTTTCTTATCTCGTTGTCGCCATTGGGCCTAAGTGAATAAATGCAAAGAAACCAATCCTTATCTTACGGCTTAGAATATATCACTGTTATTACTGTGTGAAGTTATATCTATTCCAAAAAAAAAAAAAAAATATTTAAATTCTACAGCTCTTATTAAAGTATATTTATTACAATTTGTTTCATGCTAGCTTGTATTTTCCATGAGGCTACCATTCATGTGGTAACTGTAAGAAATTCTGCTTTCATTGCTTCAGAAAGAAAAAAAAAACATGAATTCTTTACCTTTTCCAGTTGTGCATTTTGTTTGGACTTGTACAGGAATTCTCCTACAGCCACAAACACGGAGAGAACAAGTCCAGCGGCCAGGACAATGAAGATCCCACCGATGTTCTGCACACCAAGGGCGCTGGCCTCCTTACTCTCCTCCTCTGGACAGCCGTTTCCTCTCCACCATTTCTCTTTCATCATATGAAGTTTGCCTTCTTCTTGAAGCTGCAGGATGGCGATTGTGATCTTATCTCTGTATGGAGAGCCTAGAGGACCAAAACATATAAGAATGGTGTTAAAAAGCAATGAGGCTGTCTTTTTCTCAAGAAAAGGGATCCACTGC
Source organism: Cyprinodon diabolis (assembly GCA_030533445.1). Lineage (NCBI taxonomy): Eukaryota > Metazoa > Chordata > Actinopteri > Cyprinodontiformes > Cyprinodontidae > Cyprinodon > Cyprinodon diabolis. The sequence goes on along the minus strand of CM060064.1, from coordinate 3,083,852 downwards.
ATACAGCCGTGCAGCTTTTAACTATTCCAGAGTCAATAACTAAATGTAGTTAAAAGTCTTTAGCTGATCTAAACATTTATTTCTGGTGGAGGAAAAAAAAGAGTTTATGTATAATATTTGTCCAATAGCTCCTTTATTGGCTTTCTTTAAATCCAGTAAAGAATTTAAAGTCCATCTTCTCAAGTATAAAGCCCTAAATAACCAAGCTCCATCTTTTATCAGAGATCTGATTGTTTCTGATGTTTCAGAGATCTTTGCTTTTAATATTCAGGCTTATTAGTGATATCTAGAAATTTTGAAAGTAGAATGGGAGGCAGATCTTTTAGTTATCAGGCTCCTCTCCTGTGGAACCAACTACCAGTTATAGTCCGTGAGCCAGACACCCTCGCTGTGTTTAAATGTCTACCCTAATCAGTATATAGGGCCCTATATTGTGGTAGCGCCATTTTGAATAAATGTTCGAACATCTAGTGGATGAAAAAGTAGTGCACTCTAAATTTCTCAAAATGCTCCTTGAAAAGTATCGATTATCCATGGTGAGCAGATATGTCTTGGAATCCTTTCCCAGAGCTCTCTTTGAAAAACATCATGGGGTTTGTTGTGAAAAAAGCCTACTTTCGCATAGTGTGAGTGGCAACAAATATAGTGCATGCACCGTGTGGGGAGGCGGAGTTACATGACCAGCGGGGAGTGAAAAGTAGTGATCATCTGTCTGAACGATCAGTTAACTGAATTCACAATAAAGTCCACTATATTGTCCCCACTCTATATAGTAATTGAGGGATTTGGGGAATAGGGCGGACATTCGGACAAACACCCTATCTTCTTTCAAGGCTAAGCTTGAAACTTTCTTTTTTGATAAATATTATACTATAGTCAGAGCTGCTCAGGTTATCTCTATAGAGCTATCTCGGCTGCTATAGGCTTAGACCGCTGGAGGACATAGGGACCATTTTTCATCGTTCTGCTTCATTCTGTCTCTACTCTCAAATTTTGCATTGGTAGTTCAACTTTTGATATTATGTTCTCTCTTCATTTTTCTTCTCATTGTAGCTTCATCTGGGCTGGTCATCTTCGTACTTTTGACACTATTCTGAAGGGACGCGTCAGCGGGGCTGCTGCAGTCGACATCTTCAGTTGTAAATAAAAAAAAGTCTGGAGTGTTAAACAGTGCTTAGTTTTGTTTCTCTGCTAAAAATTGTTCTAACATAGATGTGATCTCTTTTTATACCTGTAGATATGAAAACCATCTCACAGCTCATCTGCTTAACTGTTTGTTTAGTAGACGGAACCCCCCATGAAGCTAGGTTACTGTTATGTTTTCTAACACAGAAAGTATTTATAGATCAGTGCTTCTATGTTCCTTTAGTGTGTCCTCTTCTATGCCCTTAAAACTCCAATCAGCCTTGGGTGAACACCACTCTCACCAAGTCTGGTTTTGCTAGAAATCTCTTTCTGCTCTTCACTATTGCTGCATGCGTGCTTTATGTGAGGGATTGCTGTAGAGTCAATGACAAACTACAAGCGAATACCGTCTTTAGATGCTCATCCAGGAGGATAACATCCAGCATTTAATGACTCAGTGCAATCAGTTGGGTTTCCTTTTGATTGAAAATGTTCAACCAGTCTGGCAGTATGACTCGGGTGAATTGCTTCGTATAAGTGCCTTGAGATCCCACTTTTGCACAATCCGCCCCTTGCAAAAGCTGTCCCCAGAAATGACCCCAATTTTGGGGTCTGATGAATGAGAAGAAAACATTGCATATAGACTGTTATTATGGAACCAGTGTAAGAACGCAAAATACAATACTGCGTTCTTAATAGTAATGCTATTTAGATAAAAATAGCTCATCATAACGCCTAATATAAACATAAGATAAAAGCGATTATTTTTGGCGTACCGGTTCTAAACCAAAATATGTGACCCTGACCCTTGATAAATACTTGTCTTTGGGCTTTTGCTTTCTTTTCCTGATACAAGGCTGGCTGACTCATACTTTGCTCATACTCTGCATGCATTTTTTTGCCTTCATAACCTTTCATACATTTCTCATACCAAACACTTTAATTTCCCAAACTGCCATCATCGGACGAGTTTGCCTTGTAGCTTTACAAAAGTAAAAGAGACAAAGTGTGGATGGGTGCCTTGTACTGTCTGTTGTGCCACTGTTTACCTCTCAGTGAGGCAGAGACAACAGCTGAGACGCTGCAGGTCCTTGCAACCTGGTGCTGTGAGCAGAGGTGTCACTGGCAGCTATCACCTGGAGTGTTTTTTTCAGGTCAGAGTCACATTTCAAACAGTTTATTATGAAAACTTGTTCCAGGCAAGAAGAACCTCCCACCAAATACTGTAGTAAGTTACTGCATACGTTGTAAAGTGTTGCTTTGCATCCTCTTGACTGTGCAGACTTTGCCTTGAATACTGGACCCCAAGCAGACGTTCATACATTTTGTTTTTAAACTGACACATAAAGGAAATATTTGTAAAAATCTAAACCAGATGTGATAAACTCCATATGTGGTGGATGTAACCAAGTCACAGGTGTCACTGTAACATATAACTCACTTGATTGTTAATGCCTGCAGAGTTTTTTTTTTAATACTGTAGTTTTAATAGAACTCCAAAATAACCACCAACCATTTCAAAATGATTTTGCTGTGGGCAAAGCAGATGTTTAAGAAGGTCTTCATCTTTCTAACATCTCTGTTTGAAATGATAGCTCCTGCTTTTGTACTCTCTTGATTGGATTATTACAACAGTCTAATAATTGAACTTCATTGATCTCACATTGGAGAAATTTACCTCTGCATTTAACCCATCGTCTTGGGGAGCAGTGGGCTGCCACTGTGCAGCACCCAGGGAGCAATCAGGGGTTAATGGTCTTGCTCAGGGACCCAGAGTGGAGGCTGTGGGGATCAAACCAGGTACTTGCAACCTTCTCAGAGCACAAGCGCACTGCTCTAACCACTAGGCCAACAGTCACTTTACTTGCCTTTGCAGGAAAGAGGTGGAGCATCTTCAATTAATCCAAATTGGCTGCAAGATTTTTTGCCAGAACCAAGAGCAAGACTCACATTACACCCGTGTTAAAATCACCCCACCGGCTCCCTGTTTGGTATCATATTCTGTGTACAATTTACCTTTTCTAGATTCCCCAAATTAAGGTACGTGAATTTTGACAAAAATTCTTGGTGACAAAAAAATTGAAATTTTAAAGTAGAAAAACTAGTTTTCTTGTCAAAAATCTCCATTAATTAAATTAGTCTAAGCTGATTTATTTTTAATCCTGTGTCCTTGATGTTTATGAATAGAATTAATGAAACTAAATGCATCAAATCATTAAACGGCACAGCTGAGTCTGTATTAAAACACAGTATTTGTCTTCAAGATTGAGAAAGATTGTTTTCTACTTTTGGCTACTTTAGGTCTCCAAAGGAAATCTGAAATAAAAGCAAAACGGGAAGAAAAAAAAGCAGAGACCTGAGAAAAGTTTGGATTCTTATGAAATACAGTTTAAATTGAATTGAAATCGCTATGCCAACATTATTTAGGACATTTTTCCTTAGACAAGTCATTCATAATTTGTTAAACCTTAGACAGGTAGTCACTGGTTAACTGGTGGATTCTTTTTAGATCTTAATGTCCACGAATCATGACAGAAAGAATAGTTTAGTACAAAGATTGATGTTTAAAAAGGAATTGAAGGGGCCAGTGAAGGACCAGCCAAGGACACATCTAGGAAAGTGGGGAAATTTTGAATGGCTACTATTGTACCTGGTCTAAAATGACTGGGATTTCTATGGTGGGGGAAAAAAAATTCCAAACATTTATGTTGGTTCATGCTTTGCTTCCTGAATCAAAAACACGGGTAATTCCTGGCTCAGACAGAGTTTGCAATTCCTCCCTCCATAAAGCTGCTCAAGTCCCCAATTCTGAACAAAAAAACAAACAGGTTCTGCTTTTTAAACCAAATAGGGCTTGGAGCATCAGCAGCCCCATTTCATAGCTGTGTGACTGCAGTCACCATGTTGTTTTAATTAACATCTCTGTCCTTCATCCTTTCCCAAGGGCCTTTTGTTATCTGTCTTTTTTATTCTAGAGCAAACTGCTTGTCTGCTACAAAAGTATCTATCTCTATGGTGACTGCAAGAATGAATTGCTTTCTGCTCCTTTTTTATTCAGCACTATCTACTTCTGATGCCTTTAGTGAGCACAGGAGCAAATCAAGAAGCCAGCGTGTGTTAGATGAATCACTCGCTACAGCAAAAACAGAAGTGTCCTTGAAACAAAGCCAGATCTCAACAGTCAAACCCTGGGATAACCAAACTTATTCAAAACAGGACGGCTGCCAGTGCAGGTGTTATATCCAGCCAAGTTCCACATCAAAACTGACAATTTTTATCAGCAAATATTCAATTTCTATGCTGAAGCCGTGTGTTAGGCTAGACTATATAAACAAGTGAATATTTCAAATGGTTAAATGTAAAAAAACAAAGTCTTACATAAACACATCTGTCTTAATCTAAATGTACTGTATTTAGACTATAACAAATGTTAAGCAGAAGCACAGAGGCCTGAAAATAAGTCAGAAATATTAACACTGATTTTTCTTCAGAATTCATTAAAAAAAAGAAGAAAAAATGCACTTTAAACTAAAGGAATAATCAATGAATCATTATTTATACCTAAAACTAATACATTCACTGTGATTTAATGAATTTTGCATTAATCATTAAAAAAATTTAAATTATAATTTTTGTTGCGATCACTGAGTCTGGGAGCGGCCATTTTTGCCCAAATATAGTAGCCCCTCCCTCCTTCCATCTTCCAGCAGTGACGTCACGGTGCGGTAAGCCTAGCGCCATTCTCCCCGCTTTACAAGCTAAATCAATGGGAACTACTAGACACATCTGCAATCAACAACAATTATTGAAGATTTCCAGAGGACTTCACCATTGAAATTCACCAGAGCTATAGTGAAACTGTTTAACAGTTAAACAGTTATTCCACCTTTCTGATTCCTGATCCTCCACGGACGGGTTGGTCGTTGGATCGCCAACTTGAAGGGGGAGGATTTGCCATCGAACTTCTGTCCAGAGAAAAAACCCGTAATATGTAGCCAACATTTGGAAGAAGAATGTTTTCAAGATGACTTGGATAATAGCGCGTTGTGACAAACACCAGATACAGCACTGGGACTTGATCAACAGCCGATACCGCACCGTGACATCACAAACCAGTAGGTGGCAGTAGTGTTCTTTGACAAACATGGATGCCTCCAGTAAAGCACATTCACATGGAAATTACCCTGAATTAAAAACACTGATCATTTATTGAACAGGATGGAATCATTTCAGATTTAAAGAACTTTCAGAAGTTTGGATTCTGAATAAAATATGACTGAACTTCATCTTTAAACCATTTTATAACTCACCACTGTAGTTTAGACACTGCCAATAGATTCTGCATTGAGAAAAATAAAAACCTTGATTTAAGGTTTTCTTTTTTGTCAATGTAGAACAAAGAAATAGGATTCAGGGGATAAAGGGGTGAGAATATTCTTTAAGCTTTGGTGGCGGATGTGATGTAGAACATTATTACAAGTCGGTGCACTCTGGAAGCAGCTTTATTGTCCCAGGTGCTGCATCCGTTGGTGAAGCTTAAACTGAGCCTGTATTCACAGATGTCTGAGCTGTGTCCAGTCCTGGGAGCTTCTTAAACATGCATGTAAAGTGGGCAGATGGGAGTAGTCAGTGTCTGCTGAAAATCAGGCAGGAGCAGTAAAGTTTAAAAACACATCATCTGGGTTATTTGCTATGTCAAAGAAACAGTGACAGAATACCTTATTGGAAACACACCATCCATCCATCCATTTTCTGTCCCGCTTATCGCTGCTTGGGTCATGGGTGGTGCTGGTGCCTATCTAAATTTGTCTACGAGTGAGAGGCAGGGTCCAACCTGGACAGGTCACCAGTCCAACGCAGGGCAACACAAACAAAATGGTAAATGGCATGTACTTATTTGGCACCTTTATTCAAGTCAGGGGACTTGACCAAAGCGCTTTACACTACATTCATTCACCCATTCACGCACACACTTACGGTGGCAAGCTACATTGTAGCCACAGCTGCCCTGGGGCTCGCTGACAGAAGCGGGGCTGCCGTACACTGGCGCCCAAGAACACTGTCTTTCCCAAGGACACAACGACAATGAAAGTCGGAATCGGGGCTTGAACCGTCAATCCTTCGATTTCAGGGAAACTCCTACATCCAACGCCACTGTTGCCCCATTGAGAACAACAACCATTGACACACACACTCATGGACAATTTAGAGAAGCCAATTAACCTAACAGTCATGTTTTTGGACTGTGGGAGGAAGCCGGAGTACCCGGAGAGAACCCAAGCATGCTCAGGGAGAACATGAGAATTACATGCAGAAAAACCCCAGGCGGGAAATTGAACCAGAAACCGACTTGCGAGGCAGTGCTACTCACTGCATCACTAACACACCAGTTCACTGGAATTCAATTCAATTCAGTTTATTTCTATAGCGCCAACCAACATCACATATCATCTCAGGTCACTTTCCAGTTCACCAGATCATCCAGTCAGATTGATGCAAAGTTTTCTATCTAAGGAAAACCAGTTGATTGCATCGACTCATTGACTCTTCAGCAATCCCTCACACTAAGCATGCTTGTAGCGACAGTGGAGAGGAAAAACTCCCTTTGAACAGGAAGAAACCTCCAGCAGAACCAGGCTCAGTGTGAGCGGCCATCTGCTGAGGCCGAGAAAAAGAAGCATAGATACAAAAAGAAGCATAAAGGAGGTTAAAGGAGCAGCAAACAGGGAGCCTCATATTTCAGACTGAAAAGATTTATAGCTGGGAGCAGCAGAAATACTTTTTACTCCTTTTCTCCTGTCATTGAAGCTGTCCGGGAAAACAAATGTGTTTTTTTGTTTATAAATTAACTTACTGAGCTTTAAACTAGTAGCATAAGAACAATTCAAACATTGATTGGTCTTAAGTGATGTTATGTCACTTCCTCATAAAATACATTTCTTAAATGACTTGTTAATAGATATTGATTGGCTTTAAATGTCAACGTGTTTGTGAATCTCAATGCAGATTAAAGCAATTAACCACCTGCAATTTAATTCAATACAAAAATGCTTTGTTAATCCCAAACAGAAATCAAATGTTGAGAAAGGTAAAATGATATGGTTATTTTCAACAGCTGTTGCTGATGCAGGGTAGGAAATATCTCCTGTAGTGACCAGCCGCCACTGCTAAAATGTCTGGCAGGGGAGACAGAGGAGGAATTGACAGTCGCCTTTTCAAAAGATGTTTTTGCTCCTTAAGACTGAAAATGGCCAGAGTTAAATACTGGAATCAAACATATCTCCGGAGAGGCACGCCGCTAACCGTGCCTGGAAGTACTGACCCTTGACCTCAGTATAACATCAATTTACTGTAGCTTAACGTAGCCTTTAAAACCAGGAAAAGGTACATTGGCCAAATCCAGGGGTGGACTTGGACAAGTCTGGAACCATCTGGATCCCCCTTCCTCTAGTGAGGGGCCAAGGTGATGGCCAAGTCCCTTAAACCCCCCCCCCCCCCCCCCCAGGCTGTTTATCTATTTTAAAAAAAATATTACAATTAACCATCAAAGCTATGGTAAATCATTGCACCAGAATACATCTGTTCTCCACTTTTCATGAACTAAAAAACACTGATCTTTCTCATCATGTAACACAAGCTAACAGCAGGAGCAATCAGAAAAGCTAAAACAGAGCTATGAGGGTGGAGCTGAAAAGTGGACAAAGTGAGAAGAAATAAAACAAAAATATAACAGTAATTATATAGCCTAATACCAGGATAAGCTGCAGGCTTTTAGCTAGCATTGCATACGGGCTTACATTTTACACCCTTTACTAAAAATATTAGACATTCTATGCCCTGATTTTGGGATGTAAGGATTTGGTCCGCCCTAATCTTAAGAAACTTTGCTGAAATGTTTAAAATTTGCCGATCTGCGTGACGCGCTTCACAAGCAGCAGATGCTGGAGTTAGAAAAAATTAACTTAAGCTGCTGGACGCGCCTCATCAAACAATTAGAGAAGCTGATCTGGGAGCTGGCAGGGAGACAGACACAGCGCTGCTGATGCAGAGCGCTATGATCACTCCTCTGGAACAGTTTATTAACGCCTAAATTAACTTAAAATGTAGAAACATGCTGGAAAAATATGTTCAATTTTATTATTCTGATGCCTGCAGTTTGTACCACATATGTGAGAAACGCTAACATGTACTTCCAGCCGCCGTGCATTATGCATACGTCAGGCTGTCGTTGGACATAAGTTCTGGACTATGAATACTAGAAAGTTGAGCGTATGCCAGCGTTTTAGGAGATTCCGGGACGTTGGACATACGCTGGATAAATCGGCAGGGTCTGACAGGGGCCTCAACAAGTATCAACTAATCATGACAATATCTTAGTTTCTGTCAAGCAGCTAAACAGAAGAAAAAACTCATTTAAATATTGTAATAAAGCACCTTTCAATAACCACTGCAATATTACACACCTTTCTCTGTGAGGGTTCATGTATACTTATAAATCACTGAGAAATATTGCTTGGTAAAAATGAACAATAAACAATTTTTATTGTGGATCAGTTTCTTTATTTAGTAATCCTGAATAATAGTTAGATTGCTGTGTTTTAGGAAAATGAAAGCAGGGATTTAAAAAAAGTTGATTTGTTTTATTTTATCTGTGTGGAACATTGGATCGGTTAGTGGACTACAGCTGGCATGGACCCAGAGCGACACCGGTAATGATCCAGGAAACTGATGTTGAGATGGTGGATTTTTAGACCAAAAAAAAGGTATTTGCTGTCATTTTTCAATGTGGCAAAAGCACATTTCAAAGCATGAAAATGGGAATAGGAAAAATTACCTTTGCTTCTTATCTACAGTATTTAAATCAGAAATTAGTTCTGATTATAAATATGCATAATTAGGTTTAATTGTAAGATAATATTTATATCATCTAAAATCATAAGAATATAATAAAATTACTGGGCAAGCTAATAACTATATGTCAGAAAAGTGGTTCCTGGATTTTATAGTGATTAATAAAGAAATGTGTCAAACAGTAAAGAAAAGGCTAATTATTGCTTGGTTAGGTCTGAATGTATTTAGAAAAAAAGTTCATTATTACCAGAAAACTGCCTATAAATGTTATGAAGAAATAAATAAATAACAGGAGCAATCATTATATGATTTAATTCAGTTATGTGGTTTGATCATAGGTTCAGCAGGACAGAGCACAGAGCCAGGAAATGAAAGAAAATTATAACGGGAGTCCTTTAAATCACTTTTAGATATTTGTTGGATTAATATAGCTAGAATGGGTTTGTGGGTTTTAAAGGTTCTTCCTTCAACACAGCTGTTCATACATTTTATCTCTGATTTTTGAATTTTTAAAGATGAAGATCTGCGGTACACTGATAGCAGCGTTGCTAAGCAACAGACGGCTGATCAGGTATGATTTCAATTTCATGCTCAATACTTGCAGAGTCCAAATAATAGTTTGCTTTTTGCAGTTGGGTTGATTAAAGTGGGTTTAATGCAGACCAGAGGCAAACCACCGGAGAGACCATGCGGAGGCAGACTGACCACCTGTTTGGTCAGAACAGGGTTACTCTATATCTGTTCACACCGGCACAAATGGTACAGATGTGACCAACTCTGGTCTGGTTACATTCACCCAAATCTGACTGGAGTGAATACGCCTGAAAATTATAATTCCTAATGATCAAGCTCTACATTAAAGACTTGAAAGTTCAACATATTTCAAACAGAAAACCTGCTCAAAGCCTTCCCAGGCTGAAGGCTTGCCAAGCAGTGTTGGAGGCAGATCTTTTCATTATCAGGGTCAGATCAGTATGTGGATGCACCTTCATTTTCTCCAACTGATTTTAAAAACATTAGGTAAAAATCTATGGACCAAAGGAGCTGAAATCCAGAGTTAGCTCAAAGCTTCAGCTCCTACAGCACGAAACCACTCATTACGGCTGAAATCTTGGTGTCATGATGGACTCAGACCTAAAACTTCAGAGGCTCATAGAGGCAGTTACTGAGTCAGCCTTTTATCACCTGAAAAAATCTCCAGGATTAAAGGAATAATGTCCAGCAGGATCTAGAAAAACTCATACATGCATTTATCTTTAGTAGAATTGATCACTGCAACAGTGTCTTCATAGGTTTGCATAAAACGTCCATCAGAAAGCTGCAGGTGATCCAAAACGCTGCTGCCTTTGTCCTCAGTAGAACTAAGAAAGTCGAGCACATGAGCCCGGATCCAAAGTCCTTCCTCTGGCTCGCTGTAGCTCAGAGAATAGACTTTAAAATCCTTCTGTTAGTCTACAACTCACTGAATAGATCAGATCTTCAATCCATAACAGACTCAAAAATATTTTCCTGACTCTGATATTTTTTCTGATAACTCGTTTTGACTTCCTTTCTTGGCATTGTTGCCATTAACATCTCTGTTTTCACTCTCCATAGAAGGTGTGTTTGGCCCACAGTTGTTCTCTCTTGAAGACAAAGCCATTGAAAAGCCTCTGGCAGTCATTCATTGCTGAAGGTTTCTTCCTGTTCAAAGGGAGTTTTTCCTCTCCACTGTCGCTACAAGCATGCTTAGTGTGAGGGATTGCTGAAGAGTCAATGAGTCGATGCAATCAACTTTGAATCAAACTGACTGGATAATCTGGTGAACTGTAAAGTGCCTTGATGACAATTGTTATTAATTGGTGCTAAGGAAATTAACGGAATTGAATTGAATTCTTAAATATTTCTTTCAACGGTGTCTCATGTCATGGATGAACCTGCTAATCTTTTTTTCATAAGCCTTGTTCCTGGACCCTTTTTAAATCCCTAAACTACCAGCCGGCTTAAGTAAATTACCTCTTTTACTAAGCCTTGTTGTGCTGTAGATAAAGTAAAAGTCAGGTCATATTCAGAATTCAAACTTCTGAAAGTGTCAGGATCCAGAGGCTTGCCCACCAGAGGGCGCCATAGATCCTTCCTGGGAGCTTGTGCTCATTCGTGGCAGCTGTTCCCCATTAGCTCATTAAGAGTTTCCCTATATAAGCTGGAGGGGAACTTCACTCTGGGCCGGATTGTTTTGACCATGTTGTGGTTAGCAAGCCCGAGCCAGCCTGCCTGTCTGACTCCCTGACTTCCCTGGAACCTGAACCTGCACCTACTGTAACCTGTTTTGTCCTCTCTGCTTTCCAGGAAGATCCCTGTCTGAACTCAATAAACCTTTGGACTTTTGCAGAATGCAGAATCTATTGGCAGTGTCTAAACTACAGTGGTGAGTTATAAAATGGTGAAAGTTCTTTAAATATGAAATTAAATATGAAATTATTACCTACTGTTCAATAAATGATCAGTGTTTTTAATTCAGAGTAATTTTCATGTGAATGTGCTTTACTGGAGGCATCCATGTTTGTCAAAGAACACTACTGCCACCTACTGGTTTGTGACGTCACGGGGCGGTATCGGCTGTTGATCAAGTCACCGTGCTGTATCTGGTGTTTGTCACAACGCGCTATTATCCAAGTCATCTTGAAAACATTCTTCTTCCAAATGTTGGCTACATATTACGTGTTTTTTCTCTGGCCAGAAGTTCGATGGCAAATCCTCCCTCTTCAAGTTGGCGATCCAACGACCAACCCGTCCGTGGAGGATCAGGAATCAGAAAGGTGGAATAACTCTTTTTTTTCTCTTTTACCCGATGTATTCCAGCTGCCATGCACGTGGGCATTGTCAGTTTCACTATAGCTCTGGTGAATTTCAATGGTGAAGTCCTCTGGAAATCTTCAATAATTGTTGTTGATTGCAGATGTGTCTAGTAGTTCCAATTGATTTTGCTTGTAAAGCGGGGAGAATGGCCGCTCCTAGACTCAGTGATTGCGACCAAAATTATTGTTTTTCTTTTTTTCTGACTAACGCAAAATTCTATAAATCACTGCAAACTTATTTGTTTTAGGTATAAAGAATGATCCATTGATTATTCCATGCTGACTGGACTTTTCCTTTAACAGTAATTTCTCTTCTCCACTGTGCCCCCTCTCTTAATAAGAAAGATGGTATCTGTAAAGTAACTATCGTAATTCCATCAGCTGGAAGAGTTTTTACTGACTGGGAACCGACCAGTCAGTAAAAAAGCCAAACAATCAGTAATACATTGCTCTTTAAGGGAGGACCACAGAAAATAAATGTTCTCCAAGCTATTTTAGGTTCCTTCACCAGATACCCTGCATTCTAAGTGTTTGGAGAGAAATATAAATGGTTAGATTCAAAGAGAATACTAGGATTTATTTTGTATTAAGACTAAGTTTATCCCAGAAGTATTTTCAGAAAGAATTCATCTGTGAAGCTGCAATAAATTTCGGTTTTTATTCCTTTGCTGGATTTTGTCAATGCTTTACATGATAAACATGCCAGAATCACATCAGTCATAGCTTTCTTCAACAGCATTTCTGGTGTCCCTCTCCCACCTTAGTAGGTTTAGCTCCTTGCCTGGATGCACAACACCAAGCAGCAGAGGAGGAAGCTGGAAATCTACCAACAACTATCCGATAGTAAGAAGACTTCTCCTCTCTTTGAACCAGTCCGGGAACCACTGAGACAGTTTCTAGAAATATGGAGGTTAGAGTTAAATGTTTCTAAAAGAAGAAAGTTATATGGAATCTGTTAGATCTTTAACAAGTGACAGTTTTTTGTTTTATACTCCCACTCCTTTATCTGATAGTTTGAGAGAACAAATGATTTGCACGGTAATAGTGAGAGAAGTCTCAAAGAGTCAAGATCCACAGCTTCAGTGAGACTTTAAATCCTTATCCGCTTTATAAAGGCAAAACAGAAGAACCCTTCAGCAGGAAAATAGAGGGGAAAATAGGCAGCAAACTTTTCCTGTCTTTGAATGATGTAAGACAGTCATTAGGAAAAGAAACAAAGAAGATGGAGTGTGAGCTAATAAATAATAGTCAAAAAAGATTAAAGGAGAGCTGGGATCATAATTTGAAAGATTTACTAAATAAAACTGTTCGCTGGAGGGCTCAAAAAATACTAAGGTCAAGGGTCAGTACTTACAGGCAGGCTTGGCAGCGTGCCTTTCCAGAGATGTTTTTAATTCCAGTATTTAACTCTGGACATTTTCCGAGTCTTAAGGAGCAAAAACATCATTGTGACTTTTGAAATGGCGACTGTCAATTCCTCCTCTGTCTCCCCTGCCAGACATTTTAGCAGTGGCGGCTGACCAATACAGGGTGCTAGGGCGCCCAATGACCCAATGACCTTGATCAAGACATAAAAATAAAAAAAAATACACCCTAGGGCGCAAAAATCTTCGCCCACAGACTCTGGTTTAAAGTTGTCAATGAGCAGAAACTCTTCAATGCTAAAGATACGAGCATCCTGGGGAGCAGCTCTCCTGCACCCAGAGCTAATAGCAGCTTTATTTGCACACCACCTCCCGCCACTGATGTCACAGTCAACTGTTAGAAAGTGCAGTTTATACAATTATTTAGCTACAAGGCTAGGCTAACTGCATGTAGCTAGGCTAATGCTTTACTCTGCTTTCCCTGCCTCCTTTTTCAAACGTCAGGATCTGACCCAGCATGGATTAGGACAGTTTTGACTGATTTAAAGCACTTTGCAGTTTGCTTTATATTTGATTGGCTTATCGTATACATCTATTTTGAAGTTTTACCCCCTGGGAAAAAAAGTCCACAAGCTACCACTGCATTTCAGAAAATAAACTTAATTTTTATGGCATCTTTACAGAAGACCTGAAATTATTCTTATTCACCTGCTCCTGTCTCTTTTTAAGGGACCTGCATCCAGCTAGATTATCTTGTTCTTGTTCTCAGGGAAAGTGGAGAAAGGGTTTTTAGCATTCCGTAGTGTTTCTGATTTCCTCATCCTGACCTGCTCTGCCTCTAATCCACTGAGCGTGCCTGTCCTGTCTGATCTCAGTGAAGAGAGGGTTTGTTAGCTTACCATAGTATTACTGAGTTCTGGATCCTGACCTGTTCTGCCTCTAAACCACTGAGCCTGCCTTTTTCCAGTCTGAAAGTTCAGCCTGAGCTGTCTGTGGACTCCTGGAACTCTGAACCACCCTGTTCCTGTTCTAATCTGTTTCCCTGACCTGGCACAGAATTCTGCTTGTCCTCCAAGGCCACAGCATCTGGGACACTCTTAGGCTGGATCCTGCCGTGTTCTCTGGGATGAACTGAATTGTTGAACCAGGTTAGTGACTCACATGGATAATAATCCTCGGTCAGATTTTCATGGCTGCTAACCTGTTTCTCCCCAGCAGAGCTTTAGTGATAGACGCCCTAACTGCTAATACCACGGATCCAAATCCTACTTGTTTATAAATAAACGCTTTGAATTATCCTACAGTCTGTTTTGCCTTGAATACTGGGTCCTTCTGTCCTGTGATATGACAATGAGACCATCAGTGAGGTGATTGGCTGTTTTTTTGGGTCATTTTCTCTACTAAATTATCATCACAACAGGCCTATTCATAAATGATATTTAGTCGAATAAAAACCCTACAGCACTTTTATGTGTATTCTGTAAAAGTTCAAGAACCACTCTAAAGCATTTTCTGATGCTCTCAACTTCATGTTAGGAATAAAAGACGTTGGCCGGTAAATCAACCATACTGATTTCACAATCCACCTGTCACAGTGGCTGGTGGCCAAAAAACTTAACTTCAGGCTCTGAGTACATGTATTCAGAAACCTTGTTCTGTCAACAAAAGAATGTCTTACATGGCAATAGTGATGGTAACATGTCTCATTCCTATAACCACATGCTGCCACATGAGAGAGCTTCCTTTTCCATTTCTGTCATTTCATTTGTAGGGAAACATATAAGCAATATGAATAGATATAAGCAAAATGAACAGCAGCAAAAATATAGAACAATTCAAAGGCTTCTGTACTATAGGCATCTAAGCAAAGCAAGCTAATGCATGCATATGCTGCAGAAATGCTTGGAAAGGAGCACATCAGTCAAGAAATGCAATCACCCAAAGCAAATATTGCCTACCTCCAGTGTTTTCACACACAGCTAAACAGTCACTAAAATTACCTTTTGTGGCTGACCAACAGAGCATACACAAACGGCAGCAAACGACCTCCCCGACATGCACACTCCCCAAGGACATTTTCGCCATTCATCTGGAAGCTGCTTCTGGATATCATATATCATCCACAGCAAGAATAGAAAAAAAGAGTACTGAAACACTGTCTTTAAAAGATTGCAAATTATCTCTAGGTTTGAAAACCATTGTGATTCTGAAATAAATATATATATATATGGCATGTAGATTACTACTGTTTGATCATTTGATGGAGTTGGCCCCTAAGCTAGCAGCCTATTTCAGACCTAACTGGAAAAGGCAGGATAACTCGTCGACAGCTTGTGAGTCCATCAAAAAGGCAGATTAATCAAACGCCTCTCCATTCTCACTTCTACTGTCAATTTAGACCACCAATCATTGATCTCATCCTTCTTTGTTGAACTGTGGGAGAAAATGAACCATCTTCCATTTGAATGTCCCTTGCAAAAATTTAGAATTGAAATTAGATGTTGGAGATCGGCCTGTCTTCAGGTGTAGTCCTGTTTCTCTGGCCGTGGCTGAGTGGATGTGCTCTCTTCATCCTCTGACATGGGAGCTGCCTTGGAGCTCGTCTGCCTGGCTGTGTGTTTCCTGGACGGGGCCGCCTTTTACAGCTGCTTTTTGTATCTCTGCTTCTGTCTCCTTGAACCCCAGTCGGCCTCGGCAGATGGCCGCTCGCACTGAGCCTGGTTCTGCTGGAGGTTTCTTCCTGTTAAAAGGGAGTTTTTCCTCTCCACTGTCGCTACAAGCATGCTTAGTGTGAGGGATTGTATTTGAGTCAATGAGTCAATGCAATCAACTGGTTTTCCTTAGATAGAAACATTGAATCAATCTGACTGTATGATCTGGTTGAACTGTAAAGTGCCTTGAGATGACATGTGTTGTGAATTTGGCGCTATATAAATAAACTGAATTGAATTGAATTGAAATTCAAGTAAAGGATGCACCATGTTCTTATTTCCCAATAAATTACGTAATGGATGTGGCAATAAACTGAATTTCACACAAGAGCCATTTCTTAAATAGTGTTTTAAACTGTATTTCTTTCAACTTATATTATGATGTGATCAGAAAATAGTCCTACAACGAGTCAATCAAGCTGTGTAAATAATGTAAGTAAGATTGTCTGTTTAATGTTCTTTAAAACTAAATATGTATTTAATGATTCTTTAAGAATTGTATTTTTTACATCTGCTTAAAAATGAATTTTAACATTTTAGTAAATAATATAATATATATTATAATACTCTATACTTCTATTCTATACTATGCAGAGGTGTCTTTCTGTTTAGCTATAAAGTTGCTTATGCAATATATTTGATCAACTTCAAAGGATTTTTTCTTTTACCTTCATTCCAAATATTTCGATTGTGACCATGTAGAATTATCCATACATACAGATCTAACTGGTCACTTAAACATTCAGTGATGTCTAATCTTATTGCATAAATAAGAATAATGTAATGTGTATCCAGTAAATACGGACACAAAAACAACAAAACTTAGCCCTGCATCAGCGCTTTTAAAATATTTTGTAATAATTATTTTATCGACTAGTATTAGACCACTAAAGTACAATAATTATTTATTATATTCCCTCAATTCAATGCTATATACTGTGGTATATGTACGTACCGATTGGTGTTCCAACGCCGTAAGCTTTGGAGTCGATTAGGCCCCCAATCTGCGTAAGGTTGCAGTTGCGTTGTGTTACAAACTCAATGGTGGTAGACTCCATGAGGAAGGCGTAGTCAGAGGTGAGCACACGGTGAATGCCTTCCTCAATATTCTTCACCATCACCGAGTGTCTCCGACTGCTCATAAACTCCCACATCTTATCATATGTAGAAATCTTTGTTTTCTGTAATGAGAAACATGTGAAATACTGTTAAATGCCTCAGTGACCAACAAAAGCCATTAAATAATCTCTTTCAATGCTGTAAATCAGTGTAGCTGCGTTAAGCCTGGAGCAGGTGTCTGCAACATTTCATTTCCAAAGAACCATTTTGCTCTGAGTGCTGCTAATTAAAACTCATTTAGAGCTGCAAAATATTACAGGATTTTTTTTTTTTATAAAAAAAAACAACTTATTATTTTTGTTATATATCTGCCATAAGAAATTTGTTGCCATTTTAAATATCCAAGAACTTCTTGGGATTTTTTGCTTTTAAAATATTTAAAAAAACATTAAACGATTCATAAATCAGAAGCATTGATTTTTTTTCTGAGGGTAATGATGTAAAGAATGTAATAAAAATTTAAAATAATACATTTGACTGTATGATCTGGTTGAACTGTAAAGTGCCTTGAGATGACATGTGTTGTGAATTTGGCGCTATATAAATAAACTGAATTGAATTGAAATTAATAATAAAACACCTAGTTTCCAAGCTAATTATGGGATTAATCGTTCCGAAAACATATTCCTGGTGCTTTCCGAATTTTTTTATAAAACCCACAAAAGTTTCAAAGACTGGACTAGACTAGACTAGATGTTGGAGATCGGCCTGTTTTCCAGTGTGGTCCTGTGACTGGGTGGATGTGCTCTCTTCGTCCTCTGGCATGGGAGCTGGCTCGGAGCTCGTCTGCCTGGCTGTGTGTTTCCTGGACGCGGCCGCCTTTTACAGCTGCTTTTTGTATCTCTGCTTCTGTCTCCTTGAACCCCAGTCGGCCTCGGCAGATGGCCGCTCACACTGAGCCTGGTTCTGCTGGAGGTTTCTTCCTGTTAAAAGGGAGTTTTTCCTCTCCACTGTCGCTACAAGCATGCTTAGTGTGAGGGATTGTATTTGAGTCAATGAGTCGATGCAATCAACTGGTTTTCCTTAGATAGAAAACTTTGTATCAATTTGACTGTATGATCTGGTTGAACTGTAAAGTGCCTTGAGATGACATGTGTTGTGAATTTGGCGCTATATAAATAAACTCAATTGAATTGAAATTGAACTGGTATTTGTTCTTATAGCACATTATTTAGTCCTATAATTTTTAGCCACTATCAAGAGCCATTGTAGATGGTCCTAAGAACCATATGAGGCTCCGGAGCCGCAGGATGCAGATCCCTGGCCTAGACAACCCTTTGCATTCAGTCACATTCAAATTTTCATTAGGAAAATACAACATTTGCTTCACTAGATCTTTATTTGACAGTTCACAGCTCTCTATGCTTTCCATCTGGTTAAGTCTGCCCAAAGGAAGAGCATAGCCTGAAGAAGTTGAACAAGTTAAAAAGTAGCAGAAGCATGATTGCCAAATATTCATATATATAAAATATTCTTCGATTTCTGTAGTGCTGCTATCACCTTTACGTAAAAGCAGCGGCATCGTCAGTGCCTGTGTACCTTACTTTCTATTCCTGTAATCACTGAGAGAAAGCCAGGAGCATTTCAGTCTCTGGGGGAGTAGATTTGAAGGCATTTTTGAAACCATTTGAAACCTAATTAAGTCACATCTTCAAGGTCCCGCCCGCCATTATTGTGTGTAATGACTTTTTGTGGCTGGTCGATATTTTAGATCAACTGGGTGATTGGTGGAGTGCCTATCAGAATCTTTTGGAGTCACCCTCGACAAATCAGGCGATTGAGCATGCAAGCTTCAGACTGCTGATAAGGAAAGCGCACGGGCTGTGAATACATGGAGAGTAAGACACACGCCTGCACACTGAGCAAAGAAGCAATCCAAGGTGGGCTTCCGAAAGCCATACATAGGGGTACAGATAACCTTATATGGAAATTAATCGATTACAGTTAACAAACAAACAAGCGTGTAAAAAAGCAATGCAAACCAAAGCAATGTCCAAATGCTGTTCTTTGTATTTCTTTTTATCGTATCATATCAAGTAATCCTTTCCCTGATAGATGTTTTTTTAAATAAATGCCTATAATCAGATATGACCTCTATTTAAGAGTTCAAAAAGCTCAAGTTGATCCCTTTATCTATTGATAAAGGCTTTTCAGTCCCCTGTTGCATTTAGATTTAAAAAGTAGATTTCTGCCGTTGTGTTTGATGTGCAATAACTGACCAGCCTTATAAATACACTTAAATATGAATTAAAGTGACAATCAGATTACATTACCCAGAAGCAAAGGTGCATAATCCAGGTCCAGAAAGTAAAAACCTTGCTTAGCCCTTGCTTTCCCCTCTTCCTGTTCACTTAAGCAGGCAATTAGCCTTCAGTCTTTGTTGACTGATTTCTAACAAGCCCCTGATCCTGGACATCGACCTTGAGACCGGCTAGACGGACTGAAGCATCCGGATCAACATTTCAGTTCTATATATGAGAAGGCGAGTGGATTTTCTCCTAAGTCTTACCAGATTGACTCTTTCAAACAGTCTGACCAGAGAGAGCAAAGCTCCCTGACGTGAGGTTTCCTTTGTGTTTTGCTAGAGGTTTCCTCACTTCAGTCAGTGTTATTTCATAAAAGGCAAATTAGCTGAAATGGGGTAGAATATAAAAAGTATTTGTTTATCATAACCTTTAAGGAATTAATGTTTTAAAGATTTGATTCATTCATAAAATGAGGAGATATCTAAATATATCACAACGTTACTCAAGCAAGATGACATCAGAAATGTGAAGCAAAGGGGAATCAATACCTCAGGAATTAGGTCTTTAAATATTTAGAAATATTCTCTAGCTTGAAAAGAATGTTTTATATTAAATTCACACTCTATTTTAAACATTATCTTTTCTCAAAATAAAAAAAAAATGTTTTCTAATTTTTAACATAAAAACCTGTCCTCATCATCAAAGATCTTCTCTTCCCATTTCACCGTTCATGAGGCATCACCAATGCTCTAAATTAGCCAATAAATGTAAACAAGGAAAACTTGGTCACAAATGGACCTGAGCATTAAGCAAGCAAACTACTTTAATGTGTTACAGACTCCTGTCAATAACCCACCTTCATGTTGCATCTAATCAGGTTATTATAAACTGGAATAGCTGAACTCTGGTATTAAAGGGATGCCCCCTATAATAGCAGAGCAGTTTCAGCCAGTTTCTGTGCAAATACTTTTTTACAGGTTTTATCTGAAACTTTTAATATCCTCTACTTCTGCAGTTCTATGTTTAGTTAGAGGACTCCAAAGAGCTTTCACAACCTGATGGTGGTGAGCTACTTTGCTGCCACAGCTGCCCTAGGGCAGACTGACAGAAAGTTGCCACAAAAATCTGACCACCATCAGCAGGAGAAGAGGATGAAATGTCCTGACCAAAATAATGCCTTAGACTGAACAAAGAGGTGTTCACGAACCCGCACCTCCTTAGCCAACAAAACCCCAAACAATAATTAGATATGTAAAAATGCAATTCCTCAAATTCTGTATAAAACTGATACTACTATGAAGGACTGTGGCAAAAGTTTTTTACTTTTTTTATTTTAGGTAACTGTTTAAAAGAGGAAAAAAAGCTCCACATGAAACCAGAAATCCATATAAGCCGTTTTATAGCCTAAAGGGTGGCAACAGAAGCAAAAATCAAAAAATACTAATCCACTGAAACCACAAAAAAAACAAAAAACAGGAATACTAAAGGCCAGAGAAATGACGATGAACAGAGCATGAGGTGCATATATGGGAGACAGAATCAAAGAACAGATTAATCAGCATATTGGGAGCAGAAGTAGACAGAGGAAGCTAGAAGGGAGCTAGGGAAAAAAGAGACTGACACAAGAGGGCAAACAAGAAATACAAAAGGACTCAAATGCAATCAAATATGAGTAGAACCACAAAATGGAAATAAAATAAATGAAAACTAAAAGTTAAAAGATAAGATAAACAAAATATAAAACTGTCAATCTCCATGTCAGCCAGAAGAACTCTGCCTTGCCGCTTTCCTCCTAAGCTTCTTCTGCTCTCTGTTAGTTTAGCTTTTTCTCTTCTTCATCCTCTCCAGTTGTTTATTGTATTCCTGTCTGTCAACAAAAAGAATCACAGTCTCCTGTCTGTCCTTGCATCCAGTTCTGAGACAACATGTCCACATTTATTTTTTATTTCAAACCATCAAATATCACTGAATTTACTCAGAGTATCAAATCATTACTCCAATTTACAATCCTTTTTAAATGCTACCAATATTGTTCTATAGCATGTATGATGTATGTTTTAATCAAAACAAACTGTAAGAACCTGAATATTTAAGCCTGGTATGTTACTTCTGGATCATTAAACCAGATAAAGGTCTAGACTGCAAAAAAACATCTAGAAATAAGTAAAAAATCTAAATTTACTCTTAATTTGTGTAGACAAATAAGATGATCTGCCAATGAAGTGAGTATTTTTACTTTTAAAATAATACTAGATAATATGCACTTGGAATAAGACAATGCAATTGTTTTTTTTCTTATTTTAAATGTAAATTATCATTTCATGTCTCAATACAAGCAAGAAATTATTTATGTAGGTTTGAATTTTTTTCAGTGCAAAAAAACTCAAACAGAGTGGGAATGAGGAGAAAAGGTTGTGGAAACAACTCAGTGAATCAAAAGGCTAAAACTTAATTTTGGGCTTGCTTAGCAGTGGTTGTGCTCTAAGTACAGACGGAGATGCCCTCACCTCCGCACAACCCAAGTAAATATTGAGAAATAACTGAATTTCATATGGATTACTTGCCAGCCACACTTTGCTCACAGCCAGCCCTTCGAAACCAAATGGAATCATGACCCAGAAGCAACCACAGCAAAAGAGAAAGAAAATCCTCCACTGTAATCTTATTACTGGACTCTCATTACCCTTTATTCTTGTAATGCCTGGCGGCACCGCAAGAGAAACCAAGAACCATATTTTCTTGTCTGTTTCAACTTAAGCTTAATTCAGAACTGATGGTAGTCTGTGCATTTTCAAACTATTGACATTGGATAAAGTGTCATGATCGCTTTATGACCTGGTTATTCCATTCACCTGCCGTTTCCCTCCCTGCTCTCTAATCATCAATTATGTTATACACCTGCTCCCTCTGCTACATATACGGTTCAGTCCAGATAACTATTTGTTCATATGCCTGCTACTTATTGGTGTATTCTTAGTTATTAATGTTTGTTTCATCAGTTTTAGTTAAGTCCCTGGTTCATGTCCCCGTCCCCAGAGGCCAATGGATTTAGAGGGTTTATTGTTTGTCTCCTATGTCCTGATTGTGTCCCAGCTCTTCTCCGCGGAGCCCTCAGGGTTTTGGCTCAGAACGCGGGGGAGAGTCAGTTTTAGTCCATAAGCCTGGATCCTAGGAGGAGACCAGTTTAAATTTCGGCATTTATCCTGGTACCATGTCTTGTCTATGTTCCTCTCTACCACTGAGTCTGCCTGTCTTCCTCTGTCTGAGCTCGCTGCTGGAGTCACAGGACTCTGAACCTGCCTTCACTCTCTGCGGATTCCTGGAACCCTGGATCTGTCTGTTCTCAATCGGATCAGAACCCCTGGTCAGGCTAAGGACTGGTGGGTCTCGGAGCTGTCCGGTTCTGAACTGTTTCTCTGACCTGGATCGGTCTCCTGCCTGCTCGCTGCGGCTGCCGCATCAGGCACGCTCTGGGCGGCTCTGAGCCGCATTCTGTTTGCCAGTCCATCGGCTGGATCCTGCCTTCCTCAGAGACGATGGACTGAACTGTTTAACCAGGTAACTGACTCATTCGGATAATCATCTCATGTCAGATGATCATGGTCACTCACCTGTGTTTCTCCATCCAGAGTGTCAGGGATTGGACGGTGCCCCGCCACCCTCCTGCAGCCACTGCTTTTCCATTATCCTCAGCATCCCGGGTCCCGTTCTGTTTTATTATCATTAAACATACTAAACTTCCCATTGTCTGACTCGCCTTGAATACTGGGTCTATCTGTCCTGTTTATGACATAAAATGTCTCTTAAATAGAAGCGTCTTTTTTCATCTGTAAGTATTACAAGCTGTATGATCTAAAACTTCACCTTGTGGCACGGAAAAAATGAATACATACAAGAGAACATCCAAGGAGCTAATTAGGAACTAGAGGGTAGTTAACCAGTACTTACTGGGGAACACTCAACCCAGCCTTATTAGGGGACTACTGGTGTCAAAAGTATTTATATTTAAAACTCCACTAGAAGTATAAATGTTACAGTTTAAAAACACCTTTGTGGAGGTTAGAGGATCAACCTAAGCTTTTTACTACAGTAATGTGTAAAAGTTAAATTTTTGAAACTATTTAAAGTATAAAAATAAAAGTCAGGAAAAAAGTAAGCAGAGAAGATTTAAACTCTATATTGGTTATTGCCCTAACCTTAGTGGAACATTTTTCTTCATTCTGGATGGTAACATGCCCTTTACTTCATTATCTTAGTTTTATAACTAATTGCAAAAGTGTTAAATTTAAAGGTATAGTGCAGGATTTTTGTGAATGTCTGAAAAGACCAGCCCTCTCTACTTTTAAAAATAAAATGCACATACACAACCCTGTCCTGGCTCCCAAGAGGAAACGCCTATTAATGGCGTGCAAGAACATTGGTTTATTTTGGTATTTGGTGAACAACAAGTTGAGGCAGCACTGAGTCCAACCACAAAGAAATTAATTGTCTGGATGAAACAATTTATTTTGATGGTTTTTATTCTTTTTTAAATACCAACAGGCCATAATGTCATACTCTGTGGTCTAGGTGCAGGTTTTTCTTTCTCTCCCTCCTCTGCAGGCCTGGATGGGCAGGTGTGGTCCATCAGAGCTAATTACCAGCCTTCATAAGGAGCTGGAACCAGGAGGAGGGCGTTGGTTCGTTTACGCTTCAACGTGGTACAGACCAACTCCTTGTTTAACCCTATTATCTGTGAACCCTTAACCCTTAAATTCCTGGAAACCTTCTCGTACCAGAGATGAACCCCTGGTCCTGCTGTCAGCCCTCCTGCCTGCGCTCGCTTGCTTGTCCACCCTCCAACAAACCAACACAGAGAGAGGATCTGGATCTGCACCAACAACCCGGACAACTGAACAGCACTTCTTTCCCCAGACGAAGCCCAAGCCGCCACCTCAGTGAGTTCACCATCCAAACATAATTTTCACAAATCCCAAAGCTCATGTTTTTCCTCAACCTCCCTATCTTTCACAGCAGAACTCACCAGACCCCCGACCAGCTGAAATTCAATCTTGTTCATTTTTTCAATAAACTTTTCTATGTTACCAGCTGTTTCAGTTGTTGCGTCCATTCAGAGTCCCTCGTTCAAAATATGACACATAATGGAAATTAGCTTAAATAAAACACAACTAAAGAGTCTATTTCTAAAATGTAAAGAGTGCAAATTAAAAAGTAGTCCAGAACAATTACTCCACTAAAGTATAGATAGCGAAAAATTTCTACCTAAGGTAATGAAGTATTTGTACTTAGTTACTTGACACCTCTGACTACTGTCTAGTTACCTGGGAGTCACAGAGTAAAGTTTTAAGATAATTTAAGGCGAAAACATTATACTTTAAGCTTCACTATATGGCCCATGTCCTACTTTAATGCGTAATTTAAAAAATTTTTAGATGTTCAGACGCACGGCGACCAGCGGAGCTCCAAGTCTAACCATACCCAGGGCTAACGTTAGCCCATCTGCAGCAGGCCTTTTTTGTTTTATTGTCCAAAAAGTTAATTTGATTTGTGTTTATCTGACTGTGTTAATTATTATTCCCCCAATAAATGAAAAAGTAATAATTTATTATCATCTAGAGACTATTAATAACAGGAGGTGAAATGCAGCTCCAGGAAGGCTGAGCGTTTGGTGATGTCATCAGTATGCTGACCCATATTTACGCTGCATGCCGTTCTCCTAAAGTCCAGTCTTTGCTGTGTTCTACTCAAGAACAGACAGCGAGTCTTCTCGCGTTCTTGTGAATAAAGAAGCGGCCTAAAGTCCCATAATAAGGCTGTGCTTCATGTTCCCAGGTAAATACTGGTTAACCAGCGTTGAATATTTTGTTAGGTGTTCTCTCTTAAATAGATGTTGTAAACCTTTTACCAAAATGTAACCATTGAGTTTCTAGAAAAAAAAAAAAATTTCCATACCAAAAACAAAACTTTCTGTTGTTTTTTTTAATATTTGGAACAATATACACCCAATAGTTTTCTTTACATATCTAAAATTTGTTTTTTTGTTTTTGTAGCTAAAATGAATTATTACTGTTATTAACAAATTTTCCTGGGTGGCTCAATCTTTGCGGGGGAAAAAATGTTTCTGTGTGATCACTTGTAATCAGAATCTAACATTGTTTTTCATAGTAAGAAGCTGTAGTTGCTGTTTGACAAACCACTTTGATTTCAGAGTCTGGCACAGTTTCCCCGGGACAAACAACTCTGCTGAAATAAAGCATCTATACATGAAGATGACATTTTATTGTAAATCTGCTTTTTATGATTAAAAAGGAATGTAAATGTCTAATTACCGTGATTCTCTTTTTCAGGGTATGACTGCAGAGATCGTTTTTATGTTTCCAAAAACCAGAAATATTAGAATGGAAGTTATGACAAAGACCAATCCTAGATGTGAAAGCAAACAATCTTTGCTGCTTTCTATCTTATTTAGTGAGGAAAACCAGAGCAGCTATTCATTGCAATCATACAGGGAATATTATTGCCATGTTTCTAACTCTGGGTCTGATTCATCAGTGTTGGAAGCTTAAGTGAGACGCTGATTACAAAGATGTCTGCTGACGTTTATGAATTCCTGTTCTAATGGTCATAAATTAGTTCTTGTGGAAGAATAAAAAATTTACCTCATTAGTCAGTTTGGTCAAGTTTTTCTTTGAGGCAGAATAATTCACCTCTGCTTTAATTTTCTGACTTCATACATTTTTTTTTAAATGAAAAAAGAAAAAAAAGTAAAACACCTACACTGAAGCAGAAAATGCACCATTTGTTGATGAACAGTTTGATGAATAAATCTGTGAAGCAAGGTTATGAAGCTGGAAGATGTAGCAGATTTTTCCTCCTTGCTCCGCTCTTCCATATGCTGCCGCTCTTCCCTCTGCGGCATTAAACACATCATCTCAATAAGCTTTATCTGCTTGATTTAATCACCATGCTGGTGGTGTCCCTCCCATCTGTCTTATGGCTAATGCAAAACAATTCAGGCTTGTACAGCCTGGGGACGCGAAGCGTGGTGCCATCTCATGCAGACGGCCGCTGTGTGTGCAGACGCTCAGCCCTGCTTTTAGAAGGCTTTGATTTTATTAGCTAACAAGGAAGAGAGAGCATAGATGTGTTTGCGCATTCTTATTTTGGCATCAGAGTGAGGACCTTTTTTCCTATTTCCCTATAAAATGAGGACATTTTGCAAGTCCTCCCTTCCTCCTACTTTTGCTAATGGTTAGGTTTAGGACTAAGGTGTGGAACAGGTTTAGTTAAGCTTACAGTGTTACTGGTTAGGTTTAGGGATACTGTCAGGGTTGAAAAATCAATGGAGGACATGGAGAGTCATCTCATGGTCCTCACTACATAAAGCAAGATAAGAATGTGTGCGTGTCTATTGGATTATGCTGCGCTTTAATTGAAATATTCCATAGGGATTGTACTTCTTTGTAAGAAAATAGATCTGCATAAATATTATAAAAGCTACACTGTGCAAAATCTAGATAATTAGCAATCAACAGACTCGCTATTCTAGATGAAAATAGTTCAACCAAAGCCTCTGAACAATATTTTGGTATGCTATGTTGCATTGGTTTAAACAGTTATTACAACATAGTTGAATTTTTGAATTGAATGCACTAAATGAGCTGATAGCTATGGCTTTAATATTTTAGATCAGGGGTAACCAATTAAAAATCAAGGACGTGCAAATAAGGCAAATCAATCAGTAAAGGTCCAGAGAACTCCATTTTAAAATCTAAGTTGTTTTTGAAGTAGAGAACAAGAGAACAACAATCTTTCAGTCTGGTATACAGACAATGTCCTGACTCAGTTCTTTCATAAAATACCTGAACTGTTTTTTTTTTCCTCTCTTTTTTCTGTCTTAATGTTGGCAGTGGGCTTTAGGCTGCCCTGCAAGGCTTTAAACCTGGGTTTGAACGGAGACTAAGCCATTCTCAAGCACATATCAAGGTGCTCATTTTGAGCCTGGATCCAGATTTATTGTTGATTCTGTTCATGGTGGAGAATCCTGCTTCACAGCAGCAGGTTGAGCCAAACATCCTCTAAATGTGCAGGGTCATCTTTGAGCACGCCATTTCACTTTTCTTTCACCAGTTCACCACAGTTCTTCCAGCAGTCCACACTTTCTCTGCTCTCTTTTTCTCATGGTCTTCTCCTTCTTTCCCATCGCCCGGCTTGCCACAGGTTTGCCTGCTGTGTCTAAAAGTAGCAGCAGCAACCCAGAGTGACAGCTCATTGGCTAATATGGATCACGTGCAGCCTGGAGCCGGACGCTCCCCAGGGCTTTACCGTATTAACAGGAGAAGAGGCGCAAGTTAGACACTGTAAAGCTAGACACTGTCCTTGGACAACATAGGCAGTGTTGGGCACGTTACTTTGAAAAAGTAATTAGTTATAGTTACTAGTTACTTCTCCCAAAAAGTAACTGAGTTACTAACTGAGTTACTCCACAATAAAAGTAACTAGTTACTAGTAAAAGTAACTATTGCGTTACTTTTGCGTTTCTCGCCCCCGTAACCCTCACCACCCAGCTCCCACCTTCTCACGGTGTGATTCCAAAGCCAGCTGAATAGAGCGGACGACAAAGACAAGAACCTGCAGAGAGTTTAGCATTTATTGCAACTCAATGCAAATGACATCAGGGGGGAAGGCGATGTGAAGTTTTTTTTAACAGGGCATTCAGATCTGGTAAGTATATGAAATCAATAACTGGGCATGTCTAATTCTGAAATCCTGTGTGTTTGGGTTGTTATAGATACTGCAACATCTATCTATCCATCTATCTATCTAGATGTATACTCTGACATAAAATATGGATCTCCTTCCCTGCCACAAAGGCCATCAAATAATGTTTAAAATAAAAAATACAGTAGGTTGAAAAGGCAGAGCATCCATCCATCCATCCATCCATCCATCCATCCATCCATCCATCCATCCATCCATCCATCCATCCATCCATCCATCTTTCTCCCTTTCATTTGATCGTTCACGCTCTCCATAGTTCTCCTGTGGCGCGAGCACAGGGCGACTGTTGCGCGCCTTTAGCGAGCATGCGCGTTTCCTGTAGCTTGCGCGGTGACTCGTGCCGCCTGCGCTGTGCGGAGATGCAGAGGAAACCGTATGTGATGGGGAAACGCAGCTCGACGTAACACCGGTATTTCCATCAGGAAAACGCTGTTTTGCTGCTGGATCCTCCTCACTCTCCATCTCTCTGTGTGTGCTGTACGTTAACACCCGCCAGCAGAAACACCCACCTACCCAACTGACAGACGGAATCTCACTATACATCAGCCATTCTCATCCTCCCCTCTCTCATGACAAGGCGCGCACCTCTGGATGACCTAAAAAATAATCTTTAATATCTCTTAAACAAAAGTAGCACAAACAATATTTTTTTCTGCACAAATCTGCACTAACGTTGCACTAACCATTCAGTCTATTTGCAGTTTTTTGACGTGGGTGGGGTGTCAGCTTCACGCAGCTGCGCACGAGTCATATCATGAAAAAAGGTTCATTGTGCGACCTGAGTAACGCGCAGTAACGGGGTGTCTGCAATGGTAACTGCGTTATAGTTACAGTCAAAGTAATTAGTTAGATTACTCGTTACTAAAAGAAGGTAACGGCGTTAGTAACGCCGTTACTTTCAACGCCGTTAGTCCCATCACTGAACATAGGTTAGGGTTATTTATAAATGTTTTTAATCAAGTTTGGTCCAGATTAGCCAGCAGGTGGGTCCGGCCCGCTAATCGATGACCTCTGCTTTAGATGATCCTGCCTTCATCTGTAAAGCAGTTTTGTCACCCCCAGAATCCTTACCCCTTTAGCAAAACAACGCCCACATCCCCCCTGGTTCCTCCCGTCTTGCTCTGCTCTGAGCTACTTGAAGCGCGAGAAGAGCTTGAGCAATATTACTATTTTTTGATTAATAGGAGCACAATACGAGTGTCCTGTCACTATGCCTCCGACTGACTATGCCTTGCTTACTTGGCCAGGGGGATAACCTTTTGACTTTCACCTGGGAGTCTGGGGATGGGGTCCTGCCCAGGCCCTCTGGCATTGCTGGCAGGATCCATGTGCTATGGCAGTGTGCATGGAGCATGACAACATGCATGGGAAAGAGAGGGACAGTGACGTGGGGAACTTTCACTACACCTCCGACTGATCATCCTTAGCCAAGGGAATTCTGGGGATCAAGTCCCGCCTCGGCCTTCTGTTGGGTACCTTGCCACATAATGAACACCTAATTTAACAGTCATGTCTTGGGTTTCTGTGCCATTCAACCCCATTGGAAGGCATTTGGAGAGGTAATTACTCGAAAGAGATACTTTTTAAAATATTTAAGTTTTAGTGTTGTTTGCTTATGAAATATTTCATTTCCCTACAACAACTGATATATAATGAATAATCTCTAATTTCCTTGAGCTATATAAAGGAACAATTAAGGATAAAGTTCCTCAGTTCCACAACCTGAGGTCCGGCATCATGCAAATGTTAGATGTGTCTCTGCGCCCACACCTGAATCAGATGGCTAATTTACTTCTGCAGTATGCAGTCAAGTTCCCCAGAGTCCTGCTAATGACCTGATTATTTGACTCAGGTGTGTTGAGCCAGAGACACATCCAATGGTGCAGGACAAAGGACCTCAGAAAACACAGAAAATACTGGAGGAAAAGGCAAAATTATGAGGAAATCATAGCAGAGAATAGTGAATATCAGAAAAATAGATGCTTAGGAGGGAAGAATCTTTTTTTACAGAAACAGAGAGTTTTAATGGCAGTGATCTAGCCAAAAAGAGCTCTTACATCAAATACTACTATTGGACAAAACGCTGCAGTATAGAGACATTTCTAGACAATAACTCTATGAAAAATCTTTTGGGGTGAATATATTCATTTAAGTCAGATGTTAAAATCAGTTTTTCCTCTCCACTGACACTATGAGCATGCTTTGTGTGAGGGATTGCTGAAGAGTCAATGAGTCGATGCAAACAGCTGGTTTTCCTTAGCTAGAAAACTGTGAACCAATCTGACTGGATGATCTAGCAGAATTGTTTCTGTAAAGTGCTTCGAGATGACATGTGCTGTCAATTGGTGCTATCAAGATAACTGAATGGATTTAAATTAGAAAGGCTGTTATCTGTGTAACCGCCAGGAGTCCCAGAGTAGCTTTGAAGGAGGAGTCCAGATTGTAGTTTGTCTTAAGTTATGTTCAGGTCAATCTAGTTTAGTTTAGAAAACTTTAATATCATAAAACATTAAAAGTTCGTACAGGAGTTCAGATTCAGGCTATGACCCTATTTCCACCATTAGACATGATAGTGTCGCTCGGTACCACTGTTTCTTTCAGCAGACATAGAAAAAATGAGTGTGAAGGGAAGTTGGATGGGACTTAATGAACGGCAACCCTATGAGAAAACCTATTGAAACGGTGATGGAGGTATAAGTTTCAGGGAGACAATAGACCTCACGCAACAACATTCTCGTATTCTTGTCGTAAACTTCTCTTCCTTTTTTCTCCTGGCGTTGGCTCCAACAAATGGCTCACATCTGATTAAAAAAACGTTCACAACCTCAGTAAATGATCCTAAAGTAAGCCTGATTCAGTCCACCTGTGCTTAAGAGAGCGCGGGTTCCGAAGAAATGTACTGTACTTCCTACAGAGGATGAGGAGAGCCCACCTGCCCCCCCATCCTCCCCACGTTCTCCAGAAGCACCATAGAGAGCGTTCTGAGCAGCTGTCTCACTGTGTGGTGTGGAGGCTGCAGCGCCTCAGACTGGAAGAAGGTGAGAACAGCAGAGAGGATCATGGGGGCTCCTCTTCCCTCCATTAAAGACATTTCAACCCAGCGCTGCGTGTCCCGAGCCCGTGACATCATCAATGACCCCTCACCCCCCCACCATGGACTGTTCTCCCTGCTGCCCTCTGGGAAGAGGCTTCACAGCATTCAATGCAGGACCAGCAGGTTCTGCAACAGCTTTTTTTTCCTGCTGCCATTAGACTGTTGAATAGTTGACCTCTAAACTGGACTCTGCATCATACTAGCAAAACTATATTGCACAAGAAACGTGCTGAACTTTTATAATCCCTTTAAATAGAACACAACTCAATGTTCTACTGCATTTTGCACTGCACTGAACCTTTCCATATTAATGTCATTTTGCACTATTATTTTTAAACTGGTTTCTTTTCTCCTACACTGTTTACATTCCTGATCACTGCTGCACTATAAATGGTGATATTCATTTCACTGTTACACGGATGTAAGCTGCTCATTTCACTGTTGTAAGCTGTATGCAATGGAATTTCTTTTGGTATAAACTCTGTGCATGCAAAATGACAAAGTCTAAGAAATGTAAATCTACATTTTTACCAGTAATGCCGTATAAGTTCGCAACTTTGCACGCATGTTCATTCACAGAATTGGCTGTGAAGGCAAAGAAGAGAGACTTGTAAATGACGTTGTTGCACTGTTACAGAAGTATTAAAAAAATCATATATAAAAATGCTAATAATTTCAATCAATTCAATAATGCTAATCAAAAACAGTCAATGAAAACTATTGATGGAGGCCGGAGGTGCAACATATGATGTAAATATTCAATGAATTCTCCAATGACCAACACAATAAAACACATGAACTGTCCTCCAGAGCACGTCTATCATCCTTTTATCTACTTTCCATCTCTCATACAGCAGCATCCATCTCAAAATGGCCCTTCCCTGTCAAAGGCCAGCAGAATGGCAGCCCACTTCCCTGCAACTCCCAGCAAAATCCCCTCAAACTTCCAGCCACTGCAGTGACCCCCTCTTGCATATTTCTTTACTCTGACTCCTCCGTTTCACTGAATTACAGGGTCTGACCAGGAGATGGCGCTTCTCTTTAGATCTTAATGTCCACAAACCATGACAGAAAGAACATTTTAGTACAAAGATTGATGTTTAAAAAGGAATTATAGGGGACCGGCCAAGGACCCATCAAGGAAAGTTGGGAAATTTTGAATGGCTACCACTGTACATAAACGTAAAAATGTTAAAGATGAAACTAGAATAAATGTCAATGTTTCAGACAGACCCAAACCCAAACATCCATATCTAGGGTAATAATAATAAGTCACTGAGCTACCATGAAGGGAAATGAAACCAAGTCTGACCGTTAGAAGAGTTTCAAGCAGCAAGTTGCTGAATTTTATTTTAAATTTCTTTCCATTTCCTGTTCCAGATGTTATTTTAATAGTCACATGATCTCACATAGAGTCCATGCATTTCCTTCCTTTCGATAAAATGACAATAAATCAAACCAGAGGATACCGTCAAGCCAGTTACAGCTGTAGTTCAGATCATTCTGCCATCAGCCAATAAAAATGTTATTTATAATTGCAGAGCTGCATAATATAAAATGATGCGGCCTAAAAAAGTGGCCAACTGCTTCTAAGTAACAATAATTGTGATAATTTAGTGAAAAAGTGGTTTTGGCTAACAGATGAGGGATTGTGGAAGACTCGTAGGTCAGTCTGGAGAACTCAGAAAATTTGCTGGTACCTGAGATAAGATCATAAATTGGAGAAAACTGTGATTGCTGCATTTTCTCCTAAATCATTCATATAAATGATTAAAGGATTAATTTGCTGTATGATAGCTTCTTGCATGAGGCCCATTGATCCTAAGCAGAGATAAAAGTTTAGAACTGAAAGGTCTAAGTCAAAGCATATTGGTGTGGCCCAGCCACAGCCCAGATCTAAATCCAAATGATAATTAATGGCAAGATGTTTTTTGTTATGAACATCATCAGAAATAAAAGTCTACTGATGTTTTACTTAGCAAATATATACCACCTAGTGGAGACCTGTTATACTGCAAATCTTCAAATAACAAAATAACTTGAAGACATGAAATGCAATGAGTGTATTTACCCTTAATTTGAGGGGTAATAGTATTAGAAGTAATGAAATAGAATAATATAATCATTCACACTGCACTTAAAATAAGTAAGCAAGTCTATTTAGCTAAAGTTTCTTATCAAATAGACTTTTAATTCACTTTTTACACAATGTTCAAATACAGAAAGTTCACCAAGTTTATAAATGATGAACAAATGGAAAGGTTTCAGGAGTGTCAAAGTAATGAAAAAAGTAAAGCGAAAATAAAATATTTAACCATAAAATTCATTAATACAAGAATAATTCATAATAGTATCGACCTAATTTCTGGTCTTTTGCCACGGTTTGCATTTCCTCCCAAGTGATGATCCAGCCCAACTTTCTCTCCCTCTGATTGGTGACCTGAAGGTTTGAACTTTCCTTAATGTTTTTGTTTAGTCTGAAGCTTCTGGCTTCTAAAGTCCGTTCATATTCAGAATTCAAACTTCTTCAATCTAATTCAGAGTAATTTTCATGTGAATGTGCTTTACTGGAGGCATCCATGTTTGTCAAAGAACACTACTGCCTCCTACTGGTTAGTGACGTCACGGTGCGTATCGGCTGTTGATCAAGTCCCAGTGCTGTATCTGGTGTTTGTCACAACGCGCTATTATCCAAGTCATCTTGAAAACATTGATTATTTCTTGCTGACTGAACATTTCCTTTAATAAACACTGCAGCTTCAATCTTATTGTGTTTTTAATAATAGAGCCAAGCAACTGGGGAAAACAAAAGGCTCTCTTCTGGTATCCGGCTCCCATCGTTCAGAGGTGAGCAGATCCAAACCTCACTGTAACTTTCATAATTATGTGTATGAGTAAAAAAAAAAGCTTTGCTTCGTTTTAAAACCGCTTCTGTAGAATGGAACTGAACCTAATATAAGGCCGGCTGGCGCTAAAGCCTGATGCTAACTGGTTCTTAAAGATTTGGTTTTCATAGCCACAGGATTATAACTCAGTTAGGTAGTGTTTGGTGCTCTCAGCTGTACACTTCAAATAATTAAAATGTCATTTAAAAAACTGTTAATTTTCCCTTAAAAGAATATTGTATTTCAAGTGTAGAATATGTAATTATCTTATTCTAAGGAAAGAAATACTCATTTCAGTGGCAGATTGTCTTGTTTAGCTGCTCAAACTAGGGGCAAATATAGACATTTAATTCATTTTTACTGCATAGTTAGATCAGCTTTAGCAGTGTATTGAGATTTTCTGTAGAGGATCACAGTCGATACAGAGATATCTTTATTTATTCATTTTTTACTGTCTTCATATCACCAGATTAATGTGTAAAGCTGCTTTAAACATGCAGCGTTCTAGATTCCACGGCATTTCAGAGGAAGCAGCATTTATTAACATGGTCTAATAAATCTGACAGATCAGACAGTAATTGTGAACCGAATAGCTAATGACTGCTGCATATCCAGCTGAAAATAGCAAACTCAGCCCTTTGTGATGCATTGACCTACCTATGATAAAACCACTTGAGGGGCAACAATAAAGCAAGCAATGTGAAAAAAGAGACAAAGGTTCCCATTTATCAACCGGCTTATGTTAGGAAAATGGGTGCAGGGGGATTTACTCTTTAATTCCAGTGTTGGGAAATGCTCAAACTTTTTATTGAGTCTCTGATCGAGCATTTTCGTCTTTGGACTCTGAAATAATCAAAGAACAGATATTTACAGCTTTGCAGACAGTTTTAGTTTGGTAAAAGTCATGATTCCCAAATGAAACTTGTCCTGCGAACATTTTGGTGCCTGACTTTTTAATTATGTTGAAGCTTTATGTTTTCTGTTGTTTTTTTTCCCCCTCAAATTTACGATGGAGTATCAGGCCAGGCAAGAGATTTTTTTTTTTTTTTAATACGAGAGTAAAGTCATAATATTATGAGAATAAAGTTGTAATTTTTAAAAGAATAAAATTGTAACATTACAAGAATAAAGTCCTAAATCTAAGTTTCATACCAAAACCCGTTTCAGAAAGAAAGCTTCGAGCATGCTAAGACCAGAATATACTGATAATAATGTGATGCTGGCGCTAATAGACTGAATATTTCCTTATTTGTGAAACTGATGCAAAAGTATAACTTCCCAAGATGCTCGACATTCCTCATTTTAGGGAATGTTATAAAATACTACTTCATTCTTGTAATATAATCATATCATTTTTATTATGATATTTTCATTATCATGTTATGATTTAAACTCTTGTATTTAAAAAGAGATCTCTAGCCTGGCCCTAATACTCCGTTGTACAAATTAAATGGAATAAATAAATAAACTCAATGTTGGAAAATAATTTTTTATGCACATGAATTTCTTTAAACTGACTAAAGTATGTAAGGCAAGAGGGAAAGCTTGTTTGTAGTGCATGCAAAGTTACTTTACTCGGGTAGCTTTTCGTAGTATCTTTACTAAAACACTGCAGATAACAGATCCGATCCTGAGCTGCAAGACTTTCCTCATCAATTTCACCTTTATAACGTTATTAATTTACATGTTGATGATTCTATTTTCACTTCTAAACGTTTAGCAGCTTCGGTGCTGTGATAAATATCAGAGCTTTAAAAAGCATTCAGCTGCGCATCTTCAGTTTAATTTATACTATCCTATCACAAACTTGAATTCAGAACTGTCAGGATCCCAGTTTTTGTGTTCGTCTGTTTGTCTTGTCTTTTGTGTTTCTCCCTTCCACCACCAGGAGGCGCCTGGCTCCGGTTCGCCTCCTCACACACCTGCAAGCTGTTGCCTCATCACGGACTGCTCTTAAGCTGCTGGTTGCCACTACTTCGACGCCAGAGTGTTTGCCAGTTTGGGGTACTCTAGCCAAGCCTTGTTTATGCTGAGTCTAATCTGAGTTTTTGTATCCTGAGTTTTAGTTCTCTAGCCAAGCTGAGATCACATTAGGTTATACTGAGCTCTTGTTTTCTCCCTGAGACTAAACTTTGTTTGTTTTTGCCTTTCGGCAGGAAGCCTTTCTGCAGACTGGACCTTTTCGGACCACCTTCTCCCAAGTGGGATCAACTGAGTCTTACACTGAGCGACGGATTCAAAACAGGAGGTTTGGATCCAGCCACCCTTGAGCACGCTGAGATCACTCTCTGAGTAAGGAAGTCATCTTCACCACAGGAAAACTGAGTTGCAACCAGCGGCTGCATCATTCCACTCCGTCCGAGTTCTGGGTAAACCCTGTTCCACCCTCCACCAAATCAACCAAACCCTGGAAGACCAACACACAGACTGGAGTCTACGTGTCTCTTCTTCTCTGGAAAAGTGAGTGGCAACAAATCCTCTCCTTCAAGATTAACAACTCCAATTTCCCACTGAGCCTGAATCTAACAGTCCGTCTTCCCCTCGTCTTCCAGTTCCCGGCCGAGCAGAGTTCGGAGGAACTCTGCACTGAACTCAACATACTCTTCAATAAAACCCGTTGAACTTTTACTCTGTCTCTCTGTTGGGCTTCACTGCATGTGGGTCTGAGCTGTAGATAAATCATGACAAGAACTAAACTAGACCAACTTAGTCAGATTTATGTTCTCTAAAATTAGAGAGTAAAATTAACATCATTTGTATGCATTGAATAGTATTTAAGTTATTATCTATTATTAAAGGTAAAAACGTCATTCTTTTATCTCATACTTATGAAAAACGTAGAATCTTTACTTTTAACTTTGACTTAAGTTAAAGATTTTACTCAATATGTTTACTGTTAGTCTTTTTCACAGCAGTATCTGTACTTTTATGTAAGTAACATTATATGATTTCAAGTAATAGCTTACCTTGAAAAATATCATTGTGGCGCCGTCTTCTACCACCCCATATTCAATCTTTGTTTGCTTCGCCAGATCATCAGCAGAGTCAATGGGGGACTCCATCCTCTCCACTGTGAGGAAAGCTGCCAGGTTTGCCGTGTAGGAGGAGATGATGATGAGAGTGAAAAACCACCAAATTCCTCCCACAATTCTGGTCGAGAGGGCTTTTGGCATGAGCTCAGATCCTGAGTGAGAGGAACAGAGGATGGGGTAAGGCTGGGTAAGGCTGAGTGGGAGAGGGAGCCGGCCGCAGCCAGACCAGGCCAAGCCAGAGCATCTGCTATCTTTAGAATTCATGCGAAGAAGACAAATGGGCAGAGAGGGCAGCTTGATGGGAACCAATGGCAGGTTTTATTGACCGAATAAAGCCATGTCCATCAGGCTATGCCTCTTCTACAGGTAAACATTTGCTGGATTGGCTCTTGGTTCATTCATGCGTTCAAATGATCAAGAACCAGCGGAGCCGTTACAGAGCATAAGCTGAATGGAGTCAGATCAGACACAAACCATCTGTTAAATAGTTGAAAATTGCATTGTTGATATAGTTTTACGACAAAACGGTTTTTCGTACAACTGCTTATTTCACTAAAGTACCTCTTCTGAACCACTGCAACTAACCATTTTCTGCAAATCGATTAATCTATCAATTATTTCTTCGTTTATGGAAGATTTAAAATGAAACCAGGGGAAACTAAAACCTTTCCACTTGAGGAGCTCGAAATAGAGAATATTGACAATTTTTATCGTAAATGCAAAATATATTACATATTTCTCTTATAATTTTGACCGAATTACTGCTCTAATTGGATTTCTCTGTCAGCTAAAAGCATATTTTACAGTCTCTATACTCGTTAATATAAAGTTAACAATTAATTGATAACTAAATTAGTTGAAAACTATTTCAATAATTGATTAATCCAATTAATTGTTAAACCTTACTTTGAACCAAGGATTGAAATTAATCTTAGATTAGATTAGCCTTAGATGGTAAAAGGTTCACATTAGAAATAAGAAGGCTAAATGTTTCTAATGTGTACAGAGGTTTTTTTTTTATAGTTTTCACAGATTGATCATATTTAGCTTCATTCATCATTTTTTTATTGTCAATTTTACCTATCAGTTCCATTTAAGTGCTGGTTGAGTTCAAACTATTTGGAAAGAATATGCAGCTCATAAATGAGGATATCTGACTGAGCCAGTGAGTGTGAAGGTGTTATAAGTAAGTATGCCCTATATCATCATTTTTATACTCAAGCAGCTTAAGGAGGTGAAGGCAGGTGGTTTGAGGGAAAGCTGATAGAGTAGAAGATACAAGGTTAAGAACTCTGTGCTCTGATCCTCCATTTGCTCCCTCAGTTCTCATCAAACTCTCTCTCCTATCGTCCCCTGAGTGAGCTGACTGGGAGGGGGGTTGAAAATGCAAGGAAAGGGATGGCTAACAATGCGCTGCTGTTCCAGACACTGGAGAAGCAGATTAGATGAAGCACACTGTTCTCCGCAATCCCAGGGAAACTCACCTGTATGTGCTATAAGCTGACTGTGTGTACAAAGCTTGTACAGGTTCTGTCTTGTTTAAATGTTGACAGTTAGTTGATAGTACAGTGTTTACAGTTATATTTGCCACAGGAATAACGGCGCCTGCGTCTTT
Organism: Cyprinodon diabolis; assembly: GCA_030533445.1. NCBI lineage: Eukaryota > Metazoa > Chordata > Actinopteri > Cyprinodontiformes > Cyprinodontidae > Cyprinodon > Cyprinodon diabolis. Next base: position 3,045,192 of record CM060064.1, on the reverse strand, counting down.
TTGTTATCTCTACAGCCAGTATGACTCGGAAAGAGAACAGGACTCCAGCAAAGCAAAACAGAACAGATCCCTTTGATCCGGTTCATGTCTTTTAAAGTTTATCCCGAGGAGCTTAGATTGCTCAGAAATGCCCAAAAAGAAGGTCCTTGTTTCTAATCCCATCCAAGTCCCTTCCACATGTTCTATCTTTGCATGCTTGGTTTCTCTCTGGGTACTCTAGCTTCCTGCAGGAATCGGGGTGTACGCTGCCTCACCTTAATAACTGCTGCTGGAAGGCACAGACTGCTCTGAAAGCAGGACAGAAACAATGGAGTGACTGACCTTTTTTTTTTTTGGGTGATTGAACTAATGCCTTGAAAGCTATAATGGATGAAGCAGAATTAGGGCTAGAGCTAAATCAACTAGCTTTACACACTTTAGCCTCTTTCTCACTGAAAATACAGGGTTAACGTAGGTTAATGCAGGGGGCAACAGAGGCATTCATCTTTTTTTAATTGTTTCTGCATTGTTATTATTTTTTCTTAAATTTAGTAAATGTGTTGAACAGTTTTGATAAATTGACCGAATGACGTATGTAGTCATTTATGATATAATACTTTTATGGGTTTAAAAAACATCTTTAATTTTTTTTCTAAGTTTGATCATCTTAAATGATACAAAAGGATTATTTTAGCTGGTTTAGAATTAAACTTTACTTTCATCCAAGTTTCTTAACTTTACCACCAGCTTCCCACTCTGCCCATTCGCTTCAACCTATGAGGAAAGATCAAAGTAACCGGCAGGACTGGAGCAAAACTCATCGCTTTCTCTGCAGGTTGACTTGCACCGTTCGCACACCAGAGCTCAAAGTGGACCATGTTACCATCCTCAAGCTTTTTATCCAGTTCCACTTCAGAAACCCGAGCAGAAAACAGAGAGCAACCGGCTCGAACCCAAACAGCGCCTGGTTGGGGCTGACTGTCATGTACCCAAGGTAACGTCAAGACCAAACAGCACGTCCCACAGATTTCTGGGGGGGTAGGGGGGCATGCCAAGCCACCACACAGGGGAGCCTCTCTACAGTGTCGATAGGGACTCTGTCATGCAGACATTAAATGCTTGTCCAGGCTTCTTCCACAGTGAGGATACCTGCTGGTCAGCCCAGCAGGTATCCTCACTACCTGAGACAATATGCTGCAATTTAAACTAAGACCTCTACATTAGATATGCAGAAAACTAGTAGCATTATTTTAATTAACTGCTGATGGAGAGAAGTTGTATCACTGATGATGCATTCATGGAAATAATAACGGTCATTGTAATTCGGAGATGACATTAATAAACTCTGGCAGAAGTTTATGATTGCAAACCATTAGCTAAAACAGTGAAACTGAAATAAATACAAAATTTTTAGGGATACATTAAACAACATAAGATTAAATCAATTGTAGGATAGAATTAAAACTGTTTTAGATAAAACAAACATCCATCTAATGCTGCGTTCACACCAAAAGCGTTAGGGGCATCAAAAACGCACAAACACAGAAATTTGGTTGCTGGATCAAACGGTGGCCCAGTGTCTTTCATTCCTCAACGCTCTGGTTGTTTATCTGCTCAAACTAGAGAGCAGCTTTGCTTTATTTAACTTTTGAGTTGGAAAATTTGTTTTAACATGTTTTTCAGCAAGAAAGTCCACCTCTAACCATCCTCTGTTCATCAGTTTATCTGGATTATTATCCCACTAAAATATGCAGTACTTGTTTGGAGGCAGCGCTGGTAATCCCCGCTGAAAGCTCTCTGATGCTGCCAGACTGTGGGGGATTTCCTGCTGCCGTTCACAGTGGATGGAAGAGAATAGAAAGAGTTCTTAAAGGAAAAGTCCGGTCAGCAAGGAATGCTCAATGGATCATTATTTATACCTAAAACTAATACGTTTGTGTTGATTGATGAAGTTAGGGTTAATCATTAAAAAAAATAAAAACGGAACAGGAACGTCCATTTTTGCCCAAATATAGTAGCCCCTCCCTCCTGCCATCTTCCAGCAGTGACGTCACGGTGCGGTAAGCCTAGCGCCATTCTCCCCGCTTTACAAGCTAAATCAATGGGAACTACTAGACACATCTGCAATCAACAACAATTATTGAAGATTTCCAGAGGACTTCACCATTGAAATTCACCAGAGCTATAGTGAAACTGACAATGCCCACGTGCATGGCAGCTGGATGCTCGAATACATCGGGTAAAAGTTGAAAAAAAACAAATCCACGGACGGATTTGTGAAGAGGGAAGATTTGCCATCGAACTTCTGGCCAGAGAAAAAACACGTAATATGTAGCCGACATTTGGAAGAAGAATGTTTTCAAGATGACTTGGATAATAGCGCGTTGTGACAAACACCAGATACAGCACTGGGACTTGATCAACAGCCGATACCGCACCGTGACAATGTCACTAACCAGTAGGTGGCAGTAGTGTTCTTTGACAAACATGGATGCCTCCAGTAAAGCACATTCACATGAAAATTACTCTGAATTAAAAACACTTATTATTTATTGAACAGGATGGAATCATTTCAGATTTAAAGAACTTTCAGAAGTTTGGATTCTGAATTTGACCGAACTTTTCCTTTAAGGTTTGTAGTAAAAACTGCAAGTACCAGAACATACAATCCAGTATTTTTTGTCGGCAGGTTTTAACAATCCATCATTCCAGCTTTTATTTATTCTTCATTTTCAGAATGTTTGCAGCAGTGATGACAGCTTGCTGGTAGTGTCAGCAAAAGTTTGATTTACTGAAATCCAGTGCGCCACACTGGGATGCTCGGACCCAGAAGAACACCCAGCCTCCCCCCCACCACCCAACCCCCCCATAGATAGACTTTACATGTAAACCTGACGCTTGATGTCCGGAACGCGCCAGGTGTGAACACAGCATAACAGTCCCATACATATACAGAACAGTACAAATTTTTAACATTCAAATATTTGTCTATTTAGTTCTGTATATACTGGATTTAATTTTCATTTTTGTACGTTAAATAATTTGCCATCTTGTTCTCTCATCACCGAGATACTCTAATACTCTGGCTTGTGTACCTACCTGACCATGAGGCTGAGGATAGGTGGGGAGAGAAATCTAAACCAAATGGAGATGGAAGCATGCAGCAGCACCATACAGACTCATTGTATGCATCACTTCCAATCCACTCAATCCATTTTGCTGGACAACCTCTGAGGCATCTACCTACATGCACAGAGGCCCCCATGCATGGTCACAGGCCTGGGCAAACACAATGCTTGACCCCCAGCAAAAAAGTGGGACTTGTGCTAGAAAAAAAAGGAGCAGGCAGAGGCGTCTACCTTGCTGCATGAGAGCTCCAACTCCGAACCAGAAACTATTAAGCAGGGTGAAATTGTTTTCCACTACATCAGAGTCAGGGTTGCAGGGATGGGGGTTATACCACTCGTAGGGACTAAACCTGTGGTGATCAACAGAAAAAACACAAACACATGTTCAGTCGCATCAACAACGGTCTGTCAGGTGAAAGAATCCATCTGGGGAAAAATAAAGACAAAACATGGGTTAGCATGTTGAAAGCAATCACTTCATTTGAACAAAGATCTGGTTTCTAATTTAGTTCATGAAATGAATGAGATTCTTACTAACATTGGAAACATTACAGTTGTGGTCTAAAAGCAATCACAGTTCTGTTATCACCAGGAAAAGACTTCATTTTATGCTGCGCCGTGCCAAAATTAGACCAAACAACGTTACACTGCGTCCAGTGAGGTGAAGGAAACTAAATTCTGGTGAAAACCATCCTCAGCTGAAGATCATCTACAAAATGTCAGACATGCTATGTTTGGTTCCAGCCATGGGACCTCTTCGCTCTGCAGCTACCTACCTTAATCTCACCTGGGTGGCAAAAGACAGAATAGTAAAAAATGTGAAGCCATTTGTCTAACAGTTGAATCTTAGACTATTTTGGTGATTTTTAGAGGATAACGATGTCTGAAAAGGAGCAGAATCAGGGAAAGGCAACAACCTAGTCATCAAAATAAAATCTCACACTGCAAAAACAATGTAGAAATAAGTCAACACGTTTTAAATTAAGTAAAAGGATGATGAAATGAGATTTAAATTTTTTTTTTACTGTTTAAAAATGAGATATTTAGATAAAATGCACTTTAAATAGGACAATGCAAATGTTTTGTTTTTTTTGTGCTTAACTTATATGTAAATTGTCTTGTTCCATTGGCAAAGTGTCTCACTTACCTTCTCAATTTAAGACAAAAATGCACTTATTTTGAGAAAAAAACGACTTTTATATGTTAATTTTTCTTCAAATAACTTTTTTTTTTCTTGGATTGAGCAGGTGAGACATTTTGAAACTAGTAAATGACAATTTACATTTAAAAAACAATAAAAAAAAAATCATTGTCTTATTTCAACTGCATATTATCTAACTTACTTATTTTAAGAGTAAAAATACTCCATTGGCAAATGTTCGCAATGTATCAGGAATGCTGTTCTGGTAACATCAGAGGGACGTTTATTAAAAGGATTTCAACTCTTTGAAGGAAAGTGGTCCACATTTCCATGAGTGATGTGAGAAACATCCAAGGATGTGTGAAAGATGAGCTTATTTTATTGCTAAGAAAGGTTTCTACATAAACAACTAATTTATAGCAGAGGTGATATTCCTACTGTAACCCTTTTAGGCATTTAGAGGTTCACCAGTAGAACTGAATGATGTGAAACTGGAAATAAAGCCTTAAACTGTATCCTCATCTGAATCTCTCATGCGATTTGAGAACTAATAACATAAAGTGATTGAGGAGTGGCTTCCAATTAGAGCCAGTCTGACTCCAAAAGTAGCCCCTCATGTTAGCTCATGTCAAAAGCAATTCCCTCAGCAATTTAATCGATGGCTTCTGAAAATAACCCCATTGTCAGCCAAGAAAAGAACTAATAATCCCTATAATCTTGTAGGAGCATTAATATTCAGCAGATCAAACGGTTCATTCCTATCATGCCCACGCCGGCTCCGCCGCTGCCTCTCACTCAGCACGCTCCTCCAGCCAAGAGATTTCTCATTTATTCATGTTAAATAAAAGTGACATTACATTAGTAAAGGTTGATTGGTCTACAATTAAGCAACCTGACCTGATTTAGGTTGTTCTACTGTAGAGGGAGGACGGGCCTCGCCTTGACTCGTGCTGCTTAACTCACACTGGGGTTCGTCTAATCAAATTGTGATGTAGGCTTGTCTCAGTGCCGGCCACTTTACTCTAAAGCAAATTAGAAATTACAGCCTTAAGTGAAAAACCCTTTCCATGCGTATGACGGTTAGGTCAGATCAGGAAAATTCAGTTTTTTTGCCTATTTGGTGTTCCAGTGCTGTGGTGAACATTATTATACAAGAGCCCATGAAGATGTATGGCTGCATTGATAAAATGACAGCAGCACAACTGTACTCTGTCATTGACTAATGGGCCTCAGGATTATAATGTGGTTAGAGAAGGTGTTCCTTTCACCCCTGCAACACTTAGAGGATATTGTAGAGTGTAGCTCCAAGGACCTTTGAATGTCCCCTTGATTTTAGCTTTAAAAGAATGACTGGCCTTAAATCAAGCTGTCCGCTTTCTCAATTTTCCTCAAATTTGCTTGCTTGTCAATTTGCCAAACCAAATTGAGTTCGGCTGAACTGTGACCTTGCGGTTGCATACGCCACTATCTGACGCAACGTCTTGCACAGACATGTCTGAGCATGGATCCTCCAGAAGCGACACAACACGCTGAGCACTAATTACCGCCAATATGCTGTATGGTGGGAGCGGCAGGCCGCAGCGCTGCTGTTGGCGATCAGGTCAAGAGATGCTAAACTGATGTCGTTTTCAGCAGACAAGTAAGCTTAACCTGCCTCTCATGGAAGTATGGCTTTGTCTATTTTCTGTCAAATTGATGCAATTATCCCGACCTTACACTATCTCATGTCATCAGTTCCAAGGGGTGGGTGCATTGAGCAAGGTCAATATATAGATAAGAGACAAAAAGAGAATTTGCCTGCAGCTGAAAACATTGGGAGCATTTAATCTTACATTTGGTGCATTAGGGTCATCCTGCAGAATCCTGTGATGATGCTCATGATAACTCCAATGTCAAGGCGATGAATCAACATGCTTCTGTCAGAGGATGACAGATTTTATATGTCAACACCTGGGCTTTAACTGCTGTTATAAATTCTGTCAGGGAAGGATTTTCCTCCCTTCCTCTGCTTCATCGTTTCATTAAAGAG